>OZ005652.1:342215401-342910401 GCA_963930645.1 Salticus scenicus | reverse complement strand
CAAAAATATTTTATTTTTCTCTTTTCAGTGAAAACTTATTTATAAAGCAGAGCATCAGAAGACGTTCGACGGAAGTTTCATAAATCATAAGTTCCAAGAAAAGTAACATTACTCAAAAAAATGGTTTATGTCACTGAAAAATACGTGAAATGCATCCAATGTGAAAAAAAAAAGTTACATCTCCATCTAGAAAGTTCTCTACTCGAGAGACAGTTGTGCCAGTTTTATTATAGTCAAGTTATTTTTAAGTTGATTTTTCTCAAATGCTGCATATTTAAGTTGTGTTACTTTTCTTGGCTTTATAGAATATGAGCAAAAAACTATCTATTGAACGAACATACGTTAAATTAAAAAGTTTTTAGAAATGTAAAGGACGGATACGCAGTATTCGTAACCGAAAATTCTGTTAGGCATATATATTGTACTTTACAGTGAATACGTGTCACCCGCTGCGCTGGAAATTGTGAAGCGTGTAATTCAAATAAAGAGCAAAATATGCATTGCAGCTGACGGACAGAAGTTTCAACATCGATACTTACATACTGATTTTACCATTGTAGCTGCATGCGTTCAGCAGTTAGAGTGAGAACAGATTTTTGTGAGTATCCTGTAATTTGTTTATATCTTAATGAAATCATAATGAAACCTATTTCAGGCCAAGATCATTACGACAACAAAAAACGTATTAAAATTGAATCATCTCTTACGAAGTTACAAGCTAACAAATTTCCACAACAACAACGAGGAACATGGTTTGCATTGAGAACCTCTTCCTTTATGAAGTCGGTTTAAAACGTCTATGCGTTAATCGATGTGACCGCTTACAATAACCATACTTTGAATTTTACATAGCATAAATGTCACACGCTACGCTACAACATATGCAATGTCGTTCAAGTGTGCACAAAATAGGAAATTGTGAACAAACAAATGCACGTTTTAAGCGTTCTGTTTTTAGCATTAATTTCTAAACTATCTTTGCGTACTACATCGATTATGCTCTGCAATTTTATAATTCTCTTTTTCCCCTGTCTTGAAACGTTTCCGAGATAGGATCGCTAACTCCACTCTTTTCCACCAGGTGGCGCTTTAGGCGGTTGAATCGCGTAGCACATGTCCACTTTACTATACCTACATACCACTTTTATAACTATAGCTGCAGCTGTTCAGCAATTAAAAGAGTCGGGACAGACATTTTTAGGTACCCTGTATTTTGTTTTGATCGTAAAGATCTTACAATGGGATTTATTTCAGACCAAGACCTTTACAATAAAACAAAAAGTATTAAAATCGGATCTTCTGATTCTTTCTTCGGATCTTCGGATTCTTTCTGTTCAGAAGTTATGAGCTAACAAACAAAAACAAAAACAAAAAACATACGCTTTGAATTGAGAACCTCCTCCTTTTTGAAGTCGGTTAATTAGAGCATCTCTTACGAAGTTATAAGCTTACAAACACCAACAACAACACATAGCTTGAATTAAGAACACCCTCCTTTCTGAAGTTGGTTGAAAACGACTTTGCGCTATTCGATGTGACCGCTTACAGTAACAGTACTTTGAACCACAGAGTATACGTGCCATCCGCTACGCTGCAAAGTGTGCAACGTAGTTCAAGTGTGCACAATGTAGGAAATTGCGAACAAACAACTGCACGTTTTAAGCGGTCTATTTTTAGCAATAATGTCTGAAAACGGTCTTTTCGTAGTGAATCGAAGATGCTCTACAACTTCGTAATTAAATTTTCTCCCATCTTGAACCGCTTTTGAGATAGGAGCGCTAATTCCGCTGTTTTTCACCAGATGGCGCTCTGTTTTCTTTAGATTGTAAAGAAGTTATAATGGGACCTACTTCTGACCAAGATCTCTACAACAAAACAAAAAGTATCAAGTAACCGTATTTTGAACTATATAGCATATGTCTCACCAGCTACGCTACAACTTGAGCAATGTAACTCAAGTATGTATAGTGTAAGAAATTACGAACAAAAAAAATGCACGTTTTTGGCCTTGTATTTTTAGCATCAATGTCAAAACTATCTTTTCGTTCTAAATCTATGATGCTCTGCAATTTTATAATTCACTTTTTCCCCCTGTCTTGAACCGTTTCCGAGATAGGAACGTTAGCATGAATGTCTAAACTATCTTTTTGTACTAAATCGGTGATACTCTTCAGCTTTGTAATTCACTTTTTCTTTAGAACCGTTTTCGAGATAGGAACACTAACTCCGCTATTTTCCACCAGGTGGCGCTGCAAGCGGTTTAACCGTGCACAGCATGCCACTTTGCTATACTTACATACCATTTTTATCACTATAGCTGCAGCCGTTTAGCAGTTGAAAGAGTTGGGACTGATTTTTTTGGGCACCCTGTATTTTCTTTAGATCGTAAAGATATTACAATGGGACCTATTGTAGACCAAGACCTTTTCAACAAAACAAAAAGTATCAAAATCGGAGCATCCGTTCAGAAGTTATGAGCTAACAAACATAAAAAAAACATACGGTTTGAATTGAGAACCTTCCTTCTTTTTTTGAAGTCGGTTAAAAAAATAACATGAGCACAGATTGGAATATGGTTCGTATTTTTCTCTTTTCATTAATCACTTGTATCATATGTACCATTCCTTATATATTTTTATTTTTATTGTACAGATCATATTTAGCGACGAAAAAAAAATTATCTGGATGGACCCGATGGGTTTAAACACTATTGGAGAGATCTGAGGAAAGAAAAACGTTTTTTCTCCAGAAGAAATTCTGGTGGTGGAAGTGTTATGGTATGGGGTGCTTTCTGCAGCCGAGGAACTCTTCCGCTTTCTTTCACTTCATCAAAGATGAACAGCAACGACTTCGTTTCGTGTTTTCGACCACACATTTATTGCCATTTTAAAGAAGATTTCGTCGCAAAAAGTACACTTTTCAGCTAGATAATGCAAGCATCCATACTAGTTCCACCACTTCCCAACGGTTTTCAGCCAATCACATTCAAGTATTAAAATGGCCAGCCTGCTCGGCTGATCTGAATCCAATGTAAAACCTTTGGAGAATACTTGTACGCGAGATATATGCCAATAACAAACAATTTCATTCTACAGACGAACTTAAAGCTGCAATTTTTAATGCCTGGTCCAAAATTGATGTCCAGACTACAAGTAACCTTGTGCATAACATGAATAATAGCATTTTTCAGTTAATCCAGAGAAATGGAAATGTAATTGATTATTAAAGATGTGCTACTTTTCATATAATCTTTGTTTTTCTTTCGGGTAGGTATATTTTTGACATGCTGCAAACACACGTTTTTCACTTTTTTGTATATTTTAAATAAAATACATCCGATATTATTCAGGTCAATTGCTTTTATTTACAAGTTATACATGTACAATTTAAAAATCTTATGCCAATTAAAAAGATTTAATTTCAAGATTACGAAACTAAAATTTCAAAAGTAGGTATTTTTATGACACGCACTGTATATATATATATATAAAGGTAGATAAGTATTTAGCAATGAATCACTGATTTTTTTTTTCCTTAATAGAACATATCGACAAACGACCACATTGTAATTAAAATAAGAGCAATTCTCCGGTTCATTGCTACTTGATAAATCGTCTTTGATTTCATTAACAGACGACTGTCTTATAAAAAGACTGTTTACTCATTAACTGGAATTAAACATACATTCTAGGCTATTAACATTTGCATAAAGAGACCATTACGAATGAAAAGTCATAATTAAAATTTATTTATGATTCCTTTAATTTAGGAGGTATATTCGCACTGAAAAAAAAAATTGTATACCTATACATGTATTTTATCTAATTTGTGTAATGGTTTGTGAAATAAAACCAAAAGAGCAATTAATTCTATTTTTAGGACTAATTTTAAAGCTTAATTATCGCAATAATTACGATAATGTAATTTTTTTTATTCTTGCATGTGTAAAAATATAAATAACAGCGTATTTACGAAAATTATAATGGGTCGTTTGCTATTCTTCGCGTGTAACAGATTGTTTAAAAAACATTCTAAGAAATACTTCTATTCATAGTACGATTTAACTGTTTATTTAGCTGATTATGAAAAGCAAAAAACGGAAAATGTTTTCCGAATATAAATATATTTAGTTATTTAAGAGTAATTTTTAAATCTACAGTTACTCAAAAAAGTTTTCGACCTCGGATCAACTCTCTAAACAATGAGTTATTAAAGTACTTTCAACAATATGTTACAATTTTTGTTTATGCAGTGTTACATAAGATAACAAAGATATACCTCTGGTACATTTACAAAGAAATTAGATAATGTATAATAAAACAAAACAAAAATAAAATTTTCATTCTCAGTAACATAGGTCAAAAAAGTATTCGACTCTTTTCTAGATCGACCAAAATAAATAAATAAATAAATTATAATTAATATTTTGTAGAATTCCCCTTAGATTTAATAATGGCTTTTATTCTAGATGGCATGCTTGCAACCAGTTTTTTAGTGTAATCACTTTGTACTTTTTATCATTCTTCCTTTAAATGCTTTTTAAAGTTCTTTTCATTTGTAGCATTTTTATTTCTAATCCTTTGACCTAATTCTTCCCATAAATTCTCTATAGGATATATATCTGGAGATTGTAGGTGTGTTTTAAGCATTTTTGGGTGTGTTGTACAACAACCAAAGTCTGATATTTAGCGCTTTATGTTTTTGGGTCATTATCCTTCATGAACACAAAATCAGTCTCTAACCCCATAGATTGAGGACGGGCATGTAAATTTATTTTTAGAATACCAATGTACATTCGATGAAAAAAACGCAACACTCGCTGTAATTTCATTATTAATTCATGCAGAAAAATGTAATAGACACCATTCAATAAGAAATTAAGTGTACTTTTTGAAAACGATATCAACATGAAATAGGGCTTATCTACATATTGAAATGAGCGCCAACTTTGATTTTTTTTTTCAATAGCAACATCCAATTTTGTCTTCATAACTGAATTCCTGAGAGTGTGGCAAATGCCCATCTGCGCAGCACTAGCGCGACGTAAAACCCAACCATCCAATCATCCAACCTGAGAGTGTGGCAGTGCGGAAAAGTATACAGTTTGCATATTTTAATATTCATAGAGTTATAACCAAAAATGTGTTAGAGGTTTATCTGCAAATCTAGAAAAATAAAATTAAGATCCTACAAACATTAGACAAAATTTTACTGTTTCACACCGGAAATTTTTGAAGTAAAAAAGGATTACAAAAATTAACAATTATACATTTTTACAGCATCTTGGCAATCCCTGATTTCAGTTTTTTAAATACACATATTAATAATAATAATAAACATCTTCTGTCAGGAACGATTCCGGTTTAGACCGCTTCAAAACAGAGACTTGGCAGCCATTTTTTTTCCCTTAGAAATGCTATGTATTTTTATTATTTTTTTTTTTTTTTATTAATCTGCATAAATGTTACATCGTTAGAAAGATCTTTCAAAATTAAATTTTTTTGTGATTGCACTTTTCCCTTAATCGCAATATGTAAAAAGGTTTCAACGAAAGTTTATAACTACCATTCTAAAATACCCACGGAGGATAAAATTAAAATGTAATATAAAATTCAATCATAAAAATTATGGACTAATAGTTATTACACCATTTTCTTGCAATCATGATAATGTACTTATCTGATATAAACAAACAGTTGATTGTGACGTCATATTTATCAAATTAGTTAAAATAAATAAGGTTACAAATAAGGTACCTAAGGTTACTTCGTTACACATATGGTACCTTTCATTTGGTACCTTATTTGCAACGAAGTTTTGATTAGATATTTTAGAATTAATTAAAATATGAAAATAATTTCAAAACTGGACATTTAAATTTATGATTGTTGCCAAAAAAATTTACCAGTTATTGGCATAAGATAAAATAATGTTTTCATGCGAAAAATTAAAAAACATTAAATTTGCCCATGCATATAAAAATTACTTATTAAAACGAATCGAAGAAGGAAGCGAAATAAGTACTGAGTTATATAACGATAAATATGATATATAATATGATAGGTTATATTAGACCTATCGTCCTGGGTTAGTAGATATTTTCGTTAAAAGAAATAGTTTATTCGTTCGGTGCAACTTGCACATTAGTCCCGTCAGGTACAACTTGCACATTAGTCCCCTTTAAATATAGTGTCCAGCGAAGCAGGCAAAGCATTCGTTGATTCACTACCTTAATTGATTTCACATTCCGTCATTTTTTACGGGGTTATATACTAGTACTTAAATAGTTCATTTGAGAATACGTTTTTGGTTGGTCAGGCTAGAGCTCTGCACGGCCCGGCCCTCGGGCCGGGCTTAAAAAAATTTTTCGGGCTCGGGCTCAGTTTTTTTGTGTATAGTCGGGCCGGGCCGGGCCGGGCCTGAATGAAATTTTCTCCGGGCCAGGTCGGGCCTGAATAAAATTTTCTCCGGGCCGTGTCGGCCCGAATCTTTTTCTGGTTTCCTCATTAATCAACGAAAAAAGAAAATGATAAAATATTTCTTCAGTCATTTATTTTACGTAAATTTACAGGCTTGTGTGTCACATAAAGTTCTATTTTGTTAAAAAAGTGTCTGTAACGTCAATTTAATTGTCTATCAGAATGTCTGTCCGAAATCTGATTTTTCGCAAATATTTTTAGCATGCCTCGAAATAAAATATTTTATTTAAAGTAATATTAGATGGTTTCTATTCAAAATAGTATGCATGTCACTAGTTTGCGTACATGTACATAACAAAAGAAATTAGATACATTACTGTGTATAAGGGCTTGTTTCTTATGATCTGTTGAGTTTAGGTGGTATAAAGGCTATAAAAATCTTTCCGCTGTAACTTTTTCTCTAAGGCTCCTTTTCCTTTTCTCCAGTGACCGAAAGTAGCATCATTTTTATCATGGGAAAAAGCAACTTTTCTATGGAAAATGGTTGGATTAACATTAAAGTTTTGTTTACCGGAGCACATGAAAGATTCGGATACATTATTGTATATAAGAGAAAATGGTTGAAAGAGCATTTTCAGTAGTATTAACCATTTTAAATACCTTCCTATGTTGTTTGATGAATGCTAATATTTTCGATTTGACTTTCTGTTTGTCTTTGTGCCTTGTCTATAATAATGAATTTCTGTTTATATATAATTGTCTTGTAAAATTTCAGCAGTTTTGTTAAAGAACGTACTATTGTTTGGTTATATAAAACCTCTGCAAAACACATACTAAAAATCTGTTTTATAAAAAGGCATTCTTTTTTGTTGTTGTTGTTGTTGTTATTTTACATATTTTTGAATCGGGCCGGGCCGGGCCGGGTCGGGCCTGATTTTATCGTTTTTTGTCCGGGCCGGGCCATAAACCGTTAAAAAATAAACGGGCCGGGCCGCCTTTCTCGACTTCATAACGGGCCGGGCCGGGTAAGTAAAGTTTTCGTACAGGCCCGGGCCTCGAAATTCCGGCCCGTGCAGACCTCTAGGTCAGGCAGCCTTCTTTGAAAAATGTGCGATATTTTTCAATTCAAAAGTGTTATCGTGTCTATAGGAATCACCAAAAAAACTTAAATTTTCCTTCACACTATTTTGTAGGTGTGACATAATATACGAACTAAAATGACTTATATATTATATAACTTATTTATATATACATAACAATGCATAAACTAAATCTTATCCTTTAAATTATTGTAAGGTATCATGAAGTAAACATTAAACAATTTTAATCGTACTTACCAGTTTTGATCAGTTTAACTAGTTTAACTCTTTGAAACTGTACGATTTGTTTTATAATTTCTATGAAAATATAATTTCTCAATTAAAATGTATTTGTAAACGTAATTTTTAAAAACTGAAATATCCTTAAAATAATAATTCCCCCAACCCCCTCCCTTCAAAAATAAATAAATAGAAAAAATAAATCAATATATGAACTAACTTTACCTTTTGACTATGACGGTAGTTATGAAGCGATTTAATAAGCCTGCATTACATTTCAATACCATTCGGTTTTTTTTTTTTTTTTTTATTCACAATTTTTACGTTCCACATATTTCTCTATTTTTAACAGTAAGTCCCGCCTAATTAGTTGATTTTCTTTCCTTCTAATGTTCGTTTAAAGGATTCAAAAATTTATCACCAGTAATCGATGAGGCAAATACTACTTGTATATAATTTTGCCAGCGTAAAATAAGGTGTTTAATATGAATACGCATAGTCACTTTTTATTTTTATTTTCTATAATCTTTTGCTTTAGAAGAACGATAAAACGTGGGCCATGTTTTCTTTAGAAAACAAGAATATTTTTGTTAACATTAATGTTTAAAAATCATCTTTTTTGTTTCATTTCTTCGGGTTTGAGATTGTTGTTATACTGTTTGACCCGTAAATAAAAATTAAAAATATTTTATTTAATTTTCTCTGTTACCTTTTAAGATTATCTTCCTTTATCTCATGCAAAACTTCATAACAGATGGCCCCATAAACCACTCCAAAAGATAGATTTATTTATATCTCGAAAACTAACAACTGCAATGAGCTGCAAATTTGCACGCCCATATTTTTCAGCATTAGGATTCATTTTATGTAAAAATTAATATAGGTCATAATTCATAATTTTTTTGAATATGAATTTATTAATATTTTTCAGAATTAAAAGTATTTTTCAGAATCAAAAGTGATAATGAATTATGTTTGGATTTCTTCATTGTATCTCGTAAAAAAAAAAAAAAAAAAAAGTTATATCGATTAAATTATTTTTTATGAAGATATTAATAAAAGTTTGAAATATGAATTTAACATTAGCACCTTCAAACTTTGAATGCTTATAACTCCATAAGAAAATGAGTAAAATATACAACCAATATACTTTTTCCCGTCGTTGCGACCCCAGGAATTCAAATATAAAGTAAAAATAGGGTATTACTATTGAAAATATCAAAGTTGGTGCGCGTTTTAATACGTAGACGACCTTCAATTCATTTTCTAAAAGTATTAACAATTTCCAGTCGAATGATACCTATTACATGTTTGTGCGTCGAATAGCAACGAAGTTACATCGAGTGTTGCGTTTTTTTTTTTTTTTTTCCCCGACTGTACATCGTATAGACCATTACGCCATCGATAAAATACAGTTTTCCTACATCTCCATAAGACATGCACCCCCAATCCATCCCCGAACCACCACCGTGTTAGATTTTAGTTCTGAGATTTCTTAGTTCAAATTCTTTATTTGGTTGTCTCCACACCTTATGATTACCATCTGCTCTAAATAAATTATAATTACTTTCATCAGTAAATATACACTTTTTTCAAATATCCAGAGGCTCGTTTACATATTTTATAGCGAATGACAGCATTTTTTTTTTTTTTTTCTTCTGTTGACTTCAAACACTTAATAATTTTTTTGGGCAGATCATCCATTATAACCAAAAATTTTAAGGGCATTTCTTACTGTTTGTGTACACACTTCTTTCTTAATCAAAAATTTCAATTTGGGGCTACTTAACCTCGGATCTTTTTTAACATATAAAAGATATCGTTTATCATATCTGGTCGATTTTTCTGGTCTCCCACTCCGTGCCTTGTTTTCAAAATTTGTTGTCTTCTAATACTTTTTTTCTACGTATTTTACGGTTGAAAGTGGTCGTTTAACAGTTTTAGCAATTTTCTCTTATTTTTCTCCAGATTTCCTCATAGTAATCATAATTTTTCTGTCTTCTATCGTAGTTTCTTTTCCCTTCGGTGATATTTTTAAGTATTACATTAAAAATTATAGAAACGCGTTTCATTGAAGTACAGAAGTTTCATATAACTTCAAGACAATACTTTTCGTTTGTAAAGCAGTCTTCAAGTGTTAATTTAAATTTGGTAACCCTTTAAAACGGGTATGAATGATCAGAATCGAATAATTTTTTGGCGATTAAAATGGCTTGTTGTACCAGAAATTGACGTTTATTGCAATTAACTTTGTTTAAAAAAATACGATTTTGTATTTAATGACTAGTAAATACCTTGATATAGAAAACAGTAAAATTAGGTTTACAGTAAATAAGTAGAACTACACTGATGGAAAAAAAAAATCCCAACACCAGGAAGGAGCTGTGCTAGATAAACGAAATTTGGTAGGCGTGTTTATACATCTGAAAGATGACGTCGTTTCAAATTTCGAGCTACGCGCATAAGTGTGGCGCTAGTAGCGACACTATGAACATGCAAATGAGGTTTGCTTTAAATAAGCGCTGTAAGGTTCCTGATCGTTATTTACAGTTAAAATCTGACGTAGTGGGTTAATGTTAGTCAAGGATGCCTCTAAGACGAAGAAGCCATTATCAACAGCTCACTGAGTTTGAACGTGGTCGTGTAGTAGGGCTACGAGAAGGTGGGTTTTCTTTCCGCGATATTGCAGAAAGACTTGGCAGGAATGTATCCACTGTGCATGAGTGTTGGCAGCAGTGGTCAAGGGAATGTACTGCCTCAAGAAGACCAGGTTCCGGGCGGCCACGTGGCACTGCTGAGAGGGAAGACCTGTGTTGACGTTTAAATAGTGTGTCCATGTTGATAATTTAAACCATTTAAATTTTGAAATTCCAATTTTACCAAAAACCTTTAGTACATTGCCCGCAATAATGATTAGACCCGGTTCTAAAAGGAGATGTTAAAAGGGAGGTCGAAACCTCGTTGGCTAGATGCCAGCTCTCTGTTACTCATTATGCAGAATTACCATAATAAAAATTCAAATAAGGCCATGATGACTTATGGCAGTTTCTGTTAAAAACCAAAACCTTAAATATTTAAGTTGATTAAAATTATCAGCAATCCAAAAGTTACAACAGAAACCACCATAAGACTGGAATTCATTTTGTTAAACACTTAAAATGTAACATTTGATTAATTAATCTAAACTAATATTTATAAAATAATAGGTAAATAAAAAAAAAACATAACAGATGAGCCACTTCCACCCCCCACAATAGACAAACCAAAAAAGAAATTAAATTAGCAAAAACAATGTTTCCTGCTGTAAAAAGGAGTTCAACCAATTGGTAAATTCAATCACTACCTCCAAACATTTTCTTAAATTTCTGGTTTCTCTACCAGTAAACTTTACTGTTATTGCTTAAGATTTTAATGCCTTCCTTAAGAACTACAATTTTACAACAGGAGACTCAGTGGCTCAATAAAAAAAAAGTTTGAAATTGGCATAACTCATATTTAAAACCCCAGGAATAAAACACATATTAATAATAATATTTTTTTCATAATAAAAATAAGCACTCAGACAGTTTGAAAATTAAAGTTTAATTTAGTTATCAAGAACACAAATATAGAGAGGCCTCTTTACAATTTACAGAAAAAAGCAATTGTTATTCTTTAAAACAACAAATACACTAATTATTTTTTCCTTTACACAATTTTTTTCATACTCACAAAAAGGGCAATTTTTGCCGATCCAAATAAAATTTACATCTTCTTGTCAACATCTTTGGTAATTAATAATCAGCGTTAACACAACTACAGTTAAAAAAAAAACTTAACTACTAATTAAAGTATTGAACAAGGTCACGAAATGCAAGTTCAAAAAATAGTGAATCCTTGTACTACAAAATGTTCTTGCTGGTAATACCAAGTCCTCGCCTTGAACAGTTCAAAAGAAAATCAAATTTAAACTTGAAACAAAACTACAATACAAGCAATATTTACCATGAAACTAGACTTTTTTACGACCAATAAGAGTTTTGTTTTTCTCTGATTTTCATGGTGACCACTCACAGATTTAATTAAATCAAGATTTAAATTATACTAGCATGAGCTTTAAAATTACCAACAATAAAAAGAGATACTTATTTGGAAGGCATGATGAGCGTCGAAGAGGTAGTGGAGGTCACGGGCTAGCTCGTAAGGCTTAGGCAAGGGGAAGCTTCTGTTGGGGTCGGCAACCAATTCAGGTACTGGAAACACACTTTACTACGATTATTCTGAGAGCTCCACACACACGCCTTTACTTCCAAAGTACAGGACTCAAACCTTCTGCATACAAATTCCATAGCCTCCGCACAGGGCTACTGGATTCCACTTAATTATTTGGAGACAAATTTCTTTCCTCAGCTGCATTCCCTCTAGAGCTTCTTCGATTCGTAGATTTAAACTTGAAACATCATCGTATCGTACTAATTCTAGTTGGAGTGAATACCTACAATCGGTGATGAGAAGGACTCTAAAGTACAGCCCTATAAGGGCAAAACGCCCTGATTTTTACGAGACTTTTTATTAAACCATGTTAATTCTGTGATACCGACGCCTCAACTCCAAAATTTAGCGCTTTCGCGAAGGACGCCAACTTACTGTTGCCAATTTCGGCATCTAAATTCCGGGAGAGAAACAGCTCGGCCAATCAGAGGTCGCAACTACGCCGTCGATGTAGGAGCTGAACCCCCGACCCATAATAATCGATTAAAAACTGAACACGGTGCAGTGCAAATACGCGGGAAGAGAAACTGACCTTCACGAGCGTAGGGGGTGCCCTGAAGGTCAAAACGGACCTAAAAGCACGTACTCAAACTAGAGGTCAAAATAAATAATAGCTGAGGACAAATTCTTTGCCGGAAAAAGGGTTTGCACTGAAAAGAAATACGATTTTGAAAATGTAGAAGAATTTAGGAGGAGAAAAGTACTGACACACATTAATAATGACAATTCCCCTTTTTTAAAAAAAATAAGAAATTGCAAATTAGCTATTTTAATTAATAAAAACAATAGAAAAAACAACTGTTAAAATTTCATTTTAACAGACCGCCGTGTTCGGCGTATGGCTGTGGCTAATTGTACTGCGTCTGCAGCTGAAATTCGAGCTGCAATTGGCACCACAGTGACACAACGAACTGTTACAAATCGGTTACTTCAAGGACAGCTCCGAGCCAGACACCCTGTAGCGTGCATTCCACTGACTCCAAACCACTGCCGTTTGCGACGTGAGTTGTGTCAAGCTAGAGCTCATTGGAGGACGGAGTGGAGATCTGTTGTGTTTTCTGATGAAAGCCGGTTCTGCCTTGGTCGCAGTGATAGCCGTGTGTTGGTTAGAAGGAGGCCAGGTGAACGCCTGCTAGCGACCTGTCTGCGGCCTAGACACACAGGGCCTACTCTTGGAGTTATGGTTTGGGGAGCAATTTCGTATGACAGCAAGAGCACTCTCGTGGTTATCCCACGCACCCTGACTGCAAATTTGTACGTCAGTGTAGTGATACAACCTGTTGTGCTGCCATTCATGAACAGCATTCAAGGGGGTGTTTTCCAGCAGGATAACGCTCGCCCTCATACCGCTGTTGTAACCCAACATGCTCTACAGAGTGTCGACATGTTGCCTTGGCCTGCTAGATCACCAGATCTTTCTCCAATCGAGCACGTATGGGACATCATTGGACGACAACTCCAGCGTCATGCGCAACCAGCATTAACCGTCCCTGCATTGACCGCCCAAGTGCAACAGGCATGGAACTTCATCCCACAAACTGATATCCGACAACTGTACGACACAATGCATGCACGTTTGCATGCTTGCATTCAAAATTCTGGCGGTTACACCGGTTACTAATGTACCAACATTTCACATTTGAAATGGCTCTTCTCGCCAATGGCTCTACCTGTGATCTTGAAACTTTAATCAATTAAATATGTTACCTAGACAAATGTATTGCTGAAATTTCATTACTGTACAATAATTTTTTCTTGGTGTTGGGATTTTTTTTTTCCTTCAGTGTATATTTTTATATCATTTTAAAGACGTTCAATAGTTAATGTCGAAAACTTTTTTGACTGACTGTATGAGTGACAAAAACTATCAACGACATATCATCGTACGATATATCATCGACGACATATCATAGTACCATAGTAACCAATGAGGATTTATTGAGATAGTACTTTAATGTAGCCTTCGTAAATAATGATCGAAAAAAGTTCAGGATTTTGACAAATAAAAGAAAAACAAAAGTATTTATGGTAGGAGGGGGCTAGTGCAGACACACATTATATTTCTTACAAGTAAGTATATTAATTTTATTAACATACCAAATATCATTTGTGCAATTTTAACACATCAATTATTATTTACAGAGTAATTTGCATATTTGTCTTTATTTTGGTTAATAAATCAAGCTATTTCGCAACATAGTTTTTTAAATAAGATTTAAAATAATAATAATAATAATAAATGTAAAAAATAATTATGATTAAAAAAAAAAATCTTTTTTTAATTTTGCCACATTGGCCCCATGCCATGCGGCTAGTTTGAAGAAGCTAAATATTTGAGTGGACAACGTAATATTCTAGCTCCCTTTTCACCTATTTTTTATCATCTTTATAGTTTTTAAAAGATTAGTGGTACATTCTTGAGGTGATATATAAATTAATTATAACACAGGCGAAGATTCGTAAAAATGGCAATCAAAAACAGCGATAGTATGATATAAAATCCTTTCTTAAAATGGCTTCATATAGCGTTTAGTGCTATGTACGACATAAAAGCAAAATTTAAACGTTTGATTCTTAAAAGTATCTTAAATGTACCTTAAATATTTTAGATTATACATGCTTTGTATTATAATGGTACCTTAAAATACCATAGACTGGTAAAGAGTTAATTTCATATTTTATAATGTATAAACATAAGGAGATATTACAATAAATTTATTCCCACAGTGATATATATATAGAGAATAAAATATACATTAAACAAAATCTATTACATTTATTTTTTTAACCCTTTCAGTCGCAGTGTTCCCGCTGATGGAAACCTCATTTCAATTCTCAAGTGCAAAAACCATCTCGGAAATTTTTTAGTAAAAATTTACATTTATAACATAGCAGAAAAAGCCCTTTTTTTTAAACATGAAAATTTAAAATTTCTTTTAGTTTAATTTTGTTCGTAAATTCCGGTGGCAGTGTAATTTAAATGATCCGAATTACCCTGCGCCGCAAAGGGTTAATGAATGTGAAGAATGTCGTCCGACACAGATTTTTTTAGCCCTTTAAATTCTAAGTTTTAGTGAACATAATGATATTTGTCTAAAATGATTTTAACTTTCTGTTTCATAATAGTATAGTAAAATACTAATGGTTTTCTAGACAGTAATTAAAAAATTAAAATTTAAAAATTATATGATATGATGTTTGGAATGAAATTTTTACTGATTTCATACAGAAATAACCTGGCGTGGCAAGCACGCGAATTTCTCTTATTCTGCATTTCAATTCTATAAAGACAGATTGCAGATTTGGGGTAAAATAACAACTACTGTATATAAACCTACGTTAAAAAGAGCTCAAACTAAGTTCAAGAACAGTTTTATTTGAAATTATAATTCCGTGTGGAGGGAGGCTACTGCCTCCCTCAACTTCTCGTTTGAATTAAGTACATTTATATAGAATTCAAGGCTATTATCAAATTTAAAAGTTTATTCCAAATTATTCAGACAACTTTCACCCACATCACTCTTTGAAACTTATCAACCTTGATCAAACTAGTCTAGCATCAATCTTATTTGAACTTCAAAAACATTTGAGCGTACTTGCCAACATCCTAATTAATATTCCGTAGTATTGTTAACCCCGCCTTCTTTTTCACACCAGTATATTTTTGTAGTATTTTCTTTGTTATTTAATTGTAATAACATTTGCAGAATATTACTCTAAAATCTTTCTGGTGCGAAAAAAAGGGCGGGACTAGCGACAGTGCGGAATAATTATGAGCATGTTGGCAAGTATGCATTTGAATTGCCTGCAATTATCTGGACTAAAGTTACGCTGAAAGTAGATATATACTAAAAATAAACGCTAAAAAATCAATTTTAGTATTCATGGAGCCTCAAAATACGTAATTATATAAAAAAAACTAAGCACTAAATTCTTAATTTGAAGAATACTTTATTTACCGTATGGGTGTGAGGAATTTTTCTTAGTAAATGTAGTAAGGCCCTTCCACCAATTACATTCAATAAAAAAAGAATGTTTTCGCTTAATTATTGATAGCCATGTATGTCTGCTATACATTATGTGCACACCACATTGTGTATTTAAATATAGTCCTATATTAATAGCACAAAACACAACGTGAAATGCACTTCCAGAAAATTCCAAGTGTATAGTCACTCAATATTGTAGTTCTTTTGTCTAGCACTGTAAACGAATGGTGAATGATTTCATACCTTAATCTATACGAAACATGCTTTTTTTGTACATAAAAAATATATATCCATTTCATTTTGTTTAGTGCAGTCTTTAGATAGTAAACTATACCTACAGTAAATGTCGCTGACAGACGTTATATATTGAAATTCTGTTTGATAACCCTGTAGACAAACCATTTGCTTGATTTCAGCAAAAATTTAGTGTAGCATCGCTATATGATACAAATTTAGAATACCGAGTTTGGACTTCTTTCTACTATTTGTTCTTGAGATATGCTGATAATAGACACATGCACACAGAGAGAGAGACACACGCATAAACAGAGAGAGATATACACCCAGACCAACAAGATAAAAATATTTTTTTCGAATTCAGGGGGCATATAACATATAAATATTAAAAAACAAAACCCGATTTCGAAAATTTGACCCAAAAACAATATCTTCTCTACCAGATATTGAATAAGAGAAACTAAAAATGAGCAAATAATATAACCATTTTTTTTTCTCTAACATATCTGAGCAAAACATATTTCATTGACTTTCATCCCCATGCGAGTACTGGGCAGCTCGTTACCCAGAGAGAAAACCTGTTTCTTTTTTTTTATGTTTTTATTTAAAGGCTGAACACTCGTGGAATTGTCTTTTTTTTTTTTAAGATTGAACACTGATGGAAACAGTCCTTTTTTTTTTTTTTTTTCACTGGATACTCGTTGAACAGTCCAAATTTTTTGCAAAATGAGGCTGAACACATTGAACAGTCCTAGGAAGCAAAAATCTTGGCGTAGAAGCATAACTCGGAAGTAACTTGGCGCAGTACAAGTCTGTTACTTATCTATGTTGCAAAGTTAAATAAGTTGATGGTGTAGTTGCAATTTTTTTTTTCTGCTGTAAGAGTGAACGTGTTAGAATGTTATGTACCCAGTCTTCAAGTGGTAAAATTGGGCGCCTAAGGTACATGGATAAAGTCAAGCTGTAATCATAGTAATGGTGTTGCGCGGTTGCTATTTCACCGCGTTCACATAAATCTGTTCTTGATAAGTCCAAATAAATAAATTGTACTTTTACGGTCAAATCCCTTCAAATATAAAGTGACGTCACCTCTTCAGTGACGTCATATAATAATCACTTCATATTTGAAACTGAAAATATAATTGTACATTTTACAGCTTTGAGACCTATAGTTACAATGAATTTCGTCTCGATTGATCCATATTGCAGAAATTCATAGAAACAAGTGCATACAATATTTTGTAAACAGAGGATATCACAAACATCAATGCCCGCACCAGGATTCGAACCTGGGACCTGAAGGTCCAGAAGGCAGCACCCTACCGACCAAACCACTAGACTAGCAAATATAATTGTAGTTTTATCGGCTTAGAGAGTTTATTTATATATTCATACAAATAGCTATTCATGTAAAGCAGCTATTGTTTTCCTAATTTAGTTGAAAGAATTTAATTCAAAGTTGTATGTTTGTCACAACATAAAATTACGGGGAAATACTTCATTTATGGTCCAAATTTTTTTTTACGGGCTTTGTCTGGAATTTCTGCTGCCGGGCGTTGTCCGTAATCTGACTTGAATTTCTCTAACTCTGCATTTCTTAACATCTGATACAAAACTAAAGGATTGTTTCCATTTTATGCACTTTATCATATTTGTTGATAAGTTTCTTGTCCTTTTTCATTCAACTTCAGTTATTCTATGCTTTTTACTTTAATACAAGTTAATTCTGTTTCAGAATTATTTTTGTTAAACATTGGAATAGGATCATTCAAAGAAAGAATATAAAACTGACTCTATATATGCTATTGCCCTAAAAGGGTGGAGGAAATTGGTTTGAAATTTAAAAAGAATATTTTGAAACACGGGACTAGAAACGGGTTAACCCATTAATAAAATTTTACTTTAACGAGTTTGTTTATTAAGTGTTGAATAAAGGATCAAATAACACTGCTCTGCATGAAAATCGGCACCAACATCATTCCTGCAAATTTTTATGTAAAAAGAACTGCTGAATCCAAATATGACGCCTATTTCGCCCCATCACTCACCGTTTTTTAGTGACGACCCCTTATTTTTATTAATATTTGGTAATTTTATGGCTATGAATTTGATCTGGAGGGAGGGAGTATTATTTTAAGTATTGAATATTTTATGAGGGGCTACAGTGGTGAAAAATTCTAAAACATGAACATTTGTAGCAAGGGGGAAATTTAGGGGCGGGGGATTTTCTACTGAAATTTTAATTACATTTATTATAGTTTATTAATCTAGTATTATTATTATGTATTATACATTATATTTTTTGCTTTTAAGTGTAAAAATAATCCTTTTCCACCCTTCTAATTAAACTCATGGCCGTAAAATTACCGAACAGTGATAAAAATTTGGGGTGGGGGTGCGTCCCGAAAAAAAGGCAGGTGACTGGGCAAAACGAAGGTCATATTCAGATTCAGGAGGTCATTTTACATAAGAATAAAAAGAATGGCATCAAGACTCGAGATATATATATATATATATATATATATTTGCAGTGCAGTGTAATTAGAGAAAATTTTGATTCAGGTTATATAAGTAAACAAAAATACGTTCTACATAAAAGTTTGTTACAAGAATATCGATTTTTTATTTAATTTAATATGTTTATTTATTTATTTTTTAAAAGACATTTAGCGTGCTACAATTTTCATATATGATAATAATTTTGTCTTTTTCTTAAATTAAATTTTTCTCAACATTATTTAAATACCTTATGTATTTTAGTTTTTTAGTTAATATTATAACTATGTGTAATCTGTTAAAATGAATTAAAATAATTAGATTATGCCTCAATTTCAGAATAATGATGAGAAATACCTAAGAGCACATGTTAATGAAGTTTGGTTTACTCCATAAAGTACTAAAATTGAGGAAAAAATCGGTTACGCCGATTTTTCCATTCTGAAATTATTGATGACTTTGTTAGACAGTTGATTTAATTTGATCATATAGTTAAAGGGAAAATTGACGGCAAGGTGTTAGTTTTGTGCTAATTCACGTGGAAAAGAAAACGATTTTTTTCTTATTTTTGAAAGACTGTTAATAATTGTATATGGTGAACTTAAATAATACCCTTTACAGACTAAAACTAATATTATATATATATATATATATATATATATATAACTTTCAAAAGTTCATGCAGCTTAAATTTTAGCGTACAGCTATGTTTAAAGCTTTGAAATACAGGGTGGGCAAAAAGTCCATAATATACTTTAAAATCTCATGAAAACCGAAAAATTAACCAAAATAACATAAACTCATAATACAAAATAAACTGATAATATAATATAAACTAATAATAATATAAACTAATAATGATATAAAATACAATAAAAATAATTATATGATAAATAAATAAATAAATAAATAAATATATATATATATATATATATACCATGTTTTTAAATTTTCTGTTGAATCATAGCTATAGAACTATATTAGCACTTTATCAATGTGTTTAAAATTTTTAAAGTGATAATGACGTCAATTTTTGGGAGATGCATAATTTAACTTTTTATAATTTTTTAACACGTTCAGCGCCATGTCAGCCGTCGGTGGCTGACACTGAACTTTCCGTTTAGGCCACGTCAGCCACCAGTGGCTGACAGTGGGAAAAATGATATAAAACTAAAAAAAAAAATTCCTTGTTTTAAGTAATTACCGAAGATTTATTTAAAATTTACTTAATTTTTATTTATTATACGATTATATTATTGAGGCATTTTAATGGATTTTATTGAAACACGGTAAACATAATACGTTTCTAAGCAACCCGCGTGGTCTGAATGGGATTTCTTTAAGAATTCGCGTGGCGCTCAATGTGTTAATGTTCACATTCAATTAAATGTATTTATTTATATGTCGAAAGAAAATGACCTCGTAAATTTTTTTGGCAACAATTAAATTATAGCTAAGATTTAAATGGCTAATTTTAAAGCTATTACCCTAACAGCACACTTATCCATAGTACATCCTGAGGATGTCCTTTGGATGTCCTTCCATCCATAGTATATCCTGAGGATGTCTTGTGGATGAGATGTGCTGTTAGGGTAGGAGGTTATTATTTTCATGTTTTAATTAAGTAAAAGAAAACTAATCGAAAATTTGAGAAAAAAGTTCTAAGAAAAAAAGTTCTAAAAGTTTCAAATGTCTAGCTAGTGTCTAATTGTTCTAAATTTCTATGTATTCTAAAAGTTCTAAATGTCTAGCTTCTTCTTCTAAAAGTTTCAAATGTCTAGCTAGTCGGGAAGTTAGTTAAAAGTCGATTGCAAGATTTGTACTGGACAAACAAACAAAAACAAGAAAGCGAGTTAATAAAAACATGGTAATAAATAATTATAAGGTAAAGAAAACTTTTTATATACCATGTTTTTAAATTTTCTGTTGAATCATAGCTATACAACTATATTAGCACTTTACAAATGTTTATACAATTTTTAAATTGATAATGACGTCAGTTATTGTGAGATGCATAATTTAACTTTTTATAATTTTTTAATGTTCACGTTTGATTAAATGTATTTATTTTTATGTCGAAAGAAAATGAAATCGTAATTTTATTTATTTATTTTTTGGCAACAATTAAATTATAGCTAATACTTAAATTGCTAAATTTAAAGCTGTTAGGAGGTTATTATTTTCATATTTTAAGTAATTAAAAGAAAACCTATCAAAAATTCAAAAATTTGGCTTCGAGGTATTTCTTTGTCATCGTGTTCTGAGATATTCTAAACGTTTTAAATGTCTAGGTAGTCGGGAAGTTAGTTAAAAATCGATTGCAAGATTTGTACTGGATAAAGAATTAAACAAACAAACAAACATGAAAGCGAGTTAATAAAACACAATATAATGGTCTGCATGGTTAGCGTCGGTAGGTTATGTTTTTTTTTTTTTCTTTTTAAGACAAGGGGGGACGGAAAGCCCTCAGAAGGCAGTCGATAGTCTGGCACTGTAACAAGAGAGTTTTGTGAAAATATGCAAATGAGACGGTTATAAGAGCCTGTGCTTAATCCACAACCAATTCACCATTGAAAACGGTGTATGCGAACAATGATGTTGAGTGCGAATGCTAAATATTTGCTAGTAAAGTTATTTTACGTGAAAAAGAAATCAGCATCAGCAACCATTGCCTTGCGTAAGTTTCGACTTAAAAAAAAATATGCGGGGTGGAAAAGGGCCTTCAAGAGTGATATGCTCCATAAAGATTATTCAGCGGTTTGAAGCAACACCTCTTGTGGCCTCTTCTCAACACCTCTTCTCAACACCTCTCTATGCTTCCGAACTGAGCTTTACATCATGGAAGATCGGCCGATTAAATCCAATCCCCGCCATCCTACAGATATTATACGATGGCGTGGAATAATCAGATCTTCGGTGACGTAAAGTTCAGTTCGGAGGCATTATAATAGGATGTGTTATTTGAAGAAATTGATACTCTGGAGGATCGTGTAAGAATCGAACGACCATAATTAAAGAAGGAACGTGCTCCGTGTGTTGCAGCCGAAATAAAAACGTTAGTGTCCGAATCAGCTACAGAGACCGTCAGTACATGTGAAGTTACTAGACGCTTGAGCTTACCACCATCCACGTTAAGCAATATTCTTCATGGAATCCTTGGTTTGTACCCATACATATTACAATCGTTCCATGAATATCTGCCACAGGAAACTAGACAAAGGGAAGAATATGCGAGGTAAACTTTCTATAAAATCGAACGTAATTCTTCTCGAACAGTTAACATCGTGTGAGTACATAAATTTCCTTTCTCGCTTCAAGGCGATGTAAATAACCATAACTGTCACTTATGGGCGACGTCTAATCAACTTGAGTACACGTATAAACCAGTGCATTCCCCAAAACTGACAGTGTGGTGTGAATTCATAGATTTTTTCATCATAAAACCCTTCTTCTTTGAAATGCAGTCTTCAGTAAATGAGTGCATTTAAACCGTGAAAAACGGCTACGGTGTTATTTAACACTTGAGAATGTCGTGCTACGTTTGTGTAAAATAGATGCGCTTTCTATCGTCACGTTTATTCAAAATCTAGATGCCACACTGCTACTCCGGTCAAAGATTTTTTGGTACAGACGTACGGGAAAGACAGAATCATTAGCAGGTGTTGCAGGTTCCCATAGTCTTCTCAGTCTCCAGATTTGAAACCGGTAGACTTCTGGTTATGGGAATATTTGAAATCTCGGGTGTATTGATCCAGTGCATCCAATTTATCGGAACTGGAAAATGTAATTGCCAAGAGGTGTCATGTGTATATTCGCACCTGCTATAGTGTTGCTGGATTTATAACTCGCCTGCAATGGTGGTGGTGGTGGTCATGTAGAACATCTGTTGTAATAAGGATTTGGAAGCATTCTGTTTGTTATTTGTGTACCTTTTCTTTAACTTGTGTATGTGGGTGCCACCTAATGGCTGTTTTTTTCTTTTTTAATTTTTTTTTCCCCTGTCTTAAAAAAAATAGTATGATCTAGCAATGTTAATCCTGAAAAGTGTTTTTAATTTCGGTTATTTTTGAGATTTTATGAATTTTTAAAGTTTATACAGACTTTATGCCCATCCGGTAACAAACGTAAACTCATTCATAACAACAATTTTGTACGTTGATGTTATTAATGCGTGAATGTACAGTCGGGGAAAAAGAACGCAACACCCGCTGTAATTTCGTTATTAATTGACGCAGGAACATATAATAGACATAATTCAACAGGAAATTAAAAGCACTTTCTGAATATGTTGTCAAATTTTGAATTAGGGGTCATCTACATATTGAAATGAGCGCCAACTTTGATTTTTTCAATAGCAACACCCAATTTTTACTTCATTTTTGAATTTCTGAGAGTCTGGCAGTGCGGAAAAGTATACTGTTTATATACATTATCTTTAGTATTTATAGAGTTATAAACAAAAATGCGTTAGGGGGTTATCTGTAAATGTAGAAAAATAAAATTAAGATCCTATAAGAAATAGACAAAATTTTAATGTTTCACACCAGAAATCTTTCAAGAAAAAAATAATTATAATAATTAATAAAAGGTTGTTTCTTTTCTAGTTCCTTTGTTAACTTGAATTCAATTTTTAGATTTGTATATACTTCAGTGCTTTTTTAGATAATTTTAGGTCTATTTAAATACATTACACTTGCCATTAATCCATACAGTACCCTTTGAAAAAAGTGCAATATTTTTCAAGTAAAAGTGTCTATTTTAGCTGTACTGATCACCAATAAAGCTTAAATTTTCTTTCGTAGGTAGGTAACTTAATATACGAAATGAAATAATATATATGTATATATATATACACACACACACAACAATGCATAAACTACATCTTTTCGGATAAATTATTGTAAGGGTTCATGAAGTAAATATTAAACAATTTTAATCGCACTTACCAGTTTTGGGTCAGTTGAACTCTTTAGAACTGTACGATTCGTTTTATAATTTCTATGAAAATATAATTTCTTAATTAACCGTTTCGCGGCTGCTGAAGTAGATTCACGTCATTTGAAAATCTGTAACTCTATCAGTGGGCATTTCTTTCGTAATTTGTGTGTTACATTTTTCTTAAGTGTGTGCCCAGTGTTCATATTTTTGCAATAAAATATACTATGGATAGAAATATATTGATTAGAAAGAATATAATTATAATGTATATCCATTTGTAATATAATTATGAATACAGAAAATTTGTTCTGAAATATGTTATTTTGAGATTATAACGCCCGTAGGCGGGTCTTACTGTCAAAAAGACAAAATCCTGTGGTCGCAAAAAGTGTTAAAATATATTTATAAAAGTTAAAATATTTTTTTAAAAATGTATAAAGTTAAAATATATTAATAAAATTTTAAAGACTAAAGTGTCCTTAAAATAATAACCCTCCCCCATACAAAATAAGTAAATAAGTAAATATAATAAAATAAAATAAAGCAATATATGAAGCAAATGATTAAGCCTTTTTTAACTTTGACGGTAGTTAAGAAACGATTTAACAAGTCTGTCTTGCATTCCAATTCCATTCGTTTTTTATATTTGACAATTTCACATTAAACCTATTTTTCTATTTAAAACAGTAAACCCCGCCTAATTAGTTAATTTTTTTTCTTCTTGTGTTTGTTTAAAAGATTCAAAAGTTATCGCCAATTAATCGATGATGTAAATACAACTTGTGCATATTTTTATCAACATAAAATAAGGGGTTTAACAGGAATACTCAATGTCACATTTAGTTTTCTTTTCTATATTGTTTTGTTTTGAAGAACGATGAAGGCGGAGCTTGTCTTCTTTAGAAAACAGGAATTCTTGATGCTATGTCTAAAAATCATCATTTTTGTTTCATTTCTTTGCGTTTGACGTTGTTTTTATATAATTTGACCCGTAAATAAAAAATAAAAATATTTTGTTGAATTTTCTTTGTTATTTTTTAAGATTTGATTCGTTATCTCATGCAAAACTTCATAAGAGAAGACCCCCTAAACCTCTCCAAAAGAAAGATTTATTTATATCTCGAAAACTAATAACTGGAATGAGCTGCAAATTTGCACACCCATATTTTTCAGCATTAGGATTCATTTTATGTAAAAATTAATATGTCATAATTCATAATTTTTATGAATATGAATTTATTAATATATTTCAGAATGAAAAATATTTTTCAGAATCAAAAGTAATGATGGATTATGTTTGGGTTTCTTCAATGTATCTCGTAAAAAAAAAAATTATATCGATCAAGTTATTTTTTGTGAAGATATTAATAAAAGTTTGAAATATGAATTTAACATTAGCACCTTCAAACTTTGAACGCTTATAACTCTGTGAAAAAATAAGTAAAATATACAACTAATATACTTTTTCGCGTTATCGCGATCCCAGGAATTCAAATATAAAATAAAAATGGGGCATTACCATTGAAAAAATCAAAGTTGGTGCGCGTTTTAATATGTAGACGACCCCCAATTCAAAATTTCCGTTCATTTTCTAAATCTACTGTCAATTCCCCGTCGAATGATACCTATTACATTTTTGTGCATTGATTAGCAACGGAGTTACATCGAGTGTTGCGTTTTTTTTTTTTTTTTTTCCCCGACTGTACATTAAAATGTAGATTTTAAATATGCATTGTCCAAATTATCACCGTACTTTCTCAACTGTACGTACTTAAACTCGACGTAATAGTCACTAAGGGATATGAAAGGTACTACACAATACGAAATTGTAATTTCATAGGATTTCAACCCTTTCAGGGGTGGTGAGATACATTATGTCCCACCTAATTTTAATTTCCAACAGCAAAAGCTCGTTCTGAAAATTTTTTACTGAATCTAATAGTATAAAGGAAAAACTTCATTTATTTCTTTTCTTTTAGACTGGTTTATAAATTCTGGTGGCACAGTTTATTTCAAATGAGCGAAACAACCTTTCCTTTCAAAAGTTTAAAAGGAAAAGAGAAAAACCATACGGTTTGCAAAGATTATAAAACACTTTTCAAATACTATACATGGAACTTGAAAACATTTGGACTAAAGGATTTTACTCTGGACGACCTCTTCTTACCTGGCAAAGCCAAGTCTACGAGTTATTTACCGTTCGCAGGAGCGAATAATCGCCATATAACCGCATATTGACCTACTATTTGACAAATCACCTAAGTGTCCCAATGAAACGAACTTTGTCCTGGTGACTTCGTTTAGATTTCTTGGGAAATGACTCGCTGAGTAGCAACTTATCCATTAAATCTTTTAATCTGAAATGTATTTTACCTCTGTGATGACACCTCTCAACAATTTTTATTTTAATCAAGGGAAAAAATCCTACAAAAACTATCTTTATACTTTTACTGTTACAAAAAAAAAAAAAAGCATTTTTAAACTGTTTTTTTTTTTTTTTTTTTTTTTTTTGTGACCCTGTTTATTAACCTAACTAGTTGACGTAGTTCGACTCTCCTTAGTTCCCCACCATATACTTATTCTCATAAATTTATACCACAGGGTGTAAATACATATACTGTATTCATGTTAAAAGAAATAAATTCATTCGAAACGGTGACAGAATGAAATTTTCTATCTAATAGGCTACTCACATTTCAGTTCGATACATTTACCTTTAAGATTAACTCGTTTAGAATTATGGAACTACATTAGTTAAAGCGGTCTGCCTAACATCAAACCACCCAATACATTTGCCTTATTCTTATTTACTAATTAAATATGTTAGGGCCATTTTCATATTTTACTTTTCATGCTATTTCATACTACTTGCAATGCGATGATAGCCGTAAAAGTTATTTGAAATATTGTTCTATTTTTCTATGCGCTACGTTATGAAAATCTTAAATTTCGAATAACTTACGAAATCGTAGTCAATAATGTTCAAACCATTATCATAAATCATATTTTAAAAGTAGTTTGACATCTTTACGATTAAAATAGCCCTCAAAATGGTTGTTTAAGCGAAATTTTGCCCTATTTTTCTATGTTAAAAAATCCTAAATTATGAATATACGATATTTTTTTTTTTTTTTTTTTTTTTTTTTAATTAAGAAATTCACAGTCAATGAATTTTCATTCCAGTATAAAAATTATTATTTTAAAGATAGTCTGAAATTTTTACACTAAATGTATTCCTTTTAAAGCACGTTTAAGCGAAAATTTGATCTATTTTCCCAGGTTAAAAAAATCGTAAATTTCGAATAACTTACATAATAATAATTCGAAGTTTTTAAAATAGAATGTTGCAAATAAATAGGGCTCTGGCCAATGATATTTAAAACTACTCTACATCTTTTATGACCATTTCTTTTTGAGATATCTTGTACACAGAGTAATAAACTAACCCACTAACACACTGATAGATAACATACAGATGGATACCACGTACATTTTGTGATTTTCCTATTTTTTACACCTCAAAACGTGTAAAATAGTCAAAAAACCGGGATTAAAAGTTTTCGAGATTACCTAAATTCTCCATACCTATAGTATGATAGAGAAATAAAAATTACAGAGCTACGAAAAAGTATATATTACTTTTAATTTTAACTATAGAAGAAGAAATCTGAAAAAAAAAAAAAAAAAAAAAAAAAAAAAGGACAGTATTTTATGTATTTATTTAATTTGAAAAATTGTAAAACAGATTGCTTTTGTGTAGAGTATAGAGTGTTGCCAATATTTCTAATTTATTCCGTAATATTGTTAATACTCGCCCTCTTTTTCCACCAATATTTTTAAAGAGTAATTTTTTTCTTATATAGTCATAGTCACAAATTAGAAAATATTACTATTACGAAACCGTAGTGAGAAAACAATGTTACTGAACAAATTAGAAATATTGGCAACTCTGAGTCTATATATTGTCAAAAAAAAAAACACCTAATGCTTTCATGGGGAAACTAGTATATTGTGGCCACCAGAAGACTTTCTTCTATATTTTCCTATACAAATTTACTAAGGGCAAATAATTTATTTAACACGATGAATACAAATGATCTTCATCTTGGAGAAAACTAACACTAAATATCCAAAGAAAGACAGTTTTATTGTGTACTAGCAGGCTACGCCCGCTTCGCTGGTCACTATTTTTAAATGAATCACTATAGTTAATGAATTCTCAAAATTGCAATAATTTTTATAATGCGAAAAAAAAAAAAAAAGAGAGAGAGAGAGAAAATTCTTATTGGAAAAAATGTCGCACAGGTTCCCCACTGTCTTCGGCAGCGCAGACCATTGTGCGCTGTGCACGCGCATTTATGTTTGACGCTCTTAATAAATCACTATATTATCATAAGGGAAAAACATAAATACAAAATACAAAAAAAAAAAAAAAAAAAAAAACTTCTCCCATCGGTGGAGCAATCGGTCCGGTCCCCCACTGCCTGTGGCAAAGTATACAGGCACGCATGTTCCTTCACCTACCGTTCCCGCCCCTCCTAATTACTTCAAACTTTAAAAAATACCCGCAATCGCTCTCTCGGGCTTTTAAACCTAATAATACTAATTTCCAGTATTCTATCTGAATTTCTTTATTTTTATCCCTGAGCCCGCCGCCCTTCCTGCCCTTCGTAATAATTCTGTACTTTCGAAAATATCCGCAATCGATTTATCGGGCCTCAAAACATAACAACACTAATTTTCAGCGCTCTAACTCTTATTTATATATTTTTCCATCTTTACCACACCCCTTCCCATCTATCCTAATAATTTTACAAATTCGAAAATATTCGCAATCGATTCGCAGGTATCAAAAACCCCCATGTGCCAATTTTGAACGACCTAACTCTATTTTTATTTTTTGACCCTCCGCACCCCCTTCCCGCCCCTCGTAATAATTTTACAATTTCGAAAATATCCGCAATCGGTTTGTAAGTATCAAAAACCTCTATGTATCAATTTTGAACGACCTAACTCTATTTTATTTTTTTGCCCCTACGCCCCCATCCTTTCTGACCCTCCTAATAATTTTACAAATTCGAAAATATTCGCAATCGATTTGTAGGTATCAAAAACCTCCATGTACCAATTTTGAGCGACCTAACTCTATTTTTATTTTTTTTTGCCCCTCCGCCCCACCTCCTTCTCACCCCTCCTAATAACTTTACAAATTCGAAAATATCCGCAATCGATTTGTTGGTATCAAAAACCCCAATGTACCAATTTTGAACGGTCTAACTCTATTTTTATTTTATTACCCTACGCCCCCCCCCTTTCTGACCCTCCTAATAACTTTACACTTTCCAAAATATCCTCATTCGACTTGCAGGCCTCTAAAACCTATCTGTACCAATTTTGAACGGTCTAACTGTATTTCTATTTTTTTTTACCTATACCCCCCCCCCTTTCCCGCCCCACCTGGGACGAATTTCTAAAATTAAAGAAATTAGTTTTTATGTATTTGTGGGAGCTATATTTTAGAGCAAAAATCTCACATATATCTTTTTTCTGTTTACAATATAAAGAATTATTTCAAATAATTTTGCCTCTCCTCCCCCTCTTGGGGACTGAATTTCTAAAATTTCAGAAATTGTTTTTTAGGTATTTGTATTAGCTATATATTAGAGCAAAAATTTCATGTATATCTGTTTTTTGGTTTGAGATATATAGGAGTATGTGAAACCACATTTTGCACATGGGAAATCAGGTTTTGCCCCCTTATCCCCCCTTGGGGACCGAATTTATAAAATTCCAGAAATTGGCTTTTAGATATTTGTGTTAGCTATATTTTAAAGCAAACATTTTATGGATATCTGTTTTTTTTTTTTCTTTGAGATATGAAGGTTTTTGCGACATCATATTTTGCCCCCTACTCCCCCTTGGAGGGCGAATTTCGCAAAATCGCTTCTTAGGGGGGTGCTTACACTGTATGTTCTATAATCTGACCTAGTTTCGTGTGAGTGGCTCCAGTAGATTTTGCTGTGCGATGATAAGTCAGTGAGTGAGTGGAAGTAATCTTTTATATGTATAGATAAATAACATCTTAAAAAATACGGTTTTATAATGGTTACCTCACATATCAAGTTTCGTACAGTTATATGCCATACAAAATTGAGATATAGTCTTCCTGTTATTGAAGAAATTTCTAGTATACCAACGCCACCTGTTGGCCGATAAGCATTCAAATTGAATCAGCATAATGCCTCATAATGACCTTCTTACAAGTCAAGTTTTGTTTGATTATATGCAATAGAACCTGAGATATAGCCTCCCCTTAAATTGTGGAAATCGCTGTATGGCAGCGCCACCTGTTGAGAGGTTGACACCAAAAGTTGATAGGCACTAACTTAGGTCAGAGTGCATCTAAAATAATTAAATAAAATAATTCTAATTCATATACAATTCTGAGCAGTAGTTCCGGAGATACATTTGCCCCAAAGTTTTTGTCTCTCTCTCTCTCTCTCTCTCTCATATACACATAGAGAGAGAGAGAAGAAATTGTTCAGACATTTTCTAAAAATGGTAAAATTGTGTTCTAGCCCTCTCAAAATGTGTAAATCCGTCGAAAACCGAAAGTCGATAGAGGCCCACCAGCGGCCGAGCGGTTCTGCGCTCAAAGCTGGTAGATGGGAGGTGCCGGGTTCGATCCCAGGTCGCGCTCATCGACCTAGCCGTTCGGAGTTTTCCGTGGTTTCCTCCGAAACTCGCGTAAATACGGGCTGGGATCCCTTAGAAAGACCCCCACGGAGGGCATTCCCCCTATAGGCCTAGGACACATAAGGAGTCAATCGGCCTTAATCCTCCAACCAACCAACCAACCGAAAGTCGATAATTTTTACGAATCCAGTACTTTTCTTCTATTGAATATAGAAGAAAGTAAAAAGTGCAGAAATTCAAAATTTGAAGAAAATTATAACGAAAAAAAAAGTAAAACGCACAATCACAAGTGTGTTTTCGAAAATCAACTGACGACTGCCAAAAAATGCACGGAAAATAGTTAAGGTTAACGCATCGAAGAGCAGAAGGAATCGGGCTTACTAAGTACTTTTTAAAATCAAATTTTATTCAAAACTTATTGTAAAGTGACGTAACTGGAGTATTCTTTTAAAAGAGTTCTCAAAAAAGTTCTTAAATCTTCTCTAGCCAAACATTCTGAGCACTGTGCTGTGACCATAAATTTAATTTTTAAAATGCTAGAATTGTCTTCAATGGCAATTCTTCTCCCGATTCAGATTTCCTTGAAAATTTAGCCCTTTCTCTTAATCTGGCTAGAATCTAGAATTGATAATGAAAAATATTATTTCTTTTTACTGTCTTCAGCTTGGAAAAATTCATATTGCTAATATTTTTATCCTTTTTTATTTCTTTTCTTTATTAATTTTCTCAGAAATTTAATTACTTTTAGTTCATTTTTTGTTTAATTCATACTTTCTTTTACTTTTAATTCGTTTAACTTATTTTATTTATATATTGTAGTTTTTTTATTTCTTTATTGGTCGTCTCCTCTCCCCTTCTTATAGATGCCTTTTTTGGCTATGTCTATCCTATTGGCTATGTCTATCTTCCTCTGTCTCTTTCTTTTCCTTTCCTTCTTTCCTTTTTTTTCTTTTTCTTTTTTTTTTTTTTTTTTAGCCTGTTTTCTGTTTTAAAGTGGTAGGACATGCTTCTTTGTTATGCTCTTTCGAAGCGCTTAGTTTAGAGGGTTTTTTCTTTTTTTTTTTTTTTTTTTTCCAAGAAGTGTTTAATGTTCCTAAGTATTTTGTTTTGCATTAGCTATTAAAATCTTTACTAATAAATGTATGTTATGAATAAAATTAAAATCACTTAGTTAGGAAAAAAAAAATTTTTTTAATCTAATCTCTAAATAACTATAAAGCTGTCATATTTAACTATATTAAATACTACAAATTATCGTAAAATAAGTCACCTTTTCTAAAATTTCCTTAAATATCTAACGCAGATACCATATTAACATATTTTTACATTTAATGTTTATCGTCCAGAAACAGAAATGACAATTTTCCCCCCCTCCCCCCCTAGGAGAGTTTTTAAAACATAACTGTATAATCTTCTCCGGCATTTTATATAGAGAAGCAAACTACGACAAAATAATAATCTATATATATATATATAATCGTTTGTCCTGAGTGAGTGCGTGAGTGAGAGATTCATCACCGCTCAGCCCAAACCCCTGGACCTAGAAACATGAAATTTTGTGACAATGTTCCTCCTGTTACGTACATATCCACTAAAACGCGATTTTACAAAATTCGCCCTCTAAAGGGAGGAGGGAGGGCAAAACGTGATTTCACAAAATCCTTCATAATCTGAACAAAAAACAGATATCAGTTGTTTTATTTTATTTTATTTTTGCTTTAAAACATAAGCTAACACAAATATCTAAAAACCAATTTCTGGAATTTTAGAAATTCGGTCCCCAAGGGGGGGGGGGGGGGGACGAAACGTGATTTCACATAATCCTATATATCTCAAACAAAAAAAAACAGATATACGTGAAAATTTTGCTCTAAAAAATGGCTAATATTTATAAATACCTAAAAACCAATTTCCGAAATAATAGAATATTTTCCAAACACCGTTAATCCAATCTTTTATGATCTGCATCTACATCCACCCCTTTTTCGGTGCTCTTACAATTATCTGTACTGAAAATGATTCTTTTGGAAAGTTTTCCATTTACAAAGGACATATGATGTCGATTTGCAGCCGCAACCCATAACGGTCAGCATAATGGTGCATCGTTGCTTGTCTGTTCCTGTCGTACGCAACTGAAAGCTTCTGTCTCCAACGGGATGAAAGGTTGTGGCTTCTGGCATATCAAACCCAAATGGAGTTTGATTTGCATTGCCGATTTCCTACATCCCTATTGATTTCGTAGCCTTAAAATATACTGGAAAAATTGTGTTAGGTGTCTTTAGCTGTTAAAATTATACGTAATAGAATAACACTGAAAGGCATCGTTTGAATAATGACATTGAAACTTCAAGCATTGGGCGGATGATAAATTTGGTCACCCATTTAGGTTTGTTCATAAACTGGAAAATCACCTACATATCATATTTATGGTGCGCTTTATACACGAGATTAAAAAAAAAAAAATCGCCATTATTTTCTTGTAAAGAACAAGGTGCGCGTTACACACGCGTAAATACGGTATGCGAGAATTTTGCTCTAAAATAAAGCTTACACAAATATCTAAAAACCAATTTTTGGAATTTTAGAAATTCGTCCCAGGTGGGGGGGAAGGTGGGGCTATGAGGCAAAAAAAAAAAAAAAAAAAAAAAAGATGATGATAATAATAATAATAATAATAATAATAATAATAATTATAGAAATACAGTTACACCGTTCAAAATTTGTACAGATAGGTTTTAGAGACTTGCAAGTCGAATGAGGATATTTTCGAAAGTGTAAAGTTATTAGGAGGGGCGGGAAGGGGGAGTAGAGGGCCAAAAAAAATAAAAATAGAGTTAGATCGTTCAAAATTAGTACATAGAGGTTTTTGATACCTACAAATCGATTGCGGATATTTAGAATTTGTAAAATTTTTAGGAGAGCCAGGAAGGGTGTGGGGAGACGAAGAAGCAAAACAATAGAAATAGAGTTAGACCATTCAAAATTGGCACGTACAGGTTTTTGGGGCCTACAAATCGCACGCAGATATTTTCAAAAGAGAAAAATTATTAGGATAGACGGGAAGGGGGTTGGGAGAAGGAGCAAAAATATAGAATAAGAGTTAGAGCGTTTAAAATTAATGTTATTGAGTTTTAAGGCCCGATAAATCATTTGCGGATATTTTCGGAAGTGTAGAATTATTACGAGGGGCGGGAAGGGGGTAAAAATAAAGAAATTCGGATAGAACGTTGGAAATTAGTATAATTAGGTTTAAAAGCCCGAGAAAACGATTGCGGATATATTTGAAAGTGTAAAATAATTAAGAGGGGCGGGAACGGAGGGTGAAGGTATATTTGCGCCGTGCGCGCGTGTATACGCTGCCACAAGCATTTGGGGCCGGGACTCTAATTATTCCATCGATGAGAGAAGAATTTTTTTATATTTTATATTTATGTTTTTCCCACGATAATATGGCGATTCAACCTAGTGTCCAACCTAAATGTGCGCGCGCAGCGTATAAGGGTCTGCGTTGTCGAAGGCAGCGGGAACCCGGTACGAAATTTTTCCCGATCAGAATTTTTTTTTCCCACGTGATAAAAATTAATGCAATTTTGTGAATTCATTAATTATAGTAATTCATTTATAAATAGTGACTAGCGAAGTGGGCGTAGCCTGCTAGTATTAATATATTTATTCACAATGGTTCTCAGGTATCACACACATAGGAAAGTTATTTTATCATTTAGATATAGCTATTTCAGCTGCATAATACTTCAAATCTACGTCTCAAACTATAAATTATTAAGAGAGGAGAGTAAAGTCATTTAAAATTTTTTTGAGTTTAAATCATACACATACCCTGACAACAGATACCTTTTAACTTAGATTTAATGTCAATTTCTTCGATTTATTGCCTTTTGTGTAGAGATTAATGAACACCAGGAACAGCGTAGGGTACGTAGTTAATATTACAATATACTCTTACCTTCTAGATTTATATTCATAGGGAGTGGCATTTTAACACAATACCTATTAATTTCGAAGAAAGTACACTCAATTAAATTTGCAGTTTCTGACAGCGAAAGTTACAAAATTGATACTCTTCTAACAAGATATAATCTGAGCAGAGTATTTATAGAGAATTTTTCCCCCCTTTGAATTCATTTCTTTATATTCCAAAACCCAAATTTTTCTTGTTACTATATTCAATCACTTTTCCCAATCGCGAGAAAAAATTAGTTACTATAGGTGGATTGTGCTCAGATTACAGTCATAAATTATGTCAATAATTTTCTACGATAGCTCCAACTATATTAATAAGAAGAGCAAAGAACTCGCTTGATAACCTGGAATGAAAAGAGAATGAAATGTCCCGCCTTCGAGGCTAACCTACGAACAATTTCGATACATTTCCTTTTCCTATTTTTCTACATAATTTTTCTAGTAGCAGTTTCTTATTTTAGTTTTCATGTAATTCCATATTACATTTTCCACGCAACAATCTGCATAATCCAAATTTATGCGAAAAATTGCTCTCTTCTGCTACGTTATGGAAATATTTAATTTCAAATACTTTAGGTAGTTTTAAAATATAATATCTGTATTTATTAATGTTTATGCTAGTCACATAAATGATACTTTAAAACTAGTTCGACATGCTTACAATGCAAATAATAATCATTATAGTACTTGATACTGTGAAATTTTATCTTATTTTGCCGTGTAAAAAAAAAAAAAAATCTTAAATTGCGATTAACTTAGGGAGTTAGTACGCTGAAATTAAATATCGTTCTTGCCAGCATCATACACGATAATTTAAAATCTGTTTCGACATCTTTACAATGATTCGTTTTCGCGATAACGTCTACACAAATTAAGAAACTGGTTAACTTAAAAAAACCGACAACACATTTTGTGATTTTATTCAAATTTCTCAGTTTTAAAAACGTGTAAAAATTTCAAAAACTGAGTTCGAAAATTTTTATGAATACCAAATTTTTCCATACCTAAAGTATGATAGTGAATTAAAAATATCAGTTTTCAAATTCAATTAAGGAAAAAAATTAGTTAAAAACTTTCTACTGTGTAGTTCATATATTTATGAATAGTTTTCAAAACTTAACTCTACTAGTGTGACGTTAATAAATCAATCGGCTCAGCCGAAAATATAATACAGTTGAACCTCGTTAACGTGAACTCCAAGGGGAATAAAAATTTGTTCATGTTATCAGTAGTTCATGCTTTTAGAAACTAATCTTCATATAACTAAACTAATCTTCATTTTGGCGGGGATAGCGAAAACAGTTCATGTTAAAAGTAATTCGCGTTAACAGTGTTTACGTTAACGAGGTTCGACTGTACTTAATATTAGAGCTGCCAGCATTTTAATTTATTCCGGAGCATTTTTAGCCCCGCCTTTATTCCACACCACTATATTTTTAAGAGTAAATTTTTCTTATTTTATCATAGTTATATATTGGAGAAAAATATTCTAAAAACCAAGTGGGGCGAGATAAAGACGGCGCTATAATAAAAAGCCTCCATAATAAATTATAATGTTGTCAACTTTGTAATGTTATAGTAGAGTTCCTATTTGTCCTTAATTTACAGTTGCCGTATTTATTACTGTTTTTATATAGCAATTTCAGTTTATTTAATAGTATAAAGTTATAAAATATTTTATTTCTAACACAATTCTAAATAAGTTATGATGAAAATAATAAATACAAAGAAGTTGTGAAATATAAATAATCTTGTATGGTTTTTTTTTCACTGGAACATTTTTATCAATTCAACTAATTTAATGAAATAAAAAGGATTATTAAAATATAAATCTAAGTAAAGTACTGAGAAAATAAGGAATATCGATATCCTGTAATAAAGTGTTTATTCTTCTCTCTTTATTGCTTTTTCACGTAAAAATTTTGAAGCTGAAACATTCATTTTAAATAAATTTCAAAATGAAAATAGAATCGAATCTTAATATCTTATCATTCACTGAAACGATCGGAAATACTTTTCTCCCCTATGTTCAATTTTCATTCATTTTATAGAGAAGAAAGTAGGAGAATATGGAATATCAGTTCTATTTGAACTCACCATAATAATCTAAAGAATTTTGTATTATTGTGGATTCGTGTATATGTACTTATTTCATAGCTTTGAGACTTATAATTACAATGACTTTTGTCTCGATTGATCATATTACATAATTTCACAATAACAAATCTCAATTTCTTATATGTTTCATACATAAAGGACACCACAAACATCTATGCCTAAACCGGGATTTGAACCCGTGAGGTGAGGCTCCAGTGGGTATCTCCCAACCCACTGTGACATCACACCGGCGTTGTGGATTCGACTATTGCAAATTTTCAAGTGTTGTTAATGTGTTTTGATGGTATTATGTTACAAAAAATAGAGCTCACATGTAAAATTTTTAGTTATATATATATATATACACTAAGCGACAAAAAAAAAAAAAAAAAAAAAAAACGCACTTGGATAATTTCCATTTTTCTCTCTGTAATAGCTAAATTTATTCTTTCAAATGTAAATTTTTGAACAGATTTAATTTCGCTGTGTTCCGTGTGCAATTTAGGATTGAGCCAAGTTTTAAAAACACGATGCAGTTGTTTGGAAAATTGTAATTTTAGAAAGGGTTTCAAAAATGGCAAGAATAAGGCAATTAACAATACCACAAAAAATATTAATTTTAGAGCGGAAATCAAAAAAATATCTTAATACATGGGATGTCAAAATGATTAAATGTTAACAAAATATTAGTTATCTGGTTTTTAGCAAGATATAATATTTTTTGGCTGTTTAAACTGCACGTTTGTCCTTAGGCGACCACGTAACTCATCCAGCCAATTTGACCTCAAGTTAAAAAGCCAGCGCTTAAAAAATCGGTTTGTCAAGTCAATATATATATATATTGTCTCTTATTGGATCTAACTATGAATCGCAACATTTCTGTGCTACTTTTTGTACTGTGTTACAATCAGTTTTATTTTTGTTGTGATGGTATTAGCATGTATCTATTAAATGCTATAAATTTAATGTTAAAATTTATTATGACATCTATCATTTATATTTACATATATAAAGCTTTTTTCGAGTAATGTAAGCCAAGCGGGTAATATGGAATAGTTATGAAGGTAAATGTGGAATACCTATTTCCTTAAAGGATAATATGGTATGTAGGATAGTATTTTTACGGAAAATCATGAATAATTTCAAAATAAATATTTCATTTTTAAATTATTATTAAAAATAAACAGTGTTTAAAACATTATCAACATTAAAGTTTTAAAAAAAATCACAAATGATATGGAATAGTTACTATTTCATATTACCCGAATCGCCATCTTCGAGAATAAATTAACCTCAACCTAAAGCTCTAGATTAGCGGTCGCCAGTCGCCAACGGGTGACCAACATTCAGAATGGCTAACAAAAAATTAAACAATAGTTGCCAATAGTGGCAATAATGTTTCATATTTTACAACAAGTACGGAATCGGCATAAATCCTACGGGGGACGATTCGAAACTAGGAGAGTGAAAAGCTACGAAACAGGGCTTTTCTCACTGGATTTTTTAAAAACTTTTAAATATTTTGGCATTTCAAAGGATTTTCGTGAAGATGCACATTCATCATTTTAAAGCTAAAAAAGTCGTCTCACTTCCAGCTGGTATCGCATACCCATGCTTATCCACCCCAAACAACGTAAAAGTTGAAAATAAGCATGAATTGTATTGATTAACTGCGAAATATTAAGCTTAAATTTTGCATGCATATATAATTCCTAAGTCAATACATTTTTAAGCAGTAAAAGATTTAGGAAAGCTTGAGTGAACAGGGTGTTTTAAAATTTTAATTTATGTGACATTATTAGTATCTTCATATATTAAAAGCAAACATATTGAAATTTCATAAACTGTTTTTCTTGACTACATATATATATATATATATATATGTGTGTGTGTGTGTGTGTGTGTGTGTGTATTTGCGGGAGAGGAAAGTGGGGACTTTTAATTTATTGATATTACTCACAGAGAATAAGTTCATTAGTTTTTATTCTGCGTGTATGAGTGTTTATATTTAAAAGTGGCTACAAAAATGTAAATTTGGCGACCATTTTTTATGACTGTGGTAGCCACTGGCTACTATTCATAAATTTTTAGTCTAGAGCATTACCTCAACCATCTGTTGATAGTATAGCGAAGCCATCAACGCCATTCTGGGGTAAATTATCCTAACTTACCGATGGACAACGGGTTAACCTTTTGTCCAGAGGTACGACGCGGGATTTCTATCATGAGGATTCAAATTCGAATACAACCTATCTCCACACGCACTTTCCTCATTGGTGATCACGGACGCTCCTAAGTAACGGGTTTATTAACTTCGCTCTATGGCAACAGATGGCAGCCTCCGAGCAACAAAACCTGTGAAACGCTCACAGCACAAAGCCTGCCATCATTCCCCACGCCTGCAACTTGACAAACAGGAAACTGACAGCACAATTTCGTAATCGCTACTGTCTACAGCAGTAATATCGCTCGTACGACAGCGTACTCTCTAGGAGGGGGAGTACTATAGCGACGCCATCAATGCCATTCTGGGGTAGATTATCCTAACTTACCGATGGATAACGGGTTAACCTTTTGTTCAGAGGTACGACGCAGAATTTCTATCACGATGACTCAAGTTCGAATACAACCTATCGCCACAGGCATAGAAATACACTCATGAGATCGACTACTAACTCAACTTCCATAATGGAAATGACACTAGATTTTCACTCATATTACTGCTTCTAAATACATTACAGAAGTCATAATACTTACCTCCAAAAAAGTCTGAATCATGATAAAATAAAAAAGTTGTATGGCAGAAGTCATAATACTTACCTCCAAAAAAGTCTAATTCATGACAAAATAAAAAAGTTGCATGACACAAAAACTGATCTTTTACTTTTTACGAACACAAGATTAACTACCGTTTACACCTGAGGTCCAGTAACGACGCGACATTTGAAATGCTTCCTGTAGGTTACAGAACCGTACAAGGCATTCCACTAACGTAATTAATGGAACAATAATCCATTAATGGTAACGGTAATATAATAAATGTTAATAGTATTCCATTTTACACGACTGTTCAATTTTCCCCTATCCTTTTCTCAGAAATAGTGATAACAATATTTTATTCAATTCAATTGTTTAATTAAGATAAAATATATCAGTGGGATCTTTTTGATATATTTGTTACAAAATGAAGACTTCTCAGGTTTGTGTTCTTTTTTCTCTGTATCTACGAAATTAAAAAATACATTTTTTCAGAGATACTTGTATTATGTTATATTATTAAAAGTTATGTTATATTATGTTATATTAATGATGATTTTTTATGAACTATTTATTTTAGTTGGTGAAATGTAAGCAAAAATACTAATCTAAATTAAAAAATAAATAAAAATAAATTATTATTACTATTATTATTATCTAGAAAGAAATTGGTTTGTAAAAATTGTATATTACATATATATAAAGCGGAGAAATACAAAACGCGACAGGGGTACATAAAGATGTGGAATTAAAACTTAATTAAATGTTAATTAAAAATAAATTAGTGATGCATACATGCACGAGTATGGTAATTTGTATTAAATAAAACAACTAATAATATATAAATATGAGTGAATTTTAACATAAAAAATATATTTATTAATTTCAGTCACCCGGGCAGGCAAGCATAAATCTGTAATAGTATAGTTTTTCTTTCTTTTTAAAAAAAATGTTTCTTTTTTTTTTTTTTTTTTTTTTTTGTTATTATTATTTTTATTATTTTAGATAAAGTAATTTTAATTAAGGCTTATATTTTCTTTTAAGGCTGATTTTTGTTGTGCCTAATATTTGCTGCTAAAGAAAAATAAAGTTTGATTCTTGCGACAATGGGCTCTTCCTACCTGACGTCAGAGGTCACATGATAGAGGAAAAACAAATAGCAGACAAAGTTTTGTTTATCTATAGCGATTGCTGAAATAACATATTTTCTATTATTATTTTTGATCAACCGTATTTAATCTGTGTTATTTTTTATAAATCATCATTTTTAATCCATTTTATATCATTATTCATCATCTTTTGTTTGCCGTATACATTTACAATCATCATTTAGTTTATGTTTGTTATTGATGTTCATGAAGAACATGTTTAATAGTATGATTTTTGGTACTTAAATCAGTGACAGTGTAATATCGTACTGCGTAAATCCATTTAGACCAGTAACTAAGTTAATTAACTTGTTGTAACACCTTTATCCAATTAAATTAAATGAAAACATTTTAAAATTTCAAATTATAATCCATAAACATTCCAGAAGAAGCTATTATTTATTGCTAGATCAGTTAATGTTACAGTTACAGTACAATATACAAAAATCGATTCTTATAGGTAAAAATAAATAAACACATAAAATGTTTTTTAAAAATTATTAAATTTACAAATACAATTATTCTACTGTTTACAAATGCACAATATTACTTTTATTTTATTTTATATTAAATATTAAAATTTTTGTTCTGAAGAACAATATTTAATTGAATTCGATTCTCAGAATTCAATTATTCGTTTTCCTCTATCACGTGATTGAGAAGACGACGGTGGGAAGAGCCCATTGTATTTTTAAGCAACAATTATATGAATTTACTGTGATTCGTTTCAGCAAATGTCACTAAAATTTATAAAATATCTTAATAGCAACATCACAAACCACTTTTTGTAGGAAACAGCGTCGCATAAAATATTTTTTAGTCACGATATCAATAAATCAGCTGACATGATGGTAAATGTTTTGGTTAAAACTTTATGGTGTATTTTTTTTCCTTTATGACGGTGAAGAGTGAATTATTCATCTAATGATTCGCCATGGAGATTTTTGTTAGATTTCTTAAAATACGTGACAGCATTTAATAAAATATTTGTTTTCAACACAGTCAGTAAAGTGAATGACGCAACGTTAAATATTTTGTTGAAAACTTCTTCCTATCATGAATATATATTTTGTTTTGTTTTTTTTCTTTCTTATGTAGCGACAGATGAAAAGTGCTTTAGGTACACAATTCATTGCTCTAGCTATCGTAAAAATTCATAAAATGTACCGAGAGCTGCCAATAAAATATTATTTATGCGAATATTAATCAATAAATCGAGACAGTTAATAATCTGCAGAAAACTTCTTGCATTAAAGATTACTATCTTTTAATATTTCATCATTGGTTAATATAAAATAACGTAGGAAGTGGTTCAAGAACACAGAGTAGTTTAAATCACCTGTTTCCTCGTGATATTTTACGTCCTGTCAAAAATGCAGCAGAAGTTGATGGAAAAAAACGAAATTTTAATGTTTAAATATTCAGAACAATGATGGGCCTCCATTTCATTAGGATTCAGAAGCAGTTTTTTTTTCCCCTACGTAGAAGAATCATAATATAATGATAATGTCAGTTTCACTAAATGCGATTAAATAATAATAATAATAATAATAAAAAGATAAAATCTCTCACATGATTATATAAAATAAAATAAAATGAAATAAACAGTTTCCGCGTATCGAAAAGCAGTCGAAATTTATTGAATACAGCCTTGAAAACCAGTTAGTTCACATAAGATTCATGGTGAATTGAAAAGAGTGCGACAACCTTATCATTTTATCAATTTCTTTCTTTCTTTTTTTTTTTTTTTCCTCAAGTAGATTATTGTATAAAGAAAAAAAAAATCTAAGTAAATGGCGGGATTTCTTTTTTCATTATCACGTAATTGATATTATTGAATGTCTATTATCTTATCGTCACATCTTTTTTAAAAACTAGAGTTTTAGCATTTAAGGGGTTACATGAGTTTCGAAGGCTGAAAGAAAAAGTATCTCTCCCCTATATATATATATATAATAAACAAAAATTTATTCAAAATTTTGAGCAAATAAAGAGCAACATTTAAATAATATTTTTAAAAAAATTTCATTAAAAAATTCAGAAAAAATCAGTCGGTGGGTCCTGATTTCCGGTCCTGACTCTTCAGAATAGAGATGGGCACGATTTATCAAAAACTAATGCATCGATTTTATTGAAATTTTGCATACTTCTTAAAAATAGAATTTCAATGGAAATTTTTTTTTCCCCACAAGGCTATATGTGGGGTAAAATGTATCAAAAATTGTATTGTTTTTGCATGCAATTCTGCCAAAAATTGAAATTTCAAATTTTTTTTTTTAAATCCTTCGTTTAAGCGCTAATTAATTCCGTTATAAAGAGGTGTGCAAAATTTCAAAAAGATCGGTGCATTAATATTTGAAAAATCGTGTCTGCTACTTTTTCGAAAGATCCCGGAAACTAGGACCTACCTGCTGAATTTCCCAATTCTTTTATTTATTTATTTATTTTTCATGAAAATTGTATAAAATGGTGTTCAAACGTTGCGCCTTCATATGAATAAAAAAGAAAAGTCGAGAAAATATGCTTGTTTTTGCTTTCGATACTTATGTAAATTCTTAATTAAAGCTGATTTTCTAGATGTTAAACCATTTTGAGTTGCATAAAAATAAGTACTAAGCACTCTTTGCTTTATAACAAAGATGGTCAAATTATTTTCTTTAAAGATCGATTGTTTATATACTTACTAGCAGGCAACGCCCGCTTCGCTGGTCCCTATTTTTAAATGAACCGCTATAATTACTGAATTCTCAAAATTGCATTAATTTTTATCACGTGAAAAAAAAAAAAAACAGAAACAAAATCTGATTAGGAAAAATGTCGCACCGGGTTCTCACTGCCTTCGGAAAAAATTCCCAAAATGCTCTAACTCTTATTTCTATTATTTTCCCCCCCTTCGCCCCCCCTCCCGTCTATCCTAATAATTTTAAAAATTCGAAAATATCCGCAATCGATTTGTAGGTATCGAAAACCTCTATGTGCCAATTTTGAATGATCTAACTCTTTTTTTTTTTTGCCCCTCCGCCCCCCTTCCCTGCCCTCCTAATAACTTTACACTTTCGAAAATATCCCCATTCGACTTGCTGGTCTCTAAAACATATCTGTACCAATTTTGAACGGCCTAACTGTATTTCTATTTGTTTTTGCCCACAGCCCCCCCCCTTCCCGCCCCTCCTAATAATTTTACAAATTCGAAAATATCCGCAATCGATTTATAAGTATCGAAAACCTCTATATACCAATTTTGAACAATCTAATTCCATTTTTATTTCCCCCCCTCTTCCCTCCCCCCCTCCCGCCCTCCTAATAACTTTACACTTTCGAAAATATCCCCATACAGCTTGCAGGCCTCTAAAACCTATCTGTACCAATTTTGAACGGCCTAACTGTATTTCTATTTGTTTTTGCCCCATAACCCCCCTTACCGGCCCACCCCCTTCTCGCCCCTCCTAATAATTTTACAAATTTAAAAATATCCGAAATCGATTTGTAAGTATCGAAAACCTCTATGTACCAATTTTGAACGATCTGACACTATTTTTATTTTTTTGCCCCCCCCCTCTCCCCTCTCCCCTCCCCCTTCCTGCCCCTCCTAATAATTTTACACAATCGAAAATATCCCCATTCGACTTGCAGGCCTCTAAAGCCTATCTGTACCAAATTTGAACGCCCTTACTGTATTTTTATTTGTTTTTGCCCCATAGACCCTCTTACCGCCCCACCCCTTTTACCGCCCCTCCTAATAATTTTACAAATTCGAAAATATCCGCAATGGATTTGTAGGTATCGAAAACCTCTATATACCATTTTTGAACGATCTAACTCTATTTTTATTTTTTGTCCCCCCCCTTTCCCCTACCCCCCCTCCTGCCCCTCCTAATAATTTTACACAATCGAAAATATCCCCATTCGACTTGCAGGCCACTAAAACCTATCTGTACCAAATTTAAACGCCCTAACTGTATTTCTATTTGTTTTTGCCCCATAGCCCCTCCCCCCCCCCCCCCTGCTGCCCCACCTGGGGGCTGAATTTCTAAAATTCCAGAAATTGGTTTTTAGATATTTGCATTAGCGATATTTTAGAGCAAAAATTTCACGTATATATATATATATTTTTATTTGAGATATATAGGATTATGCGAAATCACGTTTTACGCATGTGAAATCACGTTTCCCCCCCCCCCTCCGCCCCCCTTGGGGACCGAATCTCGAAAATTCCAGAAACTGGTTTTTAGACATTTGTATTAGCTATATTTTAAAGCAAAAATTTTACGGATATCTGTTTTTTTGTTTGAGATATGAAGGATTTTGTGAAATCGTGTTTTGCCCCCCCCCCCTCCCTCCCTTGGGGGGCGAATTTTATAAAATCGCTTCCTAGTGGATGCCTACGTCATAGAAGGAACATTGCCACAAAATTTCATGCTTCTAGGTCTAAAGGTTTGGTCTGGGCTATGATGAATCCCCCCCCCTCCCCCACTCACTCACTCAGTCAGGAAGAACGATTTTATATATATAGATGAAAAGGTCATGATGTACTAAACTTATTGCTATATAACGAAAGTGATAAACTAATTTCGTAAATTTAAATATATATATATATATATATAGGAACTATATATATATTTTACTTCATAAATCATTTTTAAAAAAATTAACACTTATAAAGGAAGTTAAAGCAAAACGATATCGAGATACATAGTAAACAAACGAAAAAACTACAGTTGCAGGCAGTTTTGAGTAACGCAAGTTATAACAAATCTCAATTCAATAAACAATTTTTATGTAGCTTACAAGGTCCCGGGTATATTCTATTTATTGCACATAAATTTTCATGGTCAGAAAGTGAGATATGGAAAAATCCCATATTCTATTTTGTAAATTTTATTAGAAAAAACTAAATTACTCTTTCTCTCTTTATAAAAATCTATTTTGAAATGCACTCAATTTGCTTAAAAGAAAATTATCCGAGGTTTGCCTGTGATTAAAAGATATTTTTTTTTCTTTTTAATTCCTTAATGAGATAGCGCAAGAGGTTTCCTTTAAATATGCTCATAGTAAAATATTATAGAAATTGAAAATCAAAATATTCCTACGCAGTGCATGTCTTATATTTTATACTAGCAGGCTACGCCCGCTTCGCTGGTCACTATTTTTAAACGAATCATTATAATTAATGAATTCTCAAAATTGTATTAATTTTTAACATGTGAAAGAAAAAAAAAAACTCTGATCGAGGAAAATGTCGCACTGGGTCCCCACTGCCTTCGGCAGCGTAAACCCGTGCGCGATGCGCACGCACGAATGCATATATATGAGCGCTGCGCGCGCGTATTCCTTCACCACCCTTATGATTTCTCAAAATTCAATGTTATTACTCATAAACTTTTATTCTTAAGAAAATGAATAATAAAAAAAATAATAATAATTTCTGATTGGATAAAAACTCACACCGGGTCCCTCTGCCTTCGTCAGCGTAGACCCGTGTGCGCGCAGTGCTCACGAATTCATATATACGCTCGCTGCGCGCGCGTATTCCTTCACCACCCTTCCTGTCCCTCCTTAATTTTACACTTTCAAAAATATCCCCGTTCGACTCGTAGGCACCCAAGACCTATATATACCAATTTTGAACGGTCTAACTCAATTTCTAATTTTTTGCACCCTTGAGGACATCTTAAAACATGTGAAATCAGGTGAAATCTCGAATAATTGCAATTAGCGCCCTCTATTGGATAAATTTAATGTAGGTTATTCGATAATATAAAAGTACTTTAAAATAACTTTCGAATGATGTATTAAAAATAATTTAATCATATTTAAAATTCGAAATATTGAAATTTTAAAATATTGCAGCGCTATCTGGCGGTAGAAATTTGTGTAATCTACTGTTTAATGCCAAATCAACAAAGCTTTAAAATGATCTATTACTTATGAAATTATTTTAATTAGTAGCTGAGATACAAAAGAAAACCTAATCAGGAGACCTTAAAACGTGTAAATCTGGTGAAATCTCGAATTCCACTTTCGATAATATAAAAGTTCGTTAAAATATCTTTCGAATGATGTATTAAAAATAATTTAATCATATTCAGAATTCGAAATATTGAAATTTTGAAATATTACAGCGCCATCTGACGGTGGAAAATTCTGTAATCTACTGTTCAATTCCAAATCAACAAAGCTTTCAAATAATGTATTACTTATAAAATTATTTTAATTAGTAGCTGAGATACAAAAGAAAAACCTAATCAGGACACCTTAAAACGTGTAAATCACGTGAAATCTCGAATTCCATTACTCATAGTGGGAAGGGAAAGGTTTATTTGCAATTTTACAGTTCGCAAAATTTCAAAGTGCGCATCCTTTTAATACCTCATTAGGTACTTTTAAAGAAATTTTCAATATATTCAGGAAATTTTTAGAAAAGTGCAAATAAATTTCCAAAATCTAATAAAAAGAGAAGAGTGCTTTCGAATATTTCAGAACATTTTTAGAGGATTGCGTAAAAATAATTGTTAATAAGAACATTTTAAGAGGATTGTGTAAAAATAATTGTTAATAAGAACATTGGGCTCTTATTAACAATTTTGTTTTAATTTTTAAAAAAAAGCAAATAAAAAATAAATTATGCTAAAATGGTACTAGCGTTGCCGTTCTTTAACATTTACCGCTATCCAAGGTGTCTAGGAAAACGTGTACTATCACTAAGATGACATGTTTCTTGACAAGTTTCGATTTTCCATTTTTCTGTGTGTAGAATAGGTATTTTTTGATTATGACTTTATAACTTATATTAATAAAAAGGTATCGTTTGTTTCAAACTTTTTATATATTTAGTAAATTTACATATTTCTGAATCTCCTCATCTAACATTATTATTATTATTAAAGAAAAGTCCCGCCGATGTCGTTTTGTTTTTGGAATCATATATATTTTTAAGAATATTTTATATGTTTTAAGCGTCAGATAATTTAAAAATCGATATCTATCCTATGCACAATAATGAAGAGTATTTGGCAGACATGTAGTGTTTTCCTTTTAATTATGAATTTCATTTAATAAATAATTATACTTTTTATCGATTTCTTTTTTCTTTTCTTTCTTTTTCTTTTTTTTTTTTTTTTTTCTTGGGGGGGGGGGGATAAATTGTAAAAGAATTTTTTTATAACATTCTTCTAGTACAAATATCAGAAATATTACTTATTTTATTATCATCATTATTAATTGTTATCATTTTGTGTAGTCGCACACCTTTATCTTAACTTAAAACAATAATAATAATAAATGTATTAACTGCATATTTCGTTCTGCAGATATAATAAGCATGTACTTGTATATTCAGCATGTATATTTTTGCAATATATTAATTTGAACTACTAGATTAAGAGTGCACGATCTGCCACTATTTTATTTTCAGAAGAAATAAATTTAAATAATCATTTATACAGTTAAACTAAAAATATTTAAAAAGTAGTTACTTAAAATAACTACATGCCATGAAAATATCTTTTAGCAATATTAAGTTAGTAATTTACCGTCCATACGGCGTGGTGGTTAGCGTCCCTGACTCCCACACGGTAAGAACCGGGTTCGAATCCCGGGCAATGCATGGATGTTTCACCCTGTGTTGTCTCTCTCAGAGACGGACGCTCACAGTGTGCCCGTCGAAATGGCCGTCATTTCGCCGCGTTCTCGGGCAATGCTCAAGTAACAAGTGCTATGTCATTAAAAAATAAATAAATAAATAAATAAAATAAAAATAGTAATTAATAATAACTCATGAAATCTTTTAAATACAATGAGTGTCAAATATGAATATAGTATTAAAATGTTATATGTGATTTTAAAAATGAAAAAGAAATATCGAAAACAAAGCGATAAAATTTTCTAGACAATTTTATTTATTATTAAATTTAATGCTCTATATCAGAAATAAATAAAAAGAGCCCATTAAATTCCTAATCCGTTAAAGTCCTGTGTCCCATAATTAGACTATAATAAAAAACATATTTCTAATTTCGTGAAATGTTTTGTCTTTTTTAGTGACAGTAGTAAGCAATATTATAAACAATCTCACAAATTTTCATGCTTCTGTTATTAATTACGATTTCGTGATTTGGATCGTTATTTTACTATTTTTCAATCCTCGCACGTGTATTTACTTTTTGGACTGATATATCAATTATGATTTCGTAATTTAGATCGTCATTTAACGACTTTTTAAATCCGACACATATAATTTGCAATTTGCATTTTGCGCACATATGATTTCGTGATTTGGACCGCCATTTAACCACTTTTCAATCCTCGCTCATGCATTTGCTTTTACGCATACATATCAATTATAATTTCGTGATTTGAATAGTCAATTTACAATTTTTCAATCCTCGCACCACGGAGCCTCGCACATATATTTTCATTTTCCTACGTATATCAATTAAAGTTAAATTTAATAAGAATATAAACTATACAACTTTACTTTAAACATCTGTGTTAATATGTGGTAGGGAATTTATCTGTTATCTCGAAGTTTTTTCAATGGAGCTACCAGAATCTTCAAATGAGAGCAGTTTATAATTTAAACACTAATGCAAGAGTTGTTTAAATTAATATTCCTTTCTCTCAGTATTTCAAATTGTACTTGTACTATTAATCAAAATATATTTAGCATGCATAATTCAAGCGTCAGTGCCTTAATATAAATGAAAAAAATAAGGAATGTTATTTTAGGAGAGGCAAAATCAGCTCTTTTATGAAGGATTTATATATATTACCTGAAATTTCTGGCACCATATTCCTCATCAACTCATTTCAATACATATGTACAATTTTTAAGCAGTTCACATTTTATGTGCTTTTCAAAATTCAAAAATACTTTTCACAATTATCCAAAAGCATTCAATCGCAAAACATATATATTCCATTGTTTTCTCAAAAATCATAGAAAACTGGGTCTTTTCCGGTCTCATTTATACGAGTATTTGACGCTTCTTTCCGCATTTTATCAATGTTTATCTTGGTAGTATTCCCTTCCGGTTAAAAAGCAAGCAAATAAACAAGCCGAAAATCTCAGGAAACTGAAGGACACCAATACATATGCAACGATTCACTAACTTTAAACTTAACCAAAGATATTTTATGCAATATTTTAGCAAGAAATTTCAAAATATTTTATTAAATTTTGGAACTTTTTAGCACTTTGCAAGTAGAAAGAAAAAGGGTTAATAAAATTTATGTTGTTCTGTGCATATAATCTAATGCAAATTTATTACTATTAATATATTTATAGTGTATTTTATTTATAATTTAATCAATTTACAACTATATGTTACAGGATTTTGTATATACCATTTATATATTAAAAAGATAGTGCACTCTATCTTTTTTTTTTTTTTTTTTTCCCCTGTTCAATTACTGTTTTAGAATTCAAGGGAAAAAAATGCAAACATGTACATAACATTAATATATATATATATATTATTTATTTTGATTTTGATTTTAAATTTTGATTTTTATTTATTTATTTATTTATCTATCTGAAATTTTTTTTAATTTATTAATATAAAATTTTAAGTCCTAACTTTCCTTTATTTTTAAACAATTTTCTGGTAACTATTTTTTTTTTTAATCTTATTCCTCGATATTACACTATCACAGTTTAACATTGTATTCGATACTACATTGGGGAAACATTGACTTTTTTTTCCCCTAATATTCCAAAGTTTGAATGCTAAAAATTTTCAATAAATTTACACATTTAAACATAAAAATATTTTTCGAAAATTAACTTGTCAATTAATATAAAAAGTAATACACGAATATGATTAGAAAATATAGTTAAAATAATAATGTAACTGGTGGAAATAATTAAAAACAAGTTAGAAGATAGCCTTATAAAAATTTCCAAACAATTTTAAGTTTTAAATTTCAGTTTTAAATTCAAACAATTTTAGATACATTTTAGTATACTTAATATTATTATATTTCAGCGCATGTGTATGTGCAAATTTTCATAAATCTAAGGCAGTAGTTCATATTTTAAAAAAATCAACGTCCATCACCTTTTTACTTTCCGAACACTATAGTGAGGAAAGTATTGTAATCATGTCAAAAATCCGAATTCGAGATTTTGATGTTTCTATACGTTTTGAGGTCCCCTGAGTCCGTTTTCACTATTTTTACGATGATGTATGTATGTGTGTGTGTATGTGTGTATGTGTGTGTGTATGTGTGTATGTCTGTGGTTGAACACGCTAGCGTCTAAACGCTTCGTTCGATTAACCTGAAAGTTGGTACGCATATTGTAAGTCACCATAGTACGAACCCTATAGATTTTGGTGAATCTAGCACTTATAGTTTTTTTACAGGGACACAAAGAAAAATTCTTTATCATTATGGCCTATGGGAGCAAAATCTTAAAAGTGCGATAGCATCTAAACGCCTTATTCAATTGAGCAAAAATTTTATACACATATTATAGATCACAAATACTCAATCTGTATAGATTTTGGAGAATCTAGCACTTATAGTTTTTTTACAGGGACACAAAGAAAAATTCTTTATCATTATGCCTATGGGGCCAAATTTTTAAAAATGTGATAGTGTCTAAACGCCTTATTAATCCGAGCAAAAAAATTGTACACATGTTATAGATCACAGTTGAACTAACTGTATAGATTTTGGTGAATCTAGCACTTACAGTTTTTTTACAGGGACACAAAGAAAAATTCTTTATCATTATGGCCTATGGGACTAAATTTTTAAAATTACGATAGCATCTAAACGCCTTATTGAATTGAGCTGAAAATTTATATGAGTATTATAAATCACTGTTGCACTAACTATAAGCATTTTGGTGAATGTAGCATTTATAAGTTTTTACAGGGACACAACGAAAATTTCTTTGTCATTATGATCTATGGGCTCAAAGTTCAGTAGCGTTAAATAAAACAACGTGTAATAGATGGAGAAAAATACTCAAACACTCTATTATGGTTTTCTCTCTTTTGTTTGTTTAACAACTACTCTTTCTTTACTTTATCTACAAAACTGTTAATTACTCAATGTTCGGAAAGTCGAGTGGAGTCACTCCAGATTTTTAATAGTGTAATAACTAAATTTTTATTTGCTTCTAGTTCACAGATTTTATGTTTGTTTAAAAAGCTTTTGACAGTTTAATCCATGTAAAAAATATTTTATTGTATCATGGAAAATTTTACATATGTTAAATTTCTGTAACAAAAAAAAAAGAATGAAAATGCTTTACTGAATTAAATGTTGATAACTAAATAAAAATATACAATTTTTAAAATATTATTAGGCTTTTGGATACGTCTTTCATGTATCATAACGCTACAACAGCAATAAAAACAAATTGTTGATATTTTTTAATAAAATTTCTCGATGATTAAAATATACTATTTGTTGTAACTTTTTTTTTTTTTTTTTTAATAAAACATGTTTACATTTTATATTATTACAAGCTGGCATTGCCCGCTCCGCTGCGGTAGTCTCTATATTTAATTGAATAATTTTTATTATAAGTTTAATTTTTTTATGCCTATATTTATTAATAATCCTTAAAAATTTGAACTGTTACCGTTTGCTATAAATAAATTATTAAAAATAAATAAAATATAAAAAATAAAAACTGGTGTGTAACAACCACACGTCTTCCATCACCTACTATTACACGAATTATATGCTCTTTTTGGAGATAATGTGGTCAGAAATAAAATTGACAAAAAATGACATAAAATTGACCAAATAAATTAGACACTTAACAATTTTCCTATAAGATAAAATTAATACATGTGTAAAAACATATAAAAGAGAAACATGGCGAGTTTTAAAAAAATCGGTAGCGCCGTTTTCTGAAACCTCCATTTTTGAGACCTATAACTAACCTACCTAATCAGAATTACTGTCAATTTTTCTGTAATAACCATCTAATATATGCGAAAGAATATCTAAAAAGGGTTTAGTGAAGCAATTTTCAAGAAAATCGTTAGAAACGATTTTGAGATACTGACTTTCACCAAATATTGGCAAAATCAATTCTTGACCAGAAAACAACAATTACATACGAAAGGACATCTAAAAGAGAGTTAATATGGCAAGTTTGAAAAAAACTTCGTATATTCGTTTTTAAAGGAACGCACATGCGAAACCTCAATTTAACTTACTTATACAGGATGCCTATCTGTTTTTCTGAACAAACAACTAATACATACGAAAGGGCATCTAATAGGATGTTTAAATAGCAAATTTGAAGAAAATCGTTAGAACCATTTTTGAGACACGGACTTACAGTCCCACTTCCTGTTTCGAATAACCCACTTCTATTTTTTCAATTTTCACCAAAGAGTAGAAATTTCATCTGCACACCAGACCTGTTTCAATTCTAAAGTTTCATCTTTCTATCTTTATTAGTGTTTTAGAGATATGGAAGAAGATCCCCACATACATACATCCACACGCTCATTTATTGCTAAAAACCACTTTTTTAGACCCAAGAGACCTTAAAACATGTAATTATTGTGAAAACTCGGTATAGAGGTTTTTGACCGAATACAACACTCCTATTACCAACGGTAATCGGGTAATGCAAGTAATAATTTGTTTGTAAAACATAACTCTCGAATGACAACACTCTTAAAAAAGAAAAATTGTTATTCTAAGAAAAAAGCTTGTATTTATTATTCAGACTAATAAAATATTTATCTGTAATGTGGGAAAACCTTCTCATATCCCTACATATAATGGCAAAATACCATTCATTCACTCATTCACCTATCAACGTCGAGTTCAAATCGCCGAAGCTAAAAGTGTGCCGTTTTCATTGTTGGTTCTTTTCATGACGTAAGTGCTCACTATAAATTGATTTAACAAAATTTTACCTTTAAAGGGCTGAAAGGAGAAATCGAAGTTTTAAACCCTTTCACCGTATTACTGCAGTGATTTCCGCTTGAAGCTAGATGTTTAGCGAAATGTCTCTTCTTAGGCTCTAATTAGGGTAAAATATAAGAATTTTCTGAAATTTAAAAATTTAAATGCACAGTGGGATGTCCATATTGATTATACACAATATACAGGGCTACCCAAATTTAATCTAAGCGTTATTTTCTGTTGAATGTAATTGATGAAAGTGCTTTGCTACATTTTACTATGTCGACGAACACTGCTCAGGAAGAAAAATTAATTTCTGATAGTCATACTGTAAACAAAGTATTTTTTTTTTTTTAAACGTCTATTTTCAATTTTTTTTTTTTTTTTTTTTTTTTGTATTGAGGTGCCCTTATTACAAAAATTCAATTTTTAGCAGTTGAGCTCTATGTTTTCAGCATAACTTAAAGACAAATAACTGCAGGAAATTCAAAATTGATATTCTGAAGTACGTTTTAGGTTGCCACTTCAAAAATTTAATTATGATTGGCAAGTATGAAGGCAAGTGAATAACAGACTGGTTTTTGTTTTTCTTTCTTTCTTTCTTTCTTTTTCTTTCTTTTTTTTTATATATAAATAAATGTATTCACTATTTGAAAGGGGGTTGAGGGGGGGGGGAGTTATAGCTCCCTTCACACAGAATTGTATGTCACATAAAACTGTTCCTAACCTTATTTTAGATTACTTTCAAATCGAACTTTATTATCTTAGATTACTGATCGTACGACTTAATCTGCAACCAATCTTTATAATATTGAAATGCAGGGTAAGAGAAAGTCATGTGAGTGACACTCCAGATTGTTTTAAATTTTAGAATAATACTCAAAATATTTCAAAGATTATTTGACATCATTATTTGAAAAAAAAATGTAAAAATAGAACGAATCCATATATATATAGAACTAAAGTGCCTATTATATATCTATATCTGTAAGATCAAACAATTAAAATATGTATTTATTCAAGTAACCAAAAGTACACAAATAAAGCACATTGCGAAGCAAAATGAAAAAGATATATATTAATCTCAAAAATTAAGTACTGTATAAAATATAAGACAAATAGTCATAAATATTAAAATTGCATTAGTATAGGATCTGATTTGTGCAATTTGTGCAATTTTATTTTCAATCTAAAATTTTATTTTCGATGTATATGCATGTATATATAGCATCATAAATACTTCAGTGTAACATATTCTCAAAAGCGCAGACACATTTCATTAAAGAGTGTTTCTTTTTCTTTTCTCTTATGTGTATAATATTGTCACTAAAACAGTATAAAACAAAATTTCTCGTTACCTATTTCAATTATTTCAGCTACCTTTATAATTTATGATCAGTCTAGTTTTTTCCTTTGAGACAATGCCTTTTCTAGATCATCTTTTTCAACGTTGACATTTAGTGTCGAGAATGATAACTGAATAGTGTTTATTTCGTGTATCAGTAAGATTATATATAATGTGTAAATATATATATATATTTAGTACAAAATATAAAATGCATTTTAATAAGTATTTTTGTTCCATTAAACTTCTGATCAAACATTTTCTATATTATTTTACCTTTTCGACTTCATAATATAGCATAAAAGATTTTAATTTATTTATTTTATTTTTCCTATTATAAGATTCCGTAGCTATAACAACATTAAAATAAACGAAAAGTTATGTAATATGTATTTATACATAGATACGAATTTACTAACTGAAATATATTTTCTGTTAAACATTTTAAATATGTATATATATATATGTGCGTGTGTAAAAGGATCACTTTTAATCGCAGATGATAAAAGTTGTATCATTATATTTTAACTTTTTCCTTCGTTTGCTTCTTTTACTTTCTCTTACCCATAAGGTACACTGTTAAAAATTTCTGTAAATTTGATGTAAATATTTATACAGAGTCTCTGTAAATTTACAGTAATTCTTAGTTAAAAGTGAATAATCGAGATTCTCAATCTTTATTCTGTATTTTTACATAATTTTATAACTTAATTTTGTAATTAAAATTAAACAGGACTGTTTCTACTTTAGAAAAAGCATTCTAAGCCCGAAATATATTCACACCAATAATTAATTGAATTAATATTAGTTATTAACGTGAATATATAAAATAAGTTTTTAACATCCCCGTTTATTTTTCTCTGTAATTTTACGTATGACTTAAGATAATACATTACACAGAGTTTTCTGTTGGAATTTTTAACAGTGTAGATAAAGTATTGTTTTAGGGAGAAATTTTCGAACGTGAGTTTTTGTTATATTTAGATGTTTTGACGTCCCCTGAATCCAAAAATCATGTTTTTAGCGGTTGGTCTGTGTGTCTGTATGTGTGTTATCAGCATGTCTCAAGAACAAATAGCAGCAGAAATTCCAAACTCAGTATTCTAAATGTGTATCATATAGGGATGCTACACTAAGCTTTTCGTTGAGATGAAGCAAATGGTTCGTGTACAGGGGCACTCAAGATTATTCAAATACATTACGTCTATGGGGGAAATTGCAGGTACATAGAGTTTAACATCTATAGACTATACTAAACCAAACGAAATTAATATATATTTTTTTATATGCGTAAAAACATGTTTCATGTAGAATATGGCAGGGAAATCTTTCACTGTTCATTTACAGGGCTACACAAAACAACTAGATTATAGTGCGACAATAGCTGAAAATTGATGGAAGCGAATTTCAGGTTGTGCCGTATATTATTACTATAGGATTGCATTTAGGTGCACTATGTGGTTTGTACATATTCTTCAAACGATATACAGGGTTGCAAATATTTAAGCAATAGCATTCTTTTTTATTGTTAGTAGAAGTGCTTTACTATAATATTTTACCATGTCCAGGAAAACTGCTCAGGAATGGAAATGAATTCTTCATAGGCATATGATAAATAATGTATGTTTTTAAGCTAAACATTCATTGATTGTTTTTGGTGTATTTACATGTTTTGAGGTTTCCTGATTACCAAAGCCAAGTTTTTTTAAAGTTTGATTATTGCCTGTGTCTCTGAGAGTAACTTAAAAACGAATAATTTAAGGAGATCCAAAAGTTGTATTTTTAAATTAATGTAAATTTGTTGCTGGAAAAGTTTGATCAAGATAGATAAGTTTCAAGGAATGTTGCGTATGAAAGTTGTCTGAATAATTTTAAGTGAACTTTTAATTTTAATAACAGATTTAAATTCTATATAAATGTAGGTACTGTAATGAAACTTGGGGTTCAGGGGGGCAATTTCCAACCTGTATTTATAGTATTAAATTTCAGCGTAAGAGAAAGTCGTGTGAGTGACACATCAGATTATTATAGCCTATCATATGCACATTTCGAAGAATTTGTTTTAAATTTCAGTCATTTGTACCGCACTTATTACTGATACATCGCCTCCAATAAACATTTATGTAATTTTTTTATTCAGTAAATACAACTGAATTCATATAGGAGAAAGACTAAAATAAAATAAAACAAAAATAAAAATAAAATAAAAACAAAATCAAGCAAGAAATGTTTGAACCATAAAATTGAGCCGTTATTTAAAATACATCAAGAAAATTTTAAAATAACTTAAAATTAATGTTATGACTGAGTATTTAAATAAGTGCATTGTGATAATTAATCAATAATTGTGCGCAAGATTTATAATTTTTAACACTTTCCAACAAGGTTGAAAAAGGGCCGCGGTAGCCCAGTCGGTAGAGCGCCGGCCTCGTAATCAGAAAATTACGGGTTCGGTACTCGAGTCGGCCAAAGACCGTCGTGTACACTAATGGTGGCTGGTGCACGTAAAATCTGTCGTGGCCGTAAAGTCCTCCATGTTCCCATCAAAAATTATACCTCTGGGGGTCACCGAAGCAGGAGAGCCATCCCTTCCGTGGAGGATCAAAATTGTGATGGCATGTCTTCGGACCACCTCTAGGGGTGTGTCCCAGACCGTCGCCAATTGCCCATCTGCGCAGCATTAGTGCGACGTAAAATCCAATCACAAGGTTGAAAAGTGTTTATGACTTCAGGTTGTCTGTCTGTCCGCGCTCTAATTTCCTTAAATATTAATGGAATTTCTTGAAACTGATATATGTTATTCAAGTTCACTATCGAATGTTTCCTATTGAAAATGGAGTGAACACCTTTACTGGTTTGTGTACAGGAACACCGATAGTTTACAAAGCATTGTGTCTTATGAGAGGCATTTCTATAAACAATATGTTACACAAATCTTAATGAAATTGAAATATGTTATTCAAGTCCACTATCGGATGTTTCTCATTGAAAATGGAGTAAATACCATCACTGGTTTGCATACAGGGCTTAGGGTTCCTGAAGTTTCGAAGTTCTCCGACGCATAGCAGACGAGAATTAGGACTTTTCATGGGATTCTCGATAATAACTCCCGCCAAGCCCCATCGCCAAAAGGTATAAATAGGAATGAATTGACTTCTGCGAAAGAATGTGTAGTCACTGCGATTCGCAGTTGTTTAGAGTTGTTTGTCTATTCTGATCTATTGCACTTTGGAGATTGTGCTCTAAGCGAATGAATAATGAATCCTCTAAATTAAATGTAATGTAATATAATTTAATGAAACTTTGATCAAAATCGTTAGGTCCATTTTCAAGTAAACCCAATTTCTTCCATATTTTGAAACAAGCGGATAAAAAGTTAACAGCGAAATCGATCTTTTCTGAAAATAAGAGAAAGTCCAAGCAATTTACTGCTCCAAAAAAATCCTTAACAGAAAACTTTCATTAAAATTGTCATATCTATTTCTGAGTAAATCAAATTTCATTCATACTTACAACCGCCGATTAAAAGACTAAAAGATTAATAGAAAATGTAAATTTTCTTGAAAATAGGGATAAATTCAATTAATTTTTCACCATCAAAATACCTTTAACCCCAAATTTTCAACAAAATTGGCATATATATTTTTCTGAATAAACCGAATTTTTGCGATATTTTGCAAGCGGTGGATGAAGGGTTAACAGTGAACGCGAATTTTCCTTAAGATGAGAAAAAGTTCAATCGATGTTTTACCCCAAAAAATCCTTAACCACAAACCTTCTTCAAAATCGTTATGTTCATTTCCCAGTAAACCTGATCTCAGCCCCATTTTGCAGTTGGCGGTTAAAGTAATATTAAAGCGAATGTATATTTTTCCTGATGTTGAGGATAAGTTCAATCGATTTTTCACTCGAAACTTACTACAATTTTACTACATTATATGCTCAAACTAATTGCAAAAAACTTACTACAAATTTTACTACATTATATGCTCAAACTAATTGCAAAAATCTACATACAGAAATAAATTTTAAAAAACAAAAAGTTTATTTTGTTTTTAAATCAGAAAAAAAAAAATCAGGAAAATTTCAAGAACTTTGTTTTGAATTATCACATATCTATGTCTCAACCAATCATTTCAGAAGTATTGGTGAGTCTTATTTTAAAGCATTGAAAACATTCACCCCGGGAGGGAGAGGTTCTTCTACTTATATAGATTTTTTTCTAGTTTACTGTTACTACTATTAATAATTGTTAGTATTTTCTAAACTATTCGTTAAAAATAATTTTCTTCATGTACATTTATACGAAATTATGCCCTATACTCCAATATTAAAATTTAGGGGGGGGAAAGGTGATAACAGTATGGCAAGATTGCTTCCCAAATACATTCAGCTCAAGTCAAAGTTTAACTAAATAAAAAGCTTGTTAAAATTACGTTCATTGGTTCCTGAGACACAGCATCCACAAATATTTCGGTGCACACGAACGCACACAGGCATTCAGTCAAATCGTATTCAGGAGATCTCAAAGAATATATAGAAAAGAAAGTAAATATATCAATTAATTCACCTTTGTAAAGTAAGGAAACTTTTTTTTTTTTTATAAAATGTAATATTTTTGTCTTTTTGTATGTTCAATGTTATTTAAAGCTGATTAATGGGCCCCTAAAGATACCAGAAAATAGACATAAAGCAATTTAGCCTCACCATCACAAAGACTTCATTTTCTAGGAAGAGCAACATCTATTCCCCTGAGTATAGTTATAAGAAAGAAGAAACTATTTTTATTTTCATGTGCTTCAAAAAAAAAAAAAAAAACATCAAATATAATTATGCTTGTTTCTAGTGTCTAATATAAAAACACGCCTCGAAACATAGTTATCACCAACAACTGTCACAGAAAAATATTTACTTAAGACTTTGAAAAAAAAAATTAAAAATTGCATTTATATAGTTTTGTAACCAAATAAATGAGCTCTATTGGTATCTTGATCTGTATAATAGAGTTTAAATTGACAAGAAGTCTCGTGAAATTGCGTGCCAACCCATACAGTCACTGATATCACTGCTCTGCAAAAAACAAATTTTTTTTTTTTAGAGATCTGATACCATTCTTTCTGATTTTTATGTAAAATGACATCCTGAATCTGAATATGACTCCCATTTTGCCCAGTCACCCGCCGTTTTCTAGATACACCACCCCCTCCCTCAATTTCTTTCCCTGTTCGATAATTTTGTGACCATGAATTTGATTTGAAGAATGAAAAATAATTAATGTAACACCTAAATATATATATATATATATATATATATATAAAGTTTAAAAAATAACATTAATAACAGATTAAAAATATATAAAATATGTAATGCATAATTTCTCCAAAATTTTTCCCTTGTCACAAATGTCCATGTTTTAGAATTTCCCAACTATGTAGCCCCTCAGAAGATATTTAATGGTTAAAATAATTCTCTTTCCTCCTAAAAATCAAATTTATAGCCATAAAATCCCCGAAAAATGATAAAAATAGGGGTCTATTCCTAATAAACGGTGGGTGATAGGACAAAATGGGCGTTATATTCGAATTCAGGAGGTCATTTTACATAAGAATATTCCGAAATGGTGTCAGAGGCAATTTTCATGCCGAGCAGTGTATCCATTAGACATCTAAAATACATCCAATGATCCATAAAAGGTACAAAATATCTAAAGAATATCCATCAAAAGTCTTGGATATCTAGTACTAATTATAGATATCTATTAGATGTTCAAGTATAGATGAAATTTAGACGTGCCTTTTTCGATGTCTAACAGATGTAACATGGTAGATCAAAACAAGAGTTACTTATTTTCAATATATATTAGTTCTAATAAGTCCAATTATTGGAAATTTAGAGATTTATTGGATATGTAACAGACATCTAATAGATGTAAAAAAGAGCGACATTTGTCACGCTAATAGATATCTGTAGTATATTTATAGAAGTTTAGCAGATCACTTTTTAACTTTTATACATGTTATTTATAGATGTCTTATGGATGTAAGTGGCTGTGTGGGAAGGAGTCATGCGAACGAGAATTAAAATTAGATTGCTTGGAAATATTAACCGATATATTAATTTCAATTATTTCAACTTATAAAACACATTACTTTTCCATAAATGACTGAATACTTTCAACTTTTAACATTTCAAAAAGTATACTTGACGAATTATCTTGAAGTTTCAGGAATATAAAGAACCTGTTACACCTCGCATATTTTAGCGAAAGTTTTTTCCCCAAAAGCAAAAGGGGGACCAGTAAAAGATTAAAAATGATGAAAATGTTTTGGTTGAGTTCCTGTAAAAAGTAATGCTTGAAACACGTTCTGGCTGTAGCATGCGTATATGAATTTTCATTTCTCTCAAAAAAAAATCTAAACTATAAAGGGGTTTACTCACAATTTTATTATTATTTAGTCAATGGTAATATAATGTTCGTTGATTGGAAATAAATATTGATGAAAGCCCCTATCTTTTTATTTATTTATTTTATTTTATTTTATTTTTTATTTATTTATTTATTTTTTGAGAGAGAGAGAGAGAGAGAGCAACTAGATTTTAGTTCATTCCATCGTCGACAATTTTTTTTATTTACGCGATATTTGCTTGAGATTTTCATATGCGTATCCTCAATACATTTGTATAAGAAATAGTGAAAAAGAAATTTTGTTAACGCTTGCGTATGCATAGCTAAAAATTATTTAGTTAAAATGCTCGTATTTCATTAGGCATTTAATATTTTTGCATTCTGATTGCACTATGGTGTGTTTAATATAGTATGTTATAATTTAAAAAGGTGGCTTTTCTTTTTTTTTTTCTTTTTTTTTTTTTTTTTCAATTTTATAAGCTGTTATATCTACTTGCATTTATAAGGTAGCCTCATAAAAATTTATACAGATAATTAAATGAAACCTCATAATCCCATGCTTCAGTGCTATAGTCAGAATACATTTTAAGCATTACTTTTCACAGGGTGATCCAAAAATTTTCATTTTTATTTAATTTTTTGCTGATTACCCTTTTGCTTTCTGGGCAAAAGTTTCACTAATATATGTGAGGTGTAACATATTCTTTACACTCCTGAAGTTTCAAAATAATTCATCTTGTACTTTTTGAGATAATTTGGCAAAATCTCTAAAATTGAAATGGCCGTTCATTTATGGAACGGAAAGGTAGTATAAGTAGTAAATGACTGTACTACAGAAATTTTCTTATTATGTCTAGTGTCGACTGGTATAGATGAAAAACAATAATTTCAATAAAAAATTTACATTATTTTTCTGTATTTATTTATCCAAATATATCTAAAGTTGGGTATATGCCCATCAATTAAATCTCTCGATTAATTTGAACTATTGATTAACTGTAAAACCTTCGATACCAATTCAAGCTGCCAACAGAATATACATGTAACTCCATTGAAATTGAAACGCTATTTTCTTTAAATTATTAGTACTGTTTCAAATTTTAAAAAATTTTGTATGATTCTTGCAAAAGTTTTATAAGAATATTTTATGACTAGTCCTACTGTTTTTATTATTATTATTATTATTATTATTATTTAAAACTTTTTTAATACTAGAAGTTGCTACAATTCTTTAGTTTTACAAGTATATTAAAGCATGTATATAATTAAAATTGTACAGATAATTATCAATTAAACATTTTTAATTAGATGGTAGACCTTGAAAATCGTTCTTTTAAATTACTATATTAGAGTTATGAAAGTTTGCATACATAAGCAGTGAAATGTATTAATATTACATGTATTAAAAATTTTCGAAAAACTATTAAAGTTTAAAAAAAAAAATTAAAAATCAATTTTTTTTTTTTTTAAATGTACCATAAGACTGAGTTTTTAAAATTTTTCAATTGATTTTACATTATTATTGTTTATCAATGTATTCTAAACATATTTTTGCATTAATTTGCGATTGATTAAATTTTTTTTTTTTTTAAATGCTGAAATTTCGTGCAAACTTTTAACTTTCAAACATAAAGATCTTTTTCAAAAATTAACTTATCAATCGATCCACAAATTAATGCACAGATATGTTAAGAATATATTCATAAACTATAAAAATATAAAATCGAGGTGAAATTTTAAAAATTCCGTCGCATGAGGCACTTTGAATTTTTTTCAAAGAAAATTAAAATTTAGAATTTTACTTTACTTTTTTTTTTTTTTTTTTTTTTTTTTTTTCAACTTCATTTTTTCCAGAAACTGTAACATACCTAATATTTACACATTTCGATGCATATGTATGCAAATTTTCAAAAGTATATGACAGTAATTTCAAAAAACGATTTTCAACATCTACCATCAACCTTAAACTAAGAAGTCCCGTTAAAATTTATCCCCTTAAATTTTAAATATCTCTCATTATGATTTTGAAACCGATCGGTATTAAATTACTTACATTAGTAATTTAACTCTTTCGATGCCAATTTTACCTCTCCAAAAATAAGGTAAATTAGGGCTTTAGTAGATCAAATAAAATGGAAATAGCAATATTTTACTAAAATAGAAACAAAAATTAACTGTAGAAGCAATTGTGAAGGTGAGACATACAGTCGGTAACAAAAGTGTCCGAACACTAGCAAAAATTCCTATGTAAAAAAAGTACACTTCACACGGTTTTATCAAATAAATCCTTATCGAATCATGTTCTTACACTGATTAAGAACAGGATTCGACAAGGAATTATTTAACAAAACCGTATGAAGTGTACTTTTTTTACATAGGAATTTTTGCTAGTGTTCGGACACTTTTGTTACCGACTGTATATGTTCAACTGGTCTTTTAAGATGGCACGCATGTGTCCCAGTGGGGTTGAGGTGACGATATAAAATTCAGGCCGCCCAGACGGTGTAGTGGTTAGCGTCCTTGACTTTTACACGGTTGGGTCTGTGTTCGAATCCCGGAGAAGGCACGGATGTGTTGTCTCTGTTAGGGGTAGCGATGACCGCCCATTGGGTGCCCCTTCACAAATGGCCATTAATTCGGCGACCACCCGGCCAATGCTTAGTCGCAAGTGCCGCGCCATTGCAAAAAAAAATATATATATATATATATATATATATATATATATATATATATATATAATTCAGTGAAAATCTCCGTTAACATGTTCTAAATTAATTTTACAATACTCTTGAAAATGTATACATGAAAATACATAAAATTACACTAATATATGAATGTAGTCACAGAAAACCAGTGGGACATGCACTATTTCACCGTGATTTATCACATTGGGTGAATTAAAAATATCTGCGGGACATATATGTTCCAGTGGGGCTGAAAGGGTTAAAAATGGTCATTATCAATTTAATAACCTAGTACCTTTTTGGCTACCAGTAAACTCCCTTGCGTATCATTTTATATATTTTAATAGCATAATTTTCATTACAACCCAAAAAATACACTGTATAAAATAGATTTTAATTCATTTCGATTGTAAAAAAAAAAAAAAAAAAAACATAATAATTAAAATAACAAAGGTATTATATGTGGCATTATTGATTAACGAAAAGATAACATTTAACGATGCAAGACTAAGCTTTAAAACAAATTCTAAACACGTCTTATCGATACGACATGACAAAAAAAAAAAAAAGCAAAGCGGAACCATATACAGGCAGTGTTACTGAAGCGAATAAATGAAGCACTCAGGTAACACAAAATTAACCGCAGAATGAATGTTTCATTTGTTTTTCTTCCTTTTCTTCTAGTTTCAATGGATTATCATTCTCTATCAGTGCATAATAAAACCGACTAATTGAATAATAAGAAATAAAAAGTTATTCTTTGAAGTTTTTTTTTTTTTTTTTCTAATATAAATTTTCAATTTGAGTATATAATTTCATTTCGATCTGTCTTTTACTCAATTAATTAATGCAAAAATTACAGTGCAATTTTCCTTTAAAATAATTTTTAAAATTTAAATAACATTATTCTACAGGATGGACCAAAAATTCTTGCCATATTTTAAACTTAAATTTAAAATCAAGAAATTGACATGCGGAGTGCGGAGTACTACAGTGTTTCTTATGTTGGAAAGTTTTCCTTAAACAAATAAAACAAATTAGTGCAAAATTTTGTTCAGAGATTTATATTTACAGTTATGAATATTAGCCTATAAAATTGAGATGCTAGTGTAAAAATGCTGTTGATATTGCTAAAATACTTTTTAAACCTTTAAATTTAAATATTCTTAATTCTTTTTAAACTTTTACGTAGCAAAATTGGGTTTTCTGCATAGTTTTATAATAAAAAATGTGTTTAAAAAACTATTTTACAATGAGAATTTTTCTTATTTGTGTCTGAAAATCACTAAAACAAGTAAGTCGGATACTAATCAGTTTACAAAAGATAATTTTCATGAGTTTTTTCTAGCTTTTCCTCTTTAATAAGGTAGAGGAAATATGTTGATATCTGTTGAAGGTAACTTTTTAATCGTTTACAAAAAATAATTTGCATAAGTTTCTTCTAGCCTTGTCTTTAATAGGACTCTAGTCTTTAATGTAATTTTTAATAGGACAGAGAAAATCTGTTCACATCTGTTGAAACAAAACTACTAATCTTTTACAAAAAATAATATTCATAAATTTCTTCTAACTTTTTGTCTTTAATATAATTTTTAATAGGACAGAAGAAATCTGTTCACATCTGTTGAAACTAACCTGTTAATTTTTTACAAAAAATAATTTGCGTAAATTTCTTCCAGCTTTCTATCTTTAATGTAGTTTTTAATGGGACAAAGGAAATTTGATGATGTCTGTTGAAACTGCTACATTTACAAAAAAAAAAAAAAAAAAAAATCTGGTGTGAAACAACCACACGACTTCCATTACCCACTATTACACATATTATATGATTCTTTTTTTTTTCTTTTGAGATAATATGATCAGAAGACATAAAACTGACCTAAGGAAGTAGAAACCTAAAATTGTTCCGGTATGAGAAACTTAATACATGAGTAAAGACATATAAAACAAAGGTTACATGGGAAGTTAGAAAATAACAGAAAAAATGGTTGTGAGTTATCTTTTGAAACACCAATTTCCGAGATCTAAAATTAACCTACCTGAGCAGGATGACTGTTAATTTTCCTGTAATAATCATGCAATACATTAGAAAGGATAACTAAAGTTGATTTAAGTAACAATTTTCAAGAAAATTGTTAGAGCCGTTTTTGAGATACAGGCTTTCACCAAAACTTGACAAACTCAATTGTTGATTGGAAAACAACAATTACATATGAAAGGATATCTAAAAAATTGTTATGCCGAGTTTGAAAAAAATCAGTGCGGCAGTTTTCTAATGCAGGATGCCTGTTAATTTTCCTGTAATAACCATGTAATAGAGGAGAAAAGATATCTAAAATTAATTTGTGTAACAATTTTCAAGAAAATCATTAGAGCCGTTTTTGAGATACAGACAATATAATTTTTACCAAAACTTGAGAAACTCAATTGTTGACCGGAAAACAACAATTACATATGAAAGGATATCTAAACTAGAATGTTGTGTCCACCACATGACTTTCTTCTATATTTTCCTAAATTCATTCAGCAAAAATAATTTTTTTAAATCATTATTTAATAAAATTATCTTCCATGATAATTCAGTACGATTTCCATATTAGAGAAGTAGTATAACACTAAATATCCAAAAAAAGTTCATTTTATTCTCGATATTACTTTTTTTTTTTTTTTCTTGAAAATGAAACAAAATTGATAACTTTATTTTAAATTATCGCAGTTCGATGGTTCAACCATTTGTTTTAAAGGTATTGGCGAGCTCTTTTGAAAGCTCATGAAAATTTATTCCCTTCGAGGGGGGACTACCCCCCCCCCCAGGGGTGGGGAGGCGATGCTCCCACATATACAAAAAAAAAAAAAATCCCAGTTGACTATCTCTATTATAAATAATTCTTATAAATTTCATAATGATTATTAAAAAATAATTCTCCTTATACACATTTATACAAAATTTGGCCCTATACCACCATTTTAAAAATTTAGAAAAAGCGGGATGGCAACGCAACCTATAAGACAATTTTTACTAAAAGATAATAGGCACTAATTTATGTCAAGGTGTAACTACATACCAATTTGTATGAAATTCTGTGCAGTAGTTCCTGAGATACAGTTGCCACAAAATTTTGTCACGCACACACAGAGACAGACATTTTCTAAAAATGGTCAAATCGTGTTCTACTGCTCTTAAAACGTGTAAATTCATCAAAAACCCGATGTCGAAAATTTTTACGAATCCAGTACTTTCTTCTATTAAATATAGAAGAAAGTAAAAAAGAGTTATTATGCAGAGTTTGAAAAAAAATCCGTAAGGCCGTTTTCACACTTCCGGTTTTCTAATTTGACTCAGGGGACCTTAAAACGTGTAAATCAGGTGAAAACTTGATATCGATTTTTTGGACCGAATACAATACTTCCATTACCTACGGTAGTAGGGTAATGGAAGTAATAATTGGCCTAACTTTCTTCTAGCTTTTTCTCTTTAATGTAATTTTTAATGTTGCAGAAGACATGTGTTGATATCTGTTAAAACTAACCTTTTAATCGTTTTCAAAAAATGTTTTGCATGAGTGTTTTTTTTTTTTTTTTTTTTTTTTTTTAATATATTTATTTTATTTATTTATTTATTTATTTTTATTCATTATTTTTATTTATTGTTATTATTATTTTATTTATTTATTTATTTATTATTATTTATTTATTTAATATGTTATTTTATTAATAAATTTATTTATTTATTATTTTATTTTATTTATTTATTTATTTATTTATTGAAGTAAATTTCCAATAAGATATGGAATATTTGTTGATACAGAGATTTGATGACAGAAATTTTTTAATCGTTTTCGAAAAGTGTTTTGCATAGTTTGTGTAACTTTTTGTTTTGAGAAAAAATTTCAATAAGATATAGGACATAAGTTGTTATCTGTATAAATTAACCTCTCAGTCTTTTTTTATTTATTTATTTATTTATTTATTTATTTATTTATTTATTTATTTTTTTGCGGCAGTTTTTTCTAGTCTTTTGTATTTAATTTTAGCAGGATAGAGAACTCAATAATATTTTGCAGTTTATCGATATATTCGAATTCTTTTTCACATTTAGATAAAAATAATAATGTATTTTAACTCATTCTGATGCTGATAAAGTGTTACTATGTTAGTTTACAATTAAAAGATTTATTTATTCTATATATTTGTTAGCCTAATGTATTGCTATATTACATTTAAATTAAAATTTTAGAACACTTTCTAAAACTATATTATGCTAAGAAATTGATTGATATAACTAAAATCTAAATCCGTTCAAAATGTATGTATGTATAGTATATGTATGTATATGAAATGATCAAAAAGAAGATGCACGACTAAATTTATAACAGTGAAAGTACAGTATTTGAGTTATACGAGATACATATAGACACGCACATGCGTAAGGATGTTACGAAAAATAGTTAAATCGTGAATAACTATAAAGCAGGAAATCATGTATTGACTAAAGAGATCAACTAGACGTTAAAACAATCGCAAATATAAACTTTTAACAACCACTTACTTTGCTTAATCATTTCCTTTACATCGTATAAGGAAGTAAAAAGATTCACTTATTAAAAATGTGCATGAAAGGGTTATTTTCTTCAGGAAAAATATGTCTAGAAATGTATTTCATATCGGCTATGGACTTTTTCCGTGCCATGTCAAAAAACACTTGAAACGTGATAACTGTAGTGAAAAATGCAACATTATAATGTTTGTATTTGTGTAGTGTGGGGATTTTTTTGTATTCTATAGGGATATATTTGTATCCCAAGGGAAATTCGTAGGGAAACGGAGAATCAGAAATCACATTTTGGGTATGAGCCTCGAACACAAAAAAGCAGATATTATTCATTCTGATTACATGGATTGAATACCCCTAATAAAAAAGAGCAATTCAAAAATGAATAATTAATTTTTAAAAAAATGTTTTTCGGTAAAGCGTAATATTAGCTTCAATTATTGCGTCCCAGGAAACAACAAAAGTTTAGCCAAATACACCACACATACATATAGACAACTGTTAAGTATACATAGGTGATCAATTTAAAAGAGTACCCGTTCATTTTTCTTAGTAGCCGTAAATATGACGGATGTGGCAACTATTCTAACACTGAACTACAATTCTTTGAACCTTGTTTAAGTATGGGAGTTATCAAAATTTAATTAAAACAGAAACTTAACAAAATTTAATTATTTAAGTTAAAAAAATTTGATTCAAATTTTTGACATTATCATTCCTCCATTACATTTACATTATCATTACCATTTTTACATTATCATTCCATAAGCTTTTTGAGAGAAGTCCATCAAACATCGATGAATTAAAACAGATCATACCTGAAGAAATCTCGTCAATAACACCAAAAATGCTGCGTGCGAAGTGTGCCAAAAACCTGGTTCGACGTGTTCATGTTTACATTCAAAAGGGTGGAGAACATTTTCAACATTTTCTGTGAGGATTGATAATGTAAAAAAAATTGAATTAAATTATGTTTTTCAAAAATAAAATTATTACAGGATTAAAAAAATTGTGCGTCTCCATTTCTGTTTTACCTCATAAATAAAGTTGTAATAGTCCAACAGTGTTAGAAATTGTCTCACAAACTTAAACAAAGTTCAAACAATCATACTTCAATGTTAGAATAGTTACCACATTCGTCAGATTTAAGGGTTATAAGAAAACCCACGGGTACTCTTTTAAACAGTAGTATTATACTGGCCATAGCAGTAGCAAAATTCCCGAATACAGGAAATCTTTATTTATTCAAAAATGTTTAACTTTGATACTTTCAAGCCAAAAAATATAAAGTTCTCAAAACAAAATAGGCAACGAAAAATATATAAAGGTCAAAGCAACAAAATAAAAATCCATTCCTTATAAACCATTCATGCAAATAATGTAATTCCTGTAAGCATATAATCATATGTAATTCCTGTAACCAGCAACATGTTAAATTTGTTTTTAAGAATATATACAGCTTTATTAAACAATTAATTCTGCGTGAGGGGGGGGGCTGACGCCCCCTCAACTCCCTACCTGAATACTGTATTTACATTTATATAAAATTCAAATCTATTATTAAATTAAAAATTTCATTCTAAATTATTTAGACAACTTTTTCTTGCACATTCCTTTAAATTTATCAATCTTGGTCAAACTTTTCGCGTAACAACCTTATATTAACTTCAAAATACAACATTTGAATTACCTGAAATCATTTGTTTTTAAGTTACTCTGTGAAGTGACACAGATAAAGTTAAAACGTTAAAAATTTGACTTCAGCATTCAGGAACTTTAAAATGTGTTAATATACAAAAAACATTCGCAAACTATTTAGCTTAAAATACTTTATTTATCGTATAGGTGTGAGGACTTAATTTTAATTTTTCAGCAGTTTTTCTGGACGTGGTAAAACATGGTAAAGCACTTCCATTAATTAGTACTTTCAATAAGAAAGTACGTTTTCGCCTAATTGTTGGCAGCCCTGTATATTTTCTAAAAATTATGTACACACCACATTGTACGCTTAAATATAATCCTATATTAGTAATATGCATCACACCCTGAAATGCACTTCCATCAATTTCCGAAATTGTCCCACTGTATTCTAATTCTTTTGTGTTGTCCTGTAAACGAATGGTGAACGATTTCCCTTCCATATTCAACATGAAGCTTGCTTTTATGCATATAATATATATATATATATATATATAGTGCAGCCTATGAATGTTAAACTGTACTGGTCTGCAATTTCTTTCATAGACGTAATGTATTTCAATGCTCTTGGATGTCACTGCACATGAATCATTCGCTTTACCTCAACGAAAAGTTTAGTGTGGCATCACTATATGATACCGATTAAGAATACCGAGTTTGAATTTCCTGCTTTTATTTGTTCTCGAGATATGCAGGTAGAAGGTACACACAGAGACACACAAACAGACCGACAGCTAAAAACATGTTTTTCTGATACAGGGGACCTTAAAAAAATGTATAAATGTAACAAAAACACAATTTCGGAAATTTGACGTAAAAACAGTACTTTGTCTACCATACATACGGATAAGAGAAAATAAAAATTAAAAATCAAAATCACTAAGTAAATTTAACAACAATAAAAAAGGTATGCGCGCAAGATGTCGTGAATACTGAAGTAAAAAACTCTACAGCGATAAGTATAATATAATGTAAAAGAATCCCTATTAAATAAAAAACGAGGTATTCGATTGTTTTTAAAAGCATTTTACATTGTCTATATATAATATATGTGCTTTATATAGTACTATATTTTCATTAATAAAAAATAGGCAACCGTAACTTAAAAAAGAATTTTGAAACGTTTTCAGTGATTGTATGTGACGTATCAGAATTTTTATTGTGTGACCTCGATAAAAAAAATAATAATAATAAATAATAAATATATATATATAATAAAAATAAAAATGTTTTATAAAAACTTTTGAACCTCATCTATGGATTCATTTGTTTGCAAAAGTTCAGGCTCATTGGATTCTTACATAAATAAGTGTGATGTTATAACATCTAAAATTATGTAAGTAAAGAATCAGATTAATTAACTCAAAAGAAGGAAACATGTAGACTGCGGCTAAAGAAAATTTCACCTCAATAATTGTTACAATAGGCAAATTGTACAAGAGATAAATTACTGCAGTTTTATTTATACTTATTTATTACACTTGTCTGTTAATAATTAAATAAGATTTTCAAAACTGTATATACAGGGTGATTCGCTACCGGTGTGACAAATTTATCGGAGATACTGGGGACACATTCGGAATCAAATAGCAATGCAGGGTCGGAAATGCAATCCTAACGAGATACAGGATTTTTTAGTTATTTTATAATTGTTTAAAGAAACCCAAATGATTCCAATTTTTATTTAATTTAAGACACTTGTGTTAAACTAATCATATAATGATAATCATTTTCCCTCCCCTGATATTTTTTTTAATACATTTTAAATAGTATGATGCTGATGAATGCTTTATAGTTTTCTGAAATTAAAAAAAAAAAAGAAAGAAAAAGAAAAAGAAAGAAAGAAAGAAACAGGGGCGCGGTCAAATCCCGTTAATTTTACGTACACAAGAATTGGGGGATTAAGGGCTATCACAAGAAAACTGTCAACAACCATTCGCAGAAGCGTTAGGATGAAAATTATGAATACATGGTAATCACGAAATGACAATTAAAGACCAAAAAACTTAAAATAATTTATGATTTTCCTAATAGTTATACCACATAATAACCCATCAATCTCGTTAGGATAGCATTTCCGACCCCGTATTGCTATGTAATTCTGAGTCCTATCCTTCTGAGTCCTATTCTTCTATTCCTACATCTTCTGTAAGTTTGTCGCATCGGTAGCGAACCAACCAGTATATGTGTCCCATAAGTTTGTAGACATTTTAAAAATTGATAAAAATTATAGGAATTGGTAGAATTGAACACGGTTTGTGGAAAGGTTATTCTCGTAATGAGATTTTTTTTTTTTTTTTTTTTTTTTTTTTTGTAAAGAAAAAGTAATTGTTAAAATTTTCGTCGATAGATGTCACTGTACGTGAGTAAATCCCACATTTCCATGAAAAACAATATTCATTTCCATGCAAAAGTTTATAAACTTGTAACTCCTATTCTATATGTCTGTCATTATTGCAAATTACAGTTAGCAAGCGAATTACAACACCACTAATTGCAACTTTAGCAGACGATTCTTGGCTGAGGTAAAGCATCTTCACCAAAAACACTTTTTCCACCAAGTCAGCCTCGCAATTAAAAAATTTTATAATTAAAAATACGCCTACATAAAGTGATATTATATTTAAAGTTTTTACAGATAATTACATTTTTATTCGGGAAAACATTATGTTTATTATTCATAATATTTTGAAAAATAACATAAATAAAATCAGGTTTGGTAAAATTAATAATTAATTGAGTGTTATTAGATTTATAAGTAGGTTTATAGGACAGTTTCACACTTAATATTGAAGCACGATAGTGCAAAAGATCAAGATAAAATATTATGAAATTGCCTTAAAAATTTGTATGTAGGAAATGTTTTTAAATAATCATTAATAAATTGCTTTTTTATGCCAAAAATAAATGTTCTATCTTCTGACGAATTTTAATTTGAATTATAAGAAGCTTCAATTTATTTTGTTCTTAATATAATCTACATGAGGACAAATGTGTTCGTTTTTCTCAAGTCTACGTTTGGATTGACAAGTTTTATTATATTGTAGGTGGTTGAAACCTGAATATATATTCACATAATTATCAAACTTATCCAAATCAGAATAACCCGAAAAAGTATTTTTAAATAGTTGATGGTTTAAACCTAATAGTATATAGTTTGTAATTAAAATGAGAGATACGTTTTGACTCCATGAGAAGTCTGCGATTAATATTTTTGATGATATCTAAAATTTGATTTCTAAAATTTTGAAAGTCATGCATTTTAAAATAAGAATATTCAATACTATCTGAATAGATGAAATGGGAATTATGACATTTAATTTTAGACATCTGGTCATTTAATCTGCTACGTAGAGGATTACAAATTTGCCCAATGTACACTGTTAAAAATTTCAACAGAAAATTCTGTGTAATCAGTTATCTTAAGTCTTACGTAAAATTACAGAGAAAAATAAACGGAGATGTTAAAAAACTTATTTTATGCATTCATTGTAATAACTAATATTAATTTAATTAATTATTGGTGAGAATAGATTTCGGACTTGTAATGCTTTTCTAAAGTAAAAACAGTCATTTTTAATTTTAATTAAAGAATTAAATAATAAAATTAAGTAAAAATACGGAATAAAGATTGAGAATCTCGATTATTCACTTTTAACTAAGAATTACTGTAAATTTACAGAGACTCTGAATAAATATTTACATTAAATTTACAGAAATTTTTAACAGTGTATTCCATGTGATGTTCATTACATTTATATATATTATTCTATAATCCTTACATAAAATTATCAAGTTAAAGGAATTGTTAATTTGAGATTTATCACCAATTGGACAAGTTAGGCATCTATTAGAAAAATAAGTTTGAAAAAATTATTTACGATTGCGACAAGAAAGTGGGTAACAGTCTGGTGATCCATGAAAATCCACATAAATTTCCATACCAACCATAAGAACAACCATATTTAATTTTTGTATTGAACATAATGAAATTGTACAAATATAAAAAAGGATATTTGAAAATTAAAAATAATTGAAAAATTAAAAATGTAAAATATATATAATCATATAAATTTGGGCCTGGTTTCGAATACCGGACAATGAATGGACGTGTTATCCTTATTAGATTAAAATACTAAATTAAACTTATTTATTTTTGAAACTAAAAATTAAATATAATTTACTTTTAAAAAAATTATCCTTCAGCTAATAAATCTAAACAATAATAATAATAAGGAAAATCACTAAGTCAAATAATAATTAAAACTGTGTATTCTTGTTAGATAGATATCTCATACACAATGAAAACAGAGAAATTCATGAAAATATAAAAAATAATAACATTAAAGACCTAAAATACAAGACTATTGCACATAAACAGCTAATCAAACCATGGATCCGCAAACGTAATTTTTAGTAAAAAGTAATACCCAAATAGGAACAACTAAAAATTATTAAATGCAAAATTTGCATTAAAAAAGGGTAAAATAACATTAAAAAAAAAAAAAAAAAATACAAATAATCCGCGCTCTAATTCATTGGTTATACACGATCAACTATTAAAAAAAAAAAAAAAAAAAAAAAAAAAAATCATGTTGGCATAGGGGGACTCTGCGCAGTTTCCCATCATATTTATGTTATCTTAATTTCTAGTGCAGGACATTCTCTTAACATGTTTATCATGTTAAGAGAAATAAATTTGACCAAACACTTGACACAGTGACAGAATAAAATCCCCGCCTAATAGGCTATCCACCATTCACTTCGATATATTTATCTTATTCTAATCTATTAATTTATTTTATTAGGGTAAATTTCATAGTTTACTTTCCATGCAACTATTTCCAATGCAGCAATTCTCAAAATGCATATTTATAAGGAAAATTTTCAGTTTTGTTATGTTGATAAAATCTTAAATAATGAATAGCTTACGAGATTTTCCTATTAGAATGTTTGTAATCAATCACGTTCATAAAAGTATCATAAATGTTATTTTGAAGTTGTCTGATATATTTATGATCATCAAAATGGACGTTTATGCTCAGTTTTTCCTATACTGCAATTTTAAGTAAATCGTAAATTCTAAATAACTTACGAATGTTTTTAATTGGAAAATTCATACTGTATAGCATTCCTGTCAGTATCTTGAATAATATTTCAAAAGTGATCTGACATCTTTACGATGAAAATATCCCTCAAGATTGACGTTTGTATGAAATTTTGCCCTATTCTGCCATGTTAAGAAATTCGTAAATGTACTTACGAAATTTTTATATAGGAAAATTCATAGCTAATGATGTTCACGTCAGTATCCTAAATAATATTTCAAAAGTAGTCTAACGTCTTTACGATGAAAATATCCCTCAAAATTGACGTTTATGGGAAATTTTGCCATGTTAAGAAATTCATAAATTACCTATAACTTGCGAAATTTTCAAAGTAGCATGTTTATAGTTACTGATGTTTATTCCGTTATCAAAACTGATATTTTAAAATTGGTCTGACATTTTTAAAGTAAAAATATTCCATTTAATGCACGTTTAAGTGAAATTTTGTTCTATTCTCCCATGTTAAAAAATTCGTACATTTCTAATAACTTACGAAGTTTTTTAATTCGGATGTTTCAGATGAATAGGATTCTTGCCAGTGTCTAAAGTAATATTTTAAAACTGATCTGACTTCTCTGCGTCAATTTGTTATTGAGATATCGTGTAGACAGAATAACAAACTAACTAACGGACATACGGACTAACGAACTAACAGACACCCTACAGATGGACACCATACAAATTTTGTTATTTTCGGAATCCTCACATCTGAAAACGTGTAAAAAAGTCAAAACACCGAGGTCGAAAATTTTCACGATTACCTAAGTTCCCCATACCTATAGCATGATGGGAAACTAAAACTATGCCAAAAAAAAAAAAATAAATAAATAAATAAACTATTGGGGGGGGGGGGGGGTGTTTAAAAAAGCTTGATTTGTGATAAAGTTTTATTCCAGTTTTATTGATTAATCTTATGCAAATAGATTTATTTATATATGTGTGTGTGTGTGTGTGTGTAAAATAAAACCCATTCACACGTTTTGTTGCATAAATACATGTCACACTAATCGTAAAATTATTTTACCAAAGAATTAGATAAATTCACTCTGAAATAAAAAAAAGAATATAGCTAGTAAGTATAAAGAAATTTACCCTTCAATAAATTAATCTTGAAAAAAAAAAAATCGCTTAAAAATTTTTTAAGTAAAAACCCCTAGAATAAATTAAATAAGTTATCAGTTTTATTATCAGCCATTTTTTTTATTATTGTTATTAAAATTATTAACTTGCTTGAGGACTCCGATGTGAAACGAGGCTAATAAAAGCATGTTATTTGATAAGATAATAAATAAAAATCTATGTCAAAAACTACACTAGTTTTTATCTTTTCGTCAGCATTTATGACAGCTTTATTAGCATCTCAGTTTCATTTTCCTTTTAATGGATGCTATACATATCGCTATTCAAAATGATTATTTTTATGGTCGCTCTCTATATGAAACTTTTTTATTAATGTTTTATGATAAAAGTGTTTCAAGCAATCGACCATATTTCATTTTTTAGAAAACACGACTAAAACTCAAGCTTCACTAAAAAAGAATATTTTCTACGTCTGGTGGAGGTAAGATGGGTATTTTTAAAATTTTACTTATACACTGTTAAAAATAACAGTTCGATGTTGCACTCTAAACTGGTGCAAATTAGAAAAATACAGCTGCAACCAACATTTAAAAAAAAATTATCTATATTTCACCATTTTAATAGTGCTTTTTGAACAGAAAGCATCATTAAAGTGGTGCTTTCTAATTTTTTAGATAAATTTTTGAGAGATGATTTAACTTGTATATATAAATTTTTTTTTAATTTCATTTTTTAGAAAACACGACTAAAACTCAAGCTTCACTAAAAAAGAACATTTTCTACGTCTGGTGGGGGTAAAATGGGTATTTTTAAAATTTTATTTACACACTGTTAAAAATAATAGTTCAATGTTACACTCTAAAATGGTGCAAATTAGGAAAATTTGGCTGCAACCAACATTTAAAATAAATTTGTATATGTTTCACCATTTTAATAGTGAACAGTAAGCATCATTAAAGTGGTGCTTTCAGATTTTTTAGATAAATTTTTCAGAGCAGATTTAACTTGTATAAATAGAAATTAGTATTAGTGTTAGTATTAGTACACGTACTAACTACTAATACTATGGTATGTGTGTGTGCTACATGTCGTCTATTTATTGATTTCGTCACCCATTTATCTGTTTGTACTCTGACATTTCTGTAATAATCGAGTGATAATTCTTAAGGCATTAATCTCAAAGACAGCTTAACACTTTAGTCTATTATAACTATATCAGATATGATTATTATATGGAAGAAAATATGCTAACATGTATATACATATATCATATACACATGTTAACATGTATATATGAATAACATGTGTATACGACATATGCCATATGCACATGTTATACATAATAACTAAAATGAAACCTATTAACTCGAATGCGTACACGTGCATCCTACCTTACTGGCTGAAAGCCAAAGCTCAACTCTCTCCCGAAACATCTTCTCCCGCATCCCGCTCGCATCGGCATGGAAGGTTGGGTGAGTCCTTAAAAACGTAGAGGGAAGTGCTTACATAAAGTTACCAACAATGATTCATTCCAGAGCATTCTTGGTATCTGCCTTTTTTTTTTTTAGACCAATTTTTTTCAATGTGTAACTACGTTTAAATGAGAATAAAATTACTCTTTAAAAAAAGTGGCAGGGAAAATAGGCGGGTACTAACGGTAATAACAATACTCCGGAATAAATTAAAAATATTGACAACTCAGTAAAAATATTCGAATGGCGATACAGCCTTTAAATTTCTACTGATTTTCTTTTCCATAGATAATTTTCATCACATTTGAATTAGGTTTGTTTGATTTTGTATTGAAATTTGGAAAGCAATATTCTCATGTTTAAACAGCTGCGCTTAGGTAAAGAGTGTGTAAAATGTACAACAAAATGTACAAGTCAATGTATTCCACATAGAAAAAAAAAAAGACGACGATGAGTAAACGTTTATTATCTGACATTCTTTCATACCTGAAATAATAAAATGGTTTTATCGCTATTTTATTTCATCGTTTAGCATTGAGTAAATTGAGTAAATGCAATTACTTTAAAACAATCTTTGTAAAAAAAAAAATAAATAAATAAATAAAAAATAAAAATAAATATTTTCTTAGAAAAAATCTGATTATTAACTATATGTCACACTATTGATAACTAGAGTTATGATAATTTTCTCGATCATTATACACTTTTATATGCCTTCATTCGTATTTTATATAGCTGTGCACTCAGTTGTAAAAACTGACTATCTGTTGTACTTGCTTAATTTAACTTTTTAATGTTAATTAATTTCGCACTAAAAACAAACATTGAACTTTATTTATTTATTTATTTATTTATTAATACAAGAAGTTTTCAAGTATTTTTCCTTGTTTTAACTGATTTTTAAATTTTTATTCCTTCTCTATTCGGCAGATGGCAGCACTGCTCCGACATTTTATAAGTAATGTTTCAGAGATTAATCCATATGCAGAGGCTTTTCCAGCCGATGACCTTTTCAGTTATTTTATGCAATAAACCTGAATGAAAAAAAAAAAAAATCTTTGCTTAAAATAAAAATTTATTTTTGTTGAAGTCAAGTGACTTATTTAACGCAACACAGCTACGTAAGTGGCAATTGGCGCCATCTGGGATTTACCCCTATGTTCCGGAGACATTCCATCACAATATTTATCTTCTACGGAGGGATGGCTCCCTGTCTTCGGTAATCCCCAGAGACATTAATTTTACGGAACATGACGGACATGACATGAGAGACAAAGGGTTTTGCGTGCACCAGCCATCATTAATGAAACAGGAAAGTGTCTGGCCTGTTCGAATACCGAAATCACAATACCCTGATTACGGGCTCGACCCTGTACGAACTGGACTACTGTGGCCTGTTGTTGTATCTGTTGTTGAAAAGTAGAAACTATAAAGTATATTAGAAGAATTTAAAAATCCAATTCATGGTGTGTCTTACCTTGTGAAAAAAAAGGTTTACAACTTTAATAATACGTAGGTTAAGTAGTCAAATTCATTTGAAAATGTTCATTTCTTTTAACCTCAAAATAAGTCTAATTCATAGATGTAAAGCAAACTGAAGCATGAATATTAAATTTAAATTTTGAAATATTGTTTGAAAATTTCTATCATGTATATTTTATAAACTGTTCTTTTTTAGTGCTATTGCAAAAATTATTTTTATTCCAATTTTATGCTTTAGAACATATAGCATTTGCAAATAATTCTTTTGTGTTATGCCCTTTTCATGGCGATGACTTCTGAAGTTATTTTATGCAATAAGCCTGTAAAGCAGCTGATTTCCCTAATTTCATTTCCAAAACATCTGAATCCAAAATTGTGCGCCACTGTACATATCACAGTTGTTATAGCTTCTTTTATAGCTGTTCGTAAAATTTTTTTACAGTTATTTTATGCGGCGAGTTCGTAAAGCAACTGAATTTATATATTTCATTTTTAATAAAATCCTGTTCAAAAGCTGGATGTCGCCATGCACAATGAAGTATTTCACGACTTCTTACATATGTACATGTTTTTACTTTTTTTCTTCATGAATTTTGAAACAAAAAGGATATAAAATTCTGTTATTTAAACCGGTTTGTAGTCAGAGAAAATGATTATGTTTTAAGATTTTGAATAAGATTTTATCTTATAAACCTGCGTGAAATATGAAAAATTTACAATATTTCTTAGATTTACGGCAACACGGTTTTTAAATAAACATTCAAAGATGGACTTTTATTCAAATATTTTGTTCTTTTTGCTGTTATTAAAGATGTTTTATTAAAAGTTCCCAATGAAGCTAAAAAGTGTTCATTAATTTCTTTTCATTTGTCTGATCGCCAATCCGTTCTTTCATTTCATTAAATATTTCTAGAACAGCTTTAACTATTATATAATACATAGGAAAAATATTCAACGTCTTGAACGCCAAAGGATTTAAGAAAATTGCTATACATTAAAAATTTGTTTTAAAAAGCCTAATTTCAAATTAAAAACTAGTTATATACCTTAATGGCTTTTATGGTAAATAATTAATTTAAAAGCCATTATGGTAAATAATTAGTTTTTAATTTAAAATTGTTATTTTATTATTTAAAATTGCTGTTTTGTTATTTTCTTTGGTGCTCAAGACGTTGATTATTTTTGTTGTATATTTATCTAGCGCCAAGTCACTTTTTAATATTACATAATACATTTAAATGATAATAATTTATGCTATATTCCACCAACGTTATTTATGTTTACTATAGCATGTCTCCTATTGAAAATAATGTAAATAGCATTAGTGGTTTATATAAAGAGATTCACAAAAAAATTCAGATACATCACGTTCTATATCAAATATTTCTTTAAACAATACTTAAATATTTTTATACAGCTCAAAACGTAACGAAATTAACATGCATTATTATGATGAAAAAAGAATGCTTTTTATAGAACATGATACGCTAGCATTAAATTTTGGTTTACACAACCATACAAAATCATTTAGATATACTATAGGTCGTATGATATCAGTAGAAACTGTTAAATTCATTTTGTATTGTTAAAAGCAAAATATATTTTAAGCTATTATCATGGAGTAAAATAACCCGAATATTAAATTGCTGTAGTATATATATATATATATATATATATACACTGGTTCACATAATTATAAAGACACCCGTTTTTCTATATTAACTAAACAATGAACACTATTATTTAAACAAATATATTTTTTATTAATTTGAATTTCATTAATAGACTATATTTAAAAAGTTTTATCGTTTTTCTATCTTAAAAATACTTTAAGGGTGATTGCCAATCTAAAGGGTAGAAAACGAAGACTAATTTGAAAAAATAAAAATTTTGCCAAAAAAATTTAAAAAAATTCCTTAATTCCTTCTTGACAACTATGAATCTAATTTACTTGATGAGCTATCTCGTTAGCTATTTTTTGGTTGGTAATTAATTAATTTGAAAATTAATGTTTCAACGGAGCGGACATCACTGACCACGTAGTGGACTCTTATAAATATTCAAACTTGAAAGTTATGTTGCAGCTGTATCTTTTCATCCATATTGTTTTACTTGTGATTTAGAAAATAATCAACAAATATTTTTACTTCAATTCTTTTGAAAAATGAAAATAACAGGAAAATAATTGTTAGTTCCGCATATTCTTTCATTTTTATTTTATTTTTATTTTTTTGTTTATGTGATTGATCTGATATGTTGAAGATACCTGTATTTCCTTGCTATTTTTCCTGTTAAAACTTGGAAGATTACTTTAAGTTTTCTTCTTTGATTTTGCGCCTTAAGAACTTTCTTTTATTGGCTCTTTTATAACCTCGCCAAAAATAATACATTTTTCAATTTCTTTTGAATTTGCTTCTGTGATAATTTTTTTTCACTTTTCTCTTGGGTATTTCAGAATCAGTAGTATTGTTTTTGTATTTTTCAAGCTTCCTATCAAATTTTTTGTTTTCTTCACGAAGCCTTTCATTGTTCTTTTTCGACCTTTTTTTTTTTCCACTTTCTAATCTGCTAGATGATGATACAGATGGTCTTGTTGTCAGAGATGGATTAATTTGTGGTAGTGGGATGTTTATGGCTGCTGAACGAGGTGTCTTAGGAGGTGTATCATCTCTGAGATGTTCTTTAAAGATTATGCTGTTTTTTCAATCTCTCCCTTTGATTTCTGTTTTGGTTCTTCCATTTTTTCCTAACACTTCTTTTCATTCGTTCAGACATTTCAACTACAGTATTCTTCCTTCTGCAATATATTTATCTTTCTTTAGCTTTTCCTTCTTCATGTCTTGTGGGATCATTTCTTATGTTCCTATTATACACAAAGATGTTTCACGCGACTTTCATTTCATCCAATTTTTGCACCAATTTTTGGAAGCTGTAAACCAAAAGAAGGTTACAATAGTTGAATCAAAAATTGTTCGAAAAACTGGTTTACCCGGTGTACAGTACGTGTCAAGGCACACCTATTTATCGCTGTTTTAACGGGGACGACATGGGAGAGCGAAAAGAACAACGGTGAATTAATTCCCACCGGCGCTGTCTTTTCTCGGCACATAAGGAGCTTTCTTCTCACTAGTTTATCACAGTCTGACTAACCAGAAAAAAATTTTCGTATTCCCAATTTCTATTACACTGGGCATTGACGTGATTTGAGCCAAACTAACAATTGTCTCAAAAGTTGTAGCGAAAACTTGTTGTGTGTAATAGGAGCATTAGTCTTTCTCTTGCTCTCTGCATATATTTTTTTCTTTTTTTTTTTTTTTTTTTTTTTTTTTTGTAGTTTGGCTGGAAAGTTTCTTTTTATTGTTATTTTTCTTGTCTTTTTGATTTTCAACTGCACCTAATTTTCTTTTTGACTGAGTTTGTGCTAAGGTTTGTGAACATTTGTTTGTCCTGCATTGGGTTACATGTGAATTTCTGTATTTCTTGGACGGCATAATGAATTTCTGCAAAGAAAACAAATATATATTTTAAGTATTGTTTTTATAAAAAAGTTATTCAATTAATAAAAATACAAAACAATTTTAGTTTTTCTGTAAAACAAAAATATTTTTAATTTTTTTTTCTTCTGAAACTAAATTTAATTATATTTTTGCAATTATTTTTCTGAAGTGTTATGTCACCTTTTCTACATTTTACCTTCAAAACTTAAAAAAAAAAAAAAAAAAAAAAAAAAAAAAAAAAGACATATAGTATACATCATACCTTTTGCATTACTCTGTACACAACACTCATAAAACTGTTCTTAAACTTATATTATACGAATTGTGTTCTTACATTTAAACCATGAAGAGAAATGCTTAACAGTTCAGTAAAAAATAGCAAATACTGTTTTAAAGAAGTTGAAATGACATTTTTAGAAAATCACGAATAAAAATATAAAAGTTAGGGGGGGGGGGAATATATTTTCATTTGCACCTTAAGCAATCAGTAGGCTAACAATAAAAAGGGGGGATAAAATTTATTTATCAAATATATTTAAATTTTTTTCAAGTGTATCTATTTTTAAGATTAATTTTTAAGTATCCACTTCGTGGAAAGAAGTGTCCACTCCGTGATCAAATGATGTCTACGGAGTGGAAGTCCACGGAGTAGACAGAATGTCTGATTTTGAATTTTAAGGAACAAAGCAACAATGTCAGGAACAATTTAACTTTAGTGTCGAATTAAGCCTTACAGTCATTAATTGTAATAATAATTAGATAATAAATAATCCTTATAATTACCTGTATACTTCTGACCACGGAGTGGACTGATGAGATAGCCAAATAGAGGTATCACAGATGAAATCTATTTTAACAGAACGAAATAAAGCATTGAGTTCAGCACATGTAGGTGAAAACAAAGATTTTCTTCTCAGTTACACACTGTTGACAGGCAATGCCATCTACTGAACTTTATGGGAAATTAAATAGTTGTCCACGGAGTGGATGCATTTCATTAGGGACATTTGTTATAAATTAATTAAAAAAACAAGATTCATTTTATAACTCTAAAATTTAATAAATATATTTTTAAGGATAACTAAGTTCTGATTAAATCAAAATGTAATTAAAAAACATTAATACTAAGCTTGAAAATAATGCTATATTCTGCAGACTTTCTTTGGGGACAGTCCAAGGAGTGGATATTCCAGGTTTTATCGATAGATTTCTAAGAAAAATAAATAACATTAAAAACTTTTATAATAATATTGAACTACAGAAAATCGTAAGAAATAGCCTAGCTGTAAATTTTTTTCTGATTGAAAATATTTTATATTTTTGAGGGCTAAGGGACATGGTTTCTACCCCTTGTGTTGGCAATGACCCTTAAATACGGTCAAAAAGATGATTTTTCAGGCGTTTATAATTATAAGGAGAGCTTGAATCTTAGTAATTTTTTTTTTCAGTTATTCTTTCAACTAATATTTTATGGGGTCTCTTTTTAGGGTGAAACAGTCAGACATTTTCTCTGGTACATAGATATATACATTTTTTTTTTAATATTCAGTTTCAATACCATTTCATACAGAATAGATGATATTCTGAATACATTTAAACTATTTAAAATTGCTTTCCACTTGCAGGCACTTTTCTAATATGATAAGTTAAGGTTTTTTCAACTTCTAGGCCACGGGAAAGGCAATAATACAGAGTTTCTTTCTTCAAACTATTTCCTATTGCTCTAGAAGTAGAGCAAAAATGTAAGTCTTGTTGAAAAAGATATTACCCCCCAAAATCTAACAAAAATCTGAGAGTTCCACATTTAAAATTTGTGGATATTCTCTCTATGTTCATAATAATAGAAAAAATTACTAAATTCCTTCTGGCTTCAGTAGAAACAGCTCCCCAGAGCACCATACATTCACCTTTAAAATGGCCGATTCATATCTACCATTAAAAAATCTGCTCTGTCTTTCGCTATCTTCAGATCGTGCCAGTAACTGTTAAAACCATTTGGTTAATCAGGAATAAAATGTTTTTCATCCGAAAATGCAACATTTTACCATTTAATATTGTCTTTATTCAACTTTAACACACACGTTCTTTCCCCCCCCCCCATTAAATGCTTATTTATTATTACAGGTTTTTTATTTATTTTAACATATTATTAATTATTTTAAACATGCACAAATGTGGACCCCAACCTTTCGTTAAAAATTACGAGCAAATTCAACAGCAGTCAGAGGAATTATAAGTATTCGATCTCTGTAAAACAACTCTGATTTTGCATCAGATCTCTCTCCTATCAAACCAGCAGTTCAATGTTTGATCACATTTCCTTCAGCAATTTTAGATCTTCATTAGAAATATGACGAAATGAAATTATTCCTCCACTTAAAAAACACATTTATCATACTTCACTACATGAACGTTCTTTTTTTTCAAGGAATTATCAGTAATGTCCATCCAAGAAAAATTGAAGGCTCATATATGAATTAATCTAGCCCAGTAGTTAACACATGCGCACGTTAACTGTAATTTATCCGCTAGCAAGTTAAATAACAAGAAAAAAAACCTTGATTGTCCCTATAATTATGAACATGTAAAAATGTGAAGAAAAAAATATTTTGCACTACTTTTTATTAATTTTGGTTCATATAAAAAAAATTACAGCAGTTTTGGTTTTTAGAATACTAGATATATTAAGTGCACTTAGTATTATAATCTTGTTCACAATTATTTTTACATTAGTTATTTCAAAACATAAAGTGTCCTAATAAATATGAGAAGGAGTGTATATGTTCGAGAAGTATTAAAATAATGAATAAATACATAAAAACTTAAGACTAAAAAACTATTTTTTAAAAGAAACTCGATTTCCTGTTGATATTGTTTATATTTTAATCAGAAACAAAAACTTTTAATCTCAGTTTTTATTATTATTATTTTTAATTTTTTTTAACTAATATAATTGTAAAAATCGTTAAAACACGAAAAATTATTATTCATTGTTAAAATGTGGTATCAAACACCGTTCTAAAAAAAACAGAAGATGAAAAAGAAAGAAAGACAGAAAAAAAATTTTAAACATTTGAATATCTTATTATTTAGTACTTTACTCAAAACATTTGAAATATATTTCTAATATATAATTATATTTTCGCTTTTACAAATAGCCATTTATGATATTGTTACCACATATCTTTTACTAAATTTTCTTATAAAGTAAGTAAAAGCCACTAATTATAGAAATTAACAAAATCCCTAAAATTAATAAAATATTTAAAAAAAAAACTTTCTATTTGAAACTTGAGTTTAATCGGTAAATTTTATATAAATATTTTACATATAGGCTCAACTATAATGCAACTTATGCATGACCCCTAAAAGTACACGTCCAAAATTAAAGTCACAACCTGTTTTCTCGCTTCCTTCTTTTGCGTATAATTTGTAAACAAATCAACATAAAATCTGGATGGCACATGTTCTTTATCAAATCATTAGCGAATTTTATAGAACTTTAACATAATCAATATTTTTTTTAACAAATGTTAATTCAAATTTTCTCAAAAGTAAATAAAAATTAACTTTTGAGAAAATAAATGAAAACTTTAAAAGAAATGAAAACATTAAATAATTTCATTAATCATTCGTTAATCATTCATTAATCATATTCGTAATTCATTTCGTTAATCATTTCTTTTAAAAGAAATGAAAACGTTAAACAATTTTCGAAAAAAAACCTAAATGAGAAAGGGTGTTTACGGCCCTCTTCACTCACCGCCGCTTGAAGCCGAAGCTAATGTTATTCTATGGGAAATTTTTCTTTACAAATAACTTATTAACTAATACATATTTTTAAATTCTGTTTTCACGTTCTGAAAATTCCCAGCTGTTAAATTGATGGACCTTTTTGAAAAATGTATTTTTTTAATTTTTAATATTTTATTTTGAAGCTGCAAAATACGAATTTTCAATATGTTATTTTTTTTCATTTTGCAATTTCAAAATGAAAAAAAAATAACATATTGAAAATTCGTATTTTGCAGCTTCAAAATAAAATATTAAAAATTAAAAAAAAATACATTTTTCAAAAAGGTCCATCAATTTAACAGCTGGGAATTTTCATAATGTGAAAACAGAATTTAAACATATGTATTAGTTAATAAGTTATTTATAAAGAAAATTTCCCCGTAGAATAACATTGGCTCAGGCTTCCGGCGACGGTAAGTGAAGAGGGCCGTTAAGGATGCCTTACAGATAAGTGAAGATAACGCATGCCTCCAAATGTTAAAATTGGATTTTTCATCCTGTATTCGCTTTTCTTTTTCTGGCATAAAAAGGACTTTTTGAAAAATTATAATTATTAATTCGTGGACTATGAACGCCGAGAGAATAATAAAAATGTCAATGAAGAATTTCATGAAGAATATCTCATCCAATTTTCACGCTTGTTTGTATATTTTTTAAAATGTTCTTCACAAAAGAAGAAGAAGAAGAAGGAAAAAAAGAAGAGAAAGAAAAATGAATATTAACATTTGAAGTAACATTTGAAATAACATATTGAAATAACATTTGAAATAACATATTGAAATAACATTTGAAATAACATATTGAAATAATATTTGAAGACCTGTGTATCTTCACCTATCTGTCATAAATCTTTAACACCAACTCCCAAATAATTTTCTTTTCTAAAACTGATTAAATTCCCCATTTTCTTTTTTTTTTTTTTTTTTTTTTTGAGAGCTTATTTTTGTGAATCAGTTTAAAATTGCTGACGTTAAAGTTCTATAAAATTCGAATAATGTTTTGATAAAGAACATGTGCCATCTAAATTTTATTTCCATACGTTCATATGTTATGTCCATACCATTCCTGCTGATTCTTATGTAAAATGACCTCCTGACTCCGAATATGACCCCCATTTTGCCCAATCACCCACCGTTTTCTCGGGACGCCACCCCCCTCTCCCAGTTTTTATCACTATTCGGTAATTTTATGGCCATGAATTTCATTTGGAGAATTGAAAAGAATTATTTTAACACGTAAAAAGAAAAAAATATATAGTGTACAATAAATAATAATAATAATTGATCAATAAAATATAATAAATGTAATATATAATTTCAGTGGCAAATCCCCCCCTCCTTAAATTTCTCCTTGCTGCAAATGTTCATAGTCTAGAATTTTCCAACTCTCTAGCCCCTCAGAAGATATTTAACAGTTACAATAGTCCTTCCCTCCCTCTTCTTACAAAGCAAATTTACAGCCATAAAGTTACAGAAAAGGGATAAAAATAGGGGAGGCGTCCCTAAAAAACCATGGGTGATAGGGCAAAATGGGCGTCATATTCGGATTCAGGAGGTCATTTTACATAAGAATTTACAAAAATGGTGTTGGGGCCGATTTTCATCCAGAGCAGTGTAATTAGTCTCCAAAACGTAATATAAGGAAATTCTTTTATGCTTCTCTGTTAAAGAACAGTAAGAAATACACATATCATTACCCTAAATAAATTATACTATTTTATTAAAGTAATGGAACATATATCAGTCTTTTTGCAGTTTAAAACATATTAACATTACAAAAGAAAAATTCAATTAATATGAGTTTATAGAAAGTAATGTTTAATAATTCTGTTTTTGGACAGTTTTAATGATAAAAGTGTACAACTTCTTGTATTTTTATCTTAGAGCTTCAAGACTTTTTTTCCAAATATAACTATAGGGTTCTGGAGAGTATATATAAATTTACACTTTGTAATTAAAAAAAAAAAAAAAAAAAAAAAAAAAAAAAAAATGATTTTGTGTATTTTTCCAAAGTATGACATTTTTACTTGCTTCATTTAAAACACTTTTGTACCCAGTACACTCTGTATACCCTGTATAGTGTAACAAAAACGTATGCGGTACAAACCTCTCCAGGGTTCTGGAGAGTATATATAAATTTACACTTTGTAATTAAAAAAAAAAAAAAAAAAAGAAAAGAAAAGAAAAAAAATGTGTATTTTTCCAAAGTATGACATCTTTACTTGCTTCATTTAAAACACTTTTGTACCCAGTACACTGTGTATACCCTGTATACTATAAAATACTGTGTACCTAACACATAGTTATACTAATATCATCAGATTTTTTCTTAAATATAATATTTCTCTTACATAGTATATATTTGGAATGTAAAAAGATAATAGAAGTTGGTTTCATACATATATTAAATGTTTATTTGTATTTGTAATTGCAAGTACAACTTAGATAAAATTAAATTAAACTTATTTTACTTTTCGGTAGTTCTAAAATTTTATCAAAATGTATATAAAGTTTCATTTTTATTAAGCTGATACCTAAAAAATTCTCCAAGAAAAATAAATTTGAGCCAACCCATATTGAAAATTGAAAGATATAGTATTTCTTTTCTTTTTTTTTTCTTTTTTTTTTTCCCTTAAATCAAATTTCGACGGACATGAAATTTTATCTAACTCTAAAATATAAAATATTGAACAATTCTCTTTTGATTATTTCTTTTAAGTCTTTCTTTCTTTCTTTTTTTTTTTTTTTTCTGGTGGGAAGGGAAATAGGATATTTTATTGCGACGAGATAGTTTTCAAAGCTTATAAGTTATATTATTTCATCATGGAATCATAAGGATTAATATAAAGTTTTGAAAAAAAATATTTATACATTTTATGTTCATGTATTTTAATTATCTTGAAATATATAAACATGAAATGGATAAATATTTATTATATACTTTAATTATATTTTAATTTATAATATATATTTTAATTATCTTGAAATATATTTCTTTTTATTTTTCGACTAAATAGTTTCTGTTAGAGAAATCATTTGAAAGCTCTAAAAGTTTTTAAAAATACATTATAAGCACTCTTATATGACAATTAACAATGAGAAACACTTTAATTTGCAGCAATAAAATTAAATTGAATTAAATAAATCAATTAAAAACATTTAAAAGTTGCACTGTCTAAAAAAATGATTAATGAAAAAGGGTTGTTTAAAAAGGATTAATTAGAAAGGTGAAATAAAATATAACTTCTGTAAATTTTGCAGTATGGGATATCGAAATAAAAAAAAATGTTTATTCTTATTATTAAAAAAAAAAAAACTATGTCATTTATGTCTTTTTTATTATTTTAACACCAGAAAGTTTAACTAAAGCAAAAACCGATGGTGACAATTAATGTCACGTCAATTCATTTTATCTGTAATATCCCACATTAAAATCTTCCTAATAATAAAAGACAAAATTTCCCATGGATAATGGTCAAAATTGGTAGTAATAAAAACCCAAGTTTTCGGGGGATAACGCTAGAAAATTACGTCATAGCTACAATAATGTGTTAGAACAAAGAATCCAGGTAGCACATAACGTTCTTATAGCGTTGCAAATAAGTCTTAACAGTGAAAAATTAGTTATAACAACGTTGTAACAACGTTATGTGCTACTTGGGAAAGTAAATTTTTACCCATGGCTTCCATGGGTGCATTTCAAAAATAAATAAATAAAGGAAAAGAATAATTAAACGGAAAAACTTACATCAAAATATCAACAATGCCTTGAGTTTAAAAAAATTAAATTTTATCCACGGTTTGCATAATTTTGGGAGATTCGTTCAATGCTCAAATGAGAAATTAATCCTTACAAAAGTCATTGATTTATTTACAGGGATATCTTTTTTTTTTTTTTTTTTTTTGTTTCAATATAGTTAATAGTTGTTACAGATAATTTTTCAGAATTTATTCATCAACGAAACAAATCTTGAATAAAGCAAAATATCTTCTGTTTATTTTTATTAAATATGTGTAAAAATCGAGTGCCAAGTAGGCTCAGGCAAACTAATACTATTATTGAACCACTCTTTAAACAAATAGTATAATATTTATATAAATGGTTCGTTATAATTACTTATGTATATATTTATTTAAATACAAACAAGAGGAAGATAAATAGCTCTCTTAAAGTAATTTCAGCTAAAAAATTAGTCTCCGAAAAAATTAAAGAGCTTAAATATTAAAGCAATTATAATAGTTTGAGAACTTATTTAAATATGATAACATATGACCTCATATAATCAAACGAACTAGATAGAAGATATAGAACCTTAATTAAAAATACGGCCTTGAATTTTGTTACATAACGATTTATATCAAGTATGACGGGACTGAAATTAAATTACTTGTTAGTTCACCTACACGTCTAGTCACAGGATAATATGCCAATAAGATTGTAACGGATTGGTGAATATATTGTGTTTACAATAACGGACATTCAAAATAATCAGATCTAACCAATGTTTACTTGACTTTCCTGGCGAAATGTAAAACTATATTTCAGAAAAGAGTTTCAAATCAAATATAGACCAATGACATATACATATATATATATATATATATATATACAGGGTCTCTCATGAGTCTGTAGACATTTTAAAAATTCATAACTATATTGAATGAATTTATAGAATTGAACGCGGTTTGCGAAAACATCATTCTCGTGAAGGGAGATTTTTTTTTTTACAGTAGCTCACAAAAGAATTCGGATACATTGCGAGAAATGAGAGATAGTTCTTTAAAGCACATTTTAATATCTTTATTATGCTATTCAAAATATATGAAGAGAGCATCCATTATTTAAGTGTTTAAAATAATAGCTATAACATATCGTCTTAATATCAATTATTGATTTCCAGGGTCACACAAATATATTCAGTTTTCCAGATTCGTGTTTGATTCGTGCATGCGATCATAAACAATCGTTGCAATTTATCATAAATTTATCATACAACATGCATATTCATTGATCTTCGACACAAGTTTTTCAGTGTGCTTTACTTAAATTATTTAATGACTAGCAAACCCGTGCGAAATTTTCATACTTTATTTCTTTTGTTATTTACCTTTAAAATTTGAAACTTATAAATATTATACCAATTTCACCACCTAATTAAAATTTTAATTTACCATAAGTCAAATTATTTTTATAACCAAATAAATATTGTGCAATAGTGAAACCTGAATCATTCAAAGAAAAGCGTCAAAATAAAATTCATGGTTGACGACTCAGTTTTCATACTTCCTCAGGCAGTACAGTTTTAGTAAAGGACCCCCATGACGCCTTTTAAATTTTTATCGCCAAGTATGCAATGATATTTTATTTAATTTGGCGTAAATTTTTGTTTAAAAAAAAAAAAATCCTATTTTGATTATACTTTTTTATGATTGCGTTTTTAGTCAATTTGTGATAATAATTCATATTTTGTTTATATCTCTAAAATATTGCTAGGTTTAAAATGACACTTGCAAAGATTCTGAAGAAATAACTTTTAAAAATATTTTTTCCATAAAATAATGTCATCATACAAATGTCATCATGTTATCGAATTAGATCATTGAGTTGAATCCGCGTGCTTAAACATTGTTCATTGTTAAATATTATTTTTTATCCTCGCGTATTTTATTAATTACACCACTATCGTATCGTTTCGACAAAAATTAATTGAAATTGGTCCACGTTAGAGAAATATTATATAGATTGTTCATGTATACACAATTATTTAAGTATTGTCAAAACACAATTTAAAAAGAGATTAATCTGTCTCACTACGTAATTTCAATTTCAAAAAAATAATTAGAAAGGTAATAAGTATGAAAAAAATATATATACTATTACAACATAAACTTTAAAATTGGAAATTATGAAGGCTGTATTGTTATTAAAACTATACTGTAATGGTTTAAGATATATTATAAGAGGATAAATTATGACTTCATAGAAAAGTTGGTATTGTAATAATATATAACAGGATAAATTATGACCTCATAGAAAAGTTGATATTGTAATACATTTTATTTAGAATATAAACTCAAAACCTATTATACATGATTTATAACAATTAGGATAAAACTAAATTACTTGTTAATTTATATTGTTATGCTTGTTATAACGCCTAAATCTGTTACGTAGTGCAATAATCGATTTCACCGAAGTATTCAATCAGACGAAAACAAGTCCATGAGAATGTAATAGATTAATCTTTATACGCACAAAGCATGATAAAAATATATTAGTCAGATGCACATTACGGAATACGCCATGATTATGCATCGGTTTAAACCACTACCCAAAAATATTTAGCTACATTATGGGCCATTAATGCAATTCTCCATAATCGGCGCGAGTGACAAAGTTTGTTGTTGTTGTTGTTGTTGTTGTTTTTACTAGAACGTACTAGCTGTATCGTATTTATTTCTTCCTTTCTTTTTTTATTTTAAGTTACTAAATCCTTACAATATTCTATAAAAATTAATTTAAATGAGAATATTTCACAGAAAAAGCGATATACAAATTCATATTGTAAAATTAATCCTTACTTTACAGAAAAGTGTGATTAACTCCTTCCATCCCCCACCCCAACCCTTTTTTCTTAAAACCCTGAGAATGATACAATATGATAAGGTCAGAGCGACATTATCTAATTTTGATACAACATGTTCAAAACAATTTTCAAAAATTAATATTCAGAAGTCACGTAAAAATTAAATATTCATGAAGTGTCTTTCATTTTTATGAATAGATTGTCGCTTCAACCATCAAAAATAAAAGTAATATCCAGTATTTTAATTATAAATGCTAAACATGACTCTTTTTATGTGTCATAGATAGCTTAGATATTTTCAATAAATTCCTTTAAAAAAAAAAAAAAAATAATAATAATGGAAGAAAGAAGTGCACAAAAGGGGATTTTTGAAATTCCGCGCACAATCGCCTAAAGCTTCTCCGTACGAAAATATAAAATATGTCGCGTATTTTTTTTTAAATAAATGAATTTTTTAAATTCTTTTAAAAAATCAATTATATTTTTTAAATGAAACTGTTTAATTTCTGTTGTTATATTTTTAATTTATCGATTAAATTGTTTAATACAACTAATTAAACCAGAAATTCCAATTTCACAATTTTAAATCGGATTGAAATTGTTAACTAATTTGTTTGTGTTCCATGTTTTATTAACTAAAATAAATATTTAAACCTAAATTTAACAATTTTTATTATTTACCTTTTTTTTTTTTTTTCAGTTATATTTTCCGCGCTATTATATAATATTAAAAGTATTTTTCACCCGATTTATCATTCATATCATTAAAAATATCATTTTTTTTATTATATATATTATGTATATTTTGTTAATATATACATTATTTAATATGTATATTTATATATATACATACATATATATATATATATAATGTGCTGTCAGGAGTATTTTTCGGCATCGTCTGGAGGGGGGGGGGATGACATTAGGGGTCACTCCTCATCAACATGAGAGCATGGCTGTTAATGAATATTAATAATGTTCATAAAAATTATCAGGTTTCTAGTTCAAGCGATTATCAAATTGTAAACAAACCCCCTCTTTTCACCCCCATTTTACACCTTATACCAGAGTTTTAAAAAAAATTGAAAACGCATTTTTAAACATTTTCACTAACAGCTTGCAATTTGATTTCTTTTTTGCGACCTTAAACACGAATCATTATTATTACTATTGTTGTTGTTATTTTTATTGTTGTCATTTCTAGATTTCGGAGACTTTCGTTTGAAACTCAGATAATTTAGCAAAAGATCCAATTAACTTTTTTTTTTTTTTTTTTTTTTTTTTTTTTTGAGAGGTGGGGGTTTACAAATAAACATACCATTAAAATGCTCAACATTATTTCAGAAAAGAATCAGATTAATTAACTTTGACGGAAGAAATGAGTACAATACGCCGATATATTTTTTTACAATAATTGAAAAATGCATTACGCTTTTAGACAAATTACTCAAGTAGTTAAATTATAATAGTTACATTATTTGCCTTTTTTCATTACATATATATATATATATATATATATATACTTATATATGTATGTATATATACGTATATATATATGAGTGTACAGTCGGTAACAAAAGTATCCGAACACTAGCAAAAAAATGTAGAGTTAATACAGTTTTGTTAAATAAATCCTTGTCGAATCCTGTTTTTAGACTGACTAAGAACAGGATTCGACAAGGATTTATTTAACAAAACTGTATTAAGTGTACTTTTTTTACATAGGAATTTTTGCTAGTGTTCGGAGACTTTTGTTACCGACTGTACTCTATGAGAGGTATTTCTGTAAACCATATTTTAATACTGTTACTTTACACAAATCTTAATGAAATTGAAATATGCTATTCAGGTCCACTATCGGATGTTCCTCATTGAAAATGGAGTAAATATCATCGCGGGTTTGTATACGGGGACACCCGAAAGTATTCCAAAGCATTGCGTTCTATGAGAGTTTCTATAAACCTAATTTTAAAAACTGTACTTTGCACAAATCTTAAAAGAATTAAAATATATTATTCATATGCACAAATGAATACTTTCCAATTTCCATAGAATACAGTATCATTAGTATTAGATTTACAGGGACACACAAAAATATTCAGTTACATTAATGAGTATTATTGGAAATTTGCTGGAATTGCATTTTCGTTTATATTCGTCGTTTTTATCACTTTCTAAATGCTTTTAACACTTTTGAATAAGGTTGAAAAGCGTTAATGATTTCGGTTTGTCTGTCTGTCTATCTGTCCGTCTGTCTCTCTGTCTATCCGCGCTCTAACACCCGTAATTATTCAGGGAATTTCTTAAAACTGATATATGATATTCAAGTTCACTATCAGATGTTCCATATTGAAAATGGAGTGAATACCTCTACTGGTTTGTATACAGGGACACTGCAAAGTGTTCCAAAGCATTGTGTTATATGAAAGGTATTTTTATGAATTATATTTTAATTCTTTTATTTTACACAGATATCAATGAAATTGGAATAAGTTTTTCAAGTTCACTATCGGATAATTACTATGGTAAATGGAGTAAACACCACCACTGGTTTGTGTACAGGACACTCGAATGTATTCCAAAGCATTCGTTCTATGAGAGGAATTTCTATAAACCAAATTTTAATAACTTTACTTTGAACAAATCTTAATAAAATTGAAATGTGTTATTCATATACACAAAAGAATGCTTCCTACAGAATGTACTATGATTAGCATTAGATTTACAGGGTCACACAAAAATATTCAGTTACATTGAGAGCTTTTATTGGAAATTTACTGGAATTGCATTTTCGTTTATATTAAGCGATTTAACACTTTTTAAAATTTTTTAAGTGTGAATATAATTTCAATTTGTGTATATATCTCTCCGACTATCCATTTGTCTATCTGTATGTCTGCCCACCCCCAGCGTCCGTAATTATTTTAAGAATTTTTAAAAAATTATATATGTTATTCAAATTCCCTCTGGAATGTTCCCTATTTTCAAATGGCATTAATAGGTCCTGTGTAACTGGTTTGTGTACAAGGACATCCGAAAAAATGCCAATGCATTACATTTTAGGACAGACATTTTTATAAATTATATTTAAAGAACTTCTATTGTAAAAATCTTAAAGAAATTGACATTTATTGTTTTTATGCTAAAATTTTCAGATTTACAGGGCTACACTAAAATATTCAGATACATTAAGGGCTGCAATTAGAATATAAGGGCTACGTTTTCTTTTGTGTTAAGCATCTTTAACACATTCTAACAAAGTTTAAGAAAGAGGTTTGGAATTCAATTATCCATCTGTACATTAAGAATGATTAGGAATTCAATTATAGTCTATATGTATGCTTTTCAGGATTACTCTCTGTCCGTTGTGTGATTACGTAGGCAAAGAGCATTAAAAGTTATACGGTACAATAGTTACGTGCATTTGGAAAGTGTTAATAATCAATGCGCACCGCATGATTTTTCGTTTTTGTTTTCCTTTTTCTTCTTGAGTGTGAAATTCTTTACACGTTCTTCAGGTGTTATTGGATTTTAGCATTCTGTAAAGTTTTAGCAAACTGCTTACAGTATGACTGAAATAACACCTAATTTGTATGCAACATTCAATTTAAGCCCTTGAAAAAGCATTGATGTTGTATGGTTTTTTTTTTTTTTTTTAAAGATGCTTAATTTTTCAGAAATCTTTATTCATTTTCTATCTAGTTCTTCATGCGATATTTGGTTTCAATCTTTTCAATGTTTGAAAAGATTTTAAATATATTTATGTCTGTATATATGTGTATGTGTATATATAGTCTCTGATTGTAACATAAACTATTATAATACTATTTAGAAAAAAATATATTTAGAAAAACATCAGTTTTAGCAAAAGATTTTCGCGTGTGCAAATTATTTTTTCCTTTAGTTTTCCCCCCTTTCTATAATTTTTATTCTGTACAAGAAGCTTGTCCAATTCAAAAGAGATTGTGAGCCACTTTGTAAGTTAATTTCATTTTGTTGGGTCACATTATATACATCTATTTATGTATAATAATGTGTAAATAGAATTATAAGCTCGCGGATCGGGCAATTCTGATCTACAACAGGCTGACTTAATTGTAAAAAGTACTGGGATCTAACAAAAAGAAAATTTAAGAAAGAATTAAAATATATGAAAGTAGTGGATTAAGTTAATATGATGATTTGGATAAATTATCAAATTGAAAACGCCGATTTGGAAGTTTGGATATTAATAAAAACTAATTTGAGTACTTGAAGAATAATAAAAACTAGTATTACTTTAATTACTGAAAGTAGCTCAAATTAAAAAACTATTTTATTAATAAATATGTTTGCACCACTACCATAAATATTGAAAAACATTGAACTGATATTAAAGGATTTTAAAAACTGGCGGTAAAATAATACTGCTTTGCATGAAAACCGGCCCCAACCCCATTTTTTGCAAATTCTTTTGTAAAATGTCCTCCTGAATCCGAATATGACGCCCAATCTGTCCTATCACTTACCTTTTTTGGTGGACAAGGAGAGAAAATATTGTAGGAGAGGAAAGGATTATTTTAACTGTTAAATATCTTCTGAGGGGTTACAGAAGTGAAAAATTCTAAAACATGAACATTTGCAGCAAGCAGAAAATTTAGAGGGGGGGGGGGATTTGCCCCTGAAACTATAAATCACATATATTATATTTTAATTTTTTTTTTTTTTCTTTTTTTAAGTGTTAAAATAATTCTTCTGTATTCTCCAAATGAAATTAATGGCCATAAAATTACCCAACAGTGATAAAAATTCCGGGATAGGGTAGCGTCCCGAGAAAACTGTGGGTGATTGGGCAAAATGGGGGTCATATTCGGATTCAGGAGGTCATTTTACATAAGAATCAGCAGGAAATGTATCAGAAATCGGATTCTCTCTCTCTCTCTTTTTTTTTTTTTTTTTTTTCAGCGCAATGTAATTTAAATTAAGACTTGAGAAGAATGCTAATTCGAAAACTTGAATGGTCGGTCAGTCAGGAAATCGTATTTTAAAAAGCATTCAACAAGTGAATTAACGAAAGTAACATACAGTGAAAAGCCAAAGCATAGAAATTCCTAAAGTTATCATAAATATATGAGAAATTTTCCATCTTGGTTTGATTGAAAATGAATAAGTGTATGAAATTGAAGACAGTTTTCCATTTTATTCTTGCGTCGAAGAAAAGCAATGGATTGATCCTATCAAAAGCCGTCATTTATATACTATAAAAAAGGACGGTGGGATGGGAAATCCTGTTATATCATAGAAATTTTATAAAATATCTATATATACCATAAAAAATTTCAGTAACAGAAAAATACAGAAAATATTTGTAATAACAGATTTTTTCCATAGGTCACACTGGAAAAAAAAAACAAAAAAAAACGCGAAATAACTAACTTTTGCCTGCAGTCAGAGATACAAATTTTATTCGGTTACAAAAAAACAAAAAGAGAGAGAGAATTTTTCACAGATTGAGATGATAATTTTATAGTAAATTTTTTGTAGTTTTAGAATAGAGAAATTTTATGTTTTTTATACAGAAATTGTTTAAAGTGTGTACTTTCATTCTTTGATATGATAATTTTTTCTATAAAAATATGAATGTTTTTATACGCATTTATGGTTGAATTTTGCTTAAAAAAGAAATTCAGTCTGTCTTTATTTACAGATGTGTAAAAATTTGTAGAAGAATTGCGAAATTTTAGTTTTTTAGTTTTGTTATTATTATTACTTTTTTTCCCCCTAATGCTTTATATAATTTAAGAAAAATAACCCCATTTGTTTATATAATTTATCTTTCATGTTTTAAGAGTAATTTAAAATATAAATTAGTTTTTTTTTTTTTTTTTTTTTTTTTTAACACTTTCTGACAAACTTTAGAAATTTATATTTTCGATTCGTCTGTGTTTTTTTAATGCTTTATATAATTTAGGAAAAATAACCCCATTTGTTTATATAATTTATCTTTCATGTTTTAAGAATAATTTAAAATATAAATTAGTTTTTTCTTGTTTTTTTAACACTTTCTGACAAATTTTAGAAGTGTTTATATTTTCGATTTGTCCTTTAAGCCTTTTCTATAGTATTAATAGTCTTCATAAAACCTATAAATGTTAGTGAAATTTTTCAGATAAACTATATGCTCCCAGTTAAAAGTTATACATGTTGCAAACCTATTTATATACAAGGACTCACAAAAGAATTCAGACTAGTAAATCCGGGCGAAATTTTCGCGCTTTATTTCTTTTCTTATTTACCTTTAAAGTCTGAAACTCAAAAATATTATACCAATTTCACCACCTAATTAAATTTTTAATTTCCCAGAAGCCAAAATATTATTAGAATCAAATTAATATTGTGCAGTATTGAAACCAAAATCATTCAAAGAAAGGTTTTATAATAAAACTCATGGTTGCGACAACCCAGTTGTCATACTTCCTCAGGCAGTACAATTTTAGTATAGGACTCCCATGACGCCTTTTAAATTTTTGTGGTCATATTGGCGATGACTTTTTATTTATTTATTTTGGCATAATTTTTTGTTTAAAAAATAAACTAATTCCTATTTTGATTATACTTTTTACGATTGCGTTTTTTAGTCAATTTAAGATAATAATTCATTCTGTATATACCTTTAATGTATTGCTAGCGTTAAAATGATGCTAGCAAATATTCTGAAGAAACAACTTTTAAAAATACAATTTTTCCATAAAATAATGTCATCGTACAAATGGCGTCATTTTTTTCTTATTAGATCATTGAGCTGAATACGCGTGCCGAAATATTGTCCATTTATAACTATTTTTTATCCTCGTGTATTTTATTAATTGCATGAATATCGTACCGTTTCGACAAAATTTAATTGTAACTGGACCACGTTAGAGAAATATTATGTAGATACATTGTGGCTAAGACAGAAAATTTAAAATATTTTATGCGAGATCAACCTACATTTTTCAGCGGTAATAAAGGATGTTTACTGTTGAAAGTAATATAATGTAGTACATTAATGATACATTTAAATTTTCACAAGTATTTGGATTTGTTATGGAATATGTTGATGGATATTTATTTCGAGTTGTTCTATGTGTTTTCCTTACATTACAATGATGTTGATCTAAATTATACTCTGGGAGTCACCGAAGCGAGGGATGCATCCCCTCCGTGAGGATCAAAATTGTGATGGCATGTCTCTGAACCACCCTTACGTATAAGTCCTTGACCGTCGCCAATTGCTTTTAGTGTACCACTAGTGCGACGTAAAACCCACTAACTCTCAACTCATCCTCCAATGGTGTTGAAAAATATTTATGACTTAGTATTTATGATGTGGTGGGTAAATGTATTTAAAGTTACTATTATTTTAATAAACTTTTACACGTGTTTATACATGTTGACACTGCAAAGTATAATAAATTTGCTACAGTTAGTCATTAATAAGTATTAAAAGAAAAAAAGTAAGGTTTATATGAAGTACGATGTAGTGCTTAAAAATTCTTGCATCTAAATTAGCTATAGAGAAATAATACTTTTTTTTTTTTTAAAGAAAAAATAAAAAATTCTGTAACAACTATTTTATTTTATTTACCTGATTAATTAAATAAATATGGTGTCTATATCTAAAATTATAAATTGAATATTTCAATACAATACATTTTCAAAGTGAAAACATTCAAATAAACAAAAAACTTGTCCTACCTTTTTTTCAAACCCACTTGATCTTTGAGCTTCTTTTCGTAACTATAGCAACCAGCACTTTCCTTGGGACGTCATATTGAAGATGCGTTTTATTTTGATCAGAAATAATCCAAGGGGAAGTTCAATGTGACCGGTAAAACTTCACACGGAACGAAAAAACTCCACACATGTAGCATGTTTATGGGATAATGGGTAATAGGTGTCAACGCCGGAAAGTAAATCGGAGTTTTGCTGACGAAACAGTGCAAGTGATCGCGCGCGGTACGGAGAGAGATTTTTTGGCGAAGATTCCAGGTGTTTTGGCGCGATAAGCACTTCCGCCAAACTTACAGGTGATAGAAATATATAAAGTTTACCGAACAATTGTTCTGTCAAAGATCATTCCGTTCCGTTATGAAAGTGAAATAAGTTTATGCTGTAGAAAGAAAGACAAATGTGCAATTCACATCCCTCATGAAATAATAATTTGTGTACATTTTTTATGCATTTTATAGCTCTGCTTCCCAAAATACCCAGTTTTATTTCATCGTGATAAAATTTTGAAAAATAATGCTTTAATCTAATTATAAAAATATTTTAAAATAAATCTACATTTCAACTTTCGGTAAAGTGAGACTACTCAACTAGTTTGGTACGCATTCTTTTGGAAATTTTTAAATAGGCATAAAACTTTTAAATTTCTAAATCGATTCCGGAAATAACTTACATTTTGTTCGTATTATGTTATTGAAAATATTTTATTTATTTCAAAATGTCTTATTTGTTACTCTATTAATTAGTCTTTGTGGTATTTAACATACATGAAAAATGTACAATTGGCCGAAAATTCCTCTTTCAAGTTTAAACAGGGTATGCTATTATCTTTTACTTTTGTTTCCTTTTCTTTACTGGACCACAAGAAAAGTGCAATTACAGTCTTATACTATTAAGTGAGCAATATTTATATATATGTATATTTCACTGTTCTCGAAAACTGTAGCTCGGACAGTCACTTGATTTAACACAAAGGTGCCCTCCGAAGGGTCATTGTGCACATCAAAGTTAGATTTTCGAATTTTTGATTGGTTTTCTTTTAATTAATAAAAATAGGAAAATAAAACTTCCCATTTCTATAATGACTCAGAATGGAGAATCTTAGGAGAGATTTGATTGGTTTATTTGATTTTCATTGATTTGGGTGTATTTTATGTTCAACTAGAGCTACGTTATGAGGAATTACGAGAGATTTGATTGGTTTATTTGATTTTCATTGATTTGAGCGTATTTTATGTTGAACTAAAGCTACGTTTAGATTTTATTTAAAAATATATGAATTTTTAATATTTTAATAGTATGAACAAATTACGATTGGCGCCGCTGGCGCCCGAGAACACGTTTTTTGGTAAAAATTTTCATGTGTCTCTGGTCAGTTAGCTGGTGAAGCCAGCTCATGCCCTGACTAACGGCAGGGCATACGGGGCAAATGCCCTGGTCCCCCCCTTCTGAAAGGGCCCCCTACAGACGTATGCAGAAATTCTGCAACCTAAAGAGCTCCTATATGCCACTGCAAGGGGACCCCCCAGAATAGGCTTGCCCCGGGGCTCCAGGTAGTCTAAGTCGGGCCCTGAGCCAGCTAGTTCATCTCTATCAGTTATAGTCAACTCGGTCCCTACTGCCCAATAGCGGGCGTTCCAGCTTTTATGATGGACGATAGGGGTTTTGTTCAATACAAAAACACTATTTCTTTTATTTAATTGACATTTTAAAAATATTGAAGAGGAAAAATGCCTTTTTTTTTTTTTTTTTTTAGATACTTTAGACCTTTGTTTTATACATTTTATAAAGTAACTTCTCTGCTTTATAAATCACCACTTTAGTAGAACCTGTGGGCTGATAGAAAATTTTACTTCTAACAGACATACAAAAGTGAACGGTAGTTATAAAATGGTTTACCACCCCTGAATAATTGTTTCTGAAAACAGCTAGATTTTAAATACATTTAAAAGAATGCAGAATTCTTATATTCATAAGTAGCCGCTTTTAGCGATTAGTTGAATTAACGGCTCATGAAAATTCTGACCGTAGGAAATCCCACTCTGCAGCACTTGGGACGTTTTCAACCTGATATGTTGCTTTACACAATTCTCAAGTGACAAAAGTTACTAGACTGTTCGCGCCCCGTAAAAATCCTGACTGCAGCAAATTTCCACATAAAGATGCTTGCGGCATCATCTCCCTTTGTAAGATACCACCGGACGGTTCGTGCCCTGTTGAAAAATTTACAATACAAAGTCTCGCTTGGTACCAAACTCAACCCGATGTGATGCATTAAGCAGCGGGCTTAATGCTTAATTTCATACTGCCTTAAAAAAAGATAATAGTAGTAAAAATTAATTACTTATTATCGATCGAGTTTTAGTTCTATATTTTGTTTAAAAATAAATATAAACACATGCTTAAATATTTACATAAACCGCAAATTTCGCAAAATGCTTTTTATGCTTATTTTCCACATATAAATATATGTTGTATCTTAAATATGATGCCATTTTTCACAGAAAACATAACACAAAAACAAACAGGAAAATCTACATTAGTAACTACCTGAAATAAAAGTTTAGCAGTAAAAATAAATTATTTATTATTGATAAAGATATTTATCGATAATATAATAAAGATATATATCTAGTTTTATATATCGTTAAAAAAAAAGAAGTTAAAAAGCAAACAAATGTATGGGGTATTTTTTTCTTCTTATCTTTTCTTTCTTTCTTTCTTTTTCTTCTTCTTATTATTATTACTTTCTTCTATATTCAAAAGAAGAAAGTATTGGATTAGTAAAAATTTTCGACCTCGGGATTTTGATGGATTTACACGTTTTGAGAGCTGTAGAACACGATTTGACCATTTTTAGAAAATGTCTGTCTGCCTGTGAGACAAAATATTGTGGCAACTGTATCTCAGGAACTACTGCACAGAATTTCATACAAATTGGTATGTAGTTACACCTTGAAATAAATTAGTGCCTATCAACTTTTGGTAAAAAATTGTCTTACAGGTTGCGTTGCCATCCCGCTATTTTCAAATTTTTAACATGGTGGTATAGGACAAAATTTTGCATGAATATGCATAAAGAGAATTATTTTTTAATAATCATTATGAATTTTACAAGAATTATTTATAATAGAGATAGTCAACTGGGAAAAAAAAATTGTTATATGTAGGAGCATTGTCTCCCCCCTTTGAGGGGAAGTCCCTCCTCCAGGGGAATAAATTTTTATGATGGGTATCTTTCAAAAGAGCTCGTCAATACCTTTAAAATGAATGGTTGAACCATCGATCTGCAATAATGTAAAATAAAGTTATCGATTTTTTTTTTTTTTTTTTTCAATTTAAAATAATAATAATAATTTTAATTTTTTTTTTTTTTTTCAGTGTAATATCGAGAATAAAATGAACTTTTCTTTTTTTGGACATTTAGTGTTATACTACTTCTCTAATATGAAAATCGTACTTCATTATCATGGAATACATTTTTATTAAATAATGATTTTAATAAATTATTTTACATAGGAAAATATAGAAGAAAGCCATGTGGTAGCCACAACATTCTAGTTTTTATTTTTTTCTTTATTATTACTATGATTTTACAATAATGACAAATTCGTCTTATTTCATATGTAAATATATATTGCCTCTTAACCCTGAAATCATTTTTCAGATATTTGATAAAAATCCGAAAAAAAATATGACGTCAGATTCAAAAATGTTTTCTCACGTTCATTTTACAGATTTTTTGAGAAAATAAAAAAACTAGAAAACAAGACCGAAAAACACAATCAAAATTTTTACTCGATCAAATCTTGTAAAGATATACCTGTATAGAAATTTTTGTGGATCTAGATTATAATCTTGAAATTGAGATTTACCCGTATGACATCCCAGAAACTTAGATTAAAATATATGCGTACAGTATATAGATTTCAATGCTGAAAAATAATTTTATTGACAAATTTATCGCAATATGATAATACAGATATCGCCACAATTAAATCCAAAAACAACATCGATTTTTTTTTAATCGTTACAAACATTTATATGTTTTTATTAAAAATTTGTTGGGTGAATGAGTGATGTCAAATTGACGATTAAATATAGGAAAGTTTATCATGAGAACGATTAAAATTATCTTTAATGAACAATGTATATTTAGTCTTTCTTATTAAGGAGAAATGGAAATTAATATAGAAAAAATTTCAAGTGTATGATTTTGCATCTGGTCTTAATATGAGTTTTTGGACTTTCATTCTTCTGCGAAAGAAAAAGAAAAAAAAAAAAAAAAAAAAAAACAGTGGAAAAAGATATTCTGGATATTATATCTTGAAAAGTTCACAAGAGAAATGCAATGTTCACTGAATGACTTTCAGACAGAACTTATCAAAATAATAAGAGCAATTACTTAATTAAAAAAAAAAAAAAAAAAAAAAAATCGCAAGATATATTCGCCTCTCACATGAAAGTCCAAATTTTAACATAATGGTGTTATTTAATTTGAGTTTTTCAGGCAATAGTGAAATGAATAAGCTTTGGTTATTTTAATTAAAACACTTTATATGTAGTTTTTCCATATCACATATTTCTCCTTCGACCGGAAAAAAATGGTTGCTATGATTTATACATATAACACACATTTGTGTGACAAATAATGAGACATTTAAGACTTAAAAGTACACAAAAAAATGGCTACAATAATGTGTGATCACAACAAATTTCTGCAGAAAAAAGATCGAAAACATAAAGTTCGTGAATTGTTGGCTTTCATTGAAGAAATGTTCATTTCAATTTTTATAGCAATTGAATTATTTTCCTTAGTAGTTACAATAATATGATTTACTGTCATTTTTATGCAGTCTAATTATAGTCCAATAATTAATAATCAATCCTTTAAAGATGTTACATGCATAATACCTATTATAATTACTTATAAAACATTTTTAAGATTAAGACATGTTTAATATTAATTATTATTAAACATAAGGTTATCTTTCCTTTTCTAAATTCTATAATGTAAAATATCCATTGCAAAAGTAAATTGAAAATCAGTTTATTTAATCATCTGATATGTCTAAGCTCTACTACAAGTCATGTAAAATAACTAGACTATCTTAGGAAAAATTCATCAGAGGATTTTAAAAGCTGCTTTACGTAAGATGAAATTACTTGCCGCCTACGCTATACTTCGAAATTTTAATTGAACCATAATTAAAATTCTGATTTCTGAGTAAAATTAAGCTATAAAAAACACATAAATACTTATTCAGTTACATAAAGGGAAAATAACTATTCAGAAAATACACACACATATATCTTCTCTACAACATTTCCATAAGTTATCAAAACGAACTGAAATTCAAATATAAACGATACAACCAAATGAATAGCTAAATTCTTCGATCTTTGGTAAGACATTTTATTTCAATTTTTATTAACCCATAGAGATAGTGATTTATGTACCTCATCCATAAACTGGTGGTGCACTAATACTACATTCTTTAACACTGAATTATGATATATATATTATTATATTTTAAAGTATTAAGATATAAGCTACTGTATTTGAACAAAATTTTGAATGTACTTTAGAAGCGTTTCAAAAGAGTTTTAGAAATAGCTTTATTTGATATGTATTTCTGTGAGAGAAAGGCGCTATAACCTCCCTCCACTCAAACCCCTCTCGATCCCAAGTCATTTAACTCTGTTACTAAATTTTAAAATTTATTTCAAATTATTTAGATAATTGTCGCCTACACCACTCTTTATCCATGAATGATATACGCACCATACAATATACTTAAATTAAGCACAGAAAAAAACATTTAATGCAATTTGAAATAAGTTTCAAGCTATTTTCATATACTAGCATATCATAATACTCTTGTGTGGCCCTGTAAACAGAGGATAAATATTTTTCCTACCATATTATATGTGAAATATGCTTTTGTGCATATATAGATATACATTTAATATTTAGTGTAGCCTAAAGAAGTTAAACTGCACCGACAAAAAATTTTCCTGATAAGCGTAAAATAAGCGAGTTTTAATTTTCTGCTAAAATCCGTTTTTACGTTAAGATGATAACAGACTTTTTCTCAGTCTCACACACACAGACACATTACGCAGAACAACCTTTATAAGCAATTCCGGAATCAGTGTTTCTCAAAACGCGTAACTATAAAAACAGCTCAATTTCGAGATTCTGACCCAAACATAATACTTTTTATAACATGTATGGGTAAGAGAGAGCAGTTTCTTTTTTTTTTCCTTTAAAGAAGAATAATTAGTTATGACCATTGTTTTGAAGATTTTAAAAGTATGTCAATATTTGAAAAATGAATGCCGATAAGATTTTGCAGGTATATGTAAACGTAACACATGTTTTATGTTGACAAATCATTACTTTCATTTTCTTGTAAATATTTTTTCAGATGTACTTTTTCTTAAACAAATTCCTCATCGATATCGTCCGTAATGTGAATATAATTCGATGGCATATATATGTTCATTTCTATTACAGTTAATGAACACATATGTGTGCAAGTGTATTTTAAATGCATTAAAAGTGTTTATATAAAACACTCATTTTCGTTTAAATTCTGATAAAATATTACGATTTTTATTTAACCCTTTAACGTTCATTCCATATTTTCTTTTGAAAATTGCTAAACTAATTTAAAAATGGGGTTTTGACGCATAGCTGATCATAAATATGTAAAAAGAAGAAAAGTAGCATCCCAGATAACAAAATCTGCAGACAATCTGAAGGTATTTGGAACAAAAGTCATAAAATCTACAGAATAACTGCAGTTTAAAAGCAAAACATTTTCAGTTTGGAAACAAGTAATATATTTTTTTCTTTTTTTTCACCCTTAAACTTTTATTATTGTTCCAAATACCTTCAGATTATCTTTAGTTATGTGCAGTTTTTTTTTTTTTTTTTTTTTTTTTCATTTCGACCCGAAGCAATGGTTACGAGTTCTTGCATTTTGTGGTGTTTATTCAAAAATTGTTCTCATTACTTTTAAATGCCAGTTCTGTGGTGCTTTCTTATAATATACTTGCTAACCTGATTAAATTCAAATAATGTTTAAGAGCCATTTTTTGTAAAGCTGGACAACGTCTATGGAGGTGTGATAGTTGACATTTTAAATTCTCCCGAAACTTTCAGGATATGTTAGTAGTACTGTGATAAGAAAAAGTGAAATTTAATTTTTTCTGAATTTCATTTGTTTGACCTAGAGAGGGGGTCAAAGTTTGAGGCCGTAAATAAATTGTGCCATTTTAATATCATTTTACTCCTAAAGCCATGAGTGACCCATGACAATTTTTTTAAATACGGATACTACTTGATACTAAGTACATTTTAGCATAAGCATTTTGGTGGGTCACTCATGGCTTTAAAGGCCAAGGTCATTCAAAAATGCAGTTTTCGTTGATTTTTTCCACGTTTTCAGTCTGAATATCTGCTAAGGCCATGAGTGCCCCATAGACATAATTATGGGGTTAATTACACACCTTAGTATAGAACTTAAAAATATTTAAAATAGCATGGGTTACTCTTGGCTTTAGTAGTTAAACGGTTTCAAAGTTGAAAATTTTCAAAAAAAAGGTCAAATTTGATGGTAAATTACTCTATAAGCCATGGGTGAATAACTACGGTGTGATGTTGAAAAACATCACATATCCCTTTTTAAAATAAAATAATAATAATAATATAAATTACATTTTATTTATTTATTTATAATACAAGCAAACATTATATTCCTTATTCTAAAAGAATTTAATACAATTTTGTTTATTTCGCTTATGCTATTTTATTTTTATTTTTATTTCTATTTCATTAATCTGTAATTTCATATAATTTATTGTTCTTTTTTCTGCTCTAAATCTCATCAAGTAATAATTAAATAAAATATCAAAGAAAGAGAAACCCATTCATTTTATGCTTTAAAACCGCAGACGATTTTTTTTATTGTAGCTTCCTGTCTCCAATCAAACGTTTAAAGATTCCGTTGAATCATTATAGCTGAAAATAATTTCTAATATTTTTTATCAATTGATTTCGCACTTTTAGCCAAATTCTGGATGCCTGACAAAATTTAATCACATCCTATGACGTAATTTAATTTTTAGCCAATCCTTTAACTATTATTTAGGTTTACCAGATATAAAATTTAAAATGTGTTCAGCCAACTTGATTTTTGATGCCAAGGAGATTTGGCGAAATAAATTAATTAGCACTTGTTCTTCATGCTGTCAACAACATGTGGTTTTAAGAAGGATTCAAAAAGTTACTAATAAATCGAAATGGCTTCCTAGATTTGGTATCCTCAAGTCATTTAATAACATAAACTTTGCCAAAAGATGTTTATTCTTTGTTGCCTTCGTAATAAGTATTTATAAGACAATGAACTATGCATATCTTAATGCGGTTGCTTGAAATAACAAATAATGGATTTTCTTAAGAAAAGAGATCTTTTCCTATTCTTCATAGAGCTTATTGAACCTGGTTTGCTAGAACGTTCATGGCCGCTTCATACTTTAGATATCTCCATCCCAGCTTCTTCATTAAATATATGTGGTGCCAGACTCAGGCCGGATGATATATCCGGATATCCAAAATTTTTTTTCGTCTTGAAAAATTTGTGCATCGAAATTGAACTACTATTTAACGAATATAAACAAGTGTACTGCAATACTCGAATTTCTGTTTAAAGGATCTCTGCTTAGTCACCTAATATCGACGTGATATCGACTACGTTAATAATTCTACACATCCTGATTAATTCATGAATGCGAAGTTTTACGTTGTTCAAGCTGCTATAATGAAATACTCAGTGAATGAGTAAATGAAATATTTTTGTTCTAGAGTAATATCATCACCGATTTCTTTGGAAAGTGCGAATATAGAATTTTTGTGGTCTTCGATTCTGCACTACCCGATTCTTATCGCCGATCATCCTGCAAAGTTCGCATTTTGAGATCGCCTTATTCGTATATTATTATTTCAATATAAATTGATCGTTGATTCATCACTGCAAGGAAAAATGCCCGACATATGTTTTTCCAGCAGGTGTGCAGTTAAATTACTACTTTAATTTTTTTTGTTGCGCGCACTCATACAGGAGAAAGGCAGTGTGTTATTAAATAAAAATATAATAATAATAATAAAAAGTAAATGAATAAAAAATATATAGATAAATACATAAATATTTCTTTTTAGCAAAAGAAGATACGGAAAAAGGGTAAGTTTCCTTTGGAATTATTTTATTGAGCCAATAAAAGGCAACATTTCTCACATATTTTTCTTAAATATTGACAATAAGAACTTTTCGTACATTTTTCTTAAATATTAACATTTATTTAAACTTTATATATATTAATTTTTTTTCATAGGTAAAGTCTTTCATTCTTCATATGAGTATTATATTCTACTTTAACTTTTCATTTCAATTTTTAAGAACAGTTAAAAAGTTATATAAATGATCAAAATTTGCTTATATTATTTTTGAAATATCTAGTTTTTGGATATTCAAGTAAAGATTTATTTCATTTGTGAAATTAAATACCAGATCATAGTGATATACTTTTTTTCTTTTCATCATACTGCATAAAATATTTTTTTTTTTTTTATTTTTTTTTCATATTTTGATCTTTGTGTTTACAATTTAATATATCTTGACAATTATTTTCATTTGCATATATATCCATTTTTAGTATTATTCATTATATATTTTTAAATATATCTATAATATATATATACAACAAGACGTATATAAGCCAATTTCATGGTTGCAAGCTATAATGTTATACAGGAAAATATTACAAATAATTTCTACATATTTTTATTAATCTTGAAACTTTATCATGCTTAATTAAAACAAATATGTTTAACATTTTTTTTCATTTTTAAGTGTCTTGGTAATTTTATTTATCATATGATATTTAATTGAATTCTTATGCATATTATTTTTATTTAACTTAGTTAACGTTTGTATTTTGGAAAAACATGGCACAGAATCGAAACGCGTTTTGATCCGTTCCTAATTTCAATGGGAACGCGAGATTTGTCAAATTTTTCTTTGATCAATTAAGATCCTTTGCCATGTTAAACAAACTAACAAATGACGCGACATTACATGCAATGAAAGAAAAACTTCGTGATGCCGCGTTGGCATACTTTATTGAAAACGAAACTTTATATAACTCGACAGATCTTGAAGTCATCGAGGAAAATTTCTGTAAGTTTTTCAAGGAATCGTCATATAATACTGGAATATCAGAATTTCATAATTTAAAAATTTTGCCGGGAGAATCAATTAAAAATTTTGCCCATCGTGTAAATGTTGCTGTACCTAAGGCCTTCCCTGACCTTAAAGACAAACAATCCCTTGATAACATTAAACTTCCGAAATTTTTAGAGTGTGTACCATCAAATATTAAAATTAAATTAATGGAGGAAAACATAAGAGACTATAATAAGGCAGTTGAACGTGCTCAAACATTATCCGAAATATATGATTCTTTCAACAACACTACTAATACTAAGACTGTTCTTTCTTGTGATAATAAAAATGACTCTATAATATTAAACACATTGAAAGATTTATCTGAGAAAATTAATAGCATTTCACTTACAAACAACAATCCACCCTCCCATAATGAATCCTTGCACGTAGTTCAGTCAAGCAGACCCAAATTTGATCAAAGAAATTATAGAAATAATTACAAAACTAGACAGACCAATTTTCGTTCTTCCCCTAGAAGAAACTTTTCTAGAAATAATTTGATTTGTCAACTTTGTTCCAAACATGGTCACGTTGCTTTAAATTGTTATAAATGGAGAAATAGAGATAATTTAACTTATAAAACACGTAATTATGAAAACCGTAATTTAAACTAGAAAAGAGGTATGGAGATGCTGATGCTGCCATATCTCGAAAACTAAGGGTCTCATCAGCAAATGAACATAAATTCACAAATGTGTCATCTTCAAATTCTCTTCCAAAAATTTCACATACTAGACTTGTAAATTCAGTTGGATCTCAAACTGTTTCTAATGTTACTGTAGCAGATAATAAAGCTACCCAAACATTTCAAAAGTGTAATCTTAATATTGATAATACAGGGTATATTCCAAGTCACAACAATGAGAGTTGCGCAAATAATATTGAAGATCATATTTTATTTAATGTAAACAAAAATTCTCATACACTTCCTATAATAAAAGCTAAATTAGCCAATAATGATATAAAGTTTCTTATTGATACCGGAAGTAGTTGTTCACTTTTAGCCCAATCAACATTTGATAATTTAAAAGCAAATTTAAAATATAAAAGACTAGGTTCGTCTATTACTCTTAAAACGGTCAATTCTTATGTTGAATTTTCTTCATGTATTCGTGCAACTTTCAAAATTGAAAAAAAGTTTTTCCAACACAATTTCTATATTATTGACATACCACATAGTTCTAATTTTCATGGAATACTTGGTATGGATTTCATTAAAGAAAATCATGTCACTATTGACTTTTCGAAAAATTCCATGAGAATTGGAAAATTAGACTTTACTTGTTCCTTATTTGATTCGGGAAATGAAAAATTAGATGTATATAATGTTAACTCTGACGATAATAATATGAATGTTTATCTTCTAAAGAAAGTTATAATACAAAATGGTGAAAATATCTACATTACTGCAAAAACAAATAATAAGTTACAAGAAACGAATTACATATTTTGTACTGACTTAAAGGATCCTGATATAGAAATTTTAGATTCTATTGTATCACCGAATTACAAAAATGAAATTAATTCTGAAAATAATAATTCTCTTTTTGCGTTACTTATCTCAAATAAGGGTAAAAATTCAATTCATCTCAATAAAGATATGCATATTGGTAAATTATTTTTAATTGATGAAATTAAAGAACCACATTTAGATAAAATTGAAGACTCTTGCTCTAGTAATAATAATATACAAAATATTGAGGACCATATCCACTTAATTCAAGCTTCAGAGGATATATTACTAAAACGTAAAAATGATTTATCAAATAAAGATTTTTGTTTGAATCATTTAACCCTTGATCAACGTAACACACTTGAAAATTTATTTTTAAGCAAATTTGCTGCTTTTTCCAAATCTCTTAGTACTCTAGGACATACTGATAAAATAATTCCTAATCTTAAATTAATTAATGATTTCCCTATTAAAACACTTCCATTTCCGATTCCACAAGCTTTACAAAAAGAAGCCCAAGAACAGATCAATGAATTAGTAAACGCCGGCATAATTGAGCGTAATTGCTCTGAGTGGGTTTGTCCCATATTGCTGGTAAAGAAAAAATCTGATGGTTCAAAGAAACAACGTTACAGACTTGCTTTAGACCTTAGAATGGTCAATACAGTCATACAAGGTTCCTCATATCCACTTCCTAAGATTCAAAATATTATTTCCAATCTTTCGTCATTCAAATACTTTACTTCGTTAGATTTCATGCAAGCGTACCACCAAATTGACCTTCCTAAAAAATATCAAGATATGTTAACATTTACATCTATTTTCGGCAGTTATCGATACAAACGTGTTTGTTTTGGTTTAAAGAACGCCAGTTCTATATTTCAGTCTCTAATGGACACAATACTCGACGAGATAAACATTAATGGCATATATGCTTATCAAGACGATCTGATTATTGGATCAAATTCATTTGAAGAGACTTGTGAAAAAGTAAATAAAGTGTTAGAAATTCTTATCAAATATAATTTAACATTATCCCCATCTAAGTGTGAATTCCATAAATCAGCAGTTAATTATTTAGGTTTCCATATTGAAAACCGTACTATTTCACCCATCACCGCTAACATCGTAAAGATCAATTCTTTTCCACCACCAACGACAAAACGACAATTAAAAAAAATTCTTGGACTTGCTAATTTTTATAAATGGATTTTACCATCTTTTTCAGAACTTGCGCAACCCCTTGTGGAACTCACAAAACCCAAAACAACATTCAAATGGACAGAAAAACATCAGAGTATTTTTCAAAAAATTCAAAAATTATTCTTTCTTCCCCCAATGGTTCGACTTTCAGATTGGGAGAAAACATTTTATGTCAACACCGATGCATCAAAAACAGCCATTTCAGGAGCACTTATGCAAAAATTTAATGGTAAATTACTTCCTATAGCATACTTTTCCAAATCTTTAAAACCTTCTGAAAAGAAATATCCTGCGTTAAAATTGGAACTTATGGCAATTCATAAAACTGTCACCGCCTTCAAATACTATTTATATAATCGTGAGTTCGTAATTTTGTCAGATAGTGCTCCCCTTGAAAAATATAAGAAAACTACCAATCCCGCTGACGTTACCACCCGATGGTTAATGGACTTATCTGAATATACATACGTTTTCAAACACATTCCTGGAAATTTGAACATCTTAGCGGATTATTTATCACGTTGTAATTTTGAAAACAATCAAGAGGATCTCAAAGCTAATCCAAACTTAATTCATGACATACAACCACTACCAATTGTTGATGTTGATAAAAATGAAAACAGACTCGAAATTAACAGTAATGATAAAATTAGTAATGATAATCAAAACAAATGCTCAGAATATGTTAATTATATGATTTCAGGAAATTCGAACTCTAAAGACCCCTTGCTAGAAATTTCAGACCAAACATTTGTGTCCGAACAAATTAAGGATTCTGAATTAAAAACAATTTACGAAGAAATCTTAAAAAACGGAAAGTCAGAAAAATTTCCCAATTACTTTATAAATCCTGATTCTAAAGTATTAATGCTCAAGAAAGAGAATATTCATAACAATTCATTCAGTTATTTAATTATTGTCCCAAATTCTTTAAAAGCGAAAGCATTGTCCATTGCGCATTTATCTCACTTCGGTTTGGCTAAAACCTATGAATTTCTTTCTAGAAGATACTTTTGGAGGGGCATTTATACTGATACCCTTAATTTCGTCTCTTCATGCACTAAATGCTTACAAGCGAAACATCACAAAACACCTCCTGCTCCATTACAAAAAACATATACACCCACTCATCCAAATCATACAATCTCCACAGACTTGGTGGGTCCTTTTAGTAATGGTCAATACGTCTTGACAATAATTGATCATTTCAGTAGACACTTAGAACTTTACCCGTTATCTAATATTACTTCTCCAAAAATAGTTCAATGTTTGTTTTCATACATTACAACCTTTGGTCGCCCTGCATGTATTCTATCAGATTTAGGTCGACAATATACATCTCAAGTTTACAATACATTTAATGACACTCTAGGCATAAAAATAATACATTCGTCTGCTTTTCATCCTCAATCGAACTCTATTAGCGAACGTGTAAACACATCAATTAAGTATTCAATTAATATCCTATTAGAAGAAGGTCATTCATTTCAAAATGCACTATATATACACAAATCTCTCTACAATGGATCTACGCATTCTTCCACTCAATTCTCGCCCAATCTTCTACATTTTGGTAGAGAACTGGCACTAATTTTTGACACTTATAATTCAAATTATAATTACACTTACCTGGACTCTAATGTAAACATCTATAAATTAATGCAAGACCTTCAGGAAATTTATAAAAAAGCGTACAATAACATTCAAGATTCCCAATCAAAAAGAAATAAATATATTCAAAGAAAAGCTAAACTAAGAAGCATCTGCACAAAAGATATTGTGTATCTGAAGTCTATGGATAAATTTAAACCTAAATATACAGGTCCTTTCATTGTCACAGTTAAACATTCCCCTGTTTCATTTTCAATTAAACGGTTACATGCTAGTGATGATAAGGCATTTCGTGTGCATATAGATAGAATTTTATTGGCAACTCCACGTAATAATCACTTATTTGACATTTATAATAATTCTAATTTTAATAAGAATCTCATTATTCCCAATGATACACATCAATATAATTTACGAAACAGAAAGTAATTTTTCATCAATTTTTTCCTTAGGTTAACAGTTACGCAGTGTAAATTTTTAAATATTTATAATGATTAAAGATAAATTAAATAAATTTGATGTATACTTACATCGCAACAGACCTGATCAACCTGTTGTGATCTTTATTTGTTGTGAAATTTCGCAGCTTGGATAATCAATGGCTGGTCCAGGATATTATATTCTAAGCTGCATTGTCTTACAACAGCAGTGTATATCCCTTTTATCACTATTTCTTTAACTTACGTGTTATTTATAATTGCATTTTATTAAAAGTTAACATACTAGAATAATATTGTTTATTTCAAAAAAAGTGTTAATGGAATTATTAAAAAAAAAAAAAAAAAAGAAATGTTTACATAGACTTTTGGTGCAGGTAATATTTTTGTCATACACATATGCATATGTCTCATATATTCCAATTACAATTACCTATTAAAAAAAATGAATAAATAAAAACGTGTTATTATTACTTTCTTTCAACATGTATTATTTGTTTAAACCTTTTAATGAATATAAAAGGCTCACTATATATATTTGATAACATATAAATATACTTGGTTTTTATTTTGTCATACTTTCATATTGAGATTAATTATACATTTGAACTATGTATTTATTACAACGAATTCTTGTCCTCTATGAACTGAAATGGACTCGTCAAAGTTTCTCGCCATGCATGGTAACATAAAAATTTACTGATTTCAGCATCTTACCACGAACTGATAAAATATATGATGACTGAATTATTATGATTTTAAATCAAAGGACTTGAGCTCATTTTGTTTGTGGATATATTCTAAAGACTCTTGTGTACACAGATTTATGGCCATACCACATTATATCTCATCACCATATAATATCCTTATTTTCTGTATTTGTATTTTAATATTGTATAAGAATATATTTTTTTTAAGTATGCATACTAGATTTTCTATTGATAATATGACAATGTACGTATTTTATTTGTATTGGAAGCCATTCTTTTTTTGTTTTTGTTTTGTAATCAATCTATTTTACAAGATTGGAAATAATTTGATTTAATTTTAATTTTTGCTGATTTTTTATATCATAGACGATGTAATGGCTGAACCCATTTTTTTTTCGGTCGACGGGGAGAAATATGTGATGTTGAAAAACATCACATATCCCTTTTTAAAATAAAATAATAATAATAATATAAATTACATTTTATTTATTTATTTATAATACAAGCAAACATTATATTCCTTATTCTAAAAGAATTTAATACAATTTTGTTTATTTCGCTTATGCTATTTTATTTTTATTTTTATTTCTATTTCATTAATCTGTAATTTCATATAATTTATTGTTCTTTTTTCTGCTCTAAATCTCATCAAGTAATAATTAAATAAAATATCAAAGAAAGAGAAACCCATTCATTTTATGCTTTAAAACCGCAGACGATTTTTTTTATTGTAGCTTCCTGTCTCCAATCAAACGTTTAAAGATTCCGTTGAATCATTATAGCTGAAAATAATTTCTAATATTTTTTATCAATTGATTTCGCACTTTTAGCCAAATTCTGGATGCCTGACAAAATTTAATCACATCCTATGACGTAATTTAATTTTTAGCCAATCCTTTAACTATTATTTAGGTTTACCAGATATAAAATTTAAAATGTGTTCAGCCAACTTGATTTTTGATGCCAAGGAGATTTGGCGAAATAAATTAATTAGCACTTGTTCTTCATGCTGTCAACAACATGTGGTTTTAAGAAGGATTCAAAAAGTTACTAATAAATCGAAATGGCTTCCTAGATTTGGTATCCTCAAGTCATTTAATAAAATAAACTTTGCCAAAAGATGTTTATTCTTTGTTGCCTTCGTAATAAGTATTTATAAGACAATGAACTATGCATATCTTAATGCGGTTGCTTGAAATAACAAATAATGGATTTTCTTAAGAAAAGAGATCTTTTCCTATTCTTCATAGAGCTTATTGAACCTGGTTTGCTAGAACGTTCATGGCCGCTTCATACTTTAGATATCTCCATCCCAGCTTCTTCATTAAATACGGGACACAGTTTTAATTATACCCTAGATGGTCTAGTTTTAGACCCAGGTTACAAACCTATGGGGCTTGCAAGATTTATTTAGATACAGTCTATTTTATATCGCCAATGTGTACCTGTTCTATGTAGTACAAAACGCTTGAGACCCAATTTTGTAATACATTAATGCTTGTTTAAAACTTCCCATTTTACATTACAGAGGTCAGCATCAAAATAAATATAAAATAAATATAAAATTAAAAAATATGGAGTGACTCCACTCGACTTTCCGAACATTGAGTAATTAACAGCTTTGTAGATAAAACCTATAAATGCTAGATTCACCAAAATGCTTACAGTTAGTGCAACAGTGATTTATAATATTCATATAAATTTTCAGCTCAATTGAATAAGGCGTTTAGATGCTATCGCACTTTTAATAATTTGGTCCCATAGGCCATAATGATAAAAAAATTTTCTATTGTGTCCCTGTAAAAAAACTGTAAGTGCTAAATTCACCAAAATCTATACAGTTGGTGCAACTGTGACCTATAACATGTGTACAATTTTTTTGCTCAGATTAATAAGGCGTTTAGACGCTATCACACTTTTAAAAATTTGGCCCCATAGGACATAATGATAAAGAATTTTTCTTTGTGTCCCTGTAAAAAAATTATGAGGGCTAAATTCTCCAAAATCTATACAGAATGAGTATCTGTGATCTATAATATGTGTATAAATTTTTTGCTCAATTGAAGAAGGCGTTTAGATTCTATCGCACGTTTAAGATTTTGGTCCCATAGGCCATAATGATAAAGAATTTTTCTTTGTGTCCCTGTAAAACAGGGTAACTGTAAGTAGCAGAATTATGTGTTTCTTTCTGTATATCTATTTTTTGCTGCATTATGTACATGTGCTCTTATATATGCTTACTTTTGGGTCAGAACTTCATTTTCATTTGACTAATTTGGGGTCCGGTTAAACGGCAAATTTTTTTCGATAGTTCTTTCACACATTTTTGCACATTTCACACATCAAGGCATGTTTTAATTGGCCTCACAGCCCAATTATTCAGCCATGTTCTCTTCTGAGTTTACACAGTTTTCTCTCACTTAATTATTTAGCATGTCATTTGTTCACATGTCAGGTGATCAGCAATATTTTATCTGACTTTTTGCTATTTTTACTTTCCGAACACTATAGTGAGGAAAGTATTGTAATCATGTCAAAAATCCGAATTTAGATTTTGATGTTTCTATACGTTTCGAGGTCCCCTGAGTCCCTTTTCACTATTTTTGCGATGATATATGTGTGTGTGTGTGTATGTATGTATGTATGTATGTGTGTGAGTGAACACGCTAGCGTCTGAACACTTTGCTCGAATGAACTGTAAGTTGGTACGCATGTTGCAAGTCACCGTAGCACGAACCCTATTGATTTTGATGAATCTAGCTCTTATAGTGTTTTAACAGGGACACAAAGAAAAATTCTTTATCATTATGGCCTACGGGACCAAAATCTTAAAAGTGCGATAGCATCTAAACGCCTCATTCAATTGAGCAAAAAAAGTATACACATATTATAGGTCACAGATACTCAATCTTTATAGATTTTGGAGAATCTAGCATTTATAGGTTTTATCTACAAAACTGTTAATTACTCAATGTTCGGAAAGTCGAGTGGAGTCACTCCAGATTTTTTAATTTTATATTTATTTTATATTTATTTTGATGCTGACCTCTGTAATGTAAAATGGGAAGTTTTAAACAAGCATTAATGTATTACAAAATTGGGTCTCAAGCGTTTTGTACTACATAGAACAGGTACACATTGGCGATATAAAATAGACTGTATCTAAATAAATCTTGCAAGCCCCATAGGTTTGTAACCTGGGTCTAAAACTAGACCATCTAGGGTATAATTAAAACTGTGTCCCGTAGTTATTCACCCATGGCTTATAGAGTAATTTACCATCAAATTTGACCTTTTTTTGAAAATTTTCAACTTTGAAACCGTTTAACTACTAAAGCCAAGAGTAGCCCATGCTATTTTAAATATTTTTAAGTTCTATACTAAGGTGTGTAATTAACCCATAATTATGTCTATGGGGCACTCATGGCCTTAGCAGATATTCAGACTGAAAACATGGAAAAAATCAACGAAAACTGCATTTTTGAATGACCTTGGCCTTTAAAGCCATGAGTGACCCACCAAAATACTTATGCTAAAATGTACTTAGTATCAAGTAGTATCCGTATTTAAAAAAATTGTCATGGGTCACTCATGGCTTTAGGAGTAAAATGATATTAAAATGGCACCATTTATTTACGGCCTATAAACTATGACCCCCTCTCTAGGTCAAACAAATGAAATTCAGAAAAAATTAAATTTCACTTTTTCTTATCACAGTACTACTAACATATCCTGAAAGTTTTGGAAAAATTGAAGATGTCAACTATCAAAAGTGTCCAACTTTTAAAAAAATGACTCTTAATATAATAAACAAATAAATTTTTAAGTAAACACTATAAATTGCAAAAACTCGCAATAGTGGTTTCAGACCAAAATCATATCCCGGTTTTTGATCGGATTAAAAAAACTAGGCCTGAGTACAGCATCAAAGCAACGAGGTTCAAATGCGCCTGCTAAAAAATTTAAAGTGACTTCTGCATATGACTTCATTTGAAATATCATGTATTAAATTTCGGAGAAGTGCTGCTATCTAACGAAAAGAGTGGGGACAATTGTTTAAAAATTGTAAAAAATATGGGGAAAAGTAATGCAAAATTTTTGCTTAAAAAATGTTAAATGTTTGGTGTAAGAACCTAATAGAGGCCTAGATATAGTAATAATATATAGATTGATCATTGAGGGGAAATGTGATTCCTTTTCACTTGAGTAAAGACAGTCATTTTACCTACTAATAACAGTCTTTCCCTGAGTAAATACACAAGGAAATACTCACGAATAGTTTAGCAAATAAAATTTATGAACAATTTATGTACAGTCGGTAACAAAAGTGTCCGAACACTAGCAAAAATTCCTATGTGAAAAAGGCACACTTCATACGGTTTTGTTAAATAAATCCTTGTCGAATCCTCTTCTTAGTCAGTGTAAGACCATGATTCGATAAGGATTTATTTAACAAAACCGTATGAAATGTACTTTTTATACATAGGCATTTTTGCTAGTGTTCGGACACTTTTGTTACCGACTGTACTAAAGGTAAATGAAAAACTACAGATACAGTTTCAAATTCTTTTTTTCCCCAATACCTTCCAATGGCCGATGCCAAAACTTTTTTGAAGCATAAAAAATTTTTGCTCGATAACATAGGGACGATATATATATATTACTATATATATGAATAGAGGACGCTGCCTAGAAAGACAAAAAAGAACTTTTTTTTTTTTCTTTTTTTTTTTTTTTTTTTTTTTTTGAGTTGTAGATGATGGCAGCAGCGAAGTGGAAAAAAAGTTTGAAATGAGATAATCATGTGACGCCATACCTATATATATATATATATATATATATATATATATATATATTATTTATTTATTTACATATTTTGAACTAAAATCCTTGTAAATATGTATGTTATCATTGCTATATAAAATATGTATGAGTCAAAAAAAAGGTGTTTCATAATCATAATTATCTTAGTTATTTCAAATTCAACCAGTGCCTTACTTTGGTTTCAGTGCGAAACCAATAAATATTAAAGGGTTAAAAAATAGTTTCAATTTAAAAAATGTTGTGACTAATTTAAGCTCTTGTGTTAAAACATTCAATTTCTTCAAGTTTTCGTTTTCCTTTTTGTCCTGTCAAATTTTAGCAATGTCATTTTTTGTAAAATACATCCGTGTATACTATAAAAAACAAGATAGATTACAATTATTATTATAAGTCTGACTTTTTATAATAAGAATATCACAAAGTACTTGTAACTTCGAGTCATAAAAGCTGAAATATAGCTAATCGTGGTATTAGGCAAATCGTGGATATTAGAGAGTACCATATATAGAGAGTCACAACATATCAACTGATATATTCTAACAATCCAATAATTATTATTTTATATTAAGACTTAAAAATGAATGGAGTTTCCTATAATTCTTCAGTTACAGGACCCACAAAATTTTTATAATACAAATAAACAATGCTCTAAAAATAATAAAATAGTATAGTTTAAGGTGTATAATTGATATACTTAAATTATAAATGCTCGATTTGTGTAAGGATGCGCAGGATCCGCGTCTTCAAACTTGGTTATAAAATACAATATTAAAGGTTTCTTTATAGGGACACACAAAAATATTTAGGTGCATTCAGATATAAATGAAAATTACTTAAAGTGCATTTTTAATTGAGCTATGTAGTTTTTTTTTTTTTTTACTATATACAAATTTTTAATACATTGCATACGGTATGTGCAATTTTTAAACGATGTATACGGCTGCATGAAAACAAATGGGTAATTCTCTAAAAATAGGACATTTTAGTGAAACTAAGGTTTTTAATTTTTAAACAGAAAAGTTAACAAATTATATATTCAGCATATAGTATAAATAAAATTTTATTATATTAGCTCAAAACAATTTAACAACTGTCAACTGATATATATGATATATACCCAAGTTTAATGAGTATCTTTTTCTATAATGGCCAGCTCGCAAATGACATTTGGTGTCTTTATATGCTATATAAGCTGAAATACAGCCTTCCTCTTCCTGGTAAGTGAGATATAGCCCTGAGATATAGATACAGGTAAAATTGCAGCACAGAACACCACCTGCAGCCTATAAACGCCAAGTTTCGTCAACGATCTTTTCATGAGTCCCATTTCAAATATCAATTTTATCGAAATTATGTGCTTTAGAAGATAGCATAAACTCTTTCCTTACATAGAGAAAACTGCAACACAGCAGCTCCACCTGTCGGCCGATATGCACTCAAATTGAAATAGCATAGTTTTTCATAATAGTCATTCCACATAAAAGTTTCACACAACTATACAGAATACAAAGTTGAGATATAACTATTATATAAATAGGAAAAATCGTAATATAGTATTACCATCTGTTGATTAATTTGCCCAAAAAGTTGATAGGCGCCAATTTACATCAAAGAGCAATAAAATATAAATTTGTATAAAATTCTGAGCATTATATTTTTAGTATGAGCTGCCACAAAATTTTCATTAAACAGACACTTTCTAAAAATGGCCAAATCATGTTCAGAACATTTTAAAACGTGTAAACCATCAAAAACCGGAAGTCTAAAATTTTCATGAATGTAATATTTTCTTCTATGAATATAAGGGAAAGTAATAACTCAACGAAGAAATTAATATGCATATAGAATATAGAGAAGCCTTCTTCATGATTGCCATTCCATTTTATATTCGACAGTTCCAAAATTTTAATTACTTCTTGAGATCTATAACAGGGTGATTCTTTAAATGATGTTTATTAGCAAATATGTGTTTTGCAAAATATATTTTATTTTTTATTTGCATTTGTTTTAATTCACATGGTTGGCAGCAATATTCTATTTTTTGCATTAATTTTTGCCAATGCACCCGAATGCAGGAGGGTAATCCTTAAAATCTAAAGAGAAGTAACAAAGTTGTTAACGTGAACACTGTTAACGTGAATTACTTTTAGCATGAACTGTTTACACAGTCCCCGTCAAAATGAAGATTAGTTTAGTTATATGAATATTAGCTACTGATAGCATAAACTACTGATAATATGAACAGATTTTTTATCCCCCTTCAGATTCACGTTAACGAGGTTCGACTGCACGCATTTTTTACTTTCCGAACATGCATTATGTTAGGAATATATTGTAATCATGAAAAAAATCGGCTATGATATTTTGATGTATCTATACGTTTTAAGGTCTCTAAAATTAATTTTTGTTCTGTTTACGCTGATGATGATTATGTGTGTATATATATGGGAATGAAAATGATAACATATAAACGCTTTGATCGACTTAGCTGAAAATTGATATATATATCATAGTTCACTTTCCTACGAACTATATAGATGAGTCTAGTATTTTCATTTGACCATAATTTCTTTAATATTGAAAATAGGAAAATACTTCAAATTAGGCGAATTACCGCCTTACCCTAAAGAACAACTTTGGTATTTAAACTTTTTCGATAACTTAAATTGCCTAAAAGTTACAAGTTAAAAAGTGATTTTTCGTCAATTGTGCTGAAGCCGACTTTTTCTATAGCTTTAATTGCTTAAATTCATAATCTGATGCTTACGTCACGTGCAAACGATAATAAAAAAATCACTGAAAATATAAAAACCATGGTAACAGCTTTAATTAATCATTTAAAAATATCGTTTGAGGTGAATAGTTTAGAACGCCGGTTTACGCAAGAATTTAAAATTTACGATTGAAATTGATAGTAATACGTTATAGCTTCCTTCGATTTTTTATCTTGTGGAAACAAGACAGTGATCTGTGAAGAGATATGAGGTTCTTGCGTGGGAAGAAAATATAATGACTTCAAAGCTGCCATTTTTCATCGCCAAGCTCACCAAATTTTGTCATCAAATAACGAATTTTGTCGCCAAGTCAAAAATTTCGTCGCCAACTATCAAATTTTGCAGCCAAATCATAAAATTCATTGGTAAGTTGCAAGTTTTGTCACCAAATTGTATATCTTTATGGCTTCTATTTGTTGAATGATTATGAACTTGGATTTTAAAAAATTGAATCATTTACTGACCAATAAATCCAGCCTAAAATTTTAAGTAGAATGAATAGTAGTAGTTGATAATTAAATTTCTTAAAAACAGAATAGCGACGTAAATAATGCAATGTGTGGGAACAAAGCCATTGACTAAGTATGTGTTAATGCATATGTAATATTTCTTTACTTTTGTAACATTAACGTAAAGGAATCTATCTTTGCTTTTAAGCTTGCCAAAAAGGGATTTTTTTTTTTTTTTTTTTTTTTTTTTTTTTTTTATTAACAAAGCAGATTTTTTAATATATTATGGCCAATGGGATCAAATTATTTAAAGTTCGCTTTAGTAATGTTAAATTGTTTAGAGGTTAATAAAAGAAGGATAAATAAAGATAAACAGCTATTTTTGAGAGCTTATTATTTTATAGTTCTTTCACAGGCACACACAAAATTAGATACATTATGATTCATTAAACGACATAAAACTTGTGAAAAAACTCTCAAACACTTTCTTATGGTTTCTCCTTTTAACTTTTGATTAATTTCTCTTATTTAAATTTATTTAAACAATTGTTAATTACTAAATACTCGGAAAGTCAAATAGAGTCACTCCAGATTTTTTTTTTTTTTTTTTTTTAAACTAAAAAGAAAATGTCTCATGGGGGAGGGGGAGGGGTAGCACAAAATTTGCACTCTACCCTATGTTTTAGACCACGCTCTGTAATTTAATCTTGGTTTGGTTTCAATAGAAATTTTACTGATTCATACTTCCCTTGTCAGACCAACTGTTAAAACTGATTTTTTGATTCACTGAAAACATATAATTATAGAAAAAACTCAAATTCCAAGATTTGGTCCCTAAATAACATTTCCTCTACTACATATGGTAAAAGAAAGTGAAAATTAATGTAATAATAAAATAAAAATTTGATGAAAATCCACATTTTATAACAAGTGCATCCAGGTACAACAATTTCATCAAAAATGTTCCGATATTATTTTCCCACGCCTGTTTTTTTTTCTTTTTTCTCTTACTTTTTTTTTTTTTTTTTTAATCTGAATAGAATAATATTATTTATTGCTTTGTTTCTTATTTGTAATTTCATCTGAGAATGCTTCCCATTAGGCAGAAACATAAGGTCAATGCTTCTTTGTCTCATCTTTTTTAATCATCGCTTCTTTGGCTCCGCTTCCATCAAAGGAAATTTCGCCAAGAAAGGTAAATACCTCAGAATAAGGAAATGACTCTATCAGTCTGCCTGAAAAGCAGGTAGTGCATCATGTCTCTCTTTCAAGGGCGTTCAAGAAACGTAAATGAACTAAGTACGTGTGCAGAAACATCTGTGAGAAAAAACAAAAACACATTCTTATTTCTAACACACGCAAAGAGGGGGTACGTTCACCGTGAGTAAACTAATAAACTGTTTTAATCATCATCATGCATTCTAAAGAAATAATAAAAATAAGATTTATATAAAAAAAAAAACGTAATAATTAGGGCTGTGCTAATTAATCGATTAATCGGTTCAGTTAATCGATCAATGCTTAGTCCCGATCAATTTTTTTAATCGAGTTAATCGGTTCGATTAATTCGATTAAAAATTTTCAAAATTTGATTACAATTTTTCAAAATTCCATTAAAATTTTCAAACTACGAATTAATTAAAAAAATTAAAATGCTGTTTTGGCTACAAAATACTGCCCACCAGTGGCCGAGTGGTTCTGTGTTCAAAGCTGGTAGACAGATAGTGTCAGGATCGATACCTGGTCGCGTTCGTCGACCTACCCGCTCGGAGTTTTCCATGGGTTTTTTTTTTCCCGAAACTCACGTAAATACGGGCTAGGATCCCTCAGAAAGACCCTCAGGGCATTCCACCTATAGGCCTAGGACCCTAGTGAAGTCAATCGGTCTTAATCCCAAACACACACACACCTACAAAGTTTTTGTTTCACATATTCGTATGTATATATATGTTATATTTCACATAAGATTAAGCTTAGATCACGAAAATGTCAATGTGCTTGTGTGTTTAAGGGATTGGTTAAAACAGTATCTTTTTTATGATCAGTTATATAATATTTGGAAATAAGCATGTCTGTGAGTTTCATTCTGATCTGTCATTATTTTAAATATTTAATATTTATAAGGTACTTTTTAGTTATGTTTTATTATTATTTTATATCAATAATTAAGAGGCAACCGCATTAACTATTCCTAATTAAATATCTTCACAATTAAATCTAAGTTAAACCGGAAATGTATTTAATATATATATATATATATAAATGCTCAGTCACGTACGAATATTTACAGCTGATTTTCGAAGTGTTGTATATTATCTTCGTATTTAAAATAGTTTTTTATTTATTAGAAAAAAATAAGAGGTTTTCGTTTACGGAACTAGTTAAATTAATATTATATCATTTTTATGGTCTGTTGTGTACTGTCTGGAAAAAAAAAAAACATACAGAAGAGTTTTATTCATCGTTCAAATAAAACTATACAAAGAAAAATGAAAATCGATTAAAAATCCGATTAACCGACCAATTAATCGATTAATAATCTACGATTAAGCCAGTTAAAACTGTTAATCGATTCCCACCCCTAGTAATAATACATTCCAAAGTGTTTTAGAGAAAAATTTTATCCAAAATTTGTTTATAAGTACACAATTAAAAATAATAGTTTAACGTTTTATCATTAAAGAGAGAGAGAGAGAGAGAAAAGAAAAGAAAAAAGAAAAACTGTATCCTTTGGTCAAATTTATCATCAAGAAATATTTTGATGCTAATTTTCAACGTTTTACTGGTGCTTACAATTAAAATAACGTTACTAAAATGGTGAAACTTACCGCGCTACATTTCTTTAAAATATTGGTTGCAGCTAATTTGGAACCATTTTTCTGGCGAAACGTGGGATTGTATTTTTAACAGTGTAGTGTAGTGTGTCGAGATAATAAATAACGTTAATACGAAAATTTAAATTTTGAATTTTTTTCTATAGGAATTATTAAATAAGTGCTTCCACAATATCGAACAAATGTGAAACTAGCTTTATACAAAAAATCCGGCCGGAAATTGAATTAAATGCGGGGTGATTATAATTAAAGTTGCGATTTCAAAACGCTCTAGATTTAAAACTACGGTCAGAACGACTTGATATTTTACCAGAACAATCATGAGATAATTAAATTTTGTTTGATAAAGGAAAAAATAGTTCCAAAATGCGCCTATAGATGACGCTGTAAGGGTAATGTCAGTAGGGACCCTATATAGAGAGACTGGACATTGACCGAAAGTCGGCCATGTTAGTGCCAATTCGGAGCGATCCCCGTAGAACGTAACGCTTTTTTCTTCGCGATTGACGCTTTACTATACAACATAAATGAATGGAAATTGTGCTAAATTTGTGCAGAAAGTAATGCAGAATAGAAATATGTAATTTATTTTCGTCTTAGAGAAAAAGAATTTGAAGAAAAACGAATTTTGTTTTAACCTTCGGCATGGTTACTTTTTCAATTCGTATCGGAAAACAGAAGAATTTTTTGCTGTATATTTCTATATTAAGCAAAATACGTTGATTTTGAAAGCAATTCTACCTTATTTTTTCTGAGGACATACATTCTATATAGAAAAAATTAGAAAAATTTTAACAAAAATATGGTAATCTTAGTTTTTGTCAAGTAATTCATGAATAAATGTAAAACTACGGCAGAAGAACAAAAATTATTTTTTATTATTTTATAAAAATATTTACGTAATATTTTTACAAGCTAAAACTACATATTTTATTTATTTCAATTACGCATTAATAATGACTTAGTTAAATATTAAAAATAAAAATTTTATTAATAATAATTTGTAAAAATATTAACCAGTATCTTTAGAAATTAAAAAAAGTTTTTATTTATTTCATTTACATTTGCTTATTTCATTGATTTTTCTTTTTCTTTCTTTTTAAGTTTTTTTTTTTTTTAATATTACGTAAATAAAAATAATTACTTATTTAAATAATAATATAAAATTTATTATGGCAATTATAAAAGAAATTTCTATTTCATATCTTAGAAAATACTATACACCTTATTTTCCTTATTTTTATTAATTTATTTTAAGAAATCTGATACATTTTGCGTACTAGCAAAATATCAAAAAATATATTTTTATATAGTTATTTTAAATATGTATTTTAAAATATATCAGAAAAATACATTGAGATCTAATATATTAAATATATTGCACAACAGAACTTAAAAACTAATAGCTAGCAAATAAATAATGTAATTATCTCATATGTTAGGAAATAAATACGTAAAGCAGCATGCAATAAGAGAATTCAAAGTATTTAAAGCATGATATAACATAAATAATTATGCTTTTTTATCTTTTAAAAGTATTCCACAATTAAAGCAATTTATCTCCCAACAAAGTAAAAATGTAATAAATACGTTCTTTTTCGATTATGACGTAAAATAATAGAAATTTCTTCTCAGCGTAATGATAAGCAATGGAGCAACTGGCACTAAAATGGAGAATTTCGTCAAAAAGCCGGCGCGCCAATGTCCAGTCTCTCTCTATCGAGGGTCCCTAAATGTCAGGGGAAATGCCTAAATGGATTCATTAAACACAGGAATGTTTTTAGTAATAGAATAGAGTAGCAAGAAACAATAAAATCGTGTTTACGATAAATTTTTCAGCGGAAAGACAAGAATACGTGATAACTGTTAAACTTGATGAACATTATCATCACTCACCAATTCATCTAAATCTGACTTTACGAAAGATCAAACTAAATTACACATAATAAATCAATCGTTCACAACATTGAATTGAATTTACTTCCTTATTCCTGATTGTGTGTATTGACATATTTATGCTTATAGAAATACTAATGAATGTTTTTTTCATATCAAAAAACTAATTTCGTATACATATTTCAAGATTAATGACTGTTTCAAAAATTGATTTAAACTCTTTTTCTCTCATGTAATATAATATTAATCTTAATCTAGTAATTTAAAATATTTTATATTTTTATTTGAAAAAAAAAAGCAATATATAGTCTAAATTAATTCTTAGTGATATATGTTGATCTAAAAATAGATTAAATTTCGGTAAAATTGTTCAGTCTGTATCTGATTCTCACAACATAAGGATGCTCTAAAAACATGTATCCGAAAATAGAAATAAATAGCGTTTAATTTCACTAACGAAAATTTATTATTCAAACTATCAAGAATAATTAACACTTACTATGTTTATCTTTTAAACACAAAAACCAGAATTCCAATACAGATTAAAGGATTAATAAATCAAATCCCTAGTTTCAGCTCTATCGGATTAAATGTTACAGTGACGAAAGATGCTGACTATTGTCTACTGCAAAGAACATTACAAGGTAAGTGAAGTTTTCAATTACTTTAGTTACTCTCATCTTTAGTTACTAGTTTTAGTTCTTTAGTTACTAGTCTTACCTTCTAAATTTCGAATGTGTTTACAATATTTGAGTATTACATTCAGATTGTCTATGAAAACTGATAGCTGATTAACAGTGATTTAGCTGACAACAGAAAAGAGTAGCTTCATGAAACAAACACCTTATGGATGATTAACAGCAGTTTTGGAACTTTTTTTTTTTTTTCCTTTGTCAAACGAAATTAAATCGCCTCACGATTGCTCTGGTAAAATATCAAATCATTCTAACCGGTAGTTTTAAACTTAGAGCTTTTCGAAATCGTAACATAAATTATAATTGCCCTGTAGGAGAGAGTGTTTTACCTTGGGACATTGGCAATTTCTAAAAGCCTACTGGCAATACAAAAAAAAAAAAAAAAAAAATCTGGAGTGACTCGACTTTCCGAACACTGAGTAATTAACAGTTTTGTAGATAAAGTAAAGAAAGAGGAGTTGTTAAACAAACAAAAGAGAAAACCATAATAAAGTGAGTATTTTTCTCCATATACAGTGTGTTCTAAACAACGAGATATATAAAGTAGAGTGATAAATGGTAACCCTTGAGAAGGTCCAAGATGAGTCATGTGATATGCTTTCCTTGCACATGCGTATTCGGTGGTTCCCTTGGTAACAGCTTATTTTCAGTACATTTCTATGGCAACGGTTTCAGTGTTTTTGTTTACTTTACGTAGTTTAATATTCTTTTGTTCTAAACCATTTTGATTTTGATTTTACTTCGTTTTTATTTCGTGTAGTTGAACTTTAACCGACAAAATGCTTAAAAATAGTTGAAAAATTATTATTTGTTGTTAAATTTAGCTCTTTAAAAGTTTAAATTTTGTTTTATGAACACTTTTAAAGTTTGTTGAGAAACGATGAAAAGAAAGGTATTTTATTATTTATTAAAATGTGAAATATGTGTAAAATTATTTTAAAAGCAATTTATTTCGGTCATAGGACCGTCATGTTACCTAATAATAATGATAATTTGTCGAACTGATATTTTAAATGCCAAAATAGCGATAAAGGGCCAAACACAGCAACCTATTCGAGCATGTCATGTGATTCATCTTGAACCACGGAAAGCTAATCCTTCATCCATTGAATCAGCACTCTAATTTATATATCTCGTTGGTTCTAAAAGTTCCAGTACTCCAACTTAAAAAACTCATTGTGTCCATGATTTTTTTTTTTAATATTAAATTTTATCGTCTGCTTATTATTGCATCAACTCTTTAATTTTTATCGTTTGTTTCTTTTCTCGCTCAAGTTGTGTGAGAATAAAGTTTTATATTATTTTGTTCTTCATAGTGAAATGAGTTTATCACGCATTCAGAGAATTACGCTGTTTGAAGCTTATTTTGAATGTAAATCGTATGAAAGATGCAAAGATGTTTGGAGATATAAATATCCAGATGATGCAATACCGAGTAAAAATATGTTATATCAGCTTGTTCGACAATTTCGTAATACAGGTTCTGTGCAGGTGTGTACAGGTTTCTCTACAAAAAGTCACTCCCAGCATGTTGAAACGCGTTTCTAAACACATGCGCAAACAAGTTCAGCTTTGCCTCCTAAAAAAGGGTGGACATTTTGAACATTTATTATAAATGTAAGTTCTGTATTTTTTCCTCCGTTATTTTAAATGTGCCTTATATCATTAGCATAAAAAAATCGTTTTAAGGTTTGTTGCTTTGTAAATAAAAAATACATCAGCGTCAGTACTGGAACTTTAGGACACACTGTATTACACGATGTTTTATTTAACGCTACTGAACTTTGAGCCCATACATCATAATGATAAAGAATTTTCGTTGTGTCCCTGTAAAAAACCTATAAATGCTAGATTCACCAAAATGCTTATAGTTAGAGCAACAGTGATTTATAATATTCATATAAATTTTCAGCTCAATTGAATAAGGCGTTTAGATGCTATCGCACTTTTAACTAGTATGTTGTGGGCACCACATGACTTTCTTCTATATTTTCTTAAACAAATTCACCCAGTAAAAATAATTTATTAAAATTATTATTTAAAAAAATTTATCTTTCATGATAATGCAGATGATTTCCATATTAGAGAAGTAGTACAACACTAAATATCCAAAAAAAGTCAATTTTATTGTCAATATTACATTAATATATATATATATATATATGTGTGTGTGTGTGTGTGTGTTAAAAATAAAAAAAAATCGATAACTTCATTTTAAATTATCGCAGATCTATGGTTCAACCATTCGTTTTAAAGGTACTGGCGAGCTCTTTTGAAAGATACCCATCATGAAAATTTAATCCCCTCGAGAGGGGAGAAGGCGAGGCTCCTACACATACAAAAAAATTTTCCCAGTTGACAATCTCTATTATAAATAATTCTGGTAAATTTCATAATGATTATTAAAAAATAATTCTCTTTTTTGCACATTTATACAAAATTTTGTATTATACCCATACCACGTTAAAAATTTAGAAAAAGCGTGATGGCAACGCAACCTGTAAGACAATTTTTACCAAAAGTTGACAGGCACTAATTTATGTCAAGGTGCAACTACATACCAATTTGTATGAAATTCTGTGAAGTAGTTCCTGAGATACAGTTGCCACAAAAGTTTGTCACACACACAGAGAGACCGACAGGCAAACAGACAGACATTTTCTAAAAATGGTCAAATCGTGTTCTACAGCTCTCAAAACGTGTAAATCCATCAAAAACCCGAGGTCGAAAATTTTTACGAATCCAATACTTTTTTCTATTGAATATAGAATAAAGTAAAAATTTGGTCCCACAGGCCATAATGATAATGAATTTTTCTTTGTGTCCCTGTAAAAAAACTGTAAATACTAAATTCACCAAAATCTATACAGTTCGTGCAACTGTGACCTATAACATGTGTACAAATTTTTTGTTCAGATTAAATAAGCGTTTAGACGTTATCGCACTTTTAAAAATTTGGCCCATAGGCCATAATGATAAAGAATTTTTCTTTGTGCCCCTGTAAAAAAACTGTAAGTGCCAGATTCTCCGTTTGAGTAACTGTGACCTGTAATATGTGTATAAATTTTTTGCTCAATTGAATAAGGTGTTTAGATGCTATCGCACTTTTAAGATTTTGGTCCCATAGACCATAATGATAAAGATATTTTGTTTGTGTCCCTGTAAAAAAACTATAAGTGCTAGATTCACCAAAATCTATGGGGTTCATACACACACACACATACATACATCATCGTAAAAATAGTGAAAACGGACTCAGGGCACCTCGAAACGTATAGAAACATCAAAATCTCGAATTCGGATTTTTGACATGATTACAATACTTTCCTCACTATAGTGTTCGGAAAGCAAAAAAAAAATTATTTCTAACTGTGACTCTACGGAATCGATAACAGCACAGTGAAAGACAGCATCAGAAACTTTGAACACAGAGCTTAGTGAGTGAAAGAAAATTTCATCACTTAAAAGTAAATATTTTTCTCATTCTATTGGGTGAGTGGAAAAGTTCATGCGGAGTTCGTGAGTAAAAGTCACACAGTGATTAGGCAGACAAAGTTTTTTATCCAATCAATGATATAATCTCCATCGTTTTCTATAATCTGTTTCCAACGTTCTGGCAGCATTCGGATGCCCCGATCATAAAAACTGCGCGGTTTAGATTCAAAGAACGAAGACACGACGTTTTTTAAGGCATCCAAAGAGTCAAGTTCTTTTCCATTTAAATGATTTTGCAATGACCGGAACAAGTGATAATCAGATGATGCGATATCAGGAGAATACGGTGGATGAGTTAGGACATCCCATTTCAGGCTGTTCAGTTTGCTCAGCGTCTGTCTCGAAACGTGTGTTCTGGCGTTGTTGTGATGAAAGACTACGCTCTTGCGATTTGACAAAATTGGACGTTTCTGTTTGATTTCTCGATTCAGATTGGTTAATTGGCGACAGTACTTGTCCGAACCAATAGTTTGGCCAGCGGAGAGAAACTCAAAATAAATTATGCCCTTGCAATCCTACCAAACACAGAGCATCACCTTCATCGGGTGCAAACTGGCCTTTGCCATTGCTCACCTGCCTGTTTCCATGTGCGTTTGCGCTGAACATTGTTGTAGCGGTCCCATTTCTCATCGCCCGTCACTAATCGATCCAAAAACGGCTCGTTTTTGAGCCGCTCGAGTAAAGAAACGACAGTAGAAATTCGCTCGATGTTGGTCCTCTCGGTCAGCAAATGGGGCACCCATATATCGAGCTTCAAATCGAATCCCATGTTTTTTAAACGCCGAAAAGCGGTTGATCGGTCAACATTAAGTGATGTAGCAACTTCCTCTGTTGCAATTCGCGGAGTATTCTGAACTAAAGTACGCACAACATTGTCATCAATGTCTGAAGGTCGACCTGAGCATAGCTCGTTTTCAAGATTAAACTCTACACGGCGAAATTTCGCAAACCATTTTTCCACAGTTCGTTTAGCTGGTGCTTGACCTTGATAAACCTCTAGAATGTTTTTACGGCTGCTGCAACGTTTATTCCCTTCCGAAACTCGAAAAGCATAACATGCCGTAAATGCACCTTATCGACACTCATTTTGAAAGTAATCTTTCTCGAAGTAGTTTGTATCTACACAAATTATTTTGCTTGAAATGAAAGCTGCACACGTCACCTTTCCAACGATTTGTCTTACGTAGATGGCAGTATTAATGACAACACTTTACGTCTCTTCTAACGCCATCTATTGCACCTCCACACGAACTTTTGCACTCACCCAATAATTTCGATTTCTGAACTGTTATTTGTAAAACTATTCTACTCAATTTTAAATGGATATTAAACAAAAGTTTTTTAAATGTTTCGGTCGTGAGAAAGTAATGATACTGCATTTTGAGATTGACCACCATTTTGATTTTATTTAAAACATGCAGTGATGGAACCTTTTGGGACAGTAAACCATGTTGTACCCTGGGACATGTCCCAAGGAACAATATATGTCATACACATGGTTCTCAATAATTTGGGTATTGTTTTAGTATAAATATGTCTTTTAGTATGTTTTAATATAACATTCTAATAATAAGAATGTAATATAATAATTAATATAAGTAATTGTGATATCCCAATAAGTTACAAGATGGCGCTACAAGTCCTTAGTAAGTAGGGACCCTATATAGAGAGAGACTGGACATTGACCGAAAGTCGCCCATCTTAGTGCCAATTCGTGGCGATCCCCGTAGAACGTAATGCTTTTTTCTCAGCGATTGACGCTTTAATATACAACATAAATGAAAGGAAATTGTGCTAAATTTGTGCAGAAAGTAATGCAGAATATAAATATGTAATTTTTGTCGTCTTAGAGAAAAAGAATTTGAAGAAAAACGAATTTTGTTTTAACCCTCGACATGGTTACTTTTTCAATTCCTATCGGAAAACAGAGGAATTTTTTGTTGTATATTTCTATATTATATTAAGCAAAATACGTTGATTGTGAAAGCAATTCGACTTTAGTGAAAGTATTTCTACCTTACTTTTTCCGAGGACATACATTCTATATATAAAAAGTTAGAAAATTTTTAACAAAAATATGATAATCTTAGTTTTTGTCAAGTAATTCATGAATAAATGTAAAACTACGGCAGAAGAACAGAAATTATTTTTTATTATTTTATAAAAATATTTACGTAATATTTTTACAAGCTAAAAATACATATTTTATTTATTTCACTTACGCAATGTTAATAATAATGACTTATTTAAATATTAAAAATAACAATTTTATTAATAATAATTTGTAAAAATATTAACTAATATCTTTAGAAATTAAAAAGTGTTTTTATTTATTAAATTTACATTTGCTTATTTCATTGATTTTTTTTTCTTTTTAATATTATGTAAATAAAAATAATTGCATATTTAAATATTATTTATAAAATTTATTATGGCAATTATTATTTAAAAGAAATTTATATTTCATATGTTAGCAAATAATATACACCTTATTTTCTTTATTTTTATTAATTTATGTTAAGAAATCTGATACATTTTGCGTACTAGCAAAAAATCCAAAAAAATTTTTTTATATAGTTATTTTAAATATGTATTTTAAAATATATCAGAAAAATACATTGAGATCTAACGTATTAAATATATTGCACAACAGAACTTAAAAACTAATAGCTAGCAAATAAATAATGTAATTATCTCATATGTTAGGAAATAAATACGTAAAACAGCATGCAATAAGAGAATTCAAAGTATTTAAAGCATGATATAAAATAAATAATTATGATATAAAATAAATAATTATTTCGTCAAAAAGCCGGCGCGCCAATGTCCAATCTCTCTCTATATAGGGTCCCTATTAGTAAGTAGGGACCCTCGATAGAGAGAGACTGGACATTGGCGCGCCGGCTTTTTGACGATATTCTCCATTTTAGTGCCAGTTGCTCTATTGCTTATCATTACGCTGAGAAGAAATTTTGATTATTTTACGTCATAATCGAAAACGAACTTATTTATCACATTTTTACTCTGTAGGAAGATAAATTGCTTTAATTTTGGAATACTTTTAAAAGATAAAAATGCATAATTATTTATTTTATATCATGCTTTAAATACTTTGAATTCTCTTATTGCATGCTGTTTTACGTATTTATTTCCTAACATATGAGATAATTACATTATTTATTTGCTAGCTATTAGTTTTTAAATTCTGTTGTGCAATATATTTAATACGTTAGATCTCAATGTATTTTTCTGATATATTTTAAAATACATATTTAAAATAACTATATATAAAAAAAAAAAAATTGGATTTTTTGCTAGTACGCAAAATGTATCAGATTTCTTAACATAAATTAATAAAAATAAAGAAAATAAGGTGTATATTATTTGCTAACATATGAAATATAAATTTCTTTTAAATAATAATTGCCATAATAAATTTTATAAATAATATTTAAATAAATAATTATTTTTATTTACATAATATTTTTAAAAAAACTAAAAAAAAAAAAAAAAAAAAAAAAAAATCAATGAAATAAGCAAATGTAAATAATTTTTTTTTTTTTTCTTTAATTTCTAAAGATATTAGTTAATATTTTCACAAATTATTATTAATAAAATTGTTATTTTTAATATTTAACTAAGTCATTATTATTAACATTGCGTAAGTGAAATAAATAAAATATGTATTTTTAGCTTGTAAAAATATTACGTAAATATTTTTATAAATTAATAAAAAATAATTTCTGTACTTCTGCCGTAGTTTTACATTTAATCATGAATTACTTGACAAAAACTAAGATTACCATATTTTTGTTAAAATTTTTCTAACTTTTTATATATAGAATGTATGTCCTCAGAAAAAATAAGGTAGAATTACTTTCACTAAGGTAGAATTGCTTTCACAATCAACGTATTTTGCTTAATATAGAAATATACAAGAAAAAATTCCTCTGTTTTCGGATAGGAATTGAAAAAGTAACCATGTCGAAGGTTAAAACAAAATTCGTTTTTCTTTAAATTCTTTTTCTCTAAGACAAAAAAGAATTACATATTTATATTCTGCATTACTTTCTGCACAAATTTAGCACAATTTCCATTCATTTATGATGTATATTAACCCTTTCGACGTTACGTCTTTCTTTCTATGGTTGCAATAAAAATACCTGAAATGTTTACCGTATACTAAAAAATAAACACCTGTCTTTAGAATTCACAGTTGCACTTTAGGAGCTCTGGAGTTGAGAAGAAATATTTTTCCCCCACACACAGAGGGCTAGTCTCTTTGTTGAAAGAGGTGTGTATCAATACAATGGAAATCTTATCACAATAGAAGTTGACAATCCTTTACCCAAATATACCTCTCAGTTAAGTTACGATAATTTTTGAGGGAAAAGGAAACACTGCTTTTTTTTTTAGAAAAAATAAGCGCATAGATATTTCTAAGTAGAGTTAAGACTGAAAATTTTAAAGTGTAATTTATGTATAATACTAATAAAACGAATCTATTTTCCTCAGATTTATGTGTTCCTGAAAAAGATGCAGCACATCAAATCTCTTTAAATACATCCCTAAGAACTATCTTTAAAAGTTAAGCTAATTATAAAAACAAATAAATAAATAAACTTTATATAATGGTTAAGACAAGTAGATTGAAACAAAATAAAAACATTTAAAATTAGTCGTTCGTATATATATATGGATAGAGTTTGTTCTTTATTTATTTTGATGTGTGTGGAGGGAGATGTTGAAAGAGAAAAAAATTATGTAAAAAATTGATTGCATATTTTATAAATTATATGCTTTTTTTTTTTTGAAGCGTCATGCCGTTTTCAATAATATATGCACTATTTTTTTTTTTTTTTTTTTTTTTTTTTAAATATTAATATTGTAATTTTCTATGATAAGTTGTTTATTTAATCAGACAATAGGGAGTATAAAACTCGGAAATAATAATCGAGTAGAATGTTAATGAATTTTTAAAATGCAGAAATATTGTACGGCGTTTAAGTGTTGTAATAAATATATGAAAAGAAATGGGATAAGTTTTCATAGATAAGTTATATTCAAGTAACTTATGAAAAATATCATTTTTATAATCAGTTCCTTATTATTATTATGAAACAATTACTGTCTTTATATTTGATGAAATACTCTCTTTAAATTTTAAGATGATTTTATATTAGTAAGTAATATGAAATTTTCAAAATTCTTTTAAATGTAGTTAGCAGCCGTGAAAGTATAATACATAACTAATATGTTGTGGACACCACAAGACTTTCTTTTATATATAATCTTATACAAATTTACGCAATACAAATTATTTATTAATTATAATTTATTAAAATTATGTTCCATGATGAATGCAGACGATTTTTATCTCAAAGAAGTATAATAATAAATGCCGAAAGAAAGTCAGTTTTGTGCAGATATGAGTATACTATAGTTAATTAAAAAAAAGGAAAAAGAAAAGGATGAAAAATGGGTATCTAGAGTTTTTCATTCTCTTTTAGTACATAAATTATTCATAAATTTTATTAGCTAAATTATCTATGTGTATTCCCGTGTATATTAACTTGAGGAAAAATATCCATAAGAAAGTAAAATGGCCCACTTTTCCCAAATGAAAAGGAATCCCTTTTTCACCCTCGATGATTACAATATGCTTTCACGAGAAAAAAAAAAAAAAAAAAAAAAAAAAAAAGTTAAATAATAAATTCGTTCATGCATATGTAAACTACATGACGATTTTATGGCTTTAAAATTAAATAATATTAATAATTTTAAATTTTAAATGTTACAAAGAAATAAAGTGCAAAAAATACGGACGGGCTTGCTAGTTAATAATAAATTAAATATTTAGAATTAAATTACGTTGAGAGAAATGAATAATATAAAAAGATAAACGAATACATGGTTATACAATAAAGAGTAAAAAAATTCAGCTCTATTTTTCTTGGAGACGTTTCAAATTTATATAAATATCACGTGGTGAGAGTTGAAGAAATTTGTTTTAAATTTTATGTAGATCAGTGTTTAATAATTTGAACTTGCAAGAAGAAATAAATTTTGAAATAGATTTCTTATAATCGAGCGTGAAATTATTTTTTTAGTCCATGAAAATTAATTTTGTTGTTTTTTAACTAATTTCAACATATTCGATAAAAACTGCACATTTTGCTTTGTTAAATAATCGAATAAAGATTATTTTTCTTATTAATAAAATATTCTGCATTTATAAAATTAAATAAAACATTCTTGATTTAAATTGATTTTAACCCTTTGTATCCCACCGGGACTTTAAAGTCCCATCAAACAAAAGAAAAAAAAAAAAAAAAATCCTCACTATAGCTTAAATTTACTGTGGGATTTCATCGGAACTTCAAACTCCCTATAGTTAAGCTATAGTTTAAAGTAAATTTAATATGAGATGTTTCTCATGGAGCAAAAAAATACAATAAAAAAGTTTCAAACTATTTTTCGTAAAATAAGGTAATTTGGGATATAAAGGGTTACGTAAATTAACTCGTTGAAACATTTTTTATTTAATTTTTTAATGTTTATAATTTGTATTTTAATTAATTACAATATGTACTTCTTCCAAAATTTTGACATTTTTATTTATATGAAATTTTTGATTTTTAATGGCATCAGTGGTTATATTAAACATAAATAAACACCTCCCAGTTGCTTTGTTAGCTATATTAATTCGTACGCTGCTATTACTCCTATGACTAAATATACGATTTATTGTTTTATGGAGAGAAAAAATTGGGAATGAAAGGGTTAAGGTAATTTGCAGAAAACAACAGATTCTTATTCGTAAAATGGCAACATGAATAAACAAATTATTTATTATTTTGAACGATAATGTTCGTTAGGTTCGTCAGGTCGGTTTTAAGAAATAACTTGTTCGAAACATGTATATGTTAAACTAATTACATTCAAATATCATTAACCTGATAAATAAATATCATTGCTAGGAAGCTTTATTAGTTACAAAACTTGCAACAGTTATTTCAAGTCAAAATAATAGTACATCACTTCATCAGGTGAAAAAGGCAAGCACGAATTCATTAACAAAGCAGAAAGGCGCTATCGCGCTTACTAAGATATTTAAAATGACTTCTACAAATGGCTTTCTAAGAAACATCATTTGATGAATTTCGGAGTAGTGCTGCTGTCTAACGAAAATTGTGTTGGGACATTAAATCTAATTGAATGCGCTAGGTTCCCACATGTATGCCAACCGTTAGGCCATTTTAAGGATCCTAGTCCGTATTTAAGCAAGTTTTGTAAGAAATCGCTAAAAACTCTGAACAGGTAAGCCGACGAGCATATCTAGGATCGAACGTAGAAATGATCGCTAACAAACAGAAAGAACAAATGTTTAAAAATCAATTGTAAAAAGTGTTTTTAAAATTGTTGCATAAAAGAATATTGGATGTTTAATTTTACTGCGAAGCTAATGTAAGTTAAAAGATTAAATGATAATATATGTTTAGTAAAATGCATGGGCTGAAAGTTATTTGATAATAATTATGCTTTGCAGCTCAAGAAGTTAGATGTGATCATCTGCAGAAGAAATCATTTTAATCAGTAATTGAGACATTTTATAGCTAAATTACACTGCGCGGCCAAAATAAATAAATAAATAAATAAATAAAAATCGAGATATGATACTATTCTTGCTGATTCTTATGTAAAGTGACCTCCTGAATCCGAACATGATTCTCATTTTGCCCAGTCACCCACCGTTTTCTAGATACACCACCCCCTCCCATAATTTATTACTATGTCCGATAATTTTATGACCATGAATTTGATTTAAAGAATAAAAAATAATTAATTTTACACCTGAAAACAAAAAAATATAAAGTTTAAAAACAAAAAAAACAGTAATAACAGATTTAAAAAATATAAGTTATGTAATGCATAATTTCAGTGGCAACTCCCCCCCCCCCCCCTCCCAAATTTTCCTTTGTCGCACATGTCCAAATTTTAGAATTTTGTAACGCTGTAGCCCCTCAGAAGATATTTAACGATTAAAATACCTCCCCCCCCCCTCCTAAAAATCAAATTTATAGCCATAAAATCACCGAAAAAGGATAAAAATAGGGGGCCATTCCTAAAAAATGATGGGTTATAGGTCAAAATGGTCGTCCTATTCGGATTCAGGAGGAGATTTTACATACGAAGATGCAGAAATGATGTCAGAGAAAATTTTCATGCCGAGCAGTGTTATTCAACATTTAATACAAAACTGCTGTGTCAATAAAATTAATAAATGAAAAACAAATTTTCATGATTTTAATGACATATATTTGATTTTGTTTTCTACGGAAGCAAGAAATACAATATTTTCACCCTCGCGTTTGTAAGAAATATGTATGTTAGACATAGTATTTTAATTTATTTTTCTATTTTTTTGAATAACAGTTTCTATTTATTTATTGAAAAAAAAAAAAAATATTTCTTTATAGAGTTTTAGAATATTAACAAACAATGGATTAATTATATGGCTTTCTCTTTGCATCGCCCCAATCCTTTAGTATTTAAATTTAAATTATTTAATAGAATTAAAATGCATGATGATTGGATTACTCTATATATGTGAATGGAAAATAAATAAAATTTTGATGGAAGTTATCCTGATTAACTTTAATATAAATTAATTTTAAAAATAAAGAATGGAGAAAAAAAATACAAAGAAAGACTATTTTTTCTATTGAAAGTAATTTGTGTATTTCACTTCTAAAGATAGCTGATTACACATAATTCTATATTATACATTTAAATTTTAAAAGTACTTTTGTAATTAAACTGTAGAACTAACAAAGTGTAATCTTTTTTATTTAAAATGAATTGAACTAATATGAAGCAATGCAATTTTATTCAAAATGTTGTGTGTAAGACATTAATTTGGAGGAGGTGGGGGGCGGGGGCGGAGACACTGGGTTTTTCATACTGCTGAGTCTCGAGTGAGCCCTGCAATTAATCTTCGTTTTAATATTGCAGAAAAACACTGGAGATAAAGTAACATTTATCTAAAGCATCTCATGCAATGCAATAACATATTTTCCCAAGGAATATATATTCAATATTAGAGATTCTTATGGTTGTCTACCGTGCATTCCAAAATATACAAAAAAAAAAAAAAATCAAAATGGACAAATTTTCCTTTATGAACAGCATTTTCGTTTATGATAATCTACAAATTATAAGGGATTCATCTGATAATTTAGTAATCTGTTATAGCATTTTATAGATTATATGTATTTATATTCTTAAAAAAAAAAAAAAAGAAGAAGAAGAAGAAGAAGAAGAATGGAAGAAAATAGCATTTGCTTGTGTGTATTATTAGTTTTCTTTCTTTCCTTCCTCTTATTTCTTTTCTTCCCCCCACCCCACTGTTTTCATGCTTCTTGGATGCGTATGATCCTATACATTTTTCTAATATCTTGACAGTATGAATGACTACCGTGCATTCCAAAAGACGATCCATTTATGATTATGATCTGATCAGTGATCATCATTCAGTATAACTTTACCGAAGTGATAATATTTAAATAATTACAAGATAAAACGAACTTTTATATACCATGTTTTTAAATTTTCTGTTGAATCATATAAACGATACTGAAGGCAGCGGGAAGCCGGAGCAATTGAATAAAAGTATTAAAAAATTCCTTGCTATCGTGTTTTGAGCTATTATAAAAGTTTCAAATGGCTATCTAGCCGGGAAGTTAGTTAAAAGTTGATTGCCAGCTTTGTACTGGTAACGCTGCCGAAGGCAGCAGAGTTCCGAAGCAATTGATAAAAAATATTTTTAAAATGCATTTTCACCGTATTCTGAACTATTCTGAAAGTTTCAAATGTCTAGCTACTCGGGAAGTCAGTTAAATAAATTTTGTGTTGAATCATATAAACACTTCCGAATACAGTAGGGACCTGAAACAGTTGACTAAAAGTATTAAAAAAAATGTATTGTCACCGTTTTCTGAGCTATCCAGAAAGTTTCAAATATCTAGCTAGTCGGGAAGTTAGTGAAAAATCGATTGCAAGCTTTGTACTGGTAACGCTGCCGAAGGCAGCAGGAACCCGAAACAGTTGGCTAAAAATATTTAAAAAAATGCATTTTCACTGTGTTCTGAACTATTGTGAAAGTTTCAAATGTCTAGCTAGTCAGGAAGTTAGTTAAAAATCGATTGCAAGATTTGTACTGGACAAACAAACAAACAAACAAACATACAAACCAGAATCGAAGTTAATAAAATAATATTAATAATATAAATTCTGTTGAATCATATAAACGCTGCCGAAGGCAGTAGGGACCTGAAGCAGTTGACTAAAAGAATTAAAAAAGGTATTGTCTCCGTGTTTCAAATGTCTAGCTAGTCGGGAAGTTAGTGAAAAATCGATTGCAAGCTTTGTATTGGTAACGCTGTCGAAGGCAGCAAGATCACGAAGTAGTTGGTTAAAAATATTTTTAAAATGCCTTTTCGCCGTGTTCTGAACTATTCTGAAAGTTTCAAATGTCGGGAAGTTAGTTAAATAAATTTTCTGTTGAATCATATAAACGCTGTCGAAGGCAGTAGGGACCTGAAACAGTTGACTAAAAGTATTAAAAAAATGTATTGTAACCGTGTTATGAGCTAGCCTGAAAGTTTCAAATGTCTAGCTAGTCGGAAAGTTTGTGAAAAATCGATTGCAAGCTTTGTACTGATAACGCTGCCGAAGGCAGCAGTAACCTGAAACAGTTGGCTAAAGGTATTAAACAAAATGCATTTTTACCGTGATCTGAACTATTCTGAAAGTTTCAAATGTCTAGCTTGTCGGGAATTTAGTTAAATAAATTTTCTGTCGAATCATATAAGCGCTGCCGAAGGCAGCGGGACCTGAAATAGTTCACTAAAATTATTAGAAAAATGTATTGTCACCGTGTTGTGAGCTGTCCTGAAAATTTCAAATATCTAGCTAGTCGGGAAGTTAGTTAAAAATCGATTGCAAGATTTGTACTGGACAAACAAACAAACAAACAAACATACAAACCAGAATCGAAGTTAATAAAATAATATTAATAAAAAAAAAATGGTAAAATATAATATATGTAAAGGATTTAATTTATATAAGTTTGGTTTATAAATATCAAAAATGTTAAAGTAATAATTTGTTTTCACCAAATATAATTGAAATATATAAATTAATATAGTCTAGTATGAAGAATAGTAAGGACAGTTTTGACAAGCATTAATTTTCACTATTATGTATGGCTATTTTAATTTATGCCCGCTTAATTTTAATTTTTTTTAAATATTTTTTTCTAAATTTATTTACGGTAATTACTATCTACATTTTAACTTTTTACTTTTTCTTATCCATATGTATGGCAGATAAAGTTTTGCTTTTCGGTCAACTTTTCGAAATTGTGTTTTTGTTATATTTACACGTTTTGAAGTTCCTTGAATCCGAAAAACATGTTTTTCGCCTATTTTAAATTGTTTTTAATGAACATTTATATAACAGTATTTGTTATTTTATTCTTTAATGTACACTCTGCCATTATGGTAATGAATTTCGGGTAAAAGAAAGTTATGTGAGTGCCACACCAGAATATTTCTTTTTTACCATATAGTTCTGCAGAAAATTTTAGGCGCCTAAAAAGTAAATTTAATCCTATTTAACCGTCTTAAGCAGGATGTTGTATAATTATAAAAGTATTCAAAATATGCCATCCGAACTGCAGAATTTCGATGTAGTAAGTTTATTCCGCCTTTTTACTTTCCGAACACTATAGTGAGGAAAGTATTGTAATCATGTCAAAAATCCGAATTCGAGATTTTGATGTTTCTATACGTTTTGAGGTCCCCTGAGTCCGTTTTCACTATTTTTACGATGATGTATGTATGTGTGTGTGTATGTGTGTATGTCTGTGAGTGAACACGCTAGCGTCTAAACGCTTCGTTCGATTAACCTGAAAGTTGGTACGCATATTGTAAGTCACCATAGTACGAACCCTATAGATTTTAGTGAATCTAGCACTTATAGTTTTTTTACAGGGACACAAAGAAAAATTCTTTATCATTATGGCCTATGGGAGCAAAATCTTAAAAGTGCGATAGCATCTAAACGCCTTATTAATCTGAGCAAAAAATTTATACACATATTATAGGTCACAAATACTCAATTTGTATCGATTTTGGAGAATCTAGCACTTATAGTTTTTTTACAGGGACACAAAGAAAAATTCTTTATCATTATGCCTATGGGGCCAAATTTTTAAAAGTGTGATAGCGTCTAAACGCCTTATTAATCTGAGCAAAAAATTTGTACACATGTTATAGATCACAATTGAACTAACTGTATAGACTTTGTTGAATCTAGCACTTACAGTTTTTTTACAGGGACACAAAGAAAAATTCTTTATCATTATGGCCTATGGGACTAAATTTTTAAAAGTACGATAGCATCTAAACGCCTTATTGAATTGAGCTGAAAATTTATATGAGTATTATAAATCACTGTTGCACTAACTATAAGCAATTTGGTGAATTTAGCATTTATAGATTTTTACAGGGACACAACGAAATATTCTTTATCATTATGATTTATGGGCTCAAAGTTCATTAGCGTTAAATAAAACATCTTGTAATAGATGGAGAAAAATACTCAAACACTCTATTATGGTTTTCTCTCTTTTGTTTGTTTAACAACTCCTCTTTCTTTACTTTATCTACAAAACTGTTAATTACTCAATGTTCGGAAAGTCGAGTGGAGTCACTCCAGATTTTTTATATATGCGTATTAAAAATAAAGTAGGTTTTATTATTATTATTATTATTGAAAAAATTAAAGTGTTAAAAAAAGTCATCATGAAATATTCATTTATTTTAATAAATGAATTATAATTAAAAGTATAATAACAAACAGTCATAAATTGATATCACAGGATAATATCTGATCCTAACAATTAAAAAATAAATATCTATTGAGTAAATAATAGTAATCAAAATAGTTTACTTGATAAAAGTTCATATTTAATTTATTTATTTATTTTTTCTTGAATTATTATTCAAAGAAATTGTTTTATAAAGTGTTCTAAAACTCTAATAGTGAGATATTTTGAATCAAAGCTACTCAAAAATCGCGTGAAAAATAAGAAAAAATGTAGTCATTCCCTTATTGCTTCATAATATAAATCATCCCTTCAATATTATTCAGCCAAAAAATTTATGTGTATCAAATTTACAAATCTATTAATTTGAATAATAAATAATATGGTGCGGCATTCACACTACTTTCCCTTACCCTGCATTTGTATAATAAGCTATCATTATATTTTATCTATCTATTTAATTTTTCATATATACATCATACTGAAAAAAAAAAAAAAAAAAAAAAAAAAACCGAACACTTCGGGGCCAAAAACTGAACAATTATTTTTTTTAATTTTGTGGATTTCAGTTTTTTTTTTTTTTCTTACAATTCTGAATTAGAGTTTTTATGATATAATGACTATTTTAAAATAATAGTGATATAAATAAGTATGTAAAATATGCATAATAATAATATTATTAATAATAATAATAATAATAAAGCAATTAAAGATTAAAAAAATATATGAAGTTTTATATTGCATAATGTTTTTTCAATTAAAAAATAAAAATTTGCCTTATAAGGTAAGATACAAAATTTAAGTATAAAAACATTTGATATAATTGAGTTGTGCATTATAATATATATATATATATATATATATCACTATGTTTAGAAATATAAATAAAACTTTTTTTTTTCAGTCTTTGAATAGTTATTAATTTATTTCAAACATAAATGACCTAGACCTCAAATAAAATTGCCTTTATCTGTCTCATTAGATACGGCACCTAAAATATAACCATTGAATTAAATACCATCTTCATTTTCTTTCCCTTGGAAACTTTACTGTGAATTTCATTTGTTTATATTGGTTGTAATGTGCGAATTTCTGCCAGTCTACTGTACATGCAGACTCCCAAAATCTTTCCTTTTTTTTTTTTTTTTTTGGATTTTTCTGATTTGTAATTTCTTCTATAAGCGTAAGAAGAAAGTATTAGATTCGTTTTTATTTAATGTTAAATCTGGAATAATGTTTATTCATATTATTTAACTTCTACATTATTTAACAAACTACTAATTTTACTAAATTTTACATTTACTGTAAGTTTAAAGTTTTCAACTTCAGTTAGACAAATTTTAAACGGTATTATTTTTTTTTTTCTTATTTTGCTCTTTACCTCTTATATTTATTTTTATTTATTTATTTATTTATTTATTTAAAAAAAAAAAAAAAAAAAAAAAAAAAAAAGTTTTTTGGCACGTTCATTTCTTGTTTAGCCAGTATGCTTATTCTTAATATATATTACACTGAATTATAATTTATTAAATTACAGAATTTTAAGGCAGAAATGACTCTGGCGTTAACTATAAACAATTTCATTTTAATTATAGTATAACTTATATTTTTTAATAATAAAAAAAAAAAAAAGGAAAAAAAAAAAAAAAAAAGTTATGTAATTATAAATGATTTTACACGGAAAACTATTAAAGCAGAGCTAAATAAGTGATTTTAAATCATAAGATTACATTGTATTATTAATATAATAGTAGCATTATTTAAATGTAAGTTTTCGCCCCTACATATAGAAAATTCAATTACACTTATAAATGTAACATTTAAATTTTATTTTCTACATGGAGAAATATTTATTTCATTTCAAAAGAAATCTTGTGAACTTGTTTAAAAGCAAAGAAGTAAAAGTTATCTTTCAACTGCAGGATTAATGTCAAAACATACATGAGTATTGTTAAAGATACAACCCCAAATATCTGGTTGGGAATCAATTGTATATGCTTGTAAGCTATTCTTATCCGTTCAACCCACATGCCAATCAAAGAGTCTGCGTTAGGGGGGAAGTGAAATCTAGAATAAAACGGGCTTGACCACTCAGCCCTGGAAATATGTATCTAAGAAAAGACGGGTTCAACGCTTCAGAGACGAAAATCTTTATCAAGAAAAAGACGGGCCTGACCATTTACGAGACACATTTCAAATCCGGAAAAAGACGGGCTTAACGCTTATAGGGTTAAAGCGTCAATCGCGAAGAAAAAAGCATTACGTTCTACGGGGATCGCTCCGAAATGGCACTAAGATGGTCGACTTTCGGTCAATGTCCAGTCCCTCTCTATATAGGGTCCCTATTAGTAAGTAGAACTGTTGACTAGGTAACGATGTCACGTGACCAGCGAGAGAGCTTTTCGCCGCGCTCCCCTTAGAATGTATCAGTGTATGTAATGTATTTGAGGTTATGTCGATTTGTAAATATATGAAATAAATGTTTCGTGTTTGTTAGAGGAGCTCAATTCTTGAAGTTATGATTCCACAATATACTACTACAACAACTACTAAGGTTATTACATTTGGTGACGAAGGTTAAAATAAGTTTATAAATTGAAATTTATTTTTCCGACTGAGTGAAAATAATGCCTGGACCGGGAGTCGAACCCCAGAACTTTGACTTAAAAGGTCAAGGCTCTACCAATTGAGCTATCCAGGCAAACAGCCGGTGGACATTACATGTAAGTCAAAGTTCTGTTGTTCGACTTCCGGTCCAGGCATTATTTTCACTCAGTCGGAAAAATAAATTTCAATAAATACGATTTTCTTCCCAATCAGTTGATTGTGTGATTTTAATATATTGTATTAAGTTTATAAAGTCGCAAAGAAGATAGTCACTACAATAACGAACGAAACTAAAATTGAAACGGCATCCTCGCAACGACTTAGTCTGAATGTGGGACGAATCGAGCCTTTCTCTCCAGATAGTGAAGTGCCCTGGAATATTTACCTTGAAAGAGTAGAATTTTATTTTTCGGCAAATGAAATAGTTGATGATAACAAAAAGAAAAGTATTTTCTTAAGTACCTGTGGGACAAATACTTTTTCCATTTTACGAGATTTAATTGTGCCGGAAACCTTAAAAGAGATTACTTATGAAAATCTCTTAGCTAAAGCAAATGAATATTTCGCCCGGGCATCAAGTGAGATCGTTGAACGTTTTAAGTTTCAGAAAAGAACTAGAAGACCTAATGAATCAATTGCCAATTTTATAATGGATTCACGGAAATTATCTGAATTCTGTAATTTTGGAGATACGCTTGAAAATCGTCTACGCGATCAGTTCGATTTTGGAATACAAGACGACGAAATACAGCAAAAGCTTTGGGATACTAGAAAATTAACCTTATCAATGGCAATAGATATCGCTCTATCATTTGAATCAGCTACGGCTGGAGTAAAGTCACTACAAAACAAATTTCAAGTCAATAAAATTGCAAAAGGATTTCCTGTAAAGAAGAATAATGTTATTCCGAAGGACAAAAGCACCAAACAGTTTCCGTGTAAAGCCTGTTTTCGATGTTTAAAGCAACATGATTCGAGTAACTGTCCGTTTAAACCATCGGAATGCTGCAACAGTGGCAAGGTGGGACACCTTCAAGTAGCTTGTCACTTGAAATTGTCCTCCAATTTTCTTAAGAACAGCTACAATACCAAGGACGGTAAAATAAAAACTGTTCAGGAACATTTTTTTAATTATAAGGCGAATGTTAATAAAAGTGAGAATTTTACAAAAATGGTTTATATTAATAAGAAACCAGTGATGTTTGAAATAGATACTGGGGCTGCCTATACATTATAAGTAAGTCGACCACGGATACCTTGTTCTCAGGTAAGGTAAACTTAATTAAATCTTCTATAAAATTACATACTTATACGAAACAAAGTTTAACTGTTTCAGGAGGACTTATAGTAAGTGTTACTGTTTATAATATTTGTATTCCTAATTTGAAGTTGTCAGTTATTAAAGAGGAAGGCCCGAGTTTAATCGGAAAAATATGGCTACAAGCATCTAAATTATTTTGGCCTAGCATTAACATGGTGAATAATATGTCTAAAGATGATTAAATAAATAAATGTCCAGAGGTATTTAATGACGGTATTGGTACCATTAAAGAATCACCAGTATCAGTAAAATTAAAGAAAGATGCAAAACCTGTGTTTTTAAGGGCTCGGACAGTCCCCTTTGCTTTGAGAAAAGTTGTTGAGATTGAATTAGATCGAATAACACATGAGAAAATATAAATACCTGTAGACCTTTCACAATGGGCTAGTCCTATTGTAATTGTTCCTAAAGCAAATGGCTCCGTAAGAATTTGTGGTGATTATAGATCAACAGCGAATACACAAACAAAGGATAAGTTCCCTTTACCAAAAACTGAAGATTTATTTGCTAAACTGTCAGGTGCTAAATTTTTTACTATTGTTGATCTTACAGACGCTTACTTGCAGCAACCAGTAGATATGGAAACTTGTAAATTGTTAACTATTAATACTCATATAGGGTTATATAATGTATCTAGGTTACCTTTTGGTGTAAAATTTGCTCTAGATTTATTTCAAAGAAAAATTGAGAATATTTTTAAAAAAAATTGATTTTGTGGATGTCTTTCTTGCTAATGTTATTAGTGCTAAATCAGAACAAGAACACTTGGAAAGAATCATGTGTATTCTGAAATGCTTTTCTGAGCATGGTATTAAATTGAATAAAGATAAATTTAAATTCATGTTATTTGAAGTTTGATACTAGACCATAAAATTTCAAAAGATGGCATTCAACCTATCGAAGTATCTGCAATTCTTAACGCTCCCTCACCTACAAATGTTTCTCAGTTGCGTTCATTTCTTGTTTATTTTCTTATAATAGATCTTTTTTGCCAAATGTATCTGAAATTTTAGAACCCTTATATAGATTATTAGATAATGACGTGCAATGGTCATGGACAAAAATGCACGGAAGGGCATTTCGGAAAGTAAAAGATTTATTTAGTAAAGCTCCAGTATTAAAATTATATATTGTAAACAAAGATATTGTTTTAGCTTCTAATTATGGTCTTGGATGTGTTTTAAATCATATAATTGATAATTCTGAAAAACCTATAGCTTATGGTTCCAGGACATTAAATAAATCAGAAAGAAACTATGCACAAATCGACAAAGAAGCATTATCTATAATTTTTTGCTGTAACTAAATTTCACCAATATTTAGCTGGTAAAAAATTTAAAATTGTAACTGACCAAGAAAGAAATCTCCATTAAAGAAACTTCCTGATACTCTCATGATTTTGAGATGGTCTTTAATTTTAGCGGGTTATGATTACGCCATTGAATATAGGGAAGGGAAGAATAATAAAAATGCTGATGCTTTAAGTCTATTATATCCTCCAGAAACTATAAACATAGATGAATCCGATAACCTCACCCCCCAAAATAATGTTTGTTTCAAATGATGAAGGTTGGTCTGTTACCTTTGAAACAACTTCTAAACGGACTCTAGAAAATCCGATAACAAAACAAGTTTTGGATTGGCCTAAAAAGAATAAATCTGTAAAATTTGAACCATATTTTAGAAGGCGTGATTCTACTTCTTGTTTAGAAAACTGTTTATTATGGGGACATGGCGTAATTATACCAGATCAAGGTCTCGATGCTATGCTGAAATTATTGCATATTGTACATCAAGGTATATTTAGTATGAAAGTAAAAGCCGAAGGTGTTATTTGGTGGCCTAATATGGATAGGGAAATTGAACAATTGGTTAGTTCTTGCATATGCTGCTAAATGTTTGCAAAAGATAATCCTAAGTTAAAACGTTTAGAAGGGAAATCACACTGAGAAAAAATTCTGTAACTGACATCTAGAATCTAAATAGTTCCATGTCATCCTTATAAATACTAGCCCCCTTTGAAAGCGAGTTCTAGAAAGCCTTATTAGAATTCTAGAGCGTTTGCCTATATTCTCGAGGGCAAAGTTATTTAAAAATCTCTGCAAATGAACGCGAATACAAGAGGCGGGTTTCCTTGGTTTATTACCCAATTCTAGAAAATCAAGCAAGAATTTCTCGCAATACAAAAGATTCAGAATATTCGGAATATTGTTTCACCATCTAGAATTGTGTAAGCTAGAAATTCTGATCATTTCGTCTATTCAGTTTATTGGCGTGTTTTATGTGCATAGCTCGGAAATCTATATTTCTAGTTAAGGGATTTAAAAAATGACCACTTATTCATTCTAGATGAAGGCGGTACATTTTTTTTTCTCAGTGCAAGGAAACCGTGGGAAAGGATTCATTTCGACCATGCAGGTTCGTTCAAGGGTAAATATTTTTTGGTAGTAGTAGATCTAGCAAATGGTTAGACGTACAGGTTGTACCAAATACGGAATCGAGGGCAACAATAAATGCATTAAGAAATTTTTTTTCTAATTTTGGGTTACCGATCGAGATAGTCTCTAATAACAGTACGTCATTTACAGGGTACCAATTTCGAGAATTTCTCAAAATGAATGGAATAAAACATACGCTAATCCCTCCGTTTCATCCAGCCTCCAACGGACAGGCTGAGAGGTCCGTACAAACGGTGAAACGTGCCCTGAAAAAGTGTGATACAACTGATATGACATTAGCTGTTTCTCTATTTTTATTAGAAAATCATACAACACCACATGCAGTAACTGTCAAAACAACGGCAGAATTAATGTTCGTTAGATCACTCAGAACAGCTCTTCATTTGGTATTGCCCTCGGAACCTAAAACTAGTGAACCTCTTCATAAATATGAACTAAACGAATCATTTTTTATAAAAAAAAAAACTTTGGAAGAGGAGAAAGGTGGATGTCAGGTAAAATTATAAAATTGTTAGGTAGCCGGTGGGTTTTAGTCAAAAGAAACGACGGAGTAATGTGTAAACCTCATGTAAACCAGTTACGGCATAATAGAGAAGTAAGTGAGGAAATGGCTCAGAAGGAGAATGAAAACTTTCCTATGTATGTTAATAGCGAAGATTTTCATGTTAGTTACGAATCATTTTCAGAAACGAAACCCATTGAATTCCACATGCCTAGAGAACAGAATATTAGTAAAAATGATAATTTTTGTAGTTTTAATCAAAAACAGCCTCCTTGTGATACAGTAACAGGAACAGATATTGTAAATGGTGTATTGAGTGACACATCTAACAATAACGTATCTGAAAATATCGAGAGTAAGCAAGAAGTTTCTCCTAGTGTAATTGACTGTAAGGAGAAAAAGACTGATGATGGAACTGATAAGCATACTACTCTACCAGCAAGACGTAGCACTCTTCAAAGGAAACAAGTCACTCGTTTGAACTACGAGGGAAGGGGTGTGATATGCCAATAAGTTACAAGATGGTACTACGAGTCCATATTATTCTCCTTGAATTAATCATCATGCCCTAAAATACGTAAGCAGAACTGTTGCCTAGGTAATGATGTCACGTGACCAGCGGGAGAGCTTTTCTCTCCTTAGAATGTATCAGTGTATGTAATGCCCTTGAGCTGGCGGTTATGCCACTATGTGAATATATGTAATAAATGTTTCCTTTTTGTTAGAGTAGCTCAATTCTTGAAAATATAATTTCACAATACACTACAACTACTAAGGTTATTGTAGTAATATTTTAGCATAACTTTCATATGTAACAGATAGAAAATTGATTCAACTCAAGTGTTAAGTGAAGCTGCTGAATCTACAACAGCAAATGCAACATATGAGTTAAAAATTGTATGTGTAGCAAGTTTATCTTCAGATTCACAAGTTGTGACATCCCTAATAATGATTTGGGCATTTCCCAAAATTTCAACTTGGAAAAAAAAAATGGCAATAGAAGAAAAGCAAAATTTTGCATGTAACAGATTCCCCAGTAAAAGTTGAAATTTAAGCTGCAAAGCAGAAAACTGCTGCATTCAGAATGGGGAAAAAGGACCACCTACACAACAAATTAGCACTTCTGAGAATCTAATGTTTATAAACCAATTTTATCAAGTACAGATGATGACAGCATTGAATATGATTAAATCACAGACATACTAGAAAAATAGAAACAGAAAGATTACCTTTTCACAAAAGTATCTGAAATAATAAAAAACTATTAACTTTGATTTTTGAACCCCTAGAACATCCCTTGGTTACATCCTTGATCGGATATAGTGGAGGTATATTTATTAATATTTGGTTAATTTACAAATAAGTTTTGAGCTTTCAAATTTATTATTACTTGTGTAAGGCATCTGCAAGTATATTTTTTTAATTTAATGTAAAATATTATTACTGTTAATTATTTGCATAAAACGGGTTTAAGCTAAGACTTTGTATGAACCTTGAAGCATGTCCCTAGGTACAACAAAGCATGTCCCGAAGTACAATATGATGTTGTACCTTGGGACAGTTTACACTTCCTACTTAAAATGGCTGGCAATTTTTTATTTCCAAACTGTATGAATTAAAAAAAAAAAAAAAGTTATAGAGTAGATTGTTGGATTATTTAAATATTGCCTTTAGAATCCAAATCTAACTTTAATTGTAGAAGTTAAAAATTTAAATGTGAAAAGTGCCCCAAGGTACAACACTCTTTCCTATTATGGGTGATATTGTATAAAATTTTTAATTGCCATTTGGAAGAACGTTAGCTCGAAAATTATAAAAATGTCTGCGAAGGGAAGGCCTGGAATTTAATTAAACGTTATTTCACTTTAGAGTCTCTAATTTTCAACCTAAGAATATTTGTACTATGAACTCTAAATCACTGTTTATAGCCAATTTTTATTTCTTGTTAAAATCAGTAAAAAATTCGCGAGTTTTTTGATAGAGGTTTTTTTTTTTTTTTTTTACGCTGTTAAAAATAATTGTTCGACGTTCCACCAAAGGAATGGTACTAAATTGTCATTTTTAGCTGCAACCAATATTGTGTATATGCGAATTCTTCTGTGCGCCCTTATAAAAATCTTTAAATGGTGATCATGCAATTTTCAATATTGATCATGCTGGAGAAAAATTCTAAATGCATATCACTTTTAATTTGTCTTAATTAATTTAATTGGCTTCAAATAATTAGGTTCCATAGAGCCTAATATGTGCAAATTCTACCATGTATCCTTGTAAAAGAATTATATATGCTACATGCACCTTTTCTCATAATGATACTTAATAAAACAATTTATCAGTAAATAATTTAACATTATTAAAAGGCACTTCAAACAGTTTGAGTTCATATTCACTAATGTATCGGAATTCTTCTTCGTACCTCCGTAAAAGATATGTATACAATAACTTCTACAGTAGAAAAGGCCGAAGACTAGTATTAAGAAAAATTTTTGTATTCAAACACCATAAATTGCAAATAATTCACAACAGTTGTTTCGGATGAAAATAATAGCATAATTCTTCTTCAAACAAAAACAAGAACGAAAAATCATGCGGTACGCATTGATTATTAACACGTTCCAACAATTAGGTTCCATATGTACGTACTCGTTGTATCGTTGAACCTTCAATGTTCTTTGCCTACGTTATCACACAACGGGCAGATAGAAGGACAGGAAGACTTACATTCAGAGTAATATTGAATTCGTAACCACTCTTAAATATTGTTGGAAAATGTAAAAAATGCTTTACACAAACGGAATACAATAAATGTGGATTTCTTTGTGATTTTTCCAGTAGAAAGTTATTTAATTTAGTCATTTACATTAATATCTCTCCTAAAACGCAATGATTTTTTTTTCTTTTTTGCTAGTACGGCAGGACTATTTTTTTCAGTCTGGCATTTTGCGTCGTTACTAATTTATAGTGTTCCACTTCGAAAATGCCTGCCAATATCCAATTTTACCATTTAATCTCTTACTCTATCTTAAAATATTTTGTGAAATCCGTATTTTTTTTTTTTAAATATGTATTCACTTGCCATCCATGAGGATCGAACTCACAACCTTCTAATTCGTAGTTGTGTACTCTGACCAGAGAGCCAACGGGTCTTGGCCGAATATTTCGTAATTATTCAGACTAATGTTTTCAGATTTTTTTTTTTTTTTTTTTTTTTTTTTTGGAAAGGGTATTAAAATACAAATATAAGTAGTCCTATCGTACTAAATTAAATTCTGTCATAGACAGAATTTCATTTTTCATGGGCAATACATCGAGATACTCAGCACTGCAGCATTTATTTTTAAATGTATACATATACGTCCATTATTTTTGTTGTTGTTGTTGTTGTTTTTTGTTTTGTTTTAACCAAAACCCAGTTTGTTAGAAAAAACGTCTGCAATGTGCATGCGCTGTGGCATAATTTCATCATTTGTCGTCTCTCTCCATCTCCATAGAGGCTCTCTAGTCAACACCCACTGCACATTAAATGCCACTTGACACTAGTCGAGCCGGTGTTGCTCTAGTCCGGTAGAAAGAAGAGTAATTTTTACTGAACTGTTCAATAAACTACATCATTAGGTCTTTCTCTCAGGGATAGAACATTGGCGCAGAATTCATACCGGTATTTGTTTAAGAAATTTCTATGCCTGTAATATCGGTGATTTAAGAGTAGAAAATTTTGTTTTAATTATAGTGGTGTGAATTCTGCGCCAGTGTGCCTCTCCTGTTCTCTGTAAACAGCCAATGAGCAAGCGACGTCCTAAATCATTAAAATTATTTTGCTAATTCAAATAAATTTGGCCAAATCAACAAAACTGTTTTGTTAAAAAAAAAATAAAATAAATAATAATAATAATTAGGGTTCTGGCAACAAAATTTTTCTGAGGCTATGCAAAAAAAAAAAAAAAAAAAAAAAAAAAAGATTGGTTTAACAAAATGTTGTTGTTTTAACAAAAAGTTTTCCTATGCGTAAAATTTTGATTACACAGAATCACATAGACGTACGGTTTCTATGAATTGTTAAATAGTTTAAGAGATCCTAAAACTTATAAATGATAAAAGAATCATGACTTTATTATTTTGTTTTATATACATATAAGAAAAAAAAATGTAAAAGTGATAATAAATATAATTGACTTATTTACATGCATTGTGTAATTCTTTCATGAATATATTTCTTTTATGTAAAATAATGTACCACCATAAATTATATCTATGTATTAAATTCTTGTTTGGGCTAATGAAGAAAAAACGTAGACGCAGACATAGACCACCCGCTGACTGTTATTAAAGTCAGAGATATTTCTCAAATTTGTAGAAATAACTAATACTTTTAACCAAACAGTTTTACGCAATTTAATACATTCACACCACGGAGTAATTCACACTTAAAGGTCAAGTCTATCATTTTTACTACTTGGGTGGTACATTAAAAGAAAACAAAAATACACGTCACATATAATTTACCGTTAAAAATATGGCTTTTTCTAATTGCTTATCTCAATAAATGTTAAGTTACAATCATATTTTTTGTTTTTACTCATATTACGATAATAAACCCGTCTTCTACGTTTCTCAGTTGCAAAAAGAAGTGACTATCAGGTTTTTAAAAATCACGTATTGTGTTTAAATTTTGAATCACGAAAGCGACATTTACACATCCTTCTCTTATATCAGACAAGTAAATCACGTGACTTTTTTTTTTTTTTTTTTTGTGTTACTGTACACAAACCAGTTGTACAAGGCCTTTTAATGCCATTTTAAAAAGGGAACATTCCATAGGATTATGAATAACATACATATTTTTTAAGAAATTCTGAAAATATTTACTGATGCTAGAGCATATAGGAGGCTATGGCTAGGGTCGAGCAGACGGAGAATTAGATAGACAGATATTTAGACAGATACACTAATTCAAATCATATTCACTCTTAAAAATTGTTAGAAAGTTTTAAAAATGCATAATGTAACCGAAAATGCAATTCCAGCAAATTTCTAATAATAGCCCTTAATGTAACTGAATATTTTTGTATGGCCCTGTAAATCTTAATGCTAAACATACTATTATCTATAGAAAGCATTGTTTTTTGCACATGAATAACATATTTCAATTTCATTAAGATTTATACAAAGTAAAGTTATTAAAATATGGTTTATAGAAATACCTCTCATAGAACGCAATGCTTTGGAATACTTTTGGATACTTTTGTTGCTGTACAGAAAGCAGTAGTGATATTTACTCCATTTTCAATAGAGAACATTTGATAGTGAACTTGAATAACATATATCAGTTTCAAGAAATTCCATTCATATTTACCGGAGTTAAAGCGTGAATAGGCAGACAGACAGACAAACCGAAACCAGTAACACTTTTCAACTTTGTTAAAAAAAAAAAAAAAAAAAAAAAAAAAAATGAGACGAGTGACACATCAAAATGGCAGTGCATAAATCCGTAAGAAGTTATAAATTTCAATAAATAATTTCCTGCCTGTATTCTGCAAATGGGAATTCTATGACTTTTTTAAAGAAAAATATTGTATGATCCGCAAGTGAAATTTCTTTCTAGAAAGAAAGTCGTATATTCCACAGAAACTTGTGAGTACAACTTCTTTCTTCTGGCAGTTCTGCAAAAAACTAATATCATATGGAAATGTAAAAATGATTTTGTGTATAATAATAATTTTAATCATCTCTGCATGAATATCATAATAGATGTTATAATAAATATGTTTATTTTGGGGGGGGGGGGGGGCTCATGCAAGATGTTGAAATTTTATAACTAATACATTTAATTACATAATAATAGTAATAAATTTCGAACTTATTTAAAACTGAGAATAACTCAATAATTATTGAGAAAAACATAATTTTAATGAATCTGTCAAAACTTAAATTTAAATGAAATGTACTGAAATTCAGAATTTTAAGTTTACAGGATTTTTCCCCCCATTTAATAATGATTTGACCTTCATGAACTCGACCAAGCTTTAATTATTTTCAGATTCAGTTCTGACGAACTCTGTTAAACTATGATACTGAATGTGCAACGTCATTCCAGATTATATAAGTATCACATTTCTTTATAAAATTAATGATATTTACACTAAGAAAATTTATTACTAACATTTTTGGAAGTGGTATAGGCAAAAACATTTGAAGATAATACACGTCGCTGTATAATCCGCATTATGAGAAAAATAAAGTTTTAAACGTATAATACGCGGATTATAGGCAGGAAATCAGGTTAACAGAAAAAGAAAAGATTACAAGGAATAAAATAAGAAATAAAACCCAAGGAGCGAGAGAGAGTTGTGTAATTTCGCAAAAGGCGTTAAAGAAAGTTCATAAACAAGATTTTTCGCACTTTTTAAAATGGGGAAAACTTCATAGAAATCCAAATGATTAAAAGAAACAGTAGAAGAAATAATATTTGCTTCAAAAAAATCAAAGCAATGACCATAAGACCAGCAGGGGAAGCCATAGGCCATTTAGAGATTTCTTTATTATAAAAACTAGCAGACTTTGCCCGCTTCGTTGGTCACCATATTTAAATGAATTTAAAAAAAGAATCAGTGATTAAAAAAAGAATCAATGAATTAGAAAAAGTGATAATGACGTTAATTTTTGTGAGATGCATAATTTAATTTTTTACAATTCTTTAATGTACATGTTTAATTAAATGTATTTATTTTTATGTCAAAAAAAATGAACTCTTTTTTTTTTTTTTTTTTTTTTTTTTATTTATTTATTTGGACAACTATTAAATTATAACTAATATTTATTTTCATATTTTAATTAATTAAAAGAAAACTTTGCAACGTAATATCTTTTTTAATAAGTTGATGTATATAGTATCCAAACAAAAAATGAACAATTTTTAGATCTTTTAAAAAGTATAACATCTATGCAGTATCTTTAAAAAAAAATTCATCAGTTTTTACTAAAAAAAAAAAAAAAGGCCAACTTTCATCACTAAAATAGTTAAAACTAGACTAATCAAAAACTAGTTGGCATAGGTGGACTCTGCTCAGTTCCCCATCATATTTATGTTCTCGTAAATTTCTAGTGCGAGACATATTATAATCATGTTAAAAGAAATGAATTTGACCAAAGCTTGATACAGTGACAGAATGAAATCCCCGCCTAATAGGCTATCCACCGTTCACTTCGATATATTTATCTTATTCTAACCTATTAATTTATTTTATCAGGGTCAATTCCGTTGTTTAGTTTTCATGCTACTATTTCCAATGCAATAATCCTCTCCTCAAAATTCATATTTATATAAAAAATTTACAATTTCGCTATGTTGATAAAATCGTAAACTACGAATAATTTACGAAATTTTCCTATTAGAATATTTGTATTCAATCATGTTCAAACCAATATCATAAATGTAATTTTGAAGTTGTCTAATGTATTTATGATCCTCAAAATGAAAGTTTATGCTCAATTTTGCCTTATTCTGACATATTAAGTAAATCGTAAATTCCAAATAACTTACGAATTTTTTAAATTGAAAAAAATCATAGTCTATGATATTCATGCCAGTATCCTGAATAATATTTCGAAAGTGGTTTGACATCTTTACGATGAAAACATCAATCAAGTTTGACGTTTATGTGAAATTTTGCTCCATTCTGCCATGTTAAGAATATCGTAAATTTCAGATAAATTACGAAATTTTTATATGGGAAAATTCATAGTCATAAATATTCATGCCAGTGTCCTAAATAATATTTCAAAAGTAGTCTGACATATTTACGATTAAAATATCTCTCAAAATTGACGTTTATGTGAAATTTCGCCCTATACTGCCATGTTAAGAAATTCGTAAATTTCCAGTAACTTGCGAAATTTTCAAAGTAGCATATTTATAGTTACCGATGTTCATTCCGGCATCAAAACTGATATTTTAAAACTGGTCTGACATTTTTACAGTAAAAAGTTTCCATTTAATGCACGTTTAAGTGAATTTTTGTCCTATTCTCCCATGTTAAGAAAATCGTAAATTTCTAATAACTCACGAAGTTTTTTAATTCGAATGTTGCAAATGAATAGGGTTCTTGCCAGTGTCGAAAGTAATATTTTAAAATTGATCTGACCTCTCTGCGACAATTTTTTCTTGAGATATCGTGTACACAGACTAACAAACTAACGGACTAACACACTAACAGACTAACACACTAACACACTAAAAGACACCCTACAGACAGGCACCATACAAATTTTGTCATTTTCGGATTCCTCACACCTGAAAACGTGTAGAAAAGTCAAAAAACCGAGTTCGAAAATTTTCACGATTACCTAAGTTCCCCATACCTATAGTATGATGGGGAACTAATAGGAGCGGTCCACCCGGATGTGTTCCCAACAAATTCTTTGCTTTATTTATATAGATTACGAAGGAGTTCATTTTGTATTATTTCAAGCTCTCCCCAGTGTGAGCCTATAGTTAGAGCCTTCAACATGAAAATTTTATGCAGTCCTATACATCATTCATGAAATCTATATGGTTCGTTCGTCGGTGACCTATAAATGCTTACTAGATATGAGTTTAATTCAATACAATGTTTATATGCTGTCATTTTCATTTATTCGCTTATACACACATACGCATAAACATACATACACACAAGAGTCTTTCGTGGGTCGGGTTAACTTGGCCCCCATCCGACCCGCGACCTTCAATAAAGTATTGTTAAATTTACGTCACATAAGAAGTTAAATTGAAATTTGAGTACACAAAACACAGTTATATTATTGAAGATATCTGTCAAAGAATTAAATATTACATAAAAAAATTACTAGTATATAATTATAATAAAACTAGTAAAAAATTGTAGCAAATATTAATAGTTTAATTGTAAACAAAACTTTAGTATACAATATTACAAATGTTCTTACTTATTAAAACTTTAAAAAATCCCCTATTCCGTATATTTTGACAGTATATATTAATAAGGAGGCACAAATGTGCATTAGAAGGCAAATAATTTTAGCATGTATGATTTTAAACATTAAGCGTTAATATTTATGCAATTGTAATTAAACTCATCTTATGAAGCATGTTGCATTAAATTTCTGTGGAAGAATGGAATCTCATGTAATTTCTGCATTTAAAATATTCCCATAAAAAAAAAAAAAAAAAAAAAAAAAAAAAAAAGTAGCATCGCTTGTGCTCGCATAACAATTCCCTATAGTTTTAACATAAGAAATTATTCCTACGGTAGATATTACTTCTATAAAATTCAAAAATTCAAACTACACTGATGGACAAAATTAAAGCAACCACCTCTTTTCTCGTTTTCTTCTTTTGCATATAATTTTTAAACAAATAAACATATGAACATAAAATTTAGATGGCCTATTTGTTATCATATTATTAACCAAATTTTATGTAACTTTAGCATAAGAATAATTTTCAAGCTAATAAATATTCATTTTTCTCTCAAAAGTAAGCTTTGGAAAAAATGAAAAATGTCAATAATTTTAGGAAAGAACACTTAATGAAAAGTGGTGTTAAAGATTCATTAGAGATAGGTAAAGATGCACACGCATCCATATGTCAGATTACAACCAAATCTTTCTAGCTGTATTCACTTTTCTGTTTCTTATTTTTTCTTCTTTTTTTCGCATGTGAATAGCTTTTTAAAAAATATACATACAAGCATGAAAATTGAATAACATGTTAAAATTATTCTTATGCTAAAATTACATAAAATTCGGCTAATAATATGATAACGAATAGGCCATCCAAATTTTACGTTCATATGTTTATTTGTTTAAAAATTATGTGCTAAAGAAGAGAACGAGAAAACAGGTTGTTGCTTTAATTTTCTCCACCAGTGTATATAACAGAATGCAACCAACATCGTTGCTTTCTTTATTATATTCTATTTCTTAAAACAATCTTTATAGATGCCACATGCACCACATAAACTTTAAATTTTACATCAACTTTTTAAGATAGCACGCGATCATGTTTTATATAAAAATTAAATCATTAAATTCATTTTTTTACTTATTTTTATTTCATTTTGCGCGCGCACATTTTATTTCCTAATTCAAAATTATTTAAAAAAACTTTTTCGATAGTATTTGTTTCGATACTGATTATTATTAATTTTCTTTTCTTTTTTTTTTTTTTTTTTTTTTTTTTTTTCAGAAAAAAAGATTTTGATGAAATTCTGGCAAAAGCAGAATTTAGTTTAGGACAGAGGACTATTATTTTATTTTATTTTATTTTATTTTATTTATTTATTTATTTATTTTTTCACATTATAACATCGCTTTCAAATTATTCAATTATATTTTCGATAAATTTTAGATTTCGATAAATGTCCAACTATCAAAAAATGACACCGCAAAAATCCCAGATTGAGACTGATAGTCCTCAGTCCTAAAAAAAAAAAAAAAAAAAAAAAAAACAGCGTTAAAAATTCTTCGGAAAAAAGAATATTTTGCTGATATACCCGCGGGTCAAAAATTAATTCAAACTCAATCCTTCCCCGATCCGATATAGGCTCTAATATTCTCATACATCACCATAAAATTAGCGAAAATGTTATCAGGGTATATCAAATATATCAAAATAATATAGGAAATATATCAAATTCACAATTATTATTATTTTTTTTTTTTTTTTTGAAGTGAAAACTTCTTTAGGCGCGTTGAGCACTTTTGGGTGAACAAAAATCATGAAACTCGCGTCATCGTCAGCGAAGGCTTTCCATGAGAAGAAACATATTTTTTACCAATTTATATTATCGAAAGTGGAATTCGAGATTTCAGCTGATTTACACGATTTGAGGTGTCCTGAATGGGTTTTCTTTTGTATCTTAGCTACTAATAAAATAATTTCATAAGTAATCAATATTTTTACCTAATATAAGGCTTAGTTCATTTAATTTGGATAGCTACAAATATTGTTCCGAATCATATAATACAGATCATAAACACTTCTTTACAAACCAAAAAAAATTCGAAAATAATAATCAAATAGCTCGACGATATAATTCACAAGTTACTTAGTTTTCACTTCTATCGGCAGTCCCCAAAGACTGCTTTGATTTTTTTTTTTTTTTTTTTTTTTTTTTTTTTTTTAATGATTATAATGCTTTCCCTTTATATATTCGGAAAGTAAAATAAATTCAATTTCTCTTTTCTCTTTCATAGCACGTCTAAATAACGTACAGTTCATGTCAGGTTAAACCTCCTCTTGACTAGACAAATATGTCAACGAGGAAATGACTTCAACCGTCTGTCAGTTAATAATGCATCATACCTGTCTTTCAAGGGCACTTGTTGAACGTAAATGAAGTAAGTACTACATGTACGGAAACAACTAAAATCTAATGCAATCGTATCTATTATAGCATGTAGAAATGCTGTTCTTACAAGTATTTAGAAGGGAAAAAAGGGGGGGGGGGATAAATCTATCCTAATATTATGAAAAAATAATAAAGATAATGTTCAAAGACCGATAACAATGAAAAATATTACACTCGGAGTATACTTTAAGGAAGAAACTAAGAATAAATTTAACACGAGAAATAATTAAAGAATTAAAAAAAAAAAAAGATTAAAGAAAGTATCAATCGCTGTTATCTTGTGTATGTTAATATATCTAGACATATTCTGCCTTAACTGTAAGCTTTATTTCACTATATTTTTTCTATTCAAGCACAAGAGCTTTTGAAACTATGTTTAATTTATTATAGCATTTTGAATGCATACGTAAAGTTCTATTAAAATGCAATTAGTTAAAAAATAAAATCTCATATAATTTTATTAAAGCATCGCTTAACTAAGTAAAATTATATGTTAATATATATGTTCTGATTAAATTATACTATGTTCTCTGTTCTCTCTTTTATTAGCCAATTTCTTTTTAAGAGGAAGTTTAAAAAATAATAACATGGAAAATAATAATTTTATTTAATTAAAATAGTTTTTAACTTCACAGGAAAAAAAAATTTCCTAAAATTGAAATTATAAAGAAAATATAAAAGATTTAAATCTGTTTGATTGGGGGGAAAAAACTGAAAATTTTTAATGATTTTACTTATGCGATGTTTCTGAAAATCATATTTTCACACATTTATAACATTTAGGTTTATTAAGTAAAATATATGTTAAGGAAACAATTTTTGTTTTGTTTTTGTTTTTGTATATAATTTACGCATTTAAAATATTTAAACTGCGTTTTCTCAGTTTGCATTTTTTTTTTTTTTTTTTGTGAATTCGTGATTTTTCCAAATGCTAAAACTTCAACAGATATTTAAGGAATGAATTATTACTATTATTATTATTATTATTTTATTTTATTTTATTTTTTATGACTAATAGATTATACTTAAAAGAATTGGGAAGTGGCTGTTGTAATATCTTTAAAGAAAAAATATTAAAAATAGGAATATATTATTATCATTATTATTATTTTATTTATTTATTTATTTTGCAACTTTTTTACATAGGCATGCACTTTTTTATTTATTATTTTTTTTCCCTCAAGAACTAATAAATAAGTGGGGTTTTATATATATATTAACATTAAGCTTTTTTAACACTTTCCAACAAGGTTGAAAAGTGTTTATGACTTCGGTTTGTCTGTCTGTCTGTCTGTCTGTCCGTCTGTCCGTCTGTCTGTCTGTCCGCGCTCTAACTCCCGTAAATATTATGGAATTTCTTGAAACTGATATATGTTATTCAAGTTCACTATCAGACGGTCCCAATTGAAAATGGAGTTTATACCTCTACTGGTTTGTGTACAGGGACACCCGAAAATATTTCAAAGCATTGTGTTCTATGAGAGGTATTTCTATAAACCATATTTTCATATCTTTACTCTAGACATATCTTAGTGAAATTGAAATATGTTATTCAAGTTCACTATCGGACGTTCCCTATTGAAAATGGAGTTTGTACCTCTACTGGTTTGTGTACAGGGACACCCGAAAATATTTCAAAGCATTGTGTTCTATGAGAGGTATTTCTATAAAACAAATTTTTATACCTTTACTCTGGACATATCTTAGTGAAATTGAAATATGTTATTCAAGTTCACTATCGGACGTTACCTATTGAAAATGGAGTTTGTACCTCTACTGGTTTGTGTACAGGGACACCCGAAAGTATTTCAAAGCATTGTGTTCTATGAGAGGTATTTCTATAAAACAAATTTTTATACCTTTACTCTGGACATATCTTAGTGAAATTGAAATATGTTATTCAAGTTCACTATCGGACGTTACCTATTGAAAATGGAGTTTGTACCTCTACTGGTTTGTGTACAGGGACACCCGAAAGTATTTCAAAGCATTGTGTTCTATGAGAGGTATTTCTATAAACCATATTTTCATACCTTTACTCTAGACATATCTTAATGAAATTGAAATATGTTATTCAAGTTCACTATCGGACGTTCCCTATTGAAAATGGAGTTTGTACCTCTACTGGTTTGTCTACAGGGACACCCGAAAGTATTTCAAAGCATTGTGTTCTATGAGAGGTATTTCTATAAACCATATTTTCATACCTTTACTCTAGACATATCTTAATGAAATTGAAATATGTTATTCAAGTTCACTATCGCACGTTCCCTATTGAAAATGGAGTTTGTACCTCTACTGGTTTGTGTACAGGGATACCCGAAAGTATTTCAAAGCATTGTGTTCTATGAGAGGTATTTCTATAAATCATATTTTAATACCTTCACTGTAGACATATCTTAATGAAATTGAAATATGTTATTCACTATTGGATGTTTCCTGTATAAAATGGAAGGAATACCACCATCGGGTTATACACAGGGACACTCAAAAGTATTCCAAAGCATTGCGTTCAAAGAGAGATTTCTATAAATCAAATTTTAATAACTTTAGTTTCCACAAATTTTAAGGAATTGAAATATGTTATTTATATGCACAAAAGAATGCTTTGCATACGATATAGCATGTTTAGCATTATATTGACAGGGTGGCACAAAAATATCCAGATAAATTAAGAGCTATTAATAAAAAAATTGTTAGATATGTACTTTCGTTTACGTTAAGCGTTTTTTTAGCACTTTCTAATATTTTTAACACTTTCCAACAAGGTTGAAAAGTATTTATGACTTCGGTTTGTCTGTCTGTCTGCCTGTCTGTCCTTCTGCCTGTCCGCGCTCTAACTCCCGTAAATATTTATGGAATTTCTTGAAACTGATATATGTTATTCAAGTTCACTATCGGACGTTCCCTATGGAAAATGGAGTTTATGCCTCTACTAGTTTGTGTACAGGGACACCCGAAAGTATTTCAAAGCATTGTGTTCTATGAGAGGTATTTCTATAAACCATATTTTCATACCTTTAGTGTAGACATATCTGAATGAAATTGAAATATGTTATTCAAGTTCACTATTGGATGTTTAAAATGGAGGAATTACCACCATCGGTTTTTGTACAGGGATACTCAAAATTATTCGAAAGCATTGCGTTCTATGAGAGATATTTCTATAAATCAAATTTTAATAACTTTACTTTCCACGAAGTTTTTGGAAATTGAAGTATGTTATTTATATGCACAAAAGAATGCTTTGCACAGAATATAGCATGATTAGCATTAGATTTACAGGGTGGCACAAAAATATCCAGTTACATTAAGATCTATTAATAAACAATTGCTAGAATTATACTTTCGTTTACGTTAAGCGTTTTTAACACTTTCTAACATTTTTAAGTGTGAATATGATTTCAGTTTTGTGTATCTGCCTGTCCGTCTGTCTGCCTGTCTGTCTGTCCGAGCTCTAACTCCCGTAAATATTTATGGAATTTCTTGAAACTGGTATATGTTATTCAAGTTTACGATCTGATGTTCCCTATTGAAAATGGAGTTTGTACCTCTACTGGTTTGTGTACAGGTACACCCGAAAGTTTTTCAAAGCATTATGTCCTATGAGAGGTATTTCGATAAACCCTATTTTCTTACCTTTACTGTAGACATATCTCAATTAAATTGAAATATGTTATTCAGATTCCCTATTGGATGTTTCCTGTATAAAATGGAGGAAATACCACTACTGACTTATGTACAGGGACACTTAAAAGTATTCTAAAGCATTGCGTTCTATGAGAGTTGTTTCTATAAATCAAATTTTAATATCTTTACTTTCTACGAAGTTTTAGGAAATTGAAATATGTCATTTATATGCACAAAAGAATGCTTTGCATAGAATATAGCATCGTTATCATTAGATTTACAGGGTGACACAAAAATATTCCGTCATATTAAGAGCTATTAATAAAAAAATGCTAGAATTGTACTCTCGTTTACTTTACGCGTTTTTGAAACTTTCTATCATTTTTTTAGTGTGAATATAATTTCAATCTCTGTATCTGTCTGACTGTTCTTGTTTCCGTCTGTCTGTCTCTCTGTCTGTTTTACTGCGCTCTAATTCCCGTAAATATTCATGGAATTTCTTTAAACCGATATATTTTTTTCAAGTTGACTATCGGATGTTCCCTATTGAAAATGGAGTGAATACCTGGTTTATAGTGAATATTCTGGTTTGTGTACAGGGACACCCAAAAGTTTTCGAAAGCATTGTGTTCTATGGGAGGAGTTCCTATAAACCATATTTTAATACCTTTAATGTATAGAAACTTCAATGAAATTTTAACATGTTATTCAATTCCCTATCGGATGTTTCCTATGTAAAGTGGAGTACATTTCTAACTGGTTTGTGTACAGGGGCACTTGAAAGTATTCCAAAGCATTCTGTTGTATGAGAGTTATTTTTATAAACCAAATGTTAATAATTTTATTCTCTACAAAGCTTAATGCAATTGAAATATATTATTCGTATGCACAAAAGAGTGCCTTCTATGTAATATAGTATAGTCAGCATTAGATTTACAGGGCCACACAAAAATAATCAGTTACATTAAGAACTATAAATAAATTTTGCTGGAATTGCACTTTTGTTTACATGAGCGTTTTAAAACTTTCTTATAATTTTAGTGGGAATATGATTTCAATTTGTGCATCTGTCTGTCCTATTGTCTACCTTTCTATCTGTTTGTCTCCGGCTCCTATCATCCGTGAATATTTTGAGAATTTTTAAAAAATGATACACCCAAGTTCCCTATGGAATGTTCCCTATTTAAAATGCCATTAATTGGTCCTGTACAACTAGTTTGTTTACAGGGACAACAATAACAACAATAAAAAAAACAATGTATTACATTTTAGGACAGAATTTTTTAAAAGTTATATTTAAAAATCTTTCTGCTATAAAAATCATAGAAACATTGACATGCATTATTAATATTCTAAAATGATGTTGTGTATAGAACATGATATGATTAACTTTCAAATTTACAGGGCTACACTAAAATATTCAGAGAGATTAAAAGCTGTAATTATAATCTGACGGCTGCGTTTTCTTTTGCGTTAAGCCTTTTGAACACTTTCCAAAATGCTTAAGAGTAATTTTAAAATCAATTAGTCTATCTGCATGTTTTTCAGTTGTTCTGTCTGTTGTGTGATAAAGTAGGCAAAGAATATTAAAAGTTATTCGATACAATTGCGTACAGTTGGAAAGTGTTACTAATCAATGCGTACTGCATGATTTTTCTTTTTTTTTTATAAATAGTATCTGTAGAAGTTTTAGCATTTTGGAAATCATAAATTCATGGAAAAATGTAAACTGAGAAAACATAATTTGCAGATCTTAAATGTGTAAAAAATATATCAAAAAACAAAAGAATTATTGCCTAAATATAGATTTTATTGAACACACCTACCTAACATAGCATAATTTATAAATATTAAACGGAAATATAAGCTATTCTATGAAACCTACAGTAGTGCGGTGCCAAGTCTGCTTAAAACATAAAGCTGCAGTATATTTTATCAAGTTTAGCAGTGTTCTGCAGAGACATGATCGGGAAAGACACTAACTTCCGACCGCTCTTAGGTATTGGAAACGTTTCTTTCAAAATTCATTGATAATTTGTTTATGCTCTAGAAAATACTAAAATCTGTTTTTAACAGAAAAACAGAATCACAGGCCACCTTTATTTATTTATATGCTTACTAAAAAGCCAAAAAAAAAAAAAAAAAAAAAAAAATATAACGCTGTTTTTTAGCTTAAAAACATGGCGGTGTTTTAAGACAGTTACAATGTCTTAATTTCAGATGCAAAGCGGTGTCTCAAAAATTAAGACTTTTTTTTTTTTTTTTTTTTTTCGTTATAGGACACACTTTTAACTGAATTTAAGACGTTTACGTTTACAGTGTTAAAGAAAGTTCTTAAATTGAATAGTCTTTCACACATTAAAGTGCGGGAGAATAAAACATTAATAATAATAAGTACAAAACTTTGAATAAACATCATGAAGTGCAATGAACTCGCAATAATTGTTTCGGATCGAAAAAACACATGACCCTTCGTCAGGCTAGCAAAGAAGGCAAGAGTGCTACAATCAAAGCGGCAACGCACGCAAACAGTCAATAATTACTTTGATAAGCGGCTTTTGTTATTCCTAATTGCATTCTTACTTAAATAATCTGGTTTAATAGTGTATTACATTCTCTTTCCCTACATTTTAATTTTATAAACGCAGATTGCAGATTGAAAATCTGTCTGAAAAAAATGAAGATAACAAATTCTGTATATAAACCTTACTTAAAAAGAACTGAAACTAGGTTTAGAAATACTGTTATTTGACAAATAGTTTTCTATGAAGAGAGCTACCGCCCCCTTCAATCCCCCATTTGAATGTAGTACTTGCAACTATATAAAATTCAAAGTTGTTATTAAATTTAAAAGTTTATTCCAAATTGTTCGCACAACTTTCACCGCACCATTTCTTAAAACTTATTAACCTTAATCAAACTGTTCAAGTATCAGCCGCATATGAGCTTCGAAATACAACATTTGAGTTTCATACACAAAGAACCACCATTAAAAACATGACTTTAGTATTCAGGAAACCTCAAAACTCAAAATTATACAAAAACAAGCGATTAAAATTGAACTTTATAAAATGCTTCATTTACCGTATAGGTATGATGAATTAAATTTAATTCCTGAGCAGTTTTCTTGTACATGGTAAAAAATAGTAAAGCATTTCCACTAATTATATTCAATAATTTTTTTTCACTTAATTTTTTTTTCACCAGCGCCATCTATTAGATAACATACATAAAATCTTAATTAACATGCCTTTTTACGATTAAGATTTTAAATAAGCAATTTTGTGCAATTCTAGCTAATAATAGATAAAATAAAGATATCTGAAAAATTGCAGAAAATGTATAACACGACCACCATTTGTGGTCCGATACATGCTCAGATTGAATCAGCATAATTTTCCCCAATAGCTGTTTAACGTATCAAGTTTTATTCATTTATATATTATAAAAACAGGGATACAGCCTTCTTGTAAACTACAGCGTAATAATGCCACCTGTCACCCGATATGTACCCAAACTGAATCAGCATACCACAATATTTATCTCACATATCTAGTTTGGTGCATTTATATACTATAAAAGCTGAGATATAGCCTTCCAGTAAGCGTGGACAAATTGTAGCATTGCAGTGTAGATGAGAGGAGGTTATCAATACTATTTACATTTCTTAAAATAACTTTACTTGTTTTTAATAAAAATCCTCAAAATCATACATAGTGCAATAATTTGTAATGAATTGTCACTTTAAAAAAAAAATGTTGTTATAAAAAGTTTGCTTAAAAAAAAGTTACAAATGGAGGTTAATATAAAATAGTCGGGTAATATGTAATAGGTGGTTTTAACCATAGAAAAACTGATGAGACTTCATAAAGTATAGTTATTTTTAACTATAAAAACCATATATTTAATATTATGTGAAAGCCATTTCTGCTTTGAGTCTATTTACAAAAGTCACAGATATGATCTTCGTTCTCTGCTCCAGTACAGTCAAGGTGAGCCCACACAGAACAGCTGAAACACTTAATCCAAATTTCTCGTCGTTTATCTTCGGAGAATTTTGCGTTACAGAAGGCACATTCAGTGTCTTTATTTTCTGGCTCTTTAGCCGAATATATGAAGTCAATTTCAGATGATACTATGAAATACCTAGTATTCTATAATACCCGACACGTCATCTTTGAAAATGAATTTTTAAATTCATGGAAAAATTATTTTCAGCTAAAAAACGACCAAAGTATAGCAAAATACAATTCTTTGAGCATACATTATGCTTAACATCAGTGCTCAGATCACGTGTGTACTAGTAAGTTTAAATGTTTGAAAACTTACCTGCAAAAACTCTTGAAAATCACAAAACTTACTTTGTTCTATAGAGAAGGGTATGACAACAACAAGCGGTCGCTTCTTACTGTATTGCTTCATGGGAATTCTTCTTGAGTAATTCATAGTATTTTGACGAGGTAGCAGCATCAACCAGAGTCAAAACCTCGGTATTCCATATTTCCCGACTATTCCATTATACCCTCCTCTCCTCTACTCCTTTTGGCCGCTATACACCCAAATTTCATTAATATAGTTTTTCATCTTTCCCCTCATACATATCACTGTGCACTTATCCACAGTAGAAGCTTATATATAGACTTTCCTTAAATTGAAGGAATTACAGCATTGTAGCGCCATCTGCTGGGTGATATATCTCAAAAGATAATCAGCACCATTTTGAGTCAAAGTTCAAATAACTGTCAAGTTTGGTTAAATTTTATCCACTGGTTTCTGAGATAAAGCACCCACCAAATTTTACTAATACACACACGAAAATATTTTCTAAAAATGTTTCAATAACGGGTGATACGGCACAATCTGAACTGCCTGCAACTAAACACGTCAGCAGCAAGTTGTTAACATAAAATAAAAAGGAAGGGAGCAATAGAAAGAGAAACACATGTTCTACGAAACACATATTTATTCAACTCTCAACTATAGCATTGTGTCTAATCTGATCAATCCTCTTCTTAGTGCTCTCCGCCAGGCGCTGCACAAGTCTGACGTCCAATTATCGTAGGCATAACTTAATGCTATTCGTGAACTTACGAGTGTTTTTGATTCTCCAGGCATTGCCATAGACTCAGGTTTTCAACAGAGCCCAAAAGTCTTCAATACATCTAGCCTCCGAGGGGTTATCAGGGTTGCCTTCCTTGGCGACGAAATGGATGCCTGCTTGTTCCAAGTGCTCCACCACCACTTTAGCGTAATGCTCACTGGCTTTGTCCGGCCAGAACACGTATTTTTCGTCGTAGTTTCTAATGTATGGAATCAGACGTTTCTGAATGCAGATAAACCCTGCCATTCATGGCGAAATTGGACTCCTTGATCTGCGGTTCTGTCCATCCGTTTTGTCCGATGGCCAGCCAGACCAGAACCTTCTTCTCAAACTTAGTTTTTGGATAAAATTTCACCTTAGGTTGCGTATCGTCTAAGTTCGAGGTGTCGAATACGTTGTTGACGTTAATGGTGGAGTGGGATGGCTTAAAATAAGATTCGTCATCGATGATCCAGGAGGCGTCTGCAAACTTTCGATACAGTCGACCACACAACCTCTTAGCCTAGAACTTCTGCCTGTCAGTACGTTGTGGGGTACGTTTCTTCTTGTATGCCTTCACATTCACCTTCTGTAGATTCCAATACATCGTGCTTTGATGAAACTGGAGCCGCATAGCTGCTTGTCCTGCTAAATCCCGTCCTTGTGATCGAACAAACGCTTGAGGGTGGTCAATTTTCTTTCAAGGACTTTGGTGTTGGATCCTCGAGAGCCAGGTCGACGAGATGCTGGTGTGCTGTCGTATAAAACGTTTAAAAATTCTATAGTCGTACAAAAGGGACCATTTTTCGGAATGGATATTGACGGAGTAGAACTGGTACATTCGCGAATGGAGGGTGTCTTCGCTTGAGGCCATCGTGCTAGTTAATGGTTCCTGTTGAAAACCCAGACAAAAACACATGAACTCTAGTTGAAACTCTCTACATATTATATAATAATTTTGTCCCTAATACTTAGCATTAAATGTCACAGAGCGCTACGCACAGTCCAGATTTTGCTGCATCACCCGTTAGTGTATAATATATCTCAAGACGTGGTTAGCTGGCAGTCGAAAAATTTCACAATTCAAATACTTTCTTCCTGTGTATATAGAAGAAAGTAAAAAGTGAAAAACATACCTTTGAGTTACTTAATTTAGAAAAAATAAGCATTAAAAATAAAATATTTATTATTCATATTATTCCTTAAAACTTTACTTTCCCGTTATTACTGATATATTTGTACTTTTATACTAGTTCTTATAAATTTATAAAAGCTACACGTAAGATCTTTATTATATTACTTACACTTGTAGGCAAATTACTAATTGACATCAATGTAGAAAATTTTAAATTTCTTTTATAAAAGATAATTTCTTTTTCATAAGTGAGAAAGAAAGAAATTGGTTAAATCCAAAATATTTACATGCTGTTACCTTGTATATTAGATAATATTCTAGCTAGTTATGTGTTTAAAAAACAAATTCCTGTCTGTATTTTAATTTTTATAGGGTCAACAATTTTTACTTTTGAGGTGAATTTTCCGCTTTGAAGCAATTAATCTTACTTAAATCCTTTGTAATCTTTCTTTTATGGTTAAAAAATTACTTAACTTTAGTAGATAAGTTAGTAATAGAATATTAAGATCATATTATTATTATTATTATTATTATCATATATTTTTTAAAGAAAGACATTTTTACCTTTCTTCTCATTCAATAATCTTCAAAACTTTCTTTCGAAAATGGAATTGATAATACTCACGCACTCAAAATATTTGCAGACATTCTCTGATACTTGAGTGAAGAATAGTACAAGATTTTTCGAGTATCTGTTGAAATGCTTTAAGGAAAAATTTACTCGAAAAGAAAATGTAATGTTCATTTAAAGAGGTTTCTTTTTCCTCTGTTTACCTTTTATTAAGTGGAATACTAAGAAAATACTGGTCAGGAACCATTTCATTTTACAGAGAAAATTGATGTTTGGATAATCTTTCAAAACCATTTGGAATATAAAAATTGAATTTTGAAAGATATCTACCTTCAGATAATTCAATGTTTAAAGGACATAAATAGTATTTTACAAAAAAAAAAAAAAAAAAAAAAAAAAACTGTATAAAGGACTTTTATAATAATAATAAAAATAAAACAAAGCTGTTAAAGATATGTTTACGTCTTTATACTAAGTATATTATTTGTCGTAGAATACATTTTTTTTTTTTTTAACAGATGAGAGGAGGGTATTATGGAATACCATTTACATTTCTTAAAATAACTTTACTTGCTTTTAATAAAAATCCCCAAAATCATGACAAGTACATAATGTAATTATTTGTAATGAATTGTCAATGAAAAAAAATGAAAAAAAAATTTTTTTTTTTTTTTGTTATAAAAAGTTTACTTTAAAAAAAAATGCAAATGGAGGTTAATATGAAATAGTCGGGTAATATGGAATAGGTGGTTTAAACTGTTTAAACCAAAGAAAAACTAATTAGACTTCATAAAATCATCTTCGGAGAATTTTCTGTGATAGAAGATACATTCGGCATCTTTATTTTCTGTTTCTTTAGTTGAATACATGAATTCAATTTCAGATGATACTATGAAGTACCTATTATTCCATAATACCCGACACGCCACCTTTGAAAATAAACTTTTAAAGTGACGAACAAAATATTTGCAGTTAACAAACGACCAACGTATAACAAAATACAATTCTTTGAACATACATTATACTTAATATCAATGTTTAAACCTCACGTGTACTAGTAAGTTTAAATGTTTTAAAACTTAGCTGCAAAAACTTTTAAAAATTACAACACATACTTTGTCCTATAGAGAATGGTACGACAGCAACAAGCGGTTGCTTCTTCCTGTATTGCATCATGGGAATCCTTCTTGAGTAATTCAAAGTATTTTGAAGAGATAGTACCACTAATCAGAGCCGAAACCTCGGTATTCCATACATACCGACTATTCCATAATACCCTCCTCTCCTCTACTAGTTAAAGATTTTTATGTATGGTGCATGCCAAAAGTTTAAACATAACAACAAATTTTTAAATAAAACTTCAAGTATTCACTTTATTCGATTATGTTATTATTTGTAGAGTTGAAATTGAGATCTTAAATTAATATTGTATAAAATGCCTTTTGAATTTTGTTCCGAACCATGGAATTTAAAAATTGTGCAAATATAGTAGTCGTGTTAATAAATTCATATTGTATAAAATGCCTTTTGAATTTTGTTCCGAACCATGGAATTTAAAAATTGTGAAAATATAGTGGTCGAGTTAATAAATTCATATTGTACAAAATGCCTTTTGAATTTTGTTCCGAACCATGGAATTTAAATATTGTGCAAATATAGTGGTCGAGTTAATAAATTCATATTGTACAAAATACCTTTTGAATTTTGTTCCGAACCATGGAATTTAAAAATTGTGCAAATATAGTAGTCATGTTAAAAGTTTAAACACAAAGTTGATGTAGCAAATTTTACAAAAGATGTAAAACGTTGCGCATGCAAAACGATTTCTGGGTTTAGGAAAATTGTTAGAGTGTTACTTTTATATTTATACAAATGGCGCAGTTAGAAGAATTCTCATATGAGACGGCATTGAAAACCTAGAGTATGAAATAAAAATATAGGTTCATTTATGAAATTGTAACTGCATATTAAAGATCATAATGAAAAATTTATGAAGTTTTGGCTCATGGCGATTCAAAAGAAATTTTTGTTTAGAAAGACCATGAATCTCTTCTTTTCCAGATTTTTGATCGCTTAACTTTTTTTATGCATATTTTAGCCGGTGTCAGCTGATTTTCTTATTTCTTCATACTTCTAATAGTGTACAGGTTTTGAGTAATTGATTTTTTTTACTTTCTCTTACCCATAAGGTAGAGAAAGTATTGTTTTTGGGTCAAATTTTCGAACGCGAAATTTTGTTATATTTACACGTTCTGAGGTCCCCTGAATACGAAAATCGTGTTTTTAGCAAATGGTCTGTGTGTCTGTGAGTCTGTGTGTCTGTGTGTGTGTCTGTGTGTCTGTGTGTGTGTCTGTCTGTTATCAGCATATCTCGAAAACAAATTATGGCAGAAAGTTCAAACTTGGTATTCTAAATGTGTATCATATAGGGATGCTACAGTAAGCTTTTCGTTAAGATCAAGAAAATGGTTCGTGTACAGGGACAATCAAGATAATTCTAATACATTACGTCTATGGGGAAATTGCAGGTAAGTAGAGTTTAACGTCTATAGACTGCACTAAACCAAATGAAACGGACATATATTTTTTGTAATAGAGATAGTTAACTGGGAAAAAATTTTTGTGTATGTAGGAGCCTCGCCTCCCCCCCCCCTGGGGGGGAAGTCCCCCCTCGAGGGGAGTAAATTTTCATGATGGGTATCATTCAAAAGAGCTTGCGAATACCTTTAAAACGAATGGTTGAACTATAAATCTGTGATAATTTAAAAAAAAAGTTATAGATTTTTTTTTTTAATTTTAACGAAAAAAAAACTTAGAAAAGAAAATCGTATTTTTTTTTTTTTTTTTTTTTTTTTGAAATATTGAGATTAAAATGGACTTTTTTTGGATATTTAGTGTTACACTACCTCTCTAATATGGAAATCGTCTGCATTATCATAAAAAACAATTTTTTTTAAATAATAATTTTAATAAATTATTTTTTAAAAACAGAATTATTTTTTAATAACCGAATTAAATTCTATATAAATGTAGGTGCATTAATGAAACGGGGGGTTGAGGGGGGCGGCAGCCCCCCTCACACAGAACTAATTATCGTATAAAACTCTTCTGAAGCCTAATTTGAATTCTTTAGCATAGGTTTACATGACAGTTCTCGTTATCTTACCTGTTAATCTGCAACCTGTATTTATAGTATTAAATTTCAGGGTAAGAGAAAGTCGTGTGAGTGACACACCAGATTATTTTTTTTCTTTTTACGTTTTCGAATTTTTACCCCATTTTATTCCCGTGCAAAATTTCGGTGATAACTACCAGTCACGGTGTTTGACACAATATAAATTTGGATTCAATTAATAATTAATCTCTGTTCCATATTAATAATACATTTAAAAGACAAATATCGAAAAAGTTCTGTTATTTGACGTGATGTGAAGATAATAATAAATACTCATTCTTTCCTTCACAAACCAAAACTATATTAAACATACAATACACAGATTTGATATGCGTTAAAGACATAAGTTGTGCTGAAACATTGCGACTGAATATTTAACATAAACAATATAATGTTTAGTAACAATGCGAATGATAGCATGCAAGCTACCGTGCGGATGAAAAAGAATAAACTGTTCTGTTCGAGTAGAGTTGAGATGTTCGTACCTGTTGAACAGAAAAAAGTAAAGTTGAGATGAAAACAGTTAAATCGAAAGTGCCATTGAGTGCGGAGTACGATTATGTTAAGAATCGAATATGACTGGATGGTGGAAATCGAACATGACTCCCACCCTATCAGGGCGCTAGTCCTGATATAAAGGGAGAACAGCAATTTTGTTAACAGTTCTTTTAAAAGAGTCTTTCGTTTTTATAGACACCACTCTTACCAGCCCGTCGGTACCGGTGTGAACCTTTGTTATTCGACCAATTGGCCAGGATAAAGGTGAGCAGCTGTTGTCTATGATAACCACTAATTCTCCTTCCTTGATATTTGATGCAGGATGTTGCCATTTATTTCTTGATTGCAAGGAACTGAGATACTCCTTTTTCCAAGCCCTAGAAATATCTCGTCTCATTTTTTGCACTAGTTGCCGTCGGTTCTTGAGATTCCTGCTACAGGATAATGGTTCATCTGCAGGTAAAAGCATGACATCACCTGTAAGAAAATGTGATGGGGTGAGAACATTAATAGAGTCTGTATCAGAATCAGTACTTTTAAAGAGGGGACGTGAATTTAATAAGGATTCAATTTGTGTTAATAAAGTGCTCAATTCCTCAAATGTCAACCGTGTATCACCGATTACTCGTTTAATGTGAAATTTACAGGAACGTACTGCAGCTTCCCAAATTCCTCCGAAATGAGGTGATGCGGGAGGAATAAAATGCCACTCTATTGCGGCTTGTGTTAAATAATGTGCTACGCATTCGTTTCTTGGTAAAGACAATATTTGTTTTATTTCATCGAGTTTCCTTTTAGCACCAACAAAATTGGTTGCGTTATCGCTGTAAATATGACTAGGTGAACCACGTCTAGCACTAAAACGTCGTAAGGCAGCTATAAATGCGTCAGTCGTCAAATCGCTGACAGCTTCGATGTGTTCTACTTTTGTAGCAAGGCAAATGAATAAAGCTATGTATCCTTTTGTTGTTTGTTTTAGAGCCACGACCCTTGTTAAATTTTATATACATTGGACCAGCATAGTTCACACCACATGCAAAGAAAGGTCGCTCGAGATTTACTCGATGTGGTGGTAAGTTTCCCATGAGCTGGGGTGTAGAAGTAGCTTTGAAACGGAAGCATTTCACGCATTTATTAACAAGCTTATTGATTAATCTTTTTCCACCAATGATCCAATATGCCTGTTTTATAATGTGGGATAACAATGATGGTCCTGCATGCAAGTGTGCAATATGTTTCTCTTGCATAATAAAGTTCGCTCAATTTGTGTTTAGACGGCAATATTACCGGATGCTTTTCGTTAAATGATAATTGAGCATTTTGTAAGCGACCTCCCACCCGTAACAGACCGTTCTGGTCAATGAATGGGTGTAGAGAGTGTAAATGACATTTTCTAGACAAAAGGTTTTGATTCTTGATGTGTCTTAAGTTTTCATGAAAGTATTTATTTTGTACCCATCGAATGATGTTCTCTTCGGCGTGTTTAGTTTCCCTACATGTAAGAGGGAAACAAGAATCATTTGTTGAGACATGAACTTTACTTGGATTTGCAGTTATTTATGAATCTTATGCAATATGCCAGAATGCGTTTGATTTTAAAAAATGAAGAAAACTTATTGAATAGATGATCATAAAGATCATTAGATGTATCAATATGGTAAGACAAAATGGGATCAGCTTTCTTGATGTGAAGATAATAATAAATACTCGTTCTTTCATTCACAAACCAAAACTATATTAAACATACAATACACAGATTTGATATGCGTTAAAGACATAAGTTGTGCTGAAACATTGCGACTGAATATTTAACATAAACAATATAATGCGAAAATAATAATGTGAAGTAATAATTGTGAATAATGCGAAAGATAGCATGCAAGCTACTGTGCGGATGAAAAAGAATAAACTGTTCTTTTCGGTTTCTGTTCGAGTAGAGTTGAGATGTTCGTACCTGTTGAACAGAAAAAAGTAAAGTTGAGATGAAAACAGTTAAATCGAAAGTGTCATTGAGTGCGGAGTTCGATTATGTTAAGAATCGAATATGACTGGATAGTGGAAATCGAACAAGTTCTAATATCTGAAAAACGTAAGAAAGCTTTTGAATCTTCATTATTTAGAGGTTCGATTACAGTTAGGCAAACAGCACTTGTTATTTCGTGATAACTACCTGAGTATCATATTCAACAGGGAAATATATATATATATATATATATATATATATATATATATATATTACTTGCTCTAATGATTTTGGATGCTTTTTGAACAAATTCCAAAATAGAATCAAGTAATATATTTAGTAAGACAACATGGTTGTGGTCCTTCAATGAAATGGAGATGATTTTTCTTCGACAATCAGACATCCCTAGCGTTCATCAACGGTCCTAAAAATTCTGTAAACTATCAAGATACACTTAAAAATAATTTTCTTTCGGTAGAGTAAATTTTAGATTGGAAAATTTGAATTTTTCAACAGAATAATGCCTCAACCGATAACCTAACTCAACATTGCTGTAAATTACGTCTAAAATGGAATCGACTTTCGACTGGCCAACGATAAATCCTGACCTAAATATGATAGACAATATATAGAATATCCTCATGTGTACAATTTACTGAAACGATAAGCAGTATCCCAAGCAGCACCGAAACGTTCTCTGAACGTTCAAAAATTGTTTTGCAAACACGTTCTAAGAACGTTCACTTTGAACGTGTTATAGACGTCTATAGGTCCATCTTGAAGACGTACAATAGTACGGTTCAGAGAACGTTCAATGAACGTGTAACTATCACCATCGGTGTTATAGAAGCGTTCTGAGAACGTTCTATGTATACGGTCTCAGAACGTTCTAAACGTTTTTAGAACGTTTTCAAAACGTTATACACATTTTCAGAACGTTCCAGAAAACGTACTGTAAACGTTCCAAAATAGTGTAGTTAAAAAAAAAAAAAAAAAAAAAAAAAAAAAAAAATATGACGTCATTATAAAAAATCACCTCAGTACGAGCTTTTAGAAGTAAAAATTACATAGCTGATGACAAATAATGATACAACACATGAACAGGGATATGAATTACTTTTTTTTTTTCAATTCAAATAATGTTTGAGAAATTTTAACATACTTACTATTCCTTTAATTTCAACGTATATGCATCAAAAATTCTATATTCTATGACAATTTTCCCCAAAATGTGCCATAACGTCTCTTTATACCTTAAAAAATTTCTTAAATTTTTGAAATTTTTAAAAATTTCTTTTTTTCCCCTAATCTGAAGATAATGAAGTTGTAGTATTAATTACAAAACTTTGAATACACACCATAAAATGCAAGAACTCGCACCAACTGTTTCGGGTCAAAAGAAGACACAACCCTTCGTCAGGCGAACATTGTAGGCACGAGAGCTGCAAACAAGCACGTTGAGTGTGTTGAATGCGTTGCCGCTTTGTTTGTAGAAGCCGTGCTTTGTTTGTAGTAGTTGCGAGTTCTTGCATTTTATGGTGTTTATTCAAAGTTTCGTAATTAATACTATAACGTCCTTATCTTCAGATTAGGGGAAAAAGAAAATTTTTAAAAATGCAAAATTTAAGGAATTTTTTAAGGGATATAGACACGTTATGACACTTTTTGGGAATTACTGTCATAAAATATGGAATTTTTCATGCATATACGTTGAAATTAAAGGAATAGTAAGTATGTTAAAATTTCTCAAACATTATTTGAATTTAAAAAAAAGTAATTTATATCCCTGTTGCTGTGTTGTATCATATTATTCTTCCTCTGCTATGTACAACTAAACTCTTGATTTATTTTGCTTGTTTTAATCCTTGTGATTCCGAATGCGTCATCCTATGATTAATGTTTGTTTTTCATGGTTGTTTTCTGTTTGATTCTCTGATTTCTTGAAGTAAATAATTTATTCCAATTTATTCTTCATTTCTAACTTCAATTAATTTCTTGTACGATAGGGTGCCCGCTAGCAATTTGCTATTATAGCTGCTAACGAACGAAATCGTACATTGGTGCTCAACGACGAAAAGAATCACCCCTGACGAGTTTTTTTTTTTTTTTTTTCCTACCAATCTAAGCTTTTCCTAAAAAAAAATGTTTAAAATGCTGTCTTAATTTTTTATTTCCTCGTTGCTTGTTTGTATCTTTTGATTTGAGTTTCAGGTGGTTTTTACGAACCGGCAAAATTATTAAAATTGCAACTAACAATATAGGAATAAATTTATGATTAGACTGAAGTTAAATAAAATAAAAATAAATAAATAAAAAATAAATGTTTCAATAAATCACAATCAGTCACCCCAGGTTATTTAAATTTGTTGTAATTTCCTTCTCATTGATCTATGTGGTTTCAGGGATCTTATATCTGTTGCTTGGCTTTAACTAAGATTAAAAACTCATTTATACATATATATATATATATATATATTACATTTTATTTTTTTTAAATACAGGGTGCAAAGCATTGTGACGAGAATACCTTTATCTCCGCAACTATTGGTCGCAAATATATAGTTTCAGTTACAAAATGTTTTAAAGAATATGAGCATTTGTGGTATAACATGTTTAAATTTAAAATATCTATTTTTTTCAAAATTGCAAAAACTAGCTTTTTACATAGTCCCAGATCCCTATAGTCATATTTAGAAAAACTGACACTCATCCTAACAAAAAGTTTCATTTCTATTCTCCCAAAATGGAACAAGATATTTAAAGTTTGGATTTTCTAACATATTTCGGCCTTCAATAAGGGATCGGTTTAAAAATCATAATTGGACTTTGTTTGCATTTTCCCTGGGTTTATTAAAGAATTTTTCATTGACTTTTTAATAAAGCCCGAGAAAATGCGAAATAATCCTAAATTTTGAAACTAACTATCTCAGACAATTTTGGGTGCACAAAAGTTAAACTTTTTGTGTTATATAGGTTTTTTAGGTTGGAACTCAACTTTCACTATTAGTGTCATGAAAATTGTATAAAAATTATCACTTTTTGTGATTTTTAATAAATTGATTTTTTAAATTTAAACATGTCATATAATGAATTCTTACATTTTTTTTAAATACATTTTCTTATTGGAGGACGTCTGAGACCAATTTTTGCGCAAATAAAGGCCTGCTCTCGACTTTGCACCCTGTATATTCTAAACATTTCTGGGTACTACTTTGTAAGTCCATGGATAGTTTATAAATATATTTGAATGCTGAAGTTCATAGAAAGTTTTAATATTCCAACATAAAAAATAATTTCAAAAATGAATGTACCAATACACCGCTAAAATAATATATAATTGAGTTTAGAATATATTGTTAATTTATAATAATAAGAAATTGAAACAAAAAATTAAAAATTAGTTAGAAGGAGGAAATTTTAAAAATTTCCTAATACTTAAATACATATATATATTTTTAATCAAAATATTTTTCTAAAATATTTAACATACTTCATATTTTTAAATTTCAGTGCATGTGTGTATAAATATTTTCAGTTTACAGCAGCAGTTTACAAAAATGATGTTTGCAGGTATTTAAATTTATTCCACATGGCAATGTAATTGGTATTCTTTAAATGTTTAAATTTCTTTAAATTGAATCAACGCAATTTTTACCTCATTTGATGTAATTATGCTATCATGGCACATTAAATAATTGATAAATGTAAATATTATTAGTATTAATAAATAATATAGTAAATCGTCCTATTTTTTTAAGCAGAATATCTTTTTTTTTATAAAGATGTGGAATAAAATTGAATTGACTCTTTGTTTTATTATGCAGTTAAACAATTTCATACATTTTATTTAATAAATAACAGTAAAGAGATATTTAAAATTGTAAGTCGGTGAAACTTAGGATATTATTTTAAAAATGTGCAATTTGCATAACCTAGATTGTATATATATTATCATATAAACATTAAATAAATACTTCAGAATTTAAAAAGAAAAGAAAAAAAGAATTACGAACCTTCTGAATTTTCATAAGAATTTTCTTCAAGAAAACACCCTTCCAAATAGCATTTTAAAATACACAATGACCAGTCGGAAGGGCATTCACTTAAAATTAGCTCTTATCTTGTAATGTCTTTGTGACTTCTTCATACTTCATTCAGAATTATAATAACCAAAAATAGTTATTTTAACAAATTCCATCTGAGAAGACTAAATTAATAAAGTGAATCCATTATTTCTAAGCGGTTGTCTGTAACAGGAGCAGTTTTTTCTGCGATTCAACACTGCTTTCAAGTATCAAAAGTTAGGCTTAAGAACTTACGAAGATATGAAAATGATTGTTTAATTGATATTAAAATAAGACTTTAATAAATAGAACATAGAGAATATTACAGGTTAAAAATATTACATTTTTACCTTTTCTAAAGCTTATCCTAGTCTTTACAACGCTAAAACTGAATAAATCAGATTACATGTTTTAAAATTACCGCCTCACATAACGACACGACTTTCCCAAGACCTGGCACCGGCGCCTGGCGTTTGACTTTGCAGTTGCACGGTCAGCGAAAATTAAATAAATGCAATCCACAGATGTCGGTGTTATCATCTGCTCTCCCTTCTTGCATCCGCAATAAACATGTTTCAAAGTTCAACATTTGAAACAGAAATTTATTAAGCATTTATAGCTGTAGAAAACATATAGTCAATATTTTAAGGAAAAATTTAGTGGAGTTAAACAATTATTAAAATTTTTATAAAGTATTTTAAAAACTTATGAGATCACTTTATTTTTCCATTTTAAAATCTCGAATTAAACGGAAAAGTATATTTTGTTTTAGTGTATATTTCAGTATTGAACAAAATATTCAGTGAAAATAAATAAAATAAAATAAGACCAATCAAACAGAGTAATGATTTAACAACATGATCAATATTGATAATTTATCAGTAACATTTAAACTTAAATAGAATCATAACTTAAAGAAAAGAAGAAAAAAACTCATTTCTGTAACTTCCCGATGAGTATTAGAGACCGCGAGGTTCTACTCTCGAACCTTACAGACGGGAAGTGTTGGTTTCGATTCCTGGTCACGCTCGTCGACTTAGGTTTTCGGAGTTTTCCCGTGATTTTCTTTGAAACTCGCGTAAAGCACTATATTACTTATTCAATAACATCCGTGATTAGCTTTTTGTATCTAAACTCTGGGTCTGGGGAATGCATAGATTTTCATGACAGAAGACAATCATTTTTATGCTGTATAGAAGATCTTAGAAAATGTATTTTTCTAAGGATTTATTATTATTATTATTACAAATGAAAAAAAAAAAAAAAAAAAAAAAAAAAAAAAAAAAAAACGGTAAATTTGTTTTAAATCATCAGAAAACGATGTTTCAATTATTCGTTTTAAGGGTGATATCGAATTCTTTTATAGTGAAAATTTTTATCCACCCTTCCCCCATCCCCCAGGGATGATGTATACTTATTCCTAGGGGAAAAAACAATGTCCTACGAATAATAATAATAATAAAAACTGTTTGACTATTACTCGTTATACATCCAAATTGAATCAATAATATATATCAAATGTATGTCACGCAGAAGGTTTGGTGAGTATATATATTACAGAAGCTGATAGATACCCTTTCTGTGAATGGAAAATTTTGGAACGTGGCAGTGCCACCTATCGTCCGATATGCACCCAAAGGCAATCTGTAGAGTTTTACGTAATATTAATTTCACTTACCAAATTTACAATATTTATAAATCACAGAAGTTGAGATTTTCCGTTTCCGTTATGAGATTAAATTGCAACATAGCCACGCCACCTGTTGGCCGATGTGCATCCAAAATGGACCAGTAAAGCTTTACATAAAATCGATTTCACTTATAACTTCAGTGTATCACAAAATTTATTGTTAAATCACAAGAGTTAAAATATTGCCTTTCCGTTAAAATGATTAAATTGCAGATTAGCAACGCCACCTGTTGGACAATATATACATCCAAATTGTATTAGCAGAGTTTATGATGATATATGCCAATATATCAAGTTTAATGCATTTGTACACTATAGAAGCTGAGATATAGCCGTCCCATAAATGGAGAGTTTCATTGCATAGCACCGCAATCTATCGGACGATATATCCCAAATGAAATTCAAATAAACTCCAATTTAGGGCAAGATCTAATATTGTAACAAGTTTGGTTGAATTCCATACATTGATTCCTGAAATACAAAATCCACAAAATTTTTCCATGAGTTTAAAATTTTGTAATTTTTTTTCACCTCACCGCTACTGATTATTGAGAAGCATTCTTTACTGACGTGCTAACAAAACGTTAAACTGAAAATGTAAAAAATGCTCTATTCTCTATCATGCTAAAAATTATAAATTTCGAATAACTTACGAAGTTTTTAAATTAGAATGTTGCAAATCTCTCAATAAGATCCTTATGAATATCATAAGTGATATATTAAAACTGGTCCGATCTCTCTGCAATCATTTGTTCTTGAGATATCGTGTACATGAACTAACGGGCTATCACACTAATAGGTGCCGAAGCCGATACACATTAACAGATACCATACCAATCTTTTGACTTCCGGATTCCTCACGCCACAAAACGTGTAAAAAAATCAAAAACTGAAGTCAAAAATTTTCATGATTAACCTATTTTCCCTACCAATAGCACTAAAAAGTCATTTTGTCATATTCGTTATAATTACGCTGTTACAGAACGTGTTATGACGGTGTCACACTTGAACGTTCTATATAGAACTAGAATTGTACGTTTTATAGATGGTACAAATCAAACATTTTCAGAACGTTCTAAATAATACTATTTCTGAACGTGTTTTAGAACGTTCTTTTGACACGAAACACGGTGTTTGAACTATTGAAACCGTTATTAGACGTTCACAGATCGTTCCTGTGCTACTTGGGATTATATAGTTAAAGATTTAATATCCATTAATAAATATGCTTGGTTTAAAATTAAAATCATGACGAAAACAATTCAGAATTTGATTTTTTATATGTATATCAATTCATTCAACTAAATAATGCAAAACATAATTTAAAATTTTTGCTTTTAATTTCAAACACATTGCTTTTAGATGAATATATTTCTTGCCATTTCAGATTTATATTTAGAAAGGAAGAAAAAAAAAACCTTATGTGTTTAAGAAAAATAAATAAATGATCTTTGTTTTAACAAAGTTTATTTTTCCCACGATCCCATTACCACAGTATTACTAATTTTGTTCGTCTTCTTCTTCTTCTTTTTTTTTTTTTTTTTTTTTTTTACATGCACACATACACACACACACCAAAAAAAAACCTACTTAAGCATTCACGGACGTAAGCTCATTTTTGCCGTAACTATATTCCTTAAAGTTAGAAAGTGTTGCATAATCCATGAATAATGCATTGTTAATATTATTCTTATTTAATTATTGAAGAGATGGGGCGGGGAAGGATCCGCCTAACAGAATCGTTATTTAAATATTATTTTGCATATTTTGCATTTACGTGTATCATTTGAAAGTAAATTACATCCATCTATTTTTAAGGAAGAATTTTTTGCTTTCATTTACCCATATAATGGGTTGAATTTTCGAAATTGAAGTTTTGATATTTCTACACGTTTTAGTATCCCTATTAAAATCCCCCTGAATACGAAAATTAGCTTTATACTGTATTTAGCACGAGAAAGATTTGTGATAAAGCCATAACTTATGAAGAGGCATACTTCTAATTTTTTACACAAAATTTACCTGAAGCACGAAAAACAGTTACAGGTATTATACACGTATTATACAAGGGATTACATTTTGAAGACTGGTCTGTTTTAATGTGAACACAAGTATAGGGAAATTAAACAGATCATTGATTGGACGATACAGCTCACAGATACCTGCATATTTGTGTGACGTCACTTACCAAAAGACCAATAGATTAAATCATCAAGAACACAATGATGATATACACCACAGCAATCCACCCCTTAGTTTCTTACACCATACCTGATAGGAGGTTTTCTAACTCTATTTGATCTTCTTAAAACCTGTTGGGAAAAAGACATGCTAGAGTTTTTAAAATGTGAATGTTCAGGTTTTAGTTCATTATCAGGAGTGCACAGATTTTTATCATTGGGATCAGTCATATTAATATCCCTAGGCTTTGTAGACATTGTGGATCTCCTGTCGGTTGGTACCGGATCTGGTGCAGCAGTGGTCTTTTCATTAAGTGCCTTTTCTCTTGAATCAACTGGTTCCGGATCTGGTGTCATGGAAGGCCTATCGCCAGACGTAGCGTTTCCATCATATTGTGGATGTAGATTCTTGTCGTCGGGAACCATAGAATTATTTCTATTGAGGACCTTTTCCTCACGTTCATTAGGACTTGTAGTTTCTTTTAATTGTACTTTGGAGCCTACATTTGAGAGTTGATCTATGTGTCTTTTCTACACATGTGGACCTACTTGAATTCTATAGTGAAACGATCGATAATTTCTAGTTTATACTTTTCTAGGTGGTGAAACATATTATATTATAAATCCTTTGTATGGCGAGAAATTCTAGCTTGAGTTTCTAGAATTGGGTCATAAATAAAAATTATAGTTATTAAATCTTACCTCTTGCTTTTGCATTAATTTGCAGAGATTAATAAATGAGTTTTACCATGATGGAATTCACTAGCATAGAGGGAACTTATAAAGATGACATGGAACTATTTTTACTAGAGCCATAATTCGGTCTCTAGAGGTGAGTCACAGATCTTTTTTCCAGTATAGCTTTTAGCGATTAGCATGTGTGTCTGTTATCAGCATAATTTAAAAAGAAATAAAGTAATGAACTTCAAAATTAGTATTTTGAAGATCATTTTGGACGCTACTTTAACGTTTTTACTAAGATGGTAAATTTTCAAACTATTAGTGTGGATAAAACTTCTCTGAATAGTTTTAAATACTTTTTTTTTTTTTTTTTTTTTTTAATAACTTTTTTTTTTTTTTTTTTTTTTTTTTTTGTAGAACATTAATTAAACGGGAGGTTAAGAGGATCTTAGCCACCGCCCCCTCCCCCCCATTCCTCCTTACACAGAAATATGTGTTTAATAAAAGTTTCTAAAACTAGCTGGGTAAAAGAAAGTAGTGTATAACTTTGTTAGAAAATGTTGAAAATGTAGAACATATCCGAAAATGTCCTTGAAGCAATTTAGAATAATATCCCTTAATGTTTCCGAACTTTTTTGTGCCGCCCTGTAAATCAGTCATTAATTTTAATGATTCTATATTCTGTAGAAAATGTACTTTTGCGCATATGAATAATATAGTATATTAATTTTATTATATTTTGTGAATTAAAGTATTAAAATATGGTTTATAGAAATACCTTTCACGGAAGATAATGTACTATAATTCTCTAGGGTATCCCTATATACAAACAGTCAGTGCTATTTATACTATTTTCAATATGGAATATATTAAAGTGAATTTTAATAACGGATATCAGTTTCAGGAAATTCTAATTCTAAGGATGCTTACAGAGATGGTCTTTTGACAGTCGGCTGCAAAAGTTAAGGCTATCTGATGATAAAACTCTAGATCCTATTTTCTCTTTAATGTGGAATTTAATTATAATATATTACATAAGTATTATTAGAATTCTACGAATGTATCTTTACACGCATAATTGTTGTCAAAGATGTAATTTCATAGCTTTGATAAATAACGAATAAGAAGTATTGGGGGAATAGAATTAAGATCAATTTATCGAGCTGGTTTAGTTGTCATTTGTTGACTTTTAACATATGTTTAGGATAACACTTTTCTTGAAAACTCAAGAAATCTAATTAAAACGGCTTTTTATAGATAATCTAGAGTACAAGTATAGATTAGTTGTGATGAAGTTATGAAATTTTTCGCATCAAATTGTATTTTGGTGAGAAATTTAAACATTGCTTGAGCTTTACTTGATTCAAGCATTATTTGACCCAATGCCTGATAAAATAAATTATATTAATGTATTAAATAACTAAATTAAACTATACGCCGCTGACTGCGATATTAACAACCAAAACAGTAATTATATATTCAAAAAGGTCAGTGTTTCAGCTGGAAAATTCGCTTCTACTTCACTCTAAACTAGTATGTTGTGACCACCACAAGACTTTCTTCTATATTTTCCTATACAAATTCACTCAGTAACAATATTTAATTTTTTTTTTCTTTTTTTTAAGTAAAAAAAATTCATAACTTTGTTTTAAATTATCACAGATTTATAGTTCAGCCATTCGTTTTAAAGGTATTGACGAGACCTTTCGAATGATACCCATCTTGAAAAGTTACCCCCTCAGGGAGGAACCGATGCCCCCACACGAACAAAATTTTTTTCCTAGTTAACTACTACTATTATCAATAATTCATATTAATTTTACAATCACGAGTTTAAAATAACTCTCATTATGCACATTGATACGAAATTTTGTCCTATACTGCCATGTTAAAAATTTACAAAAAATGCCACCTGTTGAGCGATTGATCCTCAAATCTAATCAGCACCCGTTTATGTCAGGGTGCAACTAAATACGAAGTTTGGTTAAATTTCATTCATTGGTTCGTGAGCTACAGTGTCCACAAAAATCGTGATACACACAGACAGACAGACATTTTCTAAAAACTATCAATTCGTGTTCAGGACATCCCGAAACGTGTAAATCCATCAAAAAACGGTGGTCGAAAATTTTCACGAATCCAATACTTTCTCTATATTACATGTAGAAGAAAGTAAAAATGCGCGAATGTTGTATTATTATTTTATTTTACTATGCTCTTTTTTACTTTCTTCTATCTATAATATATGTAATATAGAGAAAGTATTGGATTCGCGAAAATTTTCGAAGTCCACTTTTTGATGGATTTACATGTTTTGGGATATGGAGAACACGAATTAATAGTTTTTAGAAAATGACTGTCTGTCTGTCTGTCTGACTGTCTGTATCATTTTTTTGTGGACGCTGTATCTCACGAACCAATGAATGAAATTTAACCAAACTTGGTATTTAGTTGCACCCTGACATAAACTGGTGCTGATTAGATTTTGGGATCAATCGCTCAATAGGTGGCGTTGTGATCGCATTTTATGCAAATTTTTAACATGGCAGAATAGGACAAAATTCTGTATAAATGGGCATAAAGAGAGTTATTTTACACTTGTGATTATAAAATTAATATGAATTATTGATAATAGTAGTAGTTAGCTAGGAAAAAAATTTTGTGCATGGGGGGGCATCGGTTCCCCCCCCGGGGAAGTAAATTTTCAAGATGGGTATCTTTCGAAAGGTCTCGTTGATAATAGTAACAGTTAACTTGGAAAAATTTTTGTGCATGTGGGGGCAAAGTTTCAAGATGGGTATCTTTCGAAAGATCTCGTCAATACCTTTAAAACGAATGGTTGAACGATAAATCTGTGATAATTTAAACCAAAGTTATCGATTTTTTTTACTTTTAACAAAAAAAAACTTAGAAAAATATCGCAATTTTTTTTTTTTTTTTTTTTTTTTTTTTTTAACGAAATTTAACCAAACTTGGTATTTAGTTGGTCCCCGACATAAACTGGTGCTGATTATGTTTGGGGATCAATAGCTCAACAGGTGGCGCTGTGATAGCATTTTATCTAAATTTTTAACATGGCAGCATAGGACAAAAATTCGTATAAATGTGCATAATTAGAGTTGTTTTAAACTTGTGATTGTAAAAATAATATGAATTATTGATAATAGTAGTATGTAACTAGGAAAAAAATTTTCTGCATGGGGGGGGCATCGCTTCTCCCCCTAGGGGGGAAATACCCCCCCAGGGGGGTAAATTTTCACATTGGGTATCTTTCGAAAGATCAGGTTGATAATAGTAGTAGTTAACTAGGAAAAAATTTTTGTGTATGTGGGGGCATCGGTTCCCCCCCCCTACACCTGGGGGGGAAGTTCCCACCCGGGGGGGCAAAGTTTCAAGATGGGTATCTTTCGAAAGATCTCGTCAATACCTTTAAAACGAATGGTTGAACGATAAATCTGTGATAATTTAAACCAAAGTTATCGATTTTGTTTAGTTTTAACAAAACAAAACTTAGAAAAAAAATCGCATTTTTTTTTTTTTTTTTTTTTTTTTTTTTTTTTTTTTTTTTTTAACGAAATTTAACCAAACTTGGTATTTAGTTTGTCCCCGACATTAACTGGTGCTGATTATGTTTGGGGATCAATAGCTCAACAGCTGGCGCTGTGATAGCATTTTATCTAAATTTTTAACATGGCAGCATAGGACAAAAATTCGTATAAATGTGCAAAATAAGAGTTGTTTTAAACTTGTGATTGTAAAATTAATATGAATTATTGATAATAGTAGTATGTAACTAGGAAAAAATTTTTCTGCATGGGGGGGCATCGCTTCCCCCCCTGGGGGGGAAGTACCCCCCCGGGGGGTATAAATTTTCAAGATGGGTATCTTTCGAAAGGTCTCGTCAATACCTTTAAAACGAATGGTTGAACTACAAATCTGTGATAATTTAAAACAAAGTTATCGATTTTTTTCACTTTTAACAAAAAAAAAAAAAAAAAAAAAAAAAACTAAAAAATCGTACTTTTTTTTTTTTTTTAAATATTGTTACTGATTGAATATGTATAGGTAAATATAGAAGAAAGTCTTGTGGTGGCCACAACATACTAGTTTTTTTTTTCCTCGGAGTTTTGTGCCTACGAATCGGGTTCAGGGAGTTTATCGCATCTAATATCTACTGCATGAAGGGGAATTTTCATTATAAATTAACTTGTTCATCTATAAATTACTTGTCATCGTACATAAACGCTGATATCATAACAATATTCTAGAAGGTGTTTGATAATCGATGCACGGCGTACGATATTCCTTTCTTTACATTCTCATTTGTCTTCGATTTTATAGCAGATCCTATTAGAGTTCATTTTGTGAATAGATAAACAATTTTTCTTCGACTTCTCTTAACTTTCTTAGTTTTAAGCATCAAGACATTCTAAATTAATGGAATTTTCGCATATTTTAATTTAGGATTCCTTATAATCTTAGAAAAATACTTAATGAAATATTAATAATTTTAATATAAGAGCAAATATTTTTTGTGCAATTTCATAATGAATTTTTAGGATTAATATTCATTTTAAGACTATATAAAATTTAAAAGATGTTTTCGAATCATAAATATTTATGACTAGATTTTATTATATTACTAGCAGACCCGGCCACGCGTTGCTGTGACTAAGTTATACGTTGAATTATACGGCTGTAAAGTATTTAGTACAGTCAAATTATTATTTACGAACAAAGACGAAAACGTTGTAGCCGATGTAAAAACCCACAGGGTTGAGATTTGAAACTTAGGTCAAAATTTGGATGCGATTGATAAAAATTTTCGTAGAGTTGATATTAAGCACAAATTAATTTTATTGTAGGTCCTATAAATTTTAATGGAGAAGTGATATATATTATTTCTAATGCTACTTTGGATAAAATTGCTAAAATGACTAATATATAAATTAAATTCTATTAAAATTCTATTAAAATAAAAGTACAAAAGAAACAGACGATTTTAAAATCAATTTTTATGGAGGAGTGAAATATAATATATGCTATAATTTTACTATAAAATGACCTCATCATTTTAAATATTTTAAAGAGGGCAACAGCTGTAGTTATAAAAAGGAAAACAATAAGGCTAAACCAGAAAAATAAGTAAATTTGATAAATATTTTAAAACTTTAAAATTGGAAATCTTATGAAATATTGGACATTTAAAGTAAATACATGTATCATTTTAAATAGAAAAAGATTTTGGAAAAGTTTAGTGTATTTTAACGAAGTGATGAGAAGTTTTTGAGTATGTTAAAAGTTTAATAGTAAATTCAAGTTAATGAAGATGGAAAACATTGAGGATTAAGATAAGAATAATTATAAGATAAAAAAAAAAAAAAAAAAAAAAAAAATACTTTTTATATACCATGTTTTTAAATTTTAATATACTAATAATATACTAATTAAAAGGAAAATGATAAATATTCTATCATAGTTTGAAGTCAAATTTGTTTTCAAATGTCTAAATAAAATATCTGATGTAAGATACTAATATTTTGCAGCGGAATAGATTTCATTTCTGTCATCCTTGGCGAAAAAAAAAGAATATCGCCAAATTATCTGGCGAAAATATTAAATTCCTTTCAAAAATCATGGTTATTTTAACAACTTATATTAAAAGAGTAATGAATAATATGAAACAATATTTCGTACAATACATATTACATGTCATACATACGTACAATGAATAATACATATTACATTTCGTACAATGCATACATTTGGCATGTATATTTTCGTGTTACGCTTTTGATCGCCAAATAATAATAATAATAATAATAAAAGTCAAGGGCGACAGAGTTTTGAAATTTAAAATTAAAATTTTGTCAATTTGACAGCAAAATAATTCAATCTAACACCCGCGATAACTAATACATATCTATACCCAAATATAAGGATTAAAATCGGGAAATAAATTTCCTCGATTTTTAATAATTTCTTACAAAAAATCCAGTGGGCAATTAACATAGGAAATCTTTTTCTTGGCTGCACAGACGGTCAGTGAGTCACACTTCGCTTGCGTATAGAACTCATAGATATAGTATAGCATATATAGAATAGAGTGATCATTGGGGACAAAAAAGTTATTCCTTTTCATTTGGGAAAAGACGACGTTTTTACCAAAATATGGCCGTCTTTCCCCGAGTGAATACACACGGGAATACATACTAATATTTTAGCAAATAAAATTTATGAATAATTTATTTGCTAAAGGGGAATGGAAGACTCCAGATACAGTTTCAAATTCATATTTCTTTCTTTTTTTTTTTTTTTTTTTTTTATCAATACCACTTAATGGCTGTTTCCAAAGCTTTTATTTTTTTTTTTATTTTTTTTTTTTTTCGGCATCAAAAATCTTTGTACGATAACATGGGGATGAGAGATCTATATATATTACTCACGGAGTAATATTAATAGGAGTTGAAGGTCCAATGGGAGAAAGCTACGAAACTGTGATCTAAATTTTTGGTAAATATTGAGGGCGCCACTTGTCATTCCTCCCTACTTCGGCGCGGATATACTGTTGTTTTCAATAGAATTTTGCTGAAGTACATTTAAAATTATTTATTTTAAGCAATTTAATTTCTTTGTAAGTTCTTAAAACTGCATAATTCAGATGTTTCAAATAAATGCTTCGTTCCTAGTTGTAAAACAGGCTATGATAGTGATAAGAAAAACAAAAAAAAAGCCCTTGGAGAAAAATAAAGTCCGAGTTCGTGTTTTCTGCACCTAAAGTAAGTTTATTTTTTTTCTTTACAAAATTTCATCCATTCTCCTTCCTCCCAATTGTCTGCTTTAGCTAGCTTCGGTTCATAAGAATCGTCATTTTTTAAAAGCTTTCTTTCAAAGTAAAATTAGTATAAAATGGCTCTTAAAAAAAAACATGTTGGTTAGAATACTCTATTTAATGAAATTTGCTTTCAATCGAAATTTTTTCAGCTTGATATTATTTTTAAAAAAATAATTAAAACGAGACATTTCCCCATTGAATAACATTGCGGAAGCTGGAGAGAAGGAAGGATTGCACGCTGGCGCCATCTGTAAACATTAGAAAACAACATCACAAAATTTCAGCGTTACCTTCTTCTCCTGTCTTTTTACTCCGTGATATTACTATATCTATGATAGAACTACATTAGCGCTTTATCAATGTGTATAAAATCTTTAAATTGATTATGACGTCAATTTTCGTGAGATGCATAATTTAACTTTTTATAATTTTTTAACGTTTTATGTCGAAAGAAAATGAACTCGTATTTTTTTTTTTTTTTTTTTTGGCAACAATTAAATTAATGGAACTCACAGATATTTTGGAGCAACTTTAATAAAGGTCTATAATTAACAAATAATTGCAATAAAACAATATTGTGACAATAAATTGAGATAAAAACTATCCTATCTCTCAAGTTGGACCAAACTGCACACAGTGTGCAAAATTTCATTAAAATCGGTTCCTTAGTTTAGGAGTTTACCCTGGACAAACATCGTGACACGTAATTTATATATATATACAGATATCAGATTAGCTAGATTTGATTATATTATATTACTTATTTTAAGAGGCTAGATTTAATTATATTATATCAGTTTTTTTTTTTTTTTTAACACTGTGTATTAAAATAATTTTGCAAATTTTTTATTTAGTATTTTACTATTTCTTACAGTACACAGAAGCAGGTTGAACTAAATTATTTATCATTATTTCATTATTAATATTTTATAAAGTTTTCAGACTTTTTTTTTTTTTTTTTTTTTTTTTTTTAACACTGTAAACAGAAGCTTCTTAAATTCAGACAGAGATATGTCTGAAATACCAATTCAGTAACAAAAATGTCTTAAACACTCATGTTGAAATTTCAGACAATACATGAGTCTGAATTTAAGAATAAATAGACTGAGATAAGTGTCTGAATAAGATTGATATGTCTGAAATTACGATATATTACAGTTCAGATACTTAAGAAATTAAGACATTTTATAATTTAGACACTTAAAAATTCAAACATTTTACAGTTCAGACACTTAAAAATTCAAGCATTTGTATATTACTTAACAAATTTTTCACTTGTTTAATTAATTATTTATTTATTTTTTTTACCAAAACTAAATTTAAAACTAGTGTACAATCAATATATCGATTTTAAAACTTCTTTACACACCATAAATTTTAAGCCAGCACACCCGGTTTCCTGGAGGCAGTCTTACTTTTGCCTCCAAGGCAGTAGCACGCCCAGTCCCCCCCCCCCATTGTAGTTTCTGTTAATTCTGCCTGACTAGTTTACGAAGAGTTTACCAAGTGTTATGCCCAGTCTAAGTTTACCAAGAGAATTTTTTTTTTTTTTCACTTTAAATCAAAAAGCAGTTTCACTCATTAGGCTAGACCATATTTAGTTGATATGATTATGTAAATTTATGTTTAGAATGTGTATAAGTTAGTATTTAGTCATTAATACTTCATTACGTAATAAATAAGTTCATTTATAATTACTAGAAAAATATTTTATAACATTTTGTTCGCTTGTATACACTTCAAAGATACGTCTTTTTTGCCTATTTTCGACTACACTTTAGAAAATGGGTAAAATATTTTCTGCCCATTTTAGAAATTATATTGATGTTTTTGGTTAATCCCTAGGTTATGTTGATTATGTAGAACTATCATTAAGTACAATATTATATTATTTAGGACCTAATATTAAAAGAAATGAATTTCACAAACACATTTATGACAGTTAATTTTCGAGCATACATATTTTTTGAATGGGTGTAAATAATAAAAATTTAAAACTATTTGCTGATACAGAATTGTTTCCAGATATCTTTAATTATCTCACATGATTTTACATTGCTATATATGGACAATTACAAGCCTGGTCTCTTATTACCCCGCGTGGGGTTATTAGAGACAAGGATTTAATGAAAATTTAAAAAAAAGAATTTAACAAAAAAAATTAAGTTCAAAAATCACCTAAAAAACCAAGAGGAGTCCATTTAATGAAATTAATACGAGACATTTATTTCAAGTTATTTAGATTAATAGTATAGATTTTCTTAATATTTTTTGTCTCTTATTACCCCTTTTGTCTCTTATTACCCCGGCTTCCCCTACACATATGTTAGAATGTTTCCCATAGTTACATTTTATACTAAACTTTTGACTCTCTATAGCGCGGAGTCTTCATCAGAGTTTATTAGTTCCTTTATAAAAACTTTCATTTTAATATATATATATACTAGCAGACCCGGCCACGCGTTGCTGCGGCTAAGTAATACGTTGATAATTTGATAAGGTATATAGTATTTCCCCACAACTGGATTTGGCGATTTTTTTTTTTTTTTTTTTTTTTTTTTTTGGCGCCTTTTTGAACGATAACGAAGTCGTTCTGGATTATTTGCAATGAAATATGTTAACCTGCATGCTTTTATTTTAGATTTATGATTTAGCCATAATCGCCAAATCCAGTTGTGGGGAAATACTATAGTTGTTACCCACAACTATAACTTATAATATAACTTCAGTAATTATATTCGGATAATTATAACTTCAGTATATCCCCACAGCTGAATTTGGCGATTTTTCTTTGGCGCCGTTTTGAACGATAACGATGTCGCTCTGGACTGTTTGTGATATAATATGGCAGCCTATATGTTGTTTATTTTGGATTTATTATTTTATGCTTTTGATTTATGATTTAGATTATCATTTATGATTTATAGATTTATGATTTAGCCATAATCGCCAACAAAAAATCGCCAAATATCGTTGTGGGGATATACTGATTAATATATTACTGAAAAGATTAATATATTTTAACGAAGTGGTGAGAAGATTCTGAGTATGTTAAAATTTTAATAGTAAATTCAAGTTAATCTAGAAGGAAAGCATTGAGGATTAAGATAAGAAAATTGCAAGATTTTACGATCGCATTTTCAGCAATAAATATGAGTCAAAATTTAATGCAAAATACATATATAAATCACAAATTTAATCAGGAACGTTAAATTGGTAAGTTATTAAAGAAAAAGTAAAGAAAAATAAGAGAAATAATTAACTAAAGTTTCGAACATCGGCCATATAGATTAGCGTTACAAAACAAATAAACAGACTTAAACTCTTCCAGACTTTTAAATAAGTTTTAAATTAACTTTTAAAATTTAATGTTAAATAAAACAGACTTTTAAATAAGTTTTAAAATATTGAAATAATTACTTTTTATTTAGAACGTTATGTATAGATCACAAATTTCTTAAAGAAAACGAAGTGATACAGATTAGAATAATGCAACAAAAATTGAAAAAGCAAGGTTATGTCGTAAATAAATTTTTAACACACGTGTCACGTGAAATAAATTGTAGCATATACATAATGTAACTGACATAAGATATTAACATGTTGCAGCGGAATAAATTTCATATCTATCATCCTTGGCGGAAAAAAAATAATATCGCCAAATTATCTGGCGCACACATTTAATTCCTTTCAAAAATCATGGTTATTTTAACAACTTATATTAAGAGAGTAATGAATAATATGAAACAATATTTCGCACAATACATATTACGAAAATATACATCTAGCTTGTATATTTTCGTGTTACCTTTTTGATCGCCAAATACGAAAAACTCCAAGGACGACAGAGCTTTGAAATTTAAAATTAAAATTTTGTCAATTTGACAGCAAAATAACTCAATCTAACGTATGCACATGATAAATAATACATATCTATACAAAAATATGGGGATTAAAATCCAGAAATAATTTTCCTCGTTTTTTAATAATTTTTTATAAAAAATACAATGGGTGATTAACATAAGAAATCTTTTTCTTGATTTCACAGGCGGTCAGTGACGTCACACTTCGCTTGTGTATAACTACATACTTTATCAATGCGAATAAAATCTTTAAATTGATTATGACGTCAATTTTCGTGAGATGAATAATTTAACTTTTTATAATTTTTTAACGTTCACGTTTGATTAAATGTATTTACTTTTATGTCGAAAGAAAATGAACTCGTATTTTTTTCTTTTTGGCAACAATTAAACTTATGGAACTCACAGATATTTTGGAGCAACTTTAACAAAGGTCTATAATTAACAAATAATTGCAATAAAACAATATTGTGACAATAAACTGAGATAAAAACTATCCTATCTCTCAAGTTGGACCAAACTGCACACAGTGTGCAAAATTTCATTAAAATCGGTTCATTAGTTTAGGAGTTTATCGCGGACAAACATCGTGACACGTAATTTTTATATATATACAGATATCTATGATAGAACTACATTAGCACTTTATCAATGTGTATAAAATCTTTAAATTGATTATGACGTCAATTTTCGTGAGATGCATAATTTAACTTTTTATAATTTTTTAACGTTCACGTTTGATTAAATGTATTTATTTTTATGTCGAAAGAAAATGAACTCGTATTTTTTTTTTTTTTTTTTTTTTTGGCAACAATTAAATTAATGGAACTCACAGATATTTTGGTGCAACTTTAATAAAGGTCTATAATTAACAAATAATTGCAATAAAACAATATTGTGACAATAAATTGAGATAAAAACTATCCTATCTCTCAAGTTGGACCAAACTGCACACAGTGTGCAAAATTTCATTAAAATCGGTTCCTTAGTTTAGGAGTTTACCCCGGACAAACATCGTGACACGTAATTTATATATATATACAGATATATACTAGTGGATATGCAGATCAGGAGCCTCAACGTCCTCTTTGAATCAGACATTATTCAATAGGTCATTTTTATTTATTCCTTATTATATAATAGTACATATTGATTCGATCGACTTGTTACCATAATCAGATACATTCCTAAGGGGGCTACCGCCCCCTCAACCCCCCGCTCTATCTCTCTTTGTATACCTATCTCTATGTCATATAAAGTGTTACGGAATTGTGAATAATTGTATTTATTTTTGTATAAATTCTTTCAAAGAGGCATAGTAAGTTCATAAAATGCTAAATTTGTACATTTCTAGTCGTTTTAGCTTTAAAATAACCTAATTTTCCCTTAAAAACGCATTAAAAAGCTCCAATAAGGGAAGAAATGGATTCTTCTTTAGTTAATTCGTGACGATCTAAATTCCATGATAAAGTTTTCATTAAATCAAACCAATGTGTTTCAGCTGCAGATATTGTAACAAATAACGTTGGAAGTCCAAACTGTCTTATAGCCGCAAAACAACGTTTTTTCTCTTTTTCCCAATGAGGGGGAGGTGTGCCTTGGGGGGGACTCCTGTCAAAGGTGTGCCTTGGGGGGGGACTCATGTCAAAGTTTTACCTTGGGGGGGGACTCATGTCAAAGTTGCGCCTTGGGGGGACTCATGTCAAAGTTGGGCTTTGGGGGGACTCATGTCAAAGGTGTGCCTTGCGGGGGACTCATGTCAAAGTTGTACCTTGGGGGGACTCATGTGAAAGTTGTGCCTGGGGGGGACTCATGTCAAATGTGTGCCTTGGGGGGGACTCATGTCAAAGTTTTACCTTGGGGGGGGACTCATGTCAAAGTTGGGCCTTGGGGGGACTCATGTCAAAGTTGGGCTTTGGGGGGACTCATGTCAAAGGTGTGCCTTGCGGGGGACTCATGTCAAAGTTGTACCTTGGGGGGACTCATGCCAAAGTTGTGCCTGGGGGGGGACTCATGTCAAAGTTGTGCCTTGGGGGGACTTCATTCAATAAATCTCCATTCAATAAACCGACTGAAATAGGCCCTTAGCACTATTAAGAGTGTATTATAAAAATTCGACAACGCTGTACCGACTGAAATAGGGGTACCTTGGGGGGGACTCATGTCAAAGTTGTGCCTTGGGGGGACTTCATTCAATAAATCCCCATTCAATAAACCGACTGAAATAGGCCCTTAGCACTATTAAGAGTGTATTATAAAAATTCGACAACGCTGTACCGACTGAAATAGGGGTACCTTGGGGGGTACTCATGTCAAAGTTGGGCCGGGGGGGGGGACTCATGTCAAAGTTGTGCCTTGGGGGGGCTTCATTCAATAAATCCCCATTCAATAAACCGACTGAAATAGGCCTCTAGCACTAATTAAGAGTGACCTATAAAAATTCGACAACTGTACCGACTGAAATAGGCCTCTAGCACTAATAAATACAAAAAGCACAGCTTAAGTATCGGAACCTTTTGGTGACTTTAAATATTTTAAGCCATTTTCGCGATGAACTGAATTGGCTATCTCAATTGTGCAATTAAAGATCTTGGCGAAAAACGTCCGAGCTACTTCTGTGGCGAATTTCAAATTTTGCCAAAGGGATCCAATACTAAAGCTGTTCCATATCGAATCTGGGTTGAAAACGGAAAAAGGGTAAAATAAATTAGAAATATCAGACCTATATTTATAAATTTGATACCGAATGAAAGGGGCGATTTTGCTGAATCCAGGGGTTGAAACAGTTTTTCGATGCGACAATTAGATTTTTAAAAAATAACTAAAGTATGAAAATTAAGTGGCAACGGAAAAACGGATAAAGGGAAAAATAAATTAGAATTATCAGACCTATCATTACAAATTCAGTACCAAATGAAAGAGGTGATTTTTCTGAATACTGGGGTGTAAACAGTTTTTCGATACGATAATTAGATTTTTTAAAATTAACTAAAGTATGAAACTTAGATGGCAACACTTCATTTCAATCTTTTCATAATTTGTAGTGAAAATCACGCGAATACAAAAGTCTTTAACTTAAAAATTTATTTTTATATTTCATTTTTTCATTCAAAGCATTTTAGTGAAAAAATATTTATCGCGCATGCGCAGGCGTTTTTTACACACAATTTAAACACTAATCATAATTTTGAAAATTTCTATAGATATAATTTCAAGTTGGGTGAAGACCTAAGTTTCTGCCAAGCGCCGTTGAATTCCGTCCAGCCGTTCTCGAGTGATGCCCGGACAAACGTGTTTTAGTCTTTTACCCCCTAGGGGGGGAACGGGGGGGAATTTCCGAAAAGTTGATAGATATAATTTTAAGTTGGGTGAAGACCTAAATTCCTGCCAAGAGCCGTTGAATTCCGTGCAGCCCCTCTCAGGTGATGCCCGGACAAACGTGTTTCAGTCTTTTACCCCTAGGGGGGGAACGGGGGTGAATTTCCGAAAAGTTGATAGATATAATTTTAAGTTGGGTGAAGACCTAAATTCCTGCCAAGCGCCGTTCAATTCCGTCCAGCCGTTCCCGAGTGATGCCCGGACAAAAAAAGCGACATTCGGACACGATGACATACACACAGACACACACACACACACACACACACACAGGCAAAATTTTCTGAAGTCATTTTCGGCTTTCATGGGGTGTGAAACGTGAAGATATCGCAAAATTTTTCGATTCCGACAAATTTACAGACAAAACTCTGATTTTATTAATATAGATTATTTAAATTTACTATTTGTTTTTTCATCTGTAAAACTCACGATTTATACTATTTTCTAAATGTAATCATTTACAATAATCAAAAATTTCAGATCACTATAGGTTCATGTTTGTTTCCATCTACTTGACGCTTGTTAATGATAATTGTAAAAGAGGATTTTTTGAAGAAGAAGTAGCGATATTTTTTAAATTAAGTAAAGGACAAGCTAATGAGAAAACGATGAAAGGGGGGGGGGGAAATTAAAGAATTGTACAATAAAACCTCATCGTTTTTAAATCGATCTGAAAGTCATTAGAAAATAGACTGCTAGAATTTAATTAGTGCAAACTGTAGATATTACAGTCATAAGACAGGGGTTCAAAATTTGAGATAAGTTAAAAAAATTGCAAATTCTTCAACTATTGATGTATATTCCTTTACACAGCATTAGACGCTCTTCTTTCCCTTTTTTTTTCTTATTTCAATTTCTATTAAAATACAGATATATATCATCGAAAAACATTTGTAAATACTTTCATTAATAAAATTTAACATAAAAATACAAAACATCGATCGAAAGAAATTAGAAGAGTATTATCCCGAAGCCTAATCGTTGATTTGCTGCTGTGCTATAACCTCTCGTCTAATCGGTGGGACGAATTCCATCCCTTTGGACGAACTGCGTAGGTATTGTGAACTTGCAGGCGGTCAGTCTCAGATTTGTGTCAGTTTCGCGAAATGCTTGCTTTGCTTTGGGCCTGTTTGAATGAGACTTGCTTTATGTGTTATTGTCAAACAGTTTGTACTGTTGTTTTGCTGTTAACGGCTGTTTCTTAAGCTGTGTTTACTGGTTGAATTGAAGCTGATACTTGGTTTATAGACCTGTATTTTTCTGGAACTTTATGTGAATAAATCACTGAATTTTTGCAAGTTTCGCCTTTCATTCTCGGACAACTTACGAACCCCCAAGTACTCAACAATACGTATTCTTAATAAACGACGGTCTTGCTTTTTTTTCCTAAAATTCATAAATACCAAATTTCGTAACTACCAAACTTCATACAAAAAAAAAATAAATAAAAATACATAGCATATCGGAAATATTTTGCGTAACTTTTAAACTAATTACCAATTCTATGCCCACAATTTTCAACAGGAAAACAAGCTTTTAAAATTCTAATAAACTTTCATTATATTTGATGGGGCGTAACCATGTTAAAATGCACTTTTAAGAAATACCGACTATAGACCGTAATAATACGAAATTCTTTTATGTATCCCGGAAAAGTAGCCACAGTCATTATAAACGCCAATAATAAGAGTAAACCTAATTAATTATAACTCATTAATTTTTCAAACTAATTTGACATCATTTGGATGATTACAGTACATACTCGGAATTATTTTGTGTGGTCCCATAAATTATTTAGTCTATACATAACCTTTTTTAAGAGTAAACGTGATTTTAAGCATCTTTATAATGTATGTTAATTTTATTAAGTTCAATTCAGCATAAACGCATTTAAAGTGCGCGCTTAAATAAAAATTTGTCCATAGGCTCTAATGTTACGAAGATTTTTTTGTGTGCCTCTGTACACGAACCATAACATTGTATACACCAGTAAAAACTATTCAGCTTATTTTGCGTTTAAAATTAATAATTGTTCCAAATTTAACATCGTTTCGATGACTACGTGACATTGTCAGAACACTTTTGTAAGGTCCTGTTCATTAATTAGAAAGCTTAAGAGCACATACTTTCTTCAAACATCATAAGTTTAAGCATTTTACTCATGTACGCTAGTTTCATTTTCTTGATTGTAAAGTAATGATATTAAAATCCGTTTAAACGAAATTCACCCCTTACGCCGTAATGTTAAGAATTTTGGCGTGTCCCTGTACACTGTTTATAATCAATATAGCAATAAAAATTATACAGCTATGTAACGGTGAAATCCACCACAGAAGAAAGAAGCTTATCCTTTGGCCGTGAAGTTCGATACAATGTGATGTTGAAAAGATGAATATAATCAAAATCTCCAGAATTCACACATAGTTTTTATTAAATATATTCCTTAAAAGTTACACGTTGTTAAAAATCAGTTCGCACATAAAAGTTATTATTTGCAGAACAATAATCCCAGAAAATTCCGAGGAGCAAGGGAGAGAGAGAGGGCAGACAAAAAATCTTGCGTGTTAACTATACGATGACAAGAGCAAAAACTGAGGGTCTGCTTTTTTTTATCGCACGGGGAGAACCACCCGGAAGGGAAGTCATATGTTTGCATTATCTTATTTTCGCCAAAATGAATGCCAACTTCAGTTCTTTGTTTTAGATAAGATAATAAACTAATGTTAATTTTTTTGAATTTGTAATGACGGTTTATAATTGTATTAACCCTGTATTCGCCAACTTTATGCCAAGCGACAGTTTGACGAGAGAAAAGACCGTTATGAATTGAAATCATTAATATTGCGTAATTTGAAATAAATTACTTCCGGTGTTGAAATAATATAAATTCTGACAATGAGTTTTCTTGTTTTATGACTATTTGAGAACACTTTTTTTATAATTACGTTTAATGTCAGAATTTTCGTTAGATATTATTTTTTTATTTTATTTTTATCCCATAAAATAATGTACTTTTCTATTTAAAAGATAAACACTTTATTTATGATTTAGATATAAAACATACACAATTTAGATTTCTGAATGATGTGTGTTATTGTTTTATGTTAATAAATAGTGTAGGTCGTATATATAATTGAAGTTGTGTACTTTTTAATGACATTTAAAAACAATTCTTTCTTCAAATGCCTGAGAACAAATTATGTAAATATAATATCTCATTTAAAATTTAATTACATTTTTTTTTTTGCAATAATGCATTAATTTATCATTAGATTTTATTTTATTTAAAAATTCAATTAAATTTTAACTAAATATATGTGAACACCTTCACATATTTCTCCCGGCGACCCAGAAAAAAATAAAAAAAATAAAAAAATCTCTCTCACTCCCTAGTATTTCATATAAACATAATGAAAAATGTCATTTAAAATATATATATATATATCTATATAAAAAAATCTGCATAAGCAAGAACAAAAATTGTATATTAATGAAACAGCCAACTATTACTATAAATGTGCACATTACAAATCTGTTTCACCATGAAACACATTGGTTTTTTTGAAGACTTGGTTATTCTGACAATCATTGTGGGCACCACATTTTACTATAGTTCACAGTCTGGATCCAGATTTTTCCTGCATATATCTCGTCAAGAAAGTCTTCAAAATGATACTGTTCACTTTTTTTCATAAAAAAGTTTTTCTTTACAATGTTCTTATATATGTATGGAAATATGATGTTATACTTTAAAGTTATTTCACATTACACTGTAAACAATATTCAATATGCATATAATACTGCAACATATCAAATAACATCAATGTAAAACAAAAAGAAAAAGAAATAAAACACGAGTACAAGTAAATTAAAAATGAACACTAAATGAAAAAATTGTATATACAAATAATATAAAATATCACAAAAGTGAAAAATTTGTTCGTGCAATTCCACACAGGAGAGATTGAAAAACGACGTCCATTGGACAGTCAAAAAAAAAATATCTCCCCTTAATCTTGTATGAAGCAACAAGTATAACGACTTTGGCTTATGGCCATTGTCCTAGCGGGATAGTGCGTGTATAAAGACCTGACCTGTTAGGGACAGGCCTCCGTCCCCCATCAAAGTCAAAGACTTCTGTAGGGACACCTCGCAAAACTGGGTATATATATATCAATTGAATTGTATTAAACAATTTTCAAAAGAAGTGTGGGGTCTCATTACAATGAAATGCTACTCTCCCGGGTAAATTTTGAACGAGTTAGCATTAACATAGAGGGTAAAATTAAAAATGGAAAATATATATATATATTTAATTAAAATTCTTAGTACTATCAAAATTTAGTGTGATGAGATAAAGACTACCAAAACAACTCACTAAACCCAATGAAGCATTTTAAAAATAACATAGCATAATAACAATAATAATAAGGTAATTGCCACATATTAAAATTTTGAGTTTTAACTTTAAGTCATTGCACTATTGAAAAGTTTTGTATATAGTATGTAAACAAACAGTATTGCAATCATCTGTTAAACTTATGATATATTAATATCTATCAAAATGTAAATATTATTAAACAATATTTTTTTTTTTTTTTTTTTTTTTTTTTTTTTATAAATTTATTAAATTTGTTGTTAAGAAAACTGTAATAATAAGAACTAGAAAAGAAAAAAAAATTATGCAATATTTCACATAGTGTTGTGTCATCCATTGTAATTAAAAATAAGAAAGAGAAAAAAAGGAAAAATGCAGAGTATATATTGGTCCAGCCAATTGCCTGCATACAATGAATGACAGAACAAAAAAATAAACATAAAAAGGAACCTATGCATCGAGCACTCTTTATATAATGCACAAGTTTTGTAAAACATTACATAATATGATATTAAAAATTAATTCCTGTTTCTTAAATTATAATTGTGGCTTTGTCTTGAATTATAATTAACATTTCTATTATGACTTGCTTCATCAAGTAAGTGGCTGTATCTAGGTGGTGCAATAATAAGTCTGTCAATATGGACTCGAAATGACAATCTATCAGGTGCTTGTAGTCTTTTAATTATAAATGAAACCGGTGAGTGCTTTTGTAGGACAATAGAAGGTCCTGTGTATTTTGGTTTAAACTTATCAACAGATTTTAAATAAACTATGTCATGTACAGCAACTGGTCTTAATTTAGCATGTCTGTGAAAGTATTGATATCTCTTATTTTGATTATATTTTATGTTAGAGTAAGCTTTAAGGTAAATCTTATTTAAATCTTCTAATAATTTATATGTATCAACATTCTTGTCGAGATAAGGTTGATTAATCTGTTGCTCAAATGTGTCAAAAATTAATGAAATTTCTCTTCCAAAGTGTAATAAGTTAGGTGAGTACAAAGTAGATGAATGTTTAGACCCATTATACAATGATTTATGTATAAACAAAGAATTTTCAAATGTATGGCCTTCAGACATTAAAGTGTTTACCGAATATTTAATGGATTTATTGATCCTTTCGGACAATACGTTTGATTGTGGATGTGCTACAGAAGAATGTGTAATTTTTATACCAAGAGTATCATTAAAAGTGTTGTAAACACTGGATGTAAATTGAGGACCAAGATCTGAGAGGATAACTGAAGGTCTACCAAAGGTGGTAATATAACTAAACAAACATTTAACTATTTTTTCTGCTGATGTATCCTTTAATGGATAAAGTTCCAGATGGCGTGAGAAAATGTCCAACACTGTGAGTACTGAGTGACCATTATTAAACGGTCCTACTAAATCAACACTAATAGCATGTCCAGGATGTGTGGGTGTGTATGTAGGTTGTAATGGAGCTGGAAGAGTGTTATGATGTTTAGCCTGTAGGCATCGTGTACATGAAGCGACAAAGTTTAAAGTATCTGTGTACATTCCTTTCCAAAAGTATTTGTTTGACAGAAAATTATAAGTTTTATTTAATCCAAAATGAGACAAATGTGAAATTGTTAATGTCTTAGCTTTTAGCGAATTAGGAACAATAATAAGATATGAAAATGTTGAGCTATTGGGACATTGCTTTTTATACATCAGTACCTTTGTGTCTGGATGAATAAAATTGTTTGAGTATTTTCTTGAAAAACCTTTCTTTAGAATTTCTGTGTAAATTTTTGACAATACAGGATCCTTCATTTGTTCATTTACAAAAGTATCATTAGAGATTTCCAACAGTGGGTCTTTATTATTCGAATCTCCAGAAATTAAGCAATTAGTGTATTGTTGTTTGATTTTATTACAATTTTTATCAGCAAAGTGATTAACAACATTACTATTATCATGTACTATAGGTAGAGGTTGTTTATCAAAAATTAATTCAGGATTAGAGTGTAAATCTTGTTGATTGTGAGTGAAGTCACATCTCGAAAAATAATCTGCTAAAATATTTGATGAACCAGGAATGTGTTCAAAATCAAAAGAATATTCAGAAATTTCCATTAACCACTTAGTGGTAAGGTCTGTAGGATTAGTTGTTTTTTTTTTTTTTTGTATCTCTTTAATGGAGCACTGTCAGATAAAATTGTGAACTTTCTGTTGTACAAATAATATTTAAATGCAATGATTGATTTGTAGATAGCCATTAATTCCAATTTTAGTGCAGGGTAGCGTTTTTCAGATGGCTTCAATGATTTAGAAAAAAAAGCTATTGGAAGTAATTTATTATCATGTTTCTGCATTAGCACCCCAGCAATTGAAATATTTGATGCATCAGTGTTTAAATAGAAATCTTTATCCCAATCTGGTAGTCTGACCACTGGTGATTCAAAGAAAATTTTCTGAATTTTGTTGAAAATCTGTTGATGTTTAGTAGTCCAATGAAATTTTGATTTTGGTTTAGTCAAATCAATTAAAGGTTGTATTAATTTAGAAAAGTTGGGTACAAGAGATTTATAAAATGTTACAACACCAATAAATTTTTTTAATTGCCTTTTAGTTGACGGTGTAGGAAAAGAATTAATTTTTACAATATTTGATTGTATTGGGGAAGTACAATGATTTTGAATATGGAATCCAAGATAATTTACACCAGTTTGGTTCAAGTGCACTTGTTAGGTGCAAGGGTTAAGTTATACTTTATCAAAATTTCTAAGATTCTATTTAATTTAGTGCATGTTTCCTCAAAGCTATTCGAGCCAAAAATGAGGTCATCTTGATAGGCATGTATTCCCTCTAAGTCAATTTCATCAATAATTGTGTCCATTAAAGCTTGATATTGAGAAGCAGCATTTTTTAATCCAAAACATAGTCTTTTGTATTTAAAACTACCAAACATAGAAGTGAATGTTAATTTATCTTGTAAATCTTCAGGAAGTGCAATCTGGTGGTAAGCTTGTTGAAAATCTAAACATGTGAAGTACTTGTAGGCTGATAAGTCAGCAATAATTGTTTGTATTTTGGGCAAAGGGTATGAAGATCACTGAATTATTGAGTTAAGCATTCTAAGGTCCATTGCAATTCTATATTTTTGTTTACCTTCTGCGTCAAGTTTTTTTTTTAACTAAAAGAATGGGGCAAGCCCATTCTGAACAATTTCTTTCAATACTTCCAGCTTCAACAAGTTGATTTATTTGACTTTTAGCTTCTTGTTGTAATGATTGTGGCATTGGAAAAGGTAATGTTTTGATTGGGAACTCAGTGATGAATTTTAAATTTGGTATAACTTTGTCTGTATGCCCTAAAGTTTTCATAGATTTAGAAAAGGCTGCAAAATTTGTTAACAAAATTTTCGTTAATTTTTTTTCTTGGTCTCCTTGGAGATGTTTGACATCAAAATCCAAAGGAGAGAGTTCCTTTCTTCTTAAATTAATTATTTCATCAGAAGCCTGAATATAATTCAAAATTTGTGTAGTTGTATCAGTAACAATTTTACTGTTTTTATCAATTTCTGCTTCTTGCGGAATAATTTCATCATTTTTTGTTAGGGTGCCCATTTTTGTACCTTTATTTATGTGTATACTTTCTTTAGTTAGATTTTTAACATAAATTTGAAATTGGCCTCTATTACAATTATTATCATTATCTAGCATTTTTGAAGTACTACAATTTATCACTGAATCTAGACACAATATATTTGCATTGTTTTCTGTATTTTCAAACAAATAGTCCCTGTCAGACAAAAAAATTGTATTCACATCTATAAATCTTTTCTCTTCAGGTTCCAAAAATATTTTCTGGGAAGTCCTAACGATAATTTGTTTACATTTTTGGGGAAGATTTTGATTTTTTTTTTTTTTTTTTTTTTTTTGTGTGTGTTTCAGTGCCCTCTGAAACTTTACGATTGTTTAAGTTTTCATCTTCTATTAGTGTATTTGTAATGGGAATAACTATATCTTTAAGTTTGATATTGTTTTTATACATGTCTATTATTACATTATTTTGTTGAATAAAGTCCCATCCAAGTATGGCTTGAAATGTTGAATCATTAGGAATGTCAATAATGAAACATTTCTGTGAGAAAAATGTGTTATTTATTTTGAAAGAAGTTTGAATACATGAGGAGAATTGTACTTTGAATTTACAGTCTTAATCGTTACTGGTGAAGACAAGTGTTTATAAGTTAATTTCTCTTTTAAAGATTTAAAAGTACTTTCAGAAAGCAATGAAATCGAACTCCCTGTATCAATTAATCCAGTGATAGCATTTTTAGCTAAGTTAATTTCAATTAACGGTAGTGTAGGTGAAATTTTATTTACATTAAAAATATATTCATTTTGAATTTCTGTAGTTTGTGTAGACTTGTTATCAGCAATATTTATTTTATTTACAGTTTGTGAGACAATTGAATTTACTTTTCTTGTACTAGATAATTTTGCAATACCACTCAGATTTGACAAACCAAAACTAGGATTGGGTGCTGATGTCTTCGGGTGTGATTGAGATGCAAGGCCATCAGCCACTCTACATCTCGAGTCTAGTTTAAATTATTGTCATTTCTCTTAAAAAATCTACCTCTGGAAAAATTATTGTTTTGGGTTTGGCTTCTTTGCCATTTATAACATCTATTAGCTACATGCCCTCTACGATTACACAGCTGGCAAATCACATCATTATAACCCTCTTTCTTTTGTGGTCCCTTTACTTTATGTGATCTAAAATTTTGTCTATAATTATTGTGTCGACTTTTTCCAACATGGGCATTTTGTGAATCTGATAAGCTGTTTACCTCCTCTTTTTTTTCTTTTTGTCCGAAGGACAAAGCATTAACCTTTTCTGCTAATTCAATTAATTTCTCTGATAAATTGTTAACAAATATATTATCATTTTGTTTGAGTAGGATATTTTCGTTCATGTTTATTTCTTGTAACTTTTGAGCGCGATTTACAGCCAACTTATAATCTGAGATTCCCTCTTCCATGATTTTTATGCGTATGTTAGATGGTATAGAGGAAATAAACCTTGTAAATTTAATATTATCAAGTGCGTTATCATCTGTAATTTTGTTATAAATAATGTTTGCTAGAATATTTAACCTATGCGAAAAATTTTTTATGGATTCCTGAGGGAGCAAATTTAAATAATTAAATTCGATCAGAGCTTGAGTAAAGCTCATTGGAGTAAAGAATGTTTTAAATTTCTCCTTAAGAAAGTTTAAATCATTTGATTTGTACAACTGGGGAGATTGTGTTAAATATTTTAATGCCGCCCCTGACAATTTTCCTTTCATTACAGCTACGGCTTCTTCAGATGATAATTTATTTATCCTAGCATATGTGGACACTTGATCAAAGAAAAAGTCCACTAAAGATGGTTCCCCATCAAAATTCATCAACTGAATGTTGACATTCTTGGCTTTCGCCATAGTTAATAGTTTTGCCTAACTAACTTAAAATAATAAACTATATAATAAATATATTATGTGACACAAAACAAAAATTGTTAATACCAAGCACTCTTGTTTTTTTTTTTTTTTTTTTTTTTTTTTTTAATCTATTTATTTATTAATTACTTTGGCATATAATTTTATACTATTGTATGCCACTTTTAAAACAAGAATACTTAGTTTTATATGCCCATATATTATTATCCAAAAAGAAAAATAGATGAGCATACATATGATAAATATTGTGTAAAAATAAAAATATTGTGAAATTAAATAAAATGTATTTAAAATAAAATATATTCAACCAATGTTATGAATGAAAAATGTTAGAATTTGTACCAAGCATTTCTGCTGCTCTGATTTATTTATTTATTTATTTGTCTTTATTAAACCTTTCATTGATATTTAAAGCAATAAAAATAATATTGCATGACAATTTCAGCAAAAATACTTAGTCTCTCTCTATATATATATGCAATAATAAAATAAATATTTGTGTTCATGCAATCAATTATAAAATAAATATTTGTGTAAAAATGTAGTGATAATTATGCACTATAAATGAAAAAAAAAATTGTGTTTATGAAAAAATAAATATATGAGTAAATGAAGTTTCAAACATACCAAGCACTTTTGCCCTATCTATTTCAATTTCCAATTATTATTATCATTATTATTATCTTTTTTTTTTAGAGACCCAAAATATTAAAAATATCAGCAAAAGTACTTAGCGAAATGTATATTAAAAAATATATAATATTATGCAGTACTTGAAATATTTTTTTTTTTATTAAATTTCATATGCACCAATTAAATATTTAAACCAAACCAAAATAAAAATTTCAATTCTTAATAACTCATTTCTTGAGTTTAAAAACCTAATTTTTAAAATTGTCTTTGTTCTTTTAAATCAATGGTTTGTTTATATATACACACATATATATATCAAAAAGTAAATCAAAAATTACATACCTGTTCTTTGTGCATTAAAAAAATTATCATAAAAAAAAATTATCTTAATTTTTATCTATTTCAAACCAATAACCAGTTTAACTTCGCTTAATTTTACGTGAATGTTACAAAGTATTTCTCTGTACACTATATCTTGTCCTGTATGAGTTGTTAAAAAGTCTCTATAAATTTTTAGTAATAACACATGTACGGCTTTTCTGCTGCGCGTGTGTGTGTGATATTTATGAAAAATAAAATTTCTAAAAAAACTGTTGTAGATTTCACACACATCTGGTTTTTTTCTCCTGTATCATCGTAATTTGCCTATGTAACAATATGAAATTTTGAAGTATTACACACACTTTTGGGTTTTCTTCAGCACGATTGCTTGAATTACTTTATAAAAATTCCCGAAATTTTTACGAATTTTACACACATACGGCTTTTCATTTACTAGCTTGCACATAAAAATTAATTCACCTACGGCATCTCCCGATGAAAATTGATGATGGAACAGAAGTTTATTCTAGAAAGCTACGCTCGAAGATTTTGTCTCCTTCTTATGTTTGAAGACGAAAGGACGGGAATGAGATCTCTTCAAGGACGGGGAGGCTCCGTTTTGGGAGTAGGGACTTTGGAACACAGATACGATCTTAATGAGCATTCTTGATGAGCATTCCATCTAGCATTGACGAGAGCAGGAGAGGTGAATCATTGCTTTGCAAAAACGAATTTCCCATGATTGTAACAAAAAATCTTTTAAGTCATTATCTGAAAAAATTCACTTTAAAAAAAATCCACATATAACAATTCGCCGTGGTTTAGCTTCCATAGATTAAAATAATGTTGTGCCATTCTTTTACCATGATTGCACAATCCAATCTGCCTCTCTCTAAAAAGTTCGAGAGTTCAGAGACAATAAACAACATGATTCAGTCGGCCCCTCTCTCTCTCCATCGATGCATTCCCGGAAACTGGTTTTGAGCACCAGATTTCTGTAACGGTGAAATCCACCACAGAAGAAAGAAGCTTATCCTTTGGCCGTGAAGTTCGATACAATGTGATGTTGAAAAGATGAATATAATCAAAGTCTCGAGAATTCACACATAGTTTTTATTAAATATATTCCTTAAAAGTTACACGTTGATAAAAATCAGTTCGCACATAAAAGTTATTATTTGCAGAACAATAATCCCAGAAAATTCCGAGGAGCAAGGGAGAGAGAGAGGCCAGACAAAAAATCTTGTATGTTAACTATACGATGACAAGAGCAAAAACTAAGGGTCTGCTTTTTTTTATCGCACGAGGAGAACCGCCCGGAAGGGAAGTCATATGTTTGCATTATCTTATTTTCGCCAAAATGAATGCCAACTTCAGTTCTTTGTTTTAGATAATAAACTAATGTTATTTTTTTTGAATTTGTAATGACGGTTTATAATTGTATTAACCCTGTATTCGCCAACTTTATGCCAAGCGACAGTTTGACGAGAGAAAAGACCGTTATGAATTGAAATCATTAATATTGCGTAATTTGAAATAAATTACTTCCGGTGTTGAAATAATATAAATTCTGACAATGAGTTTTCTTGTTTTATGACTATTTGAGAACACTTTTTTTATAATTACGTTTAATGTCAGAATTTTCGTTAGATATTATTTTTTTATTTTCTTTTTATCCCATAAAATAAAGTACTTTTCTATTTAAAAGATAAACGCTTTATTTATGATTTAGATATAAAACATATACAATTTAGATTTCTGAATGATGTGTGTTATTGTTTTATGTTAATAAATAGTGTAGGTCGTATATATAATTAAAGTTGTGTACTTTTTAATGACATTTAAAAACAATTCTTTCTTTAAATGCCTGAGAACAAATTATGTAAATATAATATCTCATTTAAAATTTAATTACTTTTTTTTTTTATTGCAATAATGCATTAATTTATCATTAGATTTTATTTTATTTAAAAATTCAATTAAAATTTAACTAAATATATGTGAACACCTTCACAAGCTACTTATATACAAACCTGGAACATGTGCGCCAATTTGCAAGCCAATCGAAGGATTTTTGCGACCGGTAGCGGTACATACAAATTCTTCCCTTAGGCCGTAATGATGAGAAGCACTTTGGCGTGTCCCTGTACACGAAGGACAAATTAAATACACACCTAACACTATACAATTATTTCTGTTGAGCTCATGAACATGTGTACCAAATTTCCAGTGAATAGTGTGATTTTTGGGGCCGCTATCGTGGTACATACAAATTCTTCCCATAGGCCGTAATGATAAGAAAAACTTTGGCGTGTCCCTGTACACGAACTACAAATGGAGTGCACACCCAAAACTATACAGCTAATTTCGTGAGGATCATGAAAATGTATACTAAATTTCAAGTCAATAGCGTGACTTTTGCGGCCGCTATCGCACGACAGACAGACAGACACACGGACAGACGGAACCCAAAATCCTTTTGAGTCTTAACAGTCCACTGACGTTTCGGCAAAAATTGGAAGTCAATAGCTTGATTTTTGCCGTGGCTATCGCGGTACATACAGATTCCTCCCATAGGCCGTAGTGATAAGAAAAACTTTGGCGTGTCCCTGTACACGAACTACAAATGGAATACACACTTAGAACTATACAGCTAATTCCGTTGGGCTCATGAATATGTGTACCAAATTCCAAGTCAATAGCGTGATTTTTGCGGCCGTTATCGCGGTACATACAAATTCTTCCCATAGGCCGTAATGGTAAGAAAAACTTTGGCGTGTCCCTGTACACGAACTACAAATGGAATGCACACCCAAAACTATACAGCTAATTTCGTAGGGATCATGAACATGTGTACCAAATTTCAAGTCAATAGCGGGATTTTTGCGGCCGCTATCGCGCGACAGACAGACACACAGACAGAGCCCAAAACCGTTTTGAGTCTCAACAGAGGGCCTCCGCTGACGTTTCGGTAACAAGTTCAAAAAACATAAATATTTGTAGTCCTATAATTTATATAATCCATTCTTGTTTTGAAATTATGATCCTTAAAAGTTTAAGTGCGCACATGCTATAAGAGAATAAAATCCAACACAAATTATGTATTTGTCTTTCTAAATTATAACGTACATTATTTATCATTTTCTGTAGAGTCTTTATTAAAGTACAGGGTGTTTAAAAAGTCCCGGACCCATTTTGATGCTTAATAACTCATAAAATAATGAAGATATAAACAAACTTATGGCGTTTATTGATGGAATAACTCATATATTTTCTTTTCAGGTTTGAATATCTGTACTTTTCTAAGTATCGTCTGCTTATTAATTACATTTTTCTCTCTTTTGTTTTTGGCAACTAATGCAATGTTATGTTTACTTTTGATGTGTTTGTTCTATGTAGTACTTTTGTATGTGATGTTTTATTCGAGCGGATATTAAGGAGAATGCATACACCACAATAGAAAGCACAGATTTTATGGTGGTACATAGAAACGAAATCGATAGTGCAAGAACAGAGAAATTGCAGAAGAATTTACCAAAAAGATCCTCCATCCAAAAGCAGCATCTTGCGGTGGAAAAATAATTTTCTAAAAACTGGAAGTATCGCAGATAAGGTAAGTTCCGGACGTACCTGCACAAGTGATTTTGATGTTGACCGTGTCAGAGAGACATTTTTACACAATCCTAGAAGATCTGTGAGATCAGCGGCAAGAGAATTGGATATGCCAATTTCGACGGTGTACAAGGTTTTTAAGAAAAAATTAAGACTGCATGCATACAAAGTTCAAATTGTTCAGGTTTTGGAACCGGACGATAGGCCTAGGAGGATGGCCTTTGCAACAGATATGATAAGGAGGATAGAAGATGATGCTGATTTTCTGAAGCGCATAATGTTCTTCGAGGAAGCATCCTTTCATGTTTCTGGCATTGTTAATCGCCATAATGTGCGCATATGGGGATCTGAAAACCCCCATGAATACCGTGAGGCACAAAGGGATTCCCCAAAGGTTAATGTGTGGTGTGGACTAATGCACGACCGAGTCATTGGGCCTTTCTTTTTTACAGAAAAGACGGTCTCATCAGTCGTATACTTAAACATGTTGGAAAACTTCGTATTTCCACAACTAGAAGAGCTTCAGCCACATGTCTTTTTGCAACAAGATGGTGCACCACCTCATTGGGGTACCATCGTTCGTAGTTCTTTGAATGACCATTTTCCAGGAAGATGGATTGGGCGAGGAGGTCCAGTTCCTTGGCCACCCAGATCACCTGATATAATGCCGCTGGATTTTTTGCTTTGGGGATTTGTAAAGGACAATGTTTACAGGAGGAGAGTGTCGAACATTGATGACCTAAAAGTCAGAATTACAACCGCAACAGCCTCTGTGGATGCCGACATGCTTGCCGCTACCTGGCGTGAAATTGACTATCGACTTGATATTCTCCGTGCGACGAAGGGGGCACACGTGGAAGTTCATTGACAAGGGTCATGAAACTTTTTGAGTCTATCTAACCATTTATGTTATTAATTTTAATCTATCTTTATTGTTTTATGCATTATTAAACATGAAAATGGGTCCGGGACTTTATAAACACCTTGTATATATTTTTTCATCATAACTGAGTAAAAATCTATTATAATGATTTGTACAATTCCAGTACTTTTACAACAAAATAACTGGCTTAATCAAATGTTATAGATTATATTTTGGAACTTTTACAAATTGTATTTTGGAACAGGTATGAAATACATTTGACTCTACAGATAAAGACTCTACAGAAAATGATAAATAATGTACGTTATAATTTAGAAAGACAAATACATTAATTGTGTTAGATTTTAACCTTTTATAGCATGGGCTCCCTTAAACTTTTAAGGAACATAATTTTAAAGCAAGAATGGATTATAAATTATAAAATTGTGAATATTCATGTTTTTTTTTTTTTTTTTTTTTCATAAAGGCATTAATAAACTCTGATGAAGACTCCACAATATAACGAGTCAAAAGCTTTGTATAACGTGTAACTACGGGAAATACTCTAACATGTGGGTATATGAATGATTTAATAAATTTTTATACTTGATAAAGAGTTTTATAAAATAATATTGTTGAGGTGTTTTATGTGGTTACATAAAAAAGGATACATTGTTAAGTAAATGAATTATAATCTATTAAACTTTAGATATATTATCGATAATTTTATAACAAAAAATATCCATTAAAATATAAAACGGCAGTTTTGTTTCGAGAATACTAGAATATATATTACCTTACAAACAACATTTGCTATGTATCGTACTGGTATCATTATTAGAGCACTCTCCTGTGAATCTATTGGTACTCGGTTCTAATCCAGGTCCGGGGAGTGGAAACTTATCGTATGAAATTTATTAGTGTTTTATTTATGCTTCTAAAGATTCTAAAATCTATTTTTTAACGGGAAAATAGAATAGCATGTCCCTTTTTTTATTTATGAAAAATATTCACTGTGGTAAATAATGGCTGCTTAATCCAATAATTAAGTAATCAAAGATGGAGAAATTTCAGACATTTCAAGTGCGCAAAACGATGTACCTTTTGAGATACTTCAGGTGTCTAAAATAAATAAGACATTTTTTACATCTTATAATAAAATTTAACATCCCTCTTCAGACACATTTGTGTCTGAATTTCAGACACTTGTATTTATGGTGAATATAATTTTTTAAGTGAATTTTTTTTTCATTAAAAGCATCGTTAAAAGTTATTTGATAGAACTTCGAAATTTTGGATATGCAATTCTGCACTTTGTTAAAATTTCATTTCTAATAGAGAGTTTAGAGATTTTGATATTTTCTGCATCGAAAAATTTTTCAAGGGATTATTTTCATGGAAAAAGTTTTGCATTGAGAAAAATTACAATATCTAGCAATATTCTTAATATATTTATTACTTTAAAACATGAATATATAAATAGAATTATATCACAAAAGTATGTGATTACAGTACGTTTCTTGAATTTTTTTTTTTTTTTTTACGCATACAAATAAAATTTTAAAAATTTACAAATAAAATAATGCGAAATCATTTATAATATTAGGTACAAAATTACATGATTATTTCAGTAAATCAGACAAACAGCATAAAAGTGACAACGAGTGACTTTCATGCTGCACTCATACCAACTTTTTTTGCTTGATGAAGTGTTGAGCTATTATTTCGACTCTAATCAATTTTTGAGATTTATTTAATTACTTCAATTTATGGAGTTTTATTATAGTTTTATTCATTACCTTTCATCACCAGTTTCTAGTAACATTTCACTGCAACTTATTTAATATGCCATAAATATTCAATAAAATTGTAATTGATTTAAAGCTTCTAAAAAATTATTAAATATTACAAATTTTATTGTAACGCACCTACATTTTAAGTGTTGAACTGATCCCACTATCCTTTGCTTGGAAAACCAATATGTAACATTTGCATTAATAAATCTGAATTATATCTTTTTTGCCAGTTCTCATTTTAATTTTCTTCATAATACTGATTTCGTATCACACTTTTAGAATTTTTTCTTAATTTTGATTTGCGATTCTTGCGCATGATCTTATATTTTTCGAAAAATAGAAGAGAATATTTATGTTTCAATTTTAATTTTTAATATAGTTGTTTATATAAAAGCGGATTTTTCAAGTCAAGTGCGTTGTTAGCAACAAAACGGTTGCATTTGATGATTTCTCACACCGTTTCTTGATCAGAGAATCACACAATTTGTTCAGCAGTATGCAGGAATAGACATCAGCGATAGTCTGATCTTTTTAAAGTAGTCTGTTCAGGTGACTCTACAACAGTTCTGTAAAAGGCCGCATTACCTACCCTGCAAGCTTTTGTGTCGCTTTGTTCCCACTCTTTGCTCATATAAGTCTCTGGATCATATTGATGGATCCAAAATTCATCCTTAATTATCAGGCGAAAAGCAAAATTTTCTTCGTCTTGCTCCCAAAGTTTCAACTTCTCCTTTGATAGGTCCGGGGCCATCGACATTATCGATAGCTCCGATAGGTCGCACCATGTTTATTTTTGAAAGAGAATCAGTGATCGTGAACCTCAGCATGGTCATACATTTGACATGTACAGTTCTTCCTAAATAATTTTCAATACACTGACCCTTTCATGATCATTTAGACAGTTGTTATTCGGTCTAATAGAATAAAGTCTTCCACTTTCTTCACTGTGTCAGTGACGAAAGTACCCGTGAGTCCCTGGGAGCTGTCAATCTGCCAACTCATATTAGATGATTAGTCTCGCAATCTTTAGATTAGAGTATGAAAAAAAATTTTTTTTTTTTTTTTTTTTTTAACTTCACAAATCTGGATTTTGATAAAACTTAAAAATGGTCTATAAATAGTAATTGTCAGTTCACAGGCTCTAGGTGGAAAATTAGAGATTTTATATAAATGAGGAGCAAACATTCAAACCGTGTTTTCTCCTTCAAATGCAATTTTTCAGAAAACACAAAAAACTGATAAATTAAAAAATAACCCTTCTTAGACCCTAATTATCATTTGTTTAGTTGTATTATTGGTTACTAGGAAGATCTGTAGGCCTACTTTACCTAATAAACTTAGAGTTAATTAGAAAAATGTATTTGAAATTTGGAGAAAGCATGTTTTGACCGAAACACAGAGGAGAAAACATGTTTTGAATGTTTCCAATGTGGAGAAAGCATGTTTTGACCGAAACACAGAGGAGAAAACGTGTTTTGAATGTTTCCAATGTGGACAAAACATTTTTTGAATGAAAAAGTATGTAGCTCGAATATTGATGAAATAACATTCTTAATGTAATTAACAGAACAGATTTTGTTATGTAATTATAAAGTTAAGTTAAATATTTACGCTTGAAAAATCATCATGCAAATTGTAGCGAAGAACTAAAATTTTTAAGCCAATTTGAAATTTAAATTTTTAAACCAATATCTTCACTTAAGCAATTTCATGCTTCCTCTGTTTCTTCATATTCTACATTAAAGTTATTAGTAATGATATCTTTATACCATTTAAAAACAGGCTGATTATTTCACTCTTCACCATACATCAATTGTAAAAGTTTGTCTATGTCATTCTGCGATGAATTCTCTTACCTTGTTTTTTTTTTTTATTATTATTAATGCTTAAGTGGCTTTTTCTATCTCCTGCTCTCTTTTCCTCAATAGGTTCACCAGCATGTACCTTAGTAACAATATTGGCTAGCATTGTACGACCTATTTTAGTTATAGCCATGAAATTGTTTTTACACGCAGGAATTCTCCTACCACTGCTACCAGTAATAAAATAAGAAGCAGAAAATGCATGCTGTAAGCCAGATGATTGCGATTTTTTTTTTTTTGGGGGGGGGGAGGGGGGGTTATTAGGTCTACGTCGAGTTACATTTTTTGTAACAATCAATGAGGCTATAATAGAATCCTGTCGCTGTTTGTCCGGAATTTCGTAAAGTCTATCCCGAAACTTCTTAACGTCATTAGGTCTAACATCAATGCATGAAAAAGTATTTATTAATAGAATGTTTGCATGGAGCATAAATGTTATCTAAAGGTGCTGAATATCGTTTCTTTTTCGCTTCTTTTCTTTTTCCACCAATTCTCTGTATTTTTCTAGTTCCATAATTAGAAGTACTCACTAATACACCATCTATTAATTCTTCCATTTGAAAAAAAAAAAATAATAATAATAAAGTACACTCCTCTAAAATGAAGAAAACAAGATAAAACTAACGAAAAACAAACATAAAAAGTTGGTACATGTACGAGTCACGCGACCAGAAAGAGCAGTACTGACTGGTTGGCTGGAGAAATCACAGTTTGACTGAAAACAGGCTCTGGAGGAAACACTGTTTGATTGAAACCCTAACTTTCTAAGAGCATTTATAATGTGATAAAAATTATTTTGGTTTAAAATAATAGTATAATTTTGTGCTATTTAATGTTGAGTTCACAGAAAAATCACTAACTCATTTTTTTTTATTTTTGGAGAAAACACGGTTTGAATGTTTGCTCCTCAAATATACAGCCATTTGTTCACATTGTATCTAATTTAGAAATTGTAAATCTTCCGATTTCAAACGCATCATTGATAATAAATGACGTAGTTTCTAGATAGTATAAAAAAGTTTTTTTTTTTTTTTTTTTTTTTCAATCGCGATTTTACAGAACAATAAATATTTACTATAATAGCGTCTGTGAATGTGTAGACCAAAAGTCTCTAAATTCAGTTGAAAATCATAGATTTTATTTATAAATATTTATTTATTTATTTAAAATCAAGGTCAAGATTTTTACAAGGCTTTACACGTGTTTCCTATGTAAATTATTGTATTTCAGTGTGGTGTTCATTTAATAATACAGAAAATTTCTACAAATATCTACTTTAAGTGATTGAAAATCAGTTTAGATTCATCATTATCAGTCTTTTCTGAATCATTCTATTATTCACCATTAAAAAAATCACAAAATAAAAAATTTTATCTAAAAAATAAATAAATATATAAAAATAAGTAATTTTTTTTCTCTTTTTATTTATTATGACAAAATGAAATAATTTTTGTCCAAACATAACAACTTGGCAAAGAGGGTTGAAATTAAAAACTGTATCCACAGCGAGCTCATTTTGTTTTCAACTGAATTTCTCTTCTTTGTTATAAATAACAAATCAAATGAATAGTAATTGTCTGCTTTGATTAGAAATGGGAATGGTCTGGAAAAAAAAATTCGGGGGGAAAAAAACAGTTTTTTTTTTTTTTCCGAAGGGTTTTATTTCCACTCGGAAAAATTGAAGTTTTTGAAATTTCTAGCATAAAATAATGTATTCAGAAATTTATAATATTTACATTCTGACGCTTTTTTCTTGAAGTATTTTTTTATGTTCACTATCTCACATGAAAACACTAACTTTAATAATGTTCATATTACAAAAATAAAGTTTTAACCATATAATCAAATGGTAATCCTGAAATATTTTAAGTATTATAATGACCTTCCTGCCATTACATGCATTTGAAATTACTTACTCTCTTTTTTAAAATTCCTTTATACTTCTGTCTTTTTTTTTTTTTTTTTTTTTTTTTGTACATATATCCTTACACTTGTCTAACTGTATTACTTTAATGTGTGTGTATATATATTTCTAAATATACACATACACACACATATATGTATAAATGCAGGTAACAGTTTACACAAAAAAAAAAAAAAAAAAAAAAAAAAAACCTAAGCAACTTTTTGTCAAAAAATGTATTTCACAATTTACAAAAATTATATAAACAAAAACCTACTTGATTTATGCACTTTACTTCTGAGTTAATAACTTTCGTATTAAAAATAATAATAAATCAATAATAAAATTTTGCTCTAAATTTTTGAAGTTCAATTAACTTTAAATTAAGCTTTTATTTTATTTTTGTGATTAACTTCATTTTAAGTCAGAGTACATTATTGGGTCCGGTAAACCAACTTTACCCGAACCTGACCTGCGATTGGGTCAGGTTGACTAATTTTGTTTTCCTCGCGTATGAGGTTTGGTTCAGGTTGACTGATTTATTTTTCTTATGGGTCCGGTTGACTGAATTTTTATTCTGCGGGCTGGGTTCGGTTTGGGTTGACTGATTTATTTTTCTTGCGGGTTGGGTTCGGATTAGGTTGAGTGAATTTTTTTCCTGTCTGTCGGGTTTAGGTTCAAATGGTCGGGATTAGTATTCAACGAATCGGACTAACTTGAAAACATATTTCAAAAAAAAAAAAAAAAAAATCATAATAAGCAGAAATTTATTTGATATACAGGGTGATTATAATTAAAGTTACGATTTCAAAGCGCTATAATTTTAAAACTGCCTATCAGAGCGATTTGATATTTTACCAGAGCAATCGTGAGGCAGTGAAATTTTGTTTGGCAAAAGAAAAAGAAAAATAGTTCCAAAATGTGCCATAAATTATCCGTTTCATGAAGCTCCTCTTTTTCTCTTTTTGCTATGACTGTTTCCGCTGTAAACACGTATTCTTGACTTTTTGCTAAAATAATTGTAGTAAACCCTTGAAATCAATTGTTTCCTGCCATTCCATTGTGTTGCTAACAACATTCCTGTGTTTAATGACTCCATTTAGGCGTTTCCCCTGACGTTACCCTGACAGCGCCATCTATAGGAACATGTTGGAACTATTTTTATCCTCCACCCAAACAAAATTTCATTGTCTCACGATTGCTCTGATAAAATATCAAACCGCTCTAACGGGTAGTTTTAAAATTATAGCGTTTTGAAATGCCTAACTTTAATTATAATCACCCTGTAATTATAAACATACTATAAACGTACTATATATTCCCATGATTAAATGTATGTGTACACGAGTTATTACATACATATCAGAGAAAGGCAATAAACAAAGAAAAATTCCATTATATATGTACTACACTTAAAGCAAATTTTTGTTCTCTTGAAGTACACAACACACATAAATGGTTAAAAATTATTAATCCATTTTTCAGATTATTAACTTAGTGTATGAGTAAATGTATTTTTAAGTTATTTTTAAGTGATTTTCCAACTCTGTGACAATGAAAATTTATTTTATCTTATAACTTGAAAAAGTTTTGCATGATTTTCAGATGAATTATTAAATTTCATTTAGTTTTCGAATTTCGGGTATAAAGAAATCGGGTTTGGGTCTACGAAACAAAAATAATAATAATAATAATAATTCTGTGAAGTTGATTCAAATCTAAATTCACTGAATCAATGCTACTGGGAGATGAACATTTTATAGGAATGCACAGACTATGCAAAATTAATGGTTGAATAATGATTTGACTAGATTTTGGTGTTTTGTAAAATTAAAGGTATTGGTAATTATGAAACAGTAAGGCTCATTTTTTAATAGTTAAAGTTTTTTGTATATTTCTGTTAAGAAAAATAATATGGATTGAATGTATTTTTTAATGTTTAACACTTTACAGCCATTTGCAAAAGTTTAAGACCAGTAGCCGATTTTCAGTATTTTAACACATTGCCTCATTTGTGCAGATTATTGCGTCATCTCATGTGCTCATTGCATCAAACGCATTCTACTGCTATAAATATAGGCGCCAGGCACGTTTATCGCCAGTTGCTTATTGTATTTTGTCGTAGACAGTGAGTGCTGTTGCGTAGTTATTGTAATGGTTGTAAAAAACCTTCACTTACTGTTACAAAAAGGTAAGAAATATTGACCCTGCATAAAACTGGATTTTCTGAACGTCAAATAAGTTCGAAGGTAATTGTGAGCAAAACAGCAGTGCATCAAGCCATTATTAACTTTAAAATTTCAAGAAAATTTGTGGACCTTAAAAGTCGTTTTTTTTCATACTTGGAGTAAGTCGAGGTGTCCTTGCAGGTTTGTGGGATGATAAACCAAAATCTTTGGCCAAACGTCTTGAAATAGTACTCATACTAACAATGGTGCCTTTTGCAGCCAGAGAATGTCTAATCGTATTGCAGGAGGTTCTTGGATCTCGTACGACCATCCTTATCACATGATCATCACGTGCACTCGTTTTTCTATGGAGACCGCTTCTCTTAAGGTTCACAAATTTTCCCAAAATTTTAAATTTACTAATAGCTTGATGCACAGCGGTCGTGCTCACATTTACCCTCGAACTTATTTGACGTTCAGAAAATCCAATTTTATGCAGGGTCAATATTTCTGACCTTTTTGTAACAGTAAGTGAAGATTTTTTACCCATTACAATAATTACACAATAGAACTGTCTACGACAAAATACAATAAACAACTGGTGATAAACGTGCCGGGCACCTTTATTTATAGCAGTAGAATGCGTCTGATACAATCAGCACATGAGAGGACGCGATATTCTGCGCAAATGATGCAATGTGTTAAAATACTGAAAATCGACTCTTAAACTTTTTAAACTTTTGCAAATGACTGTATATTTTCTAAGATATTAAGAAACCCTATTTTTATCTACAAAAATTCAATTTTTTCATTTTTTCTAATTAAAAAAAAAAAAAAAAAAAACGGAAAAAAACTGTTTTGTTTTTTTTTTTTTTTGTTTTTTTTTTATTATTATTTAATTATATATATATATATATATATTCACCGCCTCAAAATTTCCGGAAATTTTACATTTCTAGCTTTGATAAAATTTAACTTTAGTTCGTCAGAAAAAAAAAAGTGTTTAAAGTAATAAATTAGTTTTAGTATCACAAATTTATTTTGTTTCTTGGACTACACTTAAAAAAAGTAAGTGCGTCAACATTTTATATTTTTCTGACTGCAGTAAGGCTTTTCATTTATGTTTCGCTAAAAATGAAATGCTTTACGGAAAGCCATAAAACTGCACATGAAACCTTTTTGACCAGACTATTACTTGCGTATAAAGAAAAACCACTTCTTTATTCAATAACATATAGGTTATAAAAGAAAATTTTGCATACAAGAATATACTTTTCGAACTTTGGCATAAACTTATAATGTTTAGATATAAATTAATTTACGATTCAATTTTTCATTTAACTTTTTGTCTTTTATGTGATAAAATCTTGTAAGTAAATTTTATTTCCTTACCCTAACCGAATTTATGCATTAAACTCTAAAAAGTTAGTTAATTTTTATTAATATATTTCTTTTTTTTTTTTTTTTTTTTTGGCAACATAGTTAATTTTACATCTACAATTCGAAGAACATTACAGTAACTTATGACACTAGTTTTCAGACTTTTATATTCGTTCTTTTCCCTATTTCTGTCCAAACAACAATATTAAAAAAAATAATATTAATTAATTAATTAATAAAATTTAATATTAATAAAAAAAGTGATAATATTAGAGCTTCAAGTTTTTGCGCTAGAATTCTTTTAAATACAAAATTTATTTAAAAAAAATAAACTTTACATTTACGTATAATTTTTTAAAATAATATTTTCTTCGTCATTACCTTATCCCCTCCAGATATTTTACCAATTTCATAGTTAAACTAATACATTGTTTGCTTCAGATTATCCGAGATATATAGTTCAACCATTCATTTTAAAAATACTGACGATTTCTTTTCAAAAATACTCATTTGGAAATTTATACACCCCAAAGGGAGGTGACATTCCTATGTAGACAAGAATTTTATCTTCGTTCGCTACTTCTTTATATATATATATATGTGTGTGTGTGTGTGTGTGTGTGTGTATTTAAATAATTGATTGAAACTAATCTTATACGAAATTTTGTTCTATACTGCCATATTAAAAATTTAGAAGAAAGAAAGGGAGCAATAGCGCTACCTGTTGATCGAAATGCAACGAAAGCAAATCAGCATGGACTTAAGTCAAGGGCCAACCAAGTATAAATTTGTATTTAATTCCGCCAGTCGATTTGTGAGATACAGCGCCCACACAATTTAGATAAATTACACACATACACAGAGAGACATTTTCTAAAAATGGTTAAATCGTGTTCAGGACATCTGAAAACACATGAACTCATTGAAAACCGGGCATCGAAATTTTTTTCCAATCCGATACTTTTTTTATTATATATAAAAGAAAGTAATAAATAATGCTCTATATTTTCTAAAAACAAGAATATTTTCTTTTAATTTTAAATTCGTGTCTAACTACACTCCTGCTCAAAAGTTTAGAAAGATTTGCAAACGATTTATTTTTTTTTTCCAATTTAAAAACTTATCTCTCGATGAAATCTTTTTAAACATTGGGTATTTTAAGAACTGGGTCTTCCTCATGTTTTTCAGTGAAGATTGGTTTAAGACAACGTTTAGGGGGCCGGTAACAAATTGAGCAAAATCAATAATGTTTGTTATCGTTACCCTGTATCGTTAAGTGAACGAAACGAGCTGTAACTTTAGGATATGTTAATATAGACCTAGTTCAATTTGTGGATGAATTTGTATGACGATAGTATATTAAATAATGGAGATATAAGCATTTATTTTAAAACTTAAACAAAAAAAATCAACATGTTTTTTATTTATAATATACAGAGTTTTTAACGAAAATTATAGCCACTTTCGAATAAGTTGAAAAATCATTTTTAAAATAATGCACTGCAGTTGGAATACAAATATCTTAAATATCTCATAAAATATGATTATTTTCATGAAAAACGTTTTCATAGCGCATGTGCGAATGATAAATATATATATATATATATATATATATATATATATATATATATATATATTGCATAAGTTGAAAGCTAGATATTTTGGGCAATTTTTGTCAAAAATACTTTTGAACAGAGTAAAAATTAAGAATATTATCCGAAAAAGAACCAGCTAGATTTTAGATATTTTCCAAGAGTTGAAATTTCTAAAGGGGTTTTTCACATGCCGCGTAATTAATTTAAAGATCCAATTATTTTAACCACTTAGCAAAAGATCTTTTTTGCGAAAAACCCCTTAAACCCCTTTTTAAATTCAGTAATTCATAATTTTCTAATGCATGCTCGTATAATACATTTTTCCTATGTTTTAAAATATTATAATTAATGTTATATTGATTATCACTTATATGGGATAAAAAAAAAAAAAATCATGGTCATTGCATGTCTTTTTAAAACAATATTTATCATTTGAAGAAAATGTAATCACGTTAAATGTGTATCACGTTAATATGTCTCTCTATTATATCTAATAAAGTTTTGTAATTCCAATATACAAATAATGCATTTTAGTACGATGGGAATCTGGTGTCCATTATACATCTGGTTTTTTTTTCCTTTATATGTGTGTGTGTGCATGAGTGAACACGATAACGTCTTAACATTTTGTTTGATTGAGCTGAAAAGTTGGTAGATATGTTATAAGTCACCGTCGCACGAACCGCATAGACTTTGATAAGTGTACGAATTATTGATTTTTTATAGAGACACAAAGAAAAATTCTTATCATTATGGCATCTGAACTCAAATTATTTAAAGTGTGCTAGCGTCAAAACTCTGCTTTCGATTCAGATATAAAATGGTAAGCATGTTATAGGTCATCATACAGAGAACAGTATAGATTTACATGAGCGTTTTTTTCCGGGATACGATGAAAAATTTTTATACATTACGTGTATGAGCAAAAACTGTTTAAACTTCGCTTTAATAATTAAATTGTTTAAATCATAAACAAGAAAAATATAAATATTCCATACTGCGAGCTTACCATTAATATGTCTTTTATAGGGACGCACGACAAAATTTGGATTCATTACGATTCATAAAATGATTTGCAATTTAGGACGAAATACTCGAACACCTATAATGATTTTCTGGGGTTTTTTTTTATCTTTTTCTCTATGACTTTAAATTTCATTGAGCAACCATTAATTAGTAAATTTTCGGAAAGTCAAATTGAATCACTCCATATTTTTTAAAAACTTAAAATTCTGCAATATACGAAAACTACATAACAATAAATGCGAGACAAATGCATAATGGTTTCCATCATTTTTAATATTCTTTCGTATTTCTCATTTCAATAAAAGAAATAGAATAATTTTGCTATATATAGCAACTAAATAAATTTCAAAACAAAATTCTCAATTTAAAAAAAACAACCACAATGTTTTAAAGAACATTTAAATAGTTATATAGATATATATATTTGAAGTAAAAAACCTTTCAAAGAAATTAAAAAAAAAAAAAAAAAAAAAAAAAAAAAAACTTTAATCATGCCTTTTATTTTATTTTATTTTATTTTATTTTATTTTATTTTATTTTATTTTTTAACTCGGTTTTCAGAACTTCTTTCAAAAGAAAATTTACTTGCATCTATTTAATTATCTGGTAAATAAATTCGGAAAGTTCAATATGTATATATATATATATATATATTAACTACTTCATATTATTCTTGTGGGAAAAAAAAAAAACACTTATCTTTCTTTTAAAGAGTTTAGGTTAATTCTATTAGTTATCTAAAGTAAAACTTTTTAAGTGTGTGTTTTCTAATAATAAATTCGTTGAACTCCAGCATAATAAAAGATGAAAAAAAATTTTAAGATGCAGAAAATAATAATAATAATAATAATAATAATAATAATGATAAATATATACAAATAGTAAATAAATTTAGATGGGATTAATTGATATGATTGTTAAAATTAGAAAGGGAACGGTTTAAAAAATTGGTGTCACATGAGAAATGTAAAGGTAATTAATTATTTAAAAGAAACTGCGATGTTGAATTTAGTTAAATATTATTTTTCTACAAAATCCGTCATTTTAGTTGGAAGAACGCTAGTTCGTAAATTACAAAATGTCAAAGTATTCTGATAGCCTCGTAATTTTCAACCTAATTTAGAGATTTTATGGCTGCCATCAGTCACTATCTTTAACTAATTTTATTTATTTATTTTATTTTACTTTATTTATTTATTTATTTTGTCAAAATCGGTTAAAAAAATTTAACTTAAAAAAAAAAATTACTCTAATAATAATAATAATAATAATAATAATAATAAAATACACGACTTATCATCTAACATGAACTGAAATTTTAAAGATTGACAGCTCACAAATTTTAAAACGTCAATGTGAAGTGACATGAAAAAAAAATCATATTTTAAGTCATTGTAAAAATTCTCTGTAAAATCTCTAATTTTCAATCGAGTTTAGAGATTTTTCGACTGTGAACTCATAATCACTATTCGTAACCAATTTTTAACTTTTACCAAAATTGGTTTAAAATTCATAATAATAATATAAAAAAAAAAAAAAGAATTTATCTTACAATGAAAAAAGTCGCATAATTTACAATGGGTGTTCAACTTATAGAAAAAAATTTTTATTTTGACTTTTTTTTTTTTTCTAAAAAACTGCTGGACGAAATCACCTGAAACTTCATACATTCAAAGAACATTTAAAAACTCACATTTTCCACTATCGATTTAGTCCAGATTGCAATTAGGGGACCAACCACAAATTAAAGAAGAGCGAAAATACTTTGGATCGTAACACAAAATGCTACAAATAACTTGTAATTTTAATACGTTGTTGTACATACTATGTACAATATTTGTATGTTTTGGTGCGGATATTGTGCAATTATTTAGGCAGATTTTTTTTTTTCCAAAAATTACTAAGTTTTTTGCTTAATTAGAGCGGATTTTCATGAAATTTTACAAAAATTGCTAAAAAAATTAACAAAATATTTAAAAAACATTTTTCTGAAACATAATACTCACACGTGTAATATTCGTTGAGATATGAGCATTTTTAGAAAATGTTATTTTGCTGCGCAAGTGCGAAAGATAAAAAAAAAAAAATTTACTACATATGTTGAAAGCTAAATATATTGATCAACTTTTGTCAAAAGTTCATTTGAATAGAGTAAAAATTAAGCAAACTGTCGGCAAAAGAACGAGCAAAACTAGGTATTTTCCAGAATTGAAATTTCCTAAGCAGTTTTTCCCATGCTGCGTGTATTTAATTTGGAGATCCAATTATTTCAACCGCATTGCAAAAGTCTTTTTTTTTTTTTTTTTTTTTTTTTTTGTGAAAAAACCCTTATAGGCTTGTAACTTAAACATATTTTTATTTATTTACTAATATTTGTGAGTTTATAAAGGGTTTTTCGCAAAAAGAACTTTTGCAAACGTGATCGAAATAATTAATATTCAAATTAAATACGCTGCACGTGTAAAATCCCTTATGAAATTTCAACTCTGGAAAATACCTAAAATCTAGGTCTTTTTTTTTTTTTTTTTTTTTCCGACAATTTGTTTAATTTTTACTCTATTCAAATGAACTTTTGAAAAAAGAGTTTGCTCAATGTAATTTAGCTTTCAACCTGTGCAACAAAACTTTTTCTGTCTTTCGCGCATGCGCAATAAAATAATATTTACTAAAAATGCTCAAATTTCAACGAATATTACAGTGTGAATTTTATGTTTCAGAATAATGTTTCTCTAATGTTTTGTCGATTTTTCAACAAGTTTTATAAAATTTTATGGAAATCCATTCTTGTTATAAGCAAAACACTTGTCTTAAAAATTAGTCATTTTTGAAAAAAAAAATAAAAAATAAATAAATAAAATATTATCTATATATATAAAAATGAATTGCTGTTCGTTAGTCTCACTAAAACTCGAGAACGGCTGAACGGATTTATCTTATCTTAGTCTTGAAATGTTCGTGGAGGTCTAGGGAAGGTTTAAAAGGCGAGAAAAAATCGAATAATTTCCGGGAAAACCCTAAAAACAGCCCTTTTTTATTTCCCATACAAACGTTTTCTAGAGTCAATTTGAACTTTATTGCTATTCAGTAAAGTTTAGGTGTGTTCCTAACGGCTGATGGCTGAGCAACAAAAATTTGCATGTTGATTCGTAATGACCTCCCCTGATGCACCTCGAAGCCGGATTTTCGAATTTTGTTTTAGTTTTCTTTTAATTAATTAAAATGTTAAAATAAAAACCTTCTAATAACTGATCACGGAGTAATATTAATATTCTTATTACTCCGTGTAACTGATAAATTGGCCATTTAATTTTAATCCTTAATTTAATTGTTGCCAAAAAAAATTATTCTTTTTTGGACAGAAAAAAAGAAAAAAAAACGTGAACAATAAAAATTACATTTATTTAATATATTTAATTTTATTCCTTAATTTAATTGTTGCCAAAAAAAATTATCATTATTTTTTCGACGGAAAAAAAAAAAAAAACGTGAACAATAAAAATTACATGTATTTAAAATGAGGAAAGTAAATTAAAAAATTAGAAATATCAGTCGTATCGTTACAAATAAGATACCAAATGAAAGATGCAATTTTTGTGAATCCAACGGATTAAACAGCTTATCGATCGGACAATTAGATTTTTTAAAATTAACTAATGTATGTATTTTATAAATTTTCTTTCACAAACACAAACGTGTAGTATACAGCCTGTACAACACTAGACCAAATTGAAGTTCAAATTTCATCCATATTTAAATAAATAAATGAAAATAAAAATATGCTTAATGGGAAATATATATAACCATTAAAAGTTTAGTTGTCTAAAATATGTCAGAAATAGCGCTCATAGCATATTGTTACAAGGTATTAAGTCTTATTTTTACAAGGGATAAAATCTAAAATGGTGACAAAAATTCAAAAGTCGCCAAAGAGAGCTATATTAAGGCGGTACTATGATCATGCTTACAAACCATGAATACTAATAACCACAAAAAATTAATTGTCTCATGCAACAGACGTAGCCGGTCATAGCATATTATAATATTTAGCGTGAAATTGTTATCATTTTTATGGTTGATCGGGGATAAACAAAATAAACATAGGAAATAACGTAAAAGCAAATATTATGTGCACCACGTATAGTGTTGTTCATATGTAACTGGGATTCAAATATAAAGGGGATACTTCATTTTTTTTTCGATACTATCTATTTCGAAACTGTTATCTAATAAGGACTTAATCCAAGCCTATTGGTAAACCATTGTCTCAGGTAATAGGGACAAGCGCCCGAGTTTTAGCGGATGACCAAATCGCTACCGAAGGCAGCAGGGATCCGAAGCGAGCTTTTGAGCAATTTTAGTATTTTATTTTATTTTTATAAAGCTATATAGAAAAGAGTTTCCTTTAAATTTAGTGACCAGCGAAGCGGGCAAAGCCTGCTAGTATATATATATATATATATATCTGCCTAAATATTTACGCAATTCCCGAACCTAAACATACAAATATTGTACAGAGTATGTACAGTAATGTATTAAAGTTACAAGTCATTAGTAGCATTTTGTGATACAGAGTAATCAAAGTATTTCTGCTCTTCTTTAATTTGTGGTTGGTCTCCTAATTGCATTCTGGACTAAATCGATAATGGAAAGTATGAGTTTTTAATGTTCTTTATATGTCTGAAGTTTCATGTCATTTCGTCTGGTAGTTTTTTAGACAATTGAAAAGATGTGTAAAAAAAAAAAAAAAAAAAATCTAATAATTTGAACACCTACTGTACGATTAACATGATTTTAAAATCGAATGGTTGTCAACGGGCAGATTTTACATAATATGATTTCGAAATTAGAAGATTGCTAGCTTGGAAAGTTTTAAATATCATGCAAAGTGGCACTAAAAACTTATTTTAATTATTATTTTTTTTCTTTTTTTAATATCAAGCAGATTTTCTTCAAACATATAGCTAAAGAGGTCCTGATTCAATCAGCCTTCTAATTAAAAAAGAAAAAACTGATTGAAATTCGTTTAAAAACTACAGTGCTACAAACAGAAACACACACAAAGGCTTCAAGTTTATAACAAACTTCGTGTGTGTGTATACGTGTGTGTTCGTATGTGTAAATAGGGAGAAAAAAAAATGTAGTCGATCCTTTCTTCATGTTTATAAAAGGAAAAGGAAAGATCAGCGTAATTTGCTCGTTAAATCTGAATTTTGGTGAAAACTGAGTTTATTTAAAATATCAAAAATGATCAATTTATGTATAGGAAGGAATTAGAAACAATTTTGAAGAAACTTACTTTTTTTTATTTCATTTAAAACAAAAAGGAAAAAATACAAAGAATATCAAAGTGCTATCAGATTTTACTTATTAACTAGTTTGCTTTTAAAAAGAAACAATAACAAAATTAAAAGCAATAGAGAATGCAAATTGGTAGTATAATATTCGGATTAAGGTTAATTATCTGCTCTAAGGACCTGGTCCTAAGAGGGGTGAGGGTGATGCTCTTCGTGGGGGATCTTTCTAATGAGTCCGTTTCAGAGAAAACCACGAAAACCTCCAAACGGCTAGTTCGTCGAGCGCGACCTGGGATCGAACCTGGCACTTCCCGTCTACCAACTTTGAATGCAGAATTGCTTGGCCACTACCGGTGGAGCAAAGGAACGCAAATCGAATTTGTCTCCTACACATTTTAAAAGTTACGCTCACAATCATTATTTCTATCTACGCAAACATAGGGAAATTTTTCATAATTTATTAATGATGCATGATTTTATTGTGTGTGTCACTGTATTCGTGCATGTGTCTTCAGGGGTTTGTTATGAGTGTGTGCGTACGGTTGTAAGTGCGAGTGTGTGCAAACGTTTGTACGTGGTTATGTGTAAGTGTGTGTGCATGTTGTTTGTGCGGGCATGGGCAAATATTCCCTCTCACTTTTAGTATATTCCATAAATATGGAAAAAAAATTATAATTTATGAGGGATGTGGTCATTTTTTAACAACGTTCATACAATCGTTCTCTGACTCATTCACACTTTTACTATATTTCATAATGTGGGAAAATGTTTCCTAATTTGCGAATGATGCATTATTTTAATTTTATTATTATTATTATTATTATTACACAAATGTGTTTTATAAACATGAACATATATAATCAAATTAATATTTTCTTCCCCGGAGTGACTATAATTATATCCCGTAATACTTGAAGATAATGTTTCATGATTTACTAATGCGCATAATTTTTCGACCATTGGACACTTTTTGGGTAACAACCATAGACAGAAATAATAAAACTTACGGATTAAAAAGGTTTGAATTTCGTTTTGATTTAAGTACAACTTGTCGAGATAAATTTGAAGAATTATATGTCATATTAATTATATGTCAGTCTGAATTTTCAACTATGTTACGATTCATTAATAGTCAGGAGGGGAATAAAATACTTCTAATTTTTATTTATGTACAGTGTTTCGCAACAATATAAAAGAGGCGGAGGGGCATTTAAAACTTTCTCGAAGTAATAAACATCTGAGAAATTCGCTTTTGTTTAAAAGAAAGGGGGAGAGAAGCTCTGAAAAAAGAAAATTTTAATATTATCGTGAACAAATTATTTGTCGGATCTCAATTATACTCGTAATAAAAAAGTTTTGCAATAGACATTTTTACATAAAATAAACCATTTTTTATGTCTTCGTTATACTTTGAATTCCATTAAATAAGAGCCCGCAATAAAACATTTCAAGCGACGTATTTTTAATTCCGAATAGTTCACTATTTCTTCCTAACATAGCTTTGAACATTATTCTATACAATAAATATTATTTTTCCTAATATTATCTCCACATTGTTTAAAACACTTAATAATCATAATAAAAATTTTCCTATAGTCAGTTGCGGACTAACCGTAGATTCTGTTATCAGACAATACAATTTGTAACCGACCTATCTGATGACAAGTAGGCCGTCTCAAGCATTTTAAAATATGAACCATCCTTCACATGGATAATACATTTATTTTACGTAGTATTTTTTTTAATGAATTTCCATTATTACCAAATGAATACGTTATTTATCCAGTCTCTTAAAATGTCAGTGTATAATTAAACATCTGCTAGAACATAGTGCTTTATATGTTTCATTAAAAAACAATCACTATACTTAAACTTCTAACAGACTTATGTTAAACAAGTATTAATCTTAAAAATTAAGAACATCGATTAAAAAGTTAATGAATACGATAAAAGTGGCCTTATAGGAATCTGTTTTTCATTCTGAATACGTCGTCTGCTGGACTGATACACAGTGAATAATTAAGTGATAAACTAAGGGAAAAATTTAAATACTGAAAATTAATCAGTATTCTAGATCACAACTTTAAAAGCAGTAAAGAAAATATTAAACCGTGAGTTTATTTAATTAGCATTTCTGTCTTTAAAAGAAAAACAGTTCTCTGAATTGAAAACAGAGATATTAATCTCAAATCTTACGTACAGAATAATAATTAAATTACATTTTCTTAAACTTAATAAAACTAATGTCTTCTTTCAAAATTAGAAAAAGTTTTCAATGAATTAAAGATAAAATTTCTTTTTAAAAATTGATTTCTTAACTTTACAAGCTGATGTGGAATAATTATAAAGAGTCAATGTCAATGTTTAACATGACTTACGAATTTTCTTTTTATAGTTTTGGTGTACAAATGATGGGGCTTGATTAAAGTAATTAGAGTCTTTAGGAAAGGTGATTTTTCATCATTCCATCGCTCAATAAATAAACTTGAATATCAGTATATCTTTACTTCCATTACCTTACTACCGTAGATAATAGAATTATTGTATTAGGGCAAAAATTTCGGTATCAAGTTTCGTTTCTTTTACACGTTTTAAGGGCTTCTTAATCCAAAAATTTTTTTTGGAAATTAATCAACAGGTATGAGTGTACTGATCATTTGTGTATGTGTAATGTGTGCACTGCGTAGGAAGAAATTTCTTACTATGATATCTCCAGAGCAATAGGGCTAGTATGTTGTGGAAATCACAAAACATTCCTTTGTATCATTCTTTATAATAGTTTTACCTGTTAACATAAACAATTATCACAAGTATTTCACAATAAATATTTTCGATATATTGTTTGCAGCAGTTTTAACCAAAAAAATGCTGAGATGTAGCCAAATCCTGCACAGGTCAGGTAAAACCTAACTCGAACCCAACAAAAAAATTTTCATTGACACTGAAAACCGGCCCGAGCCCGAGCGTGACCCTAAACCCAACTTATTTTTTTTACCTTATCCTCACTGAAAGTCCGAAAACTGAAGGAAAATTAATAATTCATCTAAAAACCATGCAAAGAATTTTTAAGTTATACAATAAATTTTCATTGTCACACAGTTGGTAAATCATTAAAAAAAAAAAATAAATAAATAAATAAAAATGGGTAATTGCTTATACACTAACAAGGAGAGGTCACGACATGGAAAATTCAGATCGGGACGAAATTGCGCAGGATTGTAGTATACTATGAGGGTAACAACATATTAAAGCAGTAGGACCCACTATCCACAAAATTTCGAGAAAAAAGCATTTAAAGTTTCAGTAATATTTAAATACAAGTTATTTCGTAAACGAGTAAGCGCCTAAGTGGCGTGATCCTAAAGCGCGAGCCTCCCACCCAGATGACTTGGGTTCGAGGCTACCTGCGGGACTACTTTTTTTTTTTTTTTTCTTCTTTAACTTTTTGTGTAATCTTAACTTTTTATTTATTTTACTTTGTTTTACAATTCAATTCAAAATTTGAAAATTTTAATAAAAAATTATTTAATTTTCTTGAGTATAATATAACTTTTTCTATTTTTAATATTTATAACTTAAAAATACAATAAATTTATATAACTTAAAAAATAAATTTTAGTTTTATTTTAACTTTAAAATAAGGTAAAACTAAAGAAACTGTTTTTAATTATTTATCTAAATATTTTATTTCATTTTAGGTATATTTAATTTTATTTTTTAAATTACAAAAAAAAAAAAAAAAAAAAAAAACAGAGAAATGATTTTAATTGCATATATAATTACTATCCAAATTAAATAATTACTTCTCCAATCAATAGTTTCTTAAAAATTATAGTATAGGATTGCGACGCTATTAAATTATTACAGGTAAAGAAATGTTATCTTTAAATGTAGATATTAAATGTTAATGAACATCGTTTCTTTTTCGATAACGACTTCCTTTTTTTTTTTTATCCTTCTGTGCACAAAATAAAATTCCACCTGCCCTTTTATTATTAACAAGCTAGAAATGTTTGCTTAATTTATACACATTCAAACCAAGATTTAAGTACACCTGCTAACTATTTTACACTTTGTTTACAGCTTGTTTATTTTTTTAATTATTTAAATATTTGTCTGTTTTTCTTTATGTTTCTTATTTAGGGTTTTGCAAAACTAAACTTTATTTCTTAAGTTATAGAAATTTATTGTATTTTTAAGTTATAAATATTAAAAATAGAAAAAGTTATTTTATACTCAAGAAAATTAAATAATTTTTTATTAAAATTTTCAAATTTTGAATTGAATTGCAAAATAAAGTAAAATAAATAAAAAGATAAGATTACATAAAAAGTTAAAGAAAAAAAAAAAAAAAAAAAGAGCAGTCCAGCAGGTAGCCTCGAACCCAAGTCCTCTGGGTGAGAGACTCGCGCTTTAGGATCACGCCACTAAGGCGCTTACTCGCTTACGAAATAACTTGCATTTAAAGATTACTGAAACTTTAAATGCTTTTTTCTCGAAATTTTGTGGATAGTGGGTCCTACTGCTTTAATATGTTGTTACCCTCATAGTATACTACAATCCTGCGCAATTTCGTCCCGATCTGAATTTTCCATGTCGTGACCTCTCCTTGTAAGTTAAAAAGTTAAAAATTTGAAAAATGGATTAGTAATCATTTTTAACCATTTATGTGTGTTGTGTACTTCAACTGTACAAAATGCATTTCAAGTTTAGTCTTTATAGTTTATTGTTAATTGCTTATATTCTTAACTACTCGCTGAAAACTAAACCCGACCCGATGAAAGTTTATGATTGGGTAAGTTTCATGTTTGCGTTAGGTTATGCTATTTATCATTCAATTAGATAAAAAAAGAAGAAGAAATAAAAAAGAAGACAATTAAAAATTTTATAACTAAGGTCATAATTCCTGGATTTTTTTTTTTTTTCTGCTAAATTTCTTGAGCTGGCATGCAATAATATCGGTGCACAATACTGTCATAAAGTATTATTTTCTTGATACTATTAGATATTCAATAGCCGAAAACAAAACTAGTACGTTGCGGCCACCACAAGACTTTCTTCTATATTTTCATATACAAATTCACTCAGTAACAATATTTAAAAATAAATAAATAAATAAATAAAAAGTTAAAAAAAATATATATATATATACGATTTTTTTTTTTTTTGTTAAAATTTTAAAAAATCGATAACTTTGTTTTAAATTATCACAGATTTATAGTTCAACCATTCGTTTCAAAGGTATTGACGAGACCTTTCGAAAGATACCCATCTTGAAAATGTACCCCCCCCCCGGGAGTACTTCCCAACCAGGGGGGGGGGAGCGAAGCCCCCACATGCACAGAATTTTTTTCCTAGTTAACTACTACTTCTATAAATAATTAATATTAATTTTACAATCACAAGTTAAAAATAACTCTCATTATGTACATATATACGAAATTTTGTCCTATACGGCCATGTTAAAAGTTTACAAAAAATGCGATCACAGCGCCACCTGTTGAATAATTGATCCCCAAATCTAATCAGCACCAGTTTATGTCAGGGTATAACCAAGTTTGGTTAAATACCAATACCAAGTTTTGGTAATTTCATTCATTGGTTCGTGAGATACAGTGGACACAAAATTCGTGATACACACACACAGACACACAGACAGACATTTTCTAAAAAACTATCAATTCGTGTTCAGGACATCCCAAAATATGTAAATCCATCAAAAATCGGAGGTCGAAAAATTTCACGAATCCAATACTTTCTCTAAATTACATATAGAAGAAAGTAATAACAAAATAATGTAAAATCACCAAAAAAAAAAAAAAAAAAAACAAGTATGTTGTGGTCACCACAAGGCTTTCCCCTATATTTCCCTATTCAAAGTCTCTCAGTAGCAATATAAAAAAAAAAAAAAAATACTTTTTTTTTTTTTTTTTTCTAAGTTTTTTTTGTTAAAAGTATAAAAAATCGATAACTTTGCTTTAAATTATCACAGATTTATAGTTCAACCATTCGTTTTAAAGGTATTGACGAGACCTTTCGAAAGATACCCATCTTGAAAATTTACCCCTCCCCCTCCCACGGGGGGAAGCGATGCCCCCACATGCACAGAATTTTTTTCCTAGTTAACTACTACTATTATCAATAATTCATATTAATTTTACAATCTCAAGTTTAAAATAACGCTCATTTATGTACATTTATACGAAATTTTGTCCTATACTGCCATCTTAAAAATTTAGAAAAATTGCGATCACAGCGCCACCTGTTGAGCGATTGATCACCAAATGTAATCAGCACCAGTTTATGTCAAGGACCAACTAAATACTACGATTGGTTAAATTTCGCTAATATATATATATATATATATTACGATTTTTTGGGGGTTTTTTTTCGTTAAAAGTAAAAAAAAATCGATATCTTTGTTTTAAATTATTACAGATTTATAGTTCAACCATTCATTTTAAAGGTATTGACGAGACCTTTCGAAAGATACCCATCTTGAAAATTTACCCCCCCCCCTTCCACGGGGGAAAGCGATGCCCCCACATGCACAGAATTTTTTTCCTAGTTAACTACTACTATTATCAATAATTCATATTAATTTTACTATCCTGAGTAAAATAACTCTCATTATGCATATTTATACGAAATTTTGTCCCATTCTGCCATGTTAAAAGTTTTCAAAAAATGCGATCACAGCGCCACCTGTTGAGCGATTGATCCCCAAATGTAATCAGCGTTTATGTCAGGAACCAACTAAATACCAAGTTTGGTTAAATTTCGTTTAAAAAAAACGATTTTTTCAAAGTTTTTTTTTTTTTTTTTTTTTTTTTTGTTAAAAGTAAAAAAATCGATAAATTTGTTTTAAATTATCACAGATTTATAGTTAACCATTCCTTTTAAAGGTATTGACGAGACCCCCCCTCCAGGGGGTGAAGCGATGCCTCCACATGCACAAAAAATTTTTTCTAGTTAACTACTACTATTATCCATAATTCATATTGATTTTACAATCACGAGTTTAAAATAACTCTCATTATGTACATTTATACGAAAATTTGTCCTATACTGCCATGTTAAAAGTTTACAAAGAATGCGATCACAGCGCCACCTGTTGAGCGATTTATCCCCAAATCTAATCAGCACCAGTTTATGTCAGGGTGCAACTAAATACCAAGTTTGGTTAAATTTCATTCATTGGTTCATGAGCTACGGTGTCCACAAAAATCGCGATACACACAGACAGACAGACAGACATTTTCTAAAAACTATCAATTCGTGTTCAGGAAATCCCAAAACGTGTAAATCCATCAAAATGTTTCAGGTTTCATTCAGGTTTGCACCTGAATACACACATTCACATTTTAATATCCATCTATAAGATTATTCAAATATAACAAGTTAATAAATGAATAGTGCGAATTCCTGTCATAAAGAAATATACAAGGTTATACAACATACTTATACTTTTTTAAATAAAACTAATTAGCATTCAAAAATATGCAGATGGTTAAAAATTGCTAATAATATCACACTGAATCAAAAATTATCTCTATATATTAAAAAAAAAAAAAAAAAAAGTTACTGTCGCTGCCGTCAAATTTTTTGTCTGCGACCGCATCGCCTCGTGGAGGACAGGGTCTTTCGCGTCATGAGAGGTATCAATGTTTGTGGAATACTCCAAAGAAGACATTTCAGCTGCTTAGAATTTTCTATCATTTTAATTAACGAAATTATTAAATAAAAACGTCGGGCTTATGAAGGTACACTATTTGCCACCTTGAAAAAGCTTCTCTCATGACGTTGGTTTTCTGCCATGATGTCATTCTCCACGGGGAAATTGAAATATGATCCATGGTGTAAAAAAAATAAATAAATAAATAAATAAAATAAAAATAAATAAGATAAAATAAATGTCAATGTTGCTATCCGCGATTGTAATGAAATGCTCGCCCTCTGGTGGGCTAAGGTGAAATTACAATAAACGTGGTTTAATTCGAATTCCATACGTCCGCCATTGCTTGCCGATATTTTGTTTCACATATATTTATTGAATAAAAATGAATAAATACGGTAAAAAAGATAACACATACTGTTGTGTGCTACAATCTAACTCCATAGGATCAAGAAATCCAGAATTGAGCTTCCATTTATTTCCAAATGACAAATTTAAAATTTCAGTTGCTTCGGCTAATGGAAGTAAAGAATTAATCAGATGATTTGAAACTAATATTTGTTCAACTTCAGTTAAAAATCTACTTCCGATCGAACTTTGAATAAACTGAAGTATTTTTTCCAAAAGCAATCAATTTTCCATGATGTAATGGCGGAGAAATTATAGTACGAATATTAAGTAGAATAACAAAGAACACTAATGGAACACACGTGTCTATAATGTTTACAAACAACTGCAGTGCTGAGAAAGCGCCATCTATCGATCATTACAATCGCGGATATTAGTAGGTGTTTTGGTATTTTCAAAAACAAAATGAATTTAGGATTGTAATTTATCGTCTGAAAATATATATATACTCGTATATTTTGTTTTTTTTACTTTTAGAAAATTAATTTTTTTATTGGCAGTCTTTTATGTTGTTTATAATTTTTTCATTTTTTCATTTTTTCATTTTTTTTTTTTTTTTTTTTTTGGGGGGGGGGGGGGGGGAGGAATTATGAAATAATGTTGTGTCTGTATAATTGACTGTATTTCTTTTTGTCTTTAAAGTATATTTATCTTTTTCCATGTAAAAACATATTTCAAAATACTTCGAATACATTTTGGCACAAAATCTTTTTTGTAAAAAAAAATAGAACTGACTTCAAAAAGCAACTATTATTCAAACAACTAAAAATAAAATGAAATTGTAAATTGCGCCTAAAGGTATGAAATAGATACCTTCGCCAAATAACATAAACACTATAACTAATCATACCTTTTGAAGTCGGTGTAAAATTAAATAAAATTTGATTATATTTTTTTTACAGATTTCTTTTTAGACTCATAGCTACAACGCTGTTCTCTCGAATAATTCACCTTCATAGTTTTTTTTTTTTTTTCTTTTTTTGTGTGTGTGTGTCACTGTCACATTTGTTTATTAGTTATATCTACATAGAACACTGAACATCCTTCACAATTAGGTATTTACGTTTTTATCTAGTTACTAAAATTTTCTTTGCAAACTTAGTATAGCTTTGATATCTGTTGTCCATGGCATGTTTTGGTTTTGATGATCAAATCATAATACAAAAATATACACGTGAGATGTGTATTTCCCTAATACGTAGGTCATAGATTTGACATATGTCGTCATTGGCGATATTTGTATTTGACGATCAAAAACGTAATACGAAAATATACAAACCAGGTGCATATTTTCATAATGTTTATTGTATGAAATATTATTTCATATTGTTGGTTGCTCTGTTAATGTACGTTATTAAAATAAAAATGAATTTTTAAAGGAATTAAATATGATCGTCAAAAAATTTGGCGATTTTTTTTCTTTTTACTCCAAGGACGACAGATATCAAATCTGTTTCATGTGCACTGTGTGAAATATTGTTTCACTTTCTTCATTGCTCTCTTAATATACCTTAAAATAACCATGATTTTGAAAGAAATTAAATATGTTCGCCAATTAATTCGGTGATTTATTTTTCTTCGCCAAGAACGATCTGATTTTTTTCGCCAATTCATTTACAAAATGACTCATATTTACTCATATATAAACTCATCTTCTAATTTCGCACTAATAATTTTTAACATTACAGAATTAGTCATTGCTATGATATATTTCATATTTCTAAATATGGTAAGAAAAAAAATCATCACCTAAAATTTTTATCGACAATCGAGTACATTTCATCCTTCGTTATTTTAAGAAATAGGTGAAAGACGAAAAGAAACAATTACTCTTTTTTAATGTATTAGCAGGGGTTGTACTCCCCAAATTTTTTCAGGGCATTTTCAAAGTGGGAAAATTGTAAATGTTATATAAGAATGAAAAAGATAATAGGGTGTATAATATATATGGGTCATTCCGAAAAAATATGTAAATTTCACATTTTGAAACTTAAAAAATAAAAATAAAAATAATATTTGCAAAAAAAAACTTTATATTCCAATGGTAGCCAAGAATGCATTCTTTATTATGGCATAAAATTTAATTTGATAAATCAAGTATTTTTAAGGATTTTCTTCGTTTTCTGTCAAAAAATGGAGAATTTCGTCCACTCTGTTACATAAATATCTTTTGATTTATCTGTGTTAATTAATCATTTAGATTGAGCTTTACTCCTGTAAATATATGCAAATACATTAAAATTTGCCATACACATTGTAAAAATTATCATAAATATAATTATTTATATTTTTTTCTTATATTATAGTCCACTATGTTACGAATTATGATACAACAGAAGAAAAAAGTTTATTTTTCTATTATATATTAAGTTTATATAACTCTTGTTTTTATGTTTTACTAGCTGTTACCCGCGACTTCGTTCACGTAGAAATTTTGATGTGTATGTGTGGGAACTGACGGTTTGATCATAATATGTAATGTAATGAAACCTTATCATTGTGGTGCTGTGCAAAATAGAGTCTGATAAAGTATACTCAAAAAAATTTGTAACTCATTGAAAGATCTACGGGAAAAATATACAATTTATTTTTATTTTAATACCGATCTGTATACAACATTAAATGACTTATTATTTTCCGTCAACACATGCAAGTTCTGGGCACTTGAAACACGTGAACAACCAACATATAATTGACCGTGTGAGAAGCATGGAGTTCCTAAATGAATGCCTGCCACTTTTAAGGTTTGCCCCTGGGATTTGTTGATCGTCATTGTAAAAGCCAATTTCAATGGAAATTGCAATCTCTTGAAATGAAATGGCAAGTTGTTGGGAATAATAGGTATGCGGGGAATCAAAACGCTGTCTCCTTTAGCAGTTCCTGTAATAATGGTACATTTTATAATATTAATACCCAGCTCTATGATACAATTCGTCTCTTGACTTCTAGCTACTTTCATAGCCCGAGCTTTATTATTTCTGTTGGAAAGATTAGATTTGCGTTTCCCGGGCATTTCGAAAAACTATCAAATAATAATAATAATAATAAAACCCTTAAAAGGGAACTAAAAACAAAGTACTACTATGAAATAATAACAAATCAAAAGAATTAAAGCTACTAACAAATAAAAAGTAAATTATAATTCAAAAAAGTAAGAAAACGCACGTTAAATGACAAAGTGAAATAAAAAGTTAAAAATGAGAATAGTAATTAACCAAAAATATTGAACGTGTGATGCTTTCTACTTATCTATATAATATTTCTTTAACGTGGTCCAATAGGGCAGTTCCTTGTTTGTAAACAAACATCTCAACTTTTATGAGTGGTTGGCAAAAAGGCTTGGGAAAAGCATAGCGATGGAGGATCACCAATATAGTAAATTGCGCGGGAAAGTCGAGCGCGCTTTTTTGCCAACCACCAGACGTCACGAGGAAATGCTCTATTACGATATACATGGGGATAAAAAATAATATTTATAAATGGACAATATTTACACACGTGGAATAAGCTCAATAATTTAATAAGAAAAACTGACGACATTCGTCTGGTAAGAGTATTTTATATACTTCATGCTTAGTTAATAGTAGTTGGTATATAGAAAAATAAATAAATTAATTAATGTGTAAACTTGATCATGGTACAGCCTTAATGCCCTTGGCGACTTTTGAATTTTTGTTGCCGTTTTAGACCAAAATAGAATTTATGCGATTATTGTTCCTATACGCAAGAGAAGTGTGACGTCACTGACCGTCCGTGGATGCAAGAAATTTGATTTCCTATGTTAATCGCCCATTGGATTTTTTGTAAAAAATTATTAAAAATCGAGGAAAATTATTTCCCGATTTTAATCCCCATATTTGGGTATATATATATATATATATATATATATATATGCAATTAGTTATCATGTGCATGTGTTAGATTGAGTTATTTTGCTGTCAAATTGACAACATTTTAATTTTTAATTTCAAAACTCTGACGTTCTTGGCGCTTATTGTATTTGGTGATCAAACACGTAATACGAAAATATACACGCCAGATGCATATTTTCGTAATATGCATAGTACGAAATATTGTTTCATATTATTCATTACTATCTTAATATAAGTTGTTAAAATAACTATGATTTTTGAAAGGAATTAAAATATGTTTGCCAGATAATTTGGCGATATTTTTTTTTTTTTTTTTCTGAAAGGATGACCGATATCAAATCTATTCCGCTGCAACATATTAGTATCTTTATCAGACACTTTATTTAGACATTTGAAAACAAATTTGACATCAAATTATGATAGAATATTTATCACTTTCCTTTTAATTAGTATATTAGTTGGATATTTATTATGCAAATATCATCCTTTGAAATGAAATGTTTGTGTTTTTAATCGAATATGGAAGTTTGCCATTTTTTTTCTAAAGTTTTGAAATTAAAAATTCAAATTTTGTCAATTTTACAACAAAAATAACTTAATCTAACGCATAGCCATGATAACTAATACATATCTATCCGCGTTTGTAATGATCGATAGATGGCGCTCTCTGAACACTGCAGTTGTTAGTAAATATAACAGCCACGTGTAATTATTATTCTTTCTCCGCCATTTCATCATGGAAAGTCGATTGCATAATATGAGGATATGCAGTGGTGTGATAATTTCACCTTAGCCCACCAGAGGGCGAGCATTTCATTACAATCGCGGATACCTAAATATGGGGATTAAAATCGAGAAATAATTTTCCTCGATTTTTAATAATTTTTTACAAAAAATCCAATGGGCGTTTAACATAGGAAATATTTTTCTTGCATCCACGAACGGCCAGTGACGTCATCACTTCGCTTGCGTATTTCTTTCTATCTTTTCCTTGGCGAAAAATGTCCAATGATGAATTAGCTTTTATGCCAAGCGTGTTCATCCGCCGTACTCAAAAAAAAAAAAAAATCTGAAGTTGAGGTATATAAAAAAATGCTATGAAATAAAATTCAGAAGAAATATCTTAGATTTGTAATATTACTATTTTATTTTAAAATTATAAAGTGTCATTTTCTCATCGACCAATTTAACATTTAGTAATTTTTTATTTTTCGCGTGAAAGCATCTTTCATTTTATGTTGAAAAATAAATAAATAAAAATACCTCGTAAACTTTTTTGGCAACAATTAAAAATTTAAATGGCTTTTATTAAGTCAATTACCGGTTTATTATTTTCAAAATTACCGTTTTTTTTTTTTTAAATCTAATCAAATTTTCGGTATAAATAGTAGCCTATGTTCTATTCCAGACTATTCTACATCTCTGTACCAAATTTCATCCAGAACCCTTTAGCCGTTCTGGCGTGATTGAGTAACAAACATCCATCCATCCAAACTTTCGCATTTATATATTAGTATAGATTAAAGGACTGTAATTCATATTTAAAATAAAATACATTTATTTTGCATTACTATGTTTGTTTCATTTAATAATGATAAAATAAGCTTCTGTAACAGGGTGGACATTTTCTGTAACAGAGTGAACACCTTCTGTAACAGAGTAGAAATATTTTATAATTTTATAATACTGGTCATTTTTTCCCTTGAAAATAGGAGGGGGGGGGAGGAAGGGAGCCAAAAAAATTGCAAACATTATTTAACGATTTAATGGTGTTTTACACAATTCTTGATATATGTTCTTATGCTTTCTCACAATGGGCTCAGGTAGCATTTAAATTATCTGATCAAATTCTATGTATGAAATATCTTAATCATCAGCTTTGAATAAATTTGTACTCTTATTAGCAATTTTTCAAACTAATAACTCTTACTTCTCCATCATTCATATATTCTTGTGTTACTACAGCATATTTGAATGTTAATTTATAATGAGTACCATCTGTGTTGAATTTTGCAAGCACATGGACTCCAGCTTTTATATCTTTTTGAAATATTTATTTTTATTTTTCTCAGTTCTTCATCCATGGACAATAGTTCATCAGTTTCTGATGAAGCCGATAAGTAAGCATTAGATATTTTCAGCTTTCAGTTGTTGTTGGATTTAAGGCTGATTGACTTCGCTTGGGGTCCTAGGAATAAATTTATTGCCCTTACATGATGGTTTTTCTAAGGAGTCCTAGCACACATTTACGTGAGTGTCAGAGAAAACCACAGAAAACTCTGCATAGTTAGGTTGATGAGCGTGGCCTAGGATCAAACCTGGCACTTCCTATCTACTTTATTATTTCAATCTGTTTATCTTTAATTAAGTATCCCAGCAAACAACACAGCCGTGTCGGAAACATGACAAAATGATGTCAGATATGTCAGATATATCGATTTTCGCGTAACATTTAGGTACCTTTTCACGATAAAATAAAGTTATATCATCTAATGATGTCTTTAAAATATCGAAAACATACCGACTTTATGACATGCAGTTTCTGTATAAATATTTGTTATCGAAACGATAACTAAAACACGACATATTTATGACATCACACTAACCTGTCCAAAATATGATATTGATCTGATATCAGAAACATGTTACTTTTTTGACATCCCTTTTTGAAGTATCGAAAAGTTATCGAATAAACATCGTAGGCATTGCTTTGGTTTGCTAGCCGTAACCGCTAACTGAACCACATTGTTTGTTTACAAGCCGGAGACCGAAGCTCTCGTAGTGCGGATCCTGTGTTTGATAATTTACATATATTTTAATCTTTTGCTAATTGATTTAGGTAAGGAATTTTCTTCTTTATTACATGCTCTTATACTTCTCAAAAAATTTAAAGAGAATATTGTATTGACTTTTTATAAAATTATAAACATATTTGGTGTTTCATATACTTACTTCAGTTAAGAATGTTTCTTCGGAAATTTGTTATTTTATGATTCGCACGTTTAGGCTTAATCTGTCTCATAAATGCATTTTGATTTTTAAAAAGTCAAAGTACTCACTAATCTATACTAATATATAAATGCGAAAGTTTGGATGGATGGATGGATGTTTGTTACTCAATCACGCCACAGCGGCTAAACGGATCTGGATGAAATTTGGTACAGAGATAGAGAATAGTCTGGAATGGAACATAGGCTACTATTTATACCGGAAATTTGATTAGATTTTTTTAAATTAATTAAAATATGAAAATAATAAACCGGTAATTGACTTAATATAAGCCATTTAAATTTTTAATTGTTGCCAAAAAAAGTTTACGAGATATTTTTATTTATTTATTTATTGTTTTCAACATAAAATTAAATATCACGCGAAAAAAAAAAAAATACTGAATGTTAAATTGGTCGATGAGAAAATGACACTTTATAATTTTAAAGTAAAATAGTAATGATACAATATACAATCTATACTAATATATAAATGCGAAAGTTTGGATGGATCTATACTAATATATAAATGCGAAAGTTTGGATGGATGGATGGACGGATGGATGTTTGTTACTCAATCACGCCACAAAGGCTGAACGGACCTGGATGAAATTTGGTACAGAGATAGAAAATAGTCTGGAATAGAACATAGGCTACTATTTATACCGGAAATTTGATTAGATTTTTTAAAATTAATTAAAATATGAAAATAATAAACTGGTAATTGACTTAATATAAGCCATTTAAATTTTTAATTGTTGCCAAAAAAAAAGTTTACGAGATATTTTTATTTATTTATGTATTTATTTATTGTTTTCAACATAAAATGAAATATGTTTTCACGCGAAAATTAAAAAAAAAATACTAAATATTAAATTGGTCTATGAGAAAATGACACTTTATAATTTTAAAATAAAATAAAATAGTAATATTACAAATCTAACATATTTCTCCTGAATTTTATTTCATAGCATTTTTTTTATATACCTCAACTTCAGATTTTTTTTTTTTTTTTTTTAAGTACGGCAGATGAAACACGCTTGGCATAAAAGCTGATTCAGCATTATATTAAACGTATTTTCTTATTGATAATTCTGGACATTTTTTTTAAATTTTGATGCTGAAGTAGATCGGACATTTTTCGCCAAGCAAAAGATAGAAAGAAATACGCAAGGGAAGTGATGACCTCACTGGCCATTCGTGGATACAAGAAAAATATTTCCTATGTTAAACGCCCATTGGATTTTTTGTAAAAAATTATTAAAAATCGAGGAAAATTATTTTCCGATTTTAATCCCCATATTAGGTATAGATATGTATTAGTTATTATTTCCATGCGTTATATTAAGTTATTTTTGTTGTAAAATTGACAAAATTTGAATTTTTAATTTCAAAACTCTAGGGGAAAAAAAAAAAAAAAAAAAAGGCAAACTTCCATATTCGATTGAAAACACAAACATGTCATTTCAAAGGATGGTATTAACATAATAAATATCCAACTAATATACTAATTAAAAGGAAAATGATGAATATTCTACCATAATTTGAAGTCAAATTTGTTTTCAAATGTCTAAATAAAGTATCTGATATAAGATACTAATATGTTGCAGCGGAATAGATTTGATATCGGTCATCCTTGGCAGAAAAAAAATATATCGCCAAATTACTTGACGAACATAATTTAATTCCTTTCAAAAATCATGGATATTTTAACAACTTATATTAAGAGAATAATGAATAATATGAAACAATATTTCGTACAATGCATATTACGAAAATACACATCTGGCATGTATATTTTCGTATTACGTTTTTGATCACCAAATACAATAAGCGCCAACAACGACAGTATTTTGAAATTTAAAATTGAAATTTTGTCAATTTGACATCAAAATAACTCAATCTAACACATGCACATGATAACTAATACATATCTATACCCAAATACGGGGATTAAAATCGGGAAATAATTTTCCTCGATTTTTAATAATTTTTTACAAAAAATCCAATGGGCGATTAACATAGGAAATCATTTTCTTGCATCCACGGACGGTCAGTGACGTCACACTTCGCTTGCGTATAGGAACAATAATCACATAAATTATATTTTGGTCTAAAACGGCAACAAAATTCAAAAGTCGCCAAGGACATTAAGGCTGTACCAAGTTTACATATTAATTAATTTATTTATTTTTCTATATACCAACTACTATTAACTAAGCATGAAGTATATATCTGTACTGATAAGTATAAAGGATTTAAGTCCAAAAATGTCGATTTTGAGTTAAGTACATAGTCAGACTCAGAAAAAAATTCTCAATAGATTGGTATAAAGGATTTAAGTCTATGTTATTTAGTCTTTGAGAAAATCCATTCGTAAAAAATAGTTCAAGTCAGAAATTTACCATTCATGTATGGTATAAAATATTTAATTCAATTTTTCCCGTTATTAAATGAAGGTTGACAATCACTGAATGGTATAAAGGTATAAGTCAATGCAATGCCTTTTTCCAAATCGATTCTTCTGATTTGTTTTTAATTAGTTTAACTTTATTTTTCGTCTCCTGAAAAACCAAGAATACGGACTTGAATCCTTTATACTTATCAGTACAGATATAACCACAAAATAATAATAGTAATAATAATAATTGTCTCATGCGATAGAAGTAGCCGATCATAGCATATTGTAATATTATATGTGGCTTGAAATTGCTGTCATTCTATGGTTGATCGATTAAATCAAATAAATATAGGAAATAACTTGAGATCAAATATTATGTACATCACGTATAATGCTGTTCATATGTAACTTGGATTCAGATATAAAAGAGCTACTTCAAATTTTTCGATACTGTCCCAGATTGACGACCCAGTTTTTATTCTTCCGCAACGCAGTACTGTTTTAGTAAAGGATCCCTATGAACGAATTTTAAATTTTTATCGCCATGTTGGCGATAACTTTTTATTTTTTTATTTTGGCATTTTATTTTGGCTTTCAATGAGTTACAATTTTTTTTTAGTATACTTTATCAGACTCTGTTTTGCACAGCACCACATCGATAAGGTTTCATTACATTACATGTAATGATCAAACCAAACATACACATCAAAATTTCCACGTGAACGAAGTCGCGGGTAACAGCTAGTCTTATATATATTACTAGCAGGCTACGCCCGCTTCGCTGGTCACTATTTTTAAATGAATCATTATAATTAATGAATTCTCAAAATTGCGTTAATTTTTATCATGTGAAAAAAAAAAAGAAAAAAAAACTCTGATCGGGAAAAATGTCGCACCGGGTCCCCACTGCCTTCGGCAGCGTAGTTTTACAAATTCGAATATATCCGCAATCGATTTGTAAGTATCGAAAACCTCTATATACCAATTTTGAACGATCTAACTGTATTTTTATTTTTTTTGCCCCCCCCCCTCACCCCTCACCCCTTCTCGCCCCTCCTAATAACTTCACACTTTCGAAAATATCCCCATTCGACATGCAGGCCTCTTCAACCTATCTGTACCAATTTTGAATGGCCTAACTGTATTTCTATTTGTTTTTGCCCCATAGCCCCCCCTTACCGCCCCACCCCCCTACCCGCCCCTCCTAATAATTTTACAAATTCAAAATCATCCGCAATCGATTTGTAAGTATCGAAAACATCTATGTACCAATTTTGAACGATCTGATACTATTTTTATTTTTTTGCCCCCCCTCCCCTCCCCCCTACTCGCCCCTCCTAATAACTTTACACAATCGAAAATATCCCCATTCGACTTGCAGGCCTCTTAAACCTATCTGTACCAATTTTGAACGGCCTAACTGTATTTCTATTTGTTTTTGCCCCATAGCCCCTCCTTACCGCCCCACCCCCCTACCCGCCCCTCCTAATAATTTTACAAATTCAAAATCATCCGCAATCGATTTGTAAGTATCGGAAACCTCTATGTACCAATTTTCAACGATCTGACACTATTTTTATTTTTTTGCCCCCCCCTCCCCTCCCCCCTTCTCGCCCCTCCTAATAACTTTACACAATCGAAAATATCCCCATTTGACTTGCAGGCCTCTTAAACCTATCTGTACCAATTTTGAACGGCCTAACTGTATTTCTATTTGTTTTTGCCCCATAGCCCCCCCCTTACCGCCCCACCCCCCTACCCGCCCCTCCTAATAATTTTACAAATTCAAAATCATCCGCAATCGATTTGTAAGTATCGGAAACCTCTATGTACCAATTTTCAACGATCTGACACTATTTTTATTTTTTGCCCCCCCTCCCCTCCCCCCCCTTCTCGCCCATCCTAATAACTTGACACAATCGAAAATATCCCCATTCGACTTGCAGGCCTCTTAAACCTATCTGTACCAATTTTGAACGGCCTAACTGTATTTCTATTTGTTTTTCCCCATAGCCCCCCCTTACTGCCCCACCCCCTTACCCGCCCCTCCTGATAATTTTACAAATTCAAAAATATCCGCAATCGATTTGTAAGTATCGAAAACCTCTATGTACCAATTTTGAACGATCTGGCACTATTTTTATTTTTTTGCCCCCCCCCCCTCCCCTCCCCCCTTCTCGCCCCTCCTAATAACCTTACACAATCGAAAATATCCCCATTCGACTTACAGGCCTCTTAAACCTATCTGTACCAATTTTGAACGGCCTAACTGTATTTCTATTCGTTTTTGCCCCATAGCCCCCCCTTACGCATGTGAAATCACGTTTTGCCCCCCCCCGCCCCCCCTTGGGGACCGAATTTCTAAAATTCCAGAAACTGATTTTTAGACATTTGTATTAGCTATATTTTAAAGCAAAAATTTTACGGATATCTGTTTTTTTGTTTGAGATATGAAGGATTTTGTGAAATTACGTTTTGCCCCCCCCCCCCCTCCCCCTCTTGGGGGGGCGAATTTCGTAAAATCGCTTGCGGCGTTGTCTTTCTCGGGTCGTAAACATTAACCGTGCCAAATTTGGTCCCGCTCGGTGAAACGGCCTAGGATTCTATAGCGGACAGACAGACAGACAGACAGACACACACACAGACTCTGCTCTTTTATATATATAGATAAAAGTGAATGTCCGTTTATTTGAGTCAGTTTCACGCTAGAACTGCTCGATGGATTTCGATAAAATTTGTTATGGAGATAGCTTATACCCTAACTTAAAAAGTAGGCTACTTTTTATTCCGAAAAAAAAACTTTTTTTGTTATTTTTATGCATAAAATAGCAATTTTGTAAGCTAATAATAGCAAAAATTTAGCCATTTAAATTTTAACCATAATTTAATTGTTGCCAAAATTAAATTTAATTATCCATAATTTAATTGTTGTCGAGTTTATTTTTTTTTCCAACAGGAAAATAAATACATTTATCTAAACGTGAACAATAAAATATAAAAATAAATAAATAAATTATGCATCTCAAAAAATTGACGTCATTTTTACTTCCTTATACAAAGTATAAGGAAGTATAGTAATCCCGATTTGCGAAATGGATTTTGTATTTCACATTGCTCGAAAACGAATGATCGCTGAATGTTGCCAATTTATACGTGTGACTGTCATGATGTATAGTTGTACACCTGCAAGTGTCGTCTGAACACGAGCTCTCGTTTTAGAGATATAAGCGATTTAACACGATTTTTCGTGACGTCTGTATGTGTGTGTGTGTGTCTGTGTGTGTGTATGTCGCATAACTCAAAAACGGTTGGACGTAGAAAGTTGCGAATTGGTACATAGGTTTGTTATAACATCTAGTTGTGCACCTCCCGTTTTGGACTTTGTATGATTTTCCGTTTTGGAGATATTTAGGAAAATTAGGTTCATAATGACAAAAATACATAGGTTTTGGCCATAATGTATCAAAAAACGGTAATAACTCAAAAACGGTTGAACGTAGAAAGTTGCGAATTGGTACATAGGTTTTTTATAACATATAGTTCTGCACCTCCCTTTTTGGACTTTGTATGATTTTCCATTTTGGAGATATTTAGGAAAATTAGGTTCATAATGACCAAAAATACATTGGTTTTGGCCATAATGTATCAAAAAACGGTAATAACTCAAAAACGGTTTGGACAAATCTTGCAATTTAACTGACTTCCCGACTAGCTAGACATTTAAAACTTTCAGAAAAGCTCAGAACACGTTTACAATGCGTTTTTTTAATATTTTTGGCCAACTGTTTCCGATACCTGCTGCCTTCGGCAGCGTTACCAGTACAAATCTTGCAATCGATTTTTAACTAACTTCCCGACTAGCTAGACATTTAAAACTTCCAGAAAAGCTCAGAACACGGTGACAATGCATTTTTTAAATATTTTTAGCCAATTGCTTCGTGTTACTGCTGCCTTTAGCAGCGTTTATATGATTCAACAGAAAATCTATTTAACTAACTTCCCGACTAGTTAGAGATTTGAAACTTCCGGAATAGTTCAGAAACATGGTGAAAATGCATTTTTTAACACTTTTATCCAATTGTTTCGGATCCGAAGTCCCCCCCCCAAGGCACAACTTTGACATGAGTCCCCCCCCCAAGGCACATGAGTCCCCCCCCCAAGGCATAACTTTGACATGAGTCCCCCCAAGGTGCAACTTTGAAATAAGGCCCCCCAAGGCCCAACTTTGACATGAGTCCCCCCAAGGCACAACTTTGACATGAGTCCCCCCCCCCCAAGGATTTTAAAATGAGTCCCCTCAAGGCACAATTTTATTTATTTTTTTTATTTATTTTTTTTTTTTTTTACGTATGCATGCATTTTTTTTTTTAAATATTTTTAGCCAACTGTTTCGGGTCCAGTGACAATATTTTTTAACATTATGTATATTTTTAAAAGTGTATAAGGAAGTCATGTGGTGCCCACATCAGATTTTTAATTTAAAATTTCTTTTACAAAGTGCTAATATAGTTTACGATGCTAATGTGTGTTCTACTAAAATCAGTTTTATTTATAGTAGATCCTCCTGGGTGATATTTAAATTGTTGCGTTGAAGTACATCGAACATTTTTCGCCAAGAGGCTTAATTTAGCATTTTTTAATCTAGGTAGTTCAAGAAAAATATAAAAGAGGTTTAATTTAGCAACAGCAATTTTAATCTAGGTAGTTCAAGAAAAATGTAAAATTTATAAAATACTACAAAACGAAAAAAAAATAAACTGAAATAGTAGTCACATAAATGATCTATTTTTATCTGAGTAGATAATTTTATAGAAAAAAAAGTGCAGTTTTAAAAATAGAAAATTTATTTCATTAAGCACTATTTTAAACCTAAAAACCATTAATAAAATAAACGGAATATGAAGGGTTCTTATATGTTAACGAAAAGATGTCCGATAAAATTTTTATGCAAGAAATTATACAAAAAAAAAAAAAAAAATCGCTAATATGGCGACAAAAATTCAAAAGCCGCCAAGGGAGAGATTCAATAAAGTTGTGTAGCACGATAATGTTTAGTTATTTATTCATTTTTTTATATACCAATCACTACGCTAATTGAACATACAAATAAATGAGCTGCTGTGTGTGACTGCACTTGCACGCTGTCGGGCAGAAATATTTGATTAATTCAAATTAATATTTAAATAACTAAACAAAGATATGTTTAATAGAAAGCATAGTCTTGGAGACAAACTTGGCGAGTGGGTTATTTGCTTTACTCCTGTGGAACAAGTGACTATTTTTTAGACTGTCCCAGAACATTCATCGAATAATGACTTATACTGTACGAGTAACAGCTTCAACTGTTTCCAGAATATTCGAAGAATTAACACCAGCTATTGGACTATTTTCGAAAATATTTGTTTTTTTTTTAATAGTTTTGTTGTACAGATTCGAGAAGTTCAAAAAATGTTTGATATTGCCAAGGAGGTCCCATACTAAAGCTGTGACGAAAATAGTCGCCAATCGAAATATATTCAGTTACAAAGAAATCATTTAAATATAGTGTGCAGCGAAGCGGGCAAAGCCTGCTAGTTTTAATATAAATTAGAGAATATAATTGTAATAATAAACTTTGTGATATCCTCCGGTGCTAAGTTTGCAAGTGAGGCCCTCTGTTGAGACTCAAAAAGATTTTGGGTACCGTCTGTCCGTCTGTCTGTCGTGCTATAGCGGCCGCAAAAATCACGCTATTGACTTGAAATTTGGTACGCATGTTCCTGATCCCCACGAAATTAACTGTATAGTTTTGGGTGTGCATTCCGTTTGTAGTTCGTGTACAGGGACACCTCAAAGTTTTTTTTTATCATTACGGCCTACGCAGGGCCGTGCTTAGGGGGGGGGCGACCGGGGCGATCGCCCAGGGCGGCTAACAGCTAGGGGCGTCTAAAAATGACAAAATTTCAGCTAAAAATTAAGTTTACTAAAATTGTTAGATTTTTTTAAAAACAGGATTGGATTGGATTTGGGAATAAGGCCGATTGACTGCTGTAGGTCCTAGACCTGAGGGAGAGTGACCTCCGTGGAGGTCTTTCTAAGGGGTCCTAGCCCGTAATTACACAAATTTCGGAGAAAACCATGGAAAACTCCGATCGGCTAGGCCGACAAGCGCGACTTGGGATTGAACCCGGCACCTCATGTCTACCAGCTTTGAGCGCATAACCATTTGGCCGCTGGAGGCTTATTTTAAAAACAGAGAAAAATACCTTAACTTTTCATCTGTGGCAACCTGGCAGTTTTTTAGCTTTAAAGGATAGTTTTCAGAAGCAGAAGGAGGGAAATAATTTTAGTGCCTAGTATGGTGACTAAAATCTTTTGCCTAGGAGGGCGGCTAAAATCTTTCGCCCAGGGCGGCTAAAAGTGTAGGCACGGCCCTGGGCCTACGGGAAGAATGTATATGTATCCGTTAGCGGCCGTAAAAGTCACGCTATTGGCTTGCAATTTGGTACACATATTTATGAACCACACAGAATTTTGCTGTATAGTTTTGGGTGTGTATTCCATTTGTAGTTCGTGTACAGGGACACACAACAATTTTTCTTATCATTACGACTTATAGGCAGAATTTGTATGTACCGCAATAGCGGCCGCAAAAATTCTCCGATTGACTTGCAAATTGACACACACATTCAGGCTTGGTATAGAAATAGTTATATAATTTTTTATGTCTATACTTTCTATGGATTGTGTACAGGGACACGCCAAAATACTTAACATTATGGCGTATGGGGTGAATTTCGTTTAAACGCATTTTAACATCATTACTTTGCAATCAAGAAAATGAAACTAGCGTACGTGAGTAAGATGCTTAAACTTATGTTGTTTGAAGAAAATATGTGCTCTTAAGCTTTCTAATTAATGTACAGGACCTTACAAAAGTGTTCTGACAAAGTCACGTAGTCATCCAAACGATGTTAAATTTGGAACAATTATTAATTTTAAACGCAAAATAAGCTGAATAGTTTTTACTGGTGCATACAATGTTTATGGTTCGTTTTCAGAGACACATAAAAGAATTTCGTAACATTAGAGCCTATGGACAAATTTTTAGTTAAGCACTCACTGTAATGCGTTTATGCTGCATTGAACTTAATAGAATTAACATACATTATAAAGATGCTTAAAATCATGTTTACTCTTAAAAAAGGGTATGTATAGACTAAATAATTCATTGGACCACACAAAATAATTCCAAGGAAGTACTGTAATCATTCAAATGATGTCAAATTAGTTTGAAAAAATAATGAGTTATAATTTATTAGGTGTTTTCTTATTATTGGCTTTATAATAACTGTGGCTACTTTTCGGATACATAAAAGAATTTCTTACTATTCCGGTCTATAGTCGGTATTTCTTAAAAGTGTATTTTAACATGGTTACAGCCCGTTAAATATAATGAAATTTTATTAGAATTTTAGAAGCATGTTTTTCTGTTGAAAATTATGGGCATATAATTGGTAATTAATTTACAGGGTTACGCAAAATATTTCCGATATGCTATGTATTTTTTTATTTATTTATTTTATTTTATTTATTTATTTATTTATTTTTCATGAAATTTGGTGCTCATGAAATTTGGTGCTCATGAAATTTGGTATTTATGAATTTCAGGTAAATAATACAAGACCGTCGTTTATTAAGAATACATATATATGATATACAGATGGGTATACAAAGAGAAATACAGCGGGGAGTTGAGGGGGGCGGCAGTCCCCCTCAGGAATGTATCTGATTATGGTAACAAGTCGATCGAATCAATATATACTTTTTTATAATAAGGAATAAATAAAAATGACCAATTGAATAATGTCTGATGCAAATAGGACGTTGAGGCTCCTGATCTGCAGATCCACTAGTTGTATTACGTCTGCATCTTCTCGCTTGTGGGACAATAATGCCAGCCATCCCATCCAATGCCGTTGTTGCTCGTGGATAATAATGGATGTTCTGATCACAGTTGAATGTACGATTGTAGGAATTCGTTATTGTAAAAATCTCTATATGCGGTGCAATTTTCATCAAAATGCTGAGCGTACATAGCCCATGTGTTTTATATCCTTCCGATACATTTCCTTTCATGTTCTGTACAGGATATGCACCTATCTTATTGCACAGGTTCCTAACCTTTCTCCCGGGAAGTGTTCCTGTATATTTTAATGCTTCATTCCACTTTTATTCCATTTTCCTCATATCATCCATAATTTTTGTACGGAATATCTTTACAAAAATGAATAAACACCGTTGATTGATAAAATTTAAAATTGGAGGTCTTACTATGTATTATCCTCTAAGATGTTTCTACTAAATATTATTAGATTTGCAATGAAAAATCATTTTGAATTACATGAAAGCTTTATAATCTAAAATGTTCAGTATTTAAAATATAATAATTTAATTATTTCGGATGTTTTGTGTAACGATTAAAGATCACTACTTCATTGTGCCTTCAGTTGTAAAATTTCTTCTATTTTTGCTGATGGTAAAAATTATGCGACTCACAAATTTTCAAGATTTCTTATTCCTTTGTAAAATAAATAGTATTTTCATCTAATAATTTATTTTCATGTAAACTCTTATGTTTCACAGATATGAAATACTGAACCGTTGATGAATTTTGAATAAAAAATTATGAAAAAAATAAAAATAAATAAATAAATAAATAAAACAAAGCCTTTTCCTTTAAGTTATCTATTCGAAGTAAAATTTATTGTGCAAATTTTATCTTATTCAGAAAACTATGCTCCTGTAAATACATATTGTTTAAAGGCTTATAAAACGTACATTTTTTTTTTTCTCTTGACTGAAGGAATGAAAGTTGTTTACTTTATTCACTACTTTATAAACAAAAGCAAGTCTCAAAATTTCTTCCGACCCTAAAACTCAGACTGTACTGACAAAAATATTGAACAAAATTGAATTGAATTTAAATTTAGTGCAACATTTCCTCTGTATTTTTATTCCAGCAGTTTGTAAGATATGCAAGTAATGTTTATCTGATTTTTCATTTTCCGAAAAATCTATCTCAAAAATATTTACAGAAGACTTGTTTACGTTTAAGTTTAAAAACCTAATATGTCGTTTTAACGTTTTAATGTGAATTTGACTTTTTTTTAAATGTATTTTTATTTGTAAATTTTTCTCTAGTGATGTTTTACAAATTAAAATGCTGTGAAACGGCATTGCTTTTAACATTATGTTAACAAAATTTTTAATTATTCAAAAACAGAATTTTTATTAACAAATTACCCTTATTTTAGCACTTAAAATTAACTTTCATTAACTATAAAGATTTTTCTTAAATAAATGTTACTCAAAAAGAATTTTCAATTAATATTTTAGAGAATTTATGAAATTCAGAAAAATAATTATTATTTATTTATCTATTATTATTGCAAAAATTTCAAGTATAATTCAAATGATTGTTTTTAAATAGTTATATTTATTTTAATTATTACATTTTAATTGGTATTATTTGATTGCTATTAAAGGCAATAATAATAATAATAATAATTATTATTATTATTATTAATAATTAAAAAAATCTGGACATATCATTGAAAATTAATTTTATCATTTATTAATTATTTCAAAATATTACTAATGATTTTTTTTTCTTTAAGTAAGTACATGAAGGTAATGTAGCATCTACGAAACAACAGCGGAATTTATGACCCCTCACTTAAATGCATATGAAGCACGTTAAAGTATTCAACAGCATATACCTTAAGTTCAACAGTAATTTCATTTATTATTTATTTATAATACAGATATACATTGCCACAAAATGCTTGCCACTTTCTTTTTCTCAGGATCAGAGCCCAATGAAGGTTTTTTGGGGTCCAAATTCCAGCAATATTTTTGGGATCTCCGATTAAACTAAAGCATTTTTTTAAAACAAATATCTAATTTGTACGAAAAATTTAACTACCGGCAACGAAATTTAGAGCATGCCCTTAATTACAAATTGCTTTTAACCCCTACCCCCCCTTTTTTTTTTTTTTTCTTTTTCAATATTTTAAATTATTATTACTATTTTTACTTTCTTCTATATTCAATAGAAGAAAGTATTGGATTCGGAAAATTTTTCGACCTCGGTTTTCTGATGGATTTACACGTTTTGAGAGCTGTAAAACACGATTTGACCATTTTTAGAAAATGTCTGTCTGTCTGTCTGTCTGTGTGTGTGTGACAAAATTTTGTGGCAACTGCATCTCAGGAACTACTGCACAGAATTTCATACAAATTGGTATGTAGTTGCACCTTGACATAAATTAGTGCCTATCAAGGTAAAAATTGTTTTACAGGTTGCGTTGCCATCCCGCTTTTTCTAAATTTTTAATATGGTGATATAGGACAAAATTTTGTATAAATGTGCATAAAGAGAATTATTTTTTAGTAATCATTATGAAATTTACAAGAATTATTTATAATAGAGATAGTCAAATGGGAAAAAAATTTTGTCTTTCGAAAGGTCTCGTCAATATCTTTAAAACGAATGATTGAACTATAAATATGTGATAATTTAAAACAAAGTTATCGATTTTTTTTTTTTTACTTTTAACAAAAAAAAAAAAAAAAAAAAAACCTTTAAAAGAAAAATCGTATTTTTTTTTTTTTTTTTTTTTTTTTTTTTTAGTTGTTACTGAGTGCATTTGTATAGGAAAATATAGAAGAAAGTCTTGTGGTGGCCACAACATACTAGTTTTAAATTACCTCCGATCAAGAACAGTACATCGAAAAGGCTGGAAAGTTGGGTTTAGGGGACGGCAACTGTCTATTTCAGGAACGCAAGTCCACTCTTCCCACTTTTCGGTTATATGACTGTTGCAATTGGTTTGTATTTTTACAAAGTCTTTTTTATAGTATTGGGGATTTTTTTTTTTTTTTTTTAATCCTAATCTTTCTCATTTTTACCATGAGAAGTCAGCTAATATAAATATTAATACATAACCAAATACCATCGAAAGGTTTAAAGGTATTTTCAACCAGGACGAAACAAAATTCTTTAATTTAGCTTTAAATATGATGCTTATATAGAACTTACATAATTTTAATAAGCTTTACATAAAACTTTAAAAACTTTTATTTCATGAAAAGCTAGATTTGTTTCGTTGGTTTCGTGCTAATGGAAAAGTACAGATTTAAGATAGTAATTTGGAATTAAAATGTTATAAGTGAATTTTTAAGAACTAAGTGAGTTTGTATCAATTTTATTTATTTATTTATTTATTTATTTATATTTTTTTTTTTCAGCTAGGGTTAACTGGGGTAAGCGTGGCAAGGGTCTATGATTTATAAATTTTTAAAATGGTCTTCTGGGGTAATACTGAATGTAATTAATTTTAAAACGGTTTCTAAAATTTTAAATATTTTATTAATAAAAATCTTGCACAACTGAAGATAGTTTATTTTGCACATCAAAAATTACTCTGCCAAAGAATTTAGAAATAAAATTCAAAGTTAGTTCATTCAAATTTTGATATCCTCCGTTGTAAATAATTAGTTAGATATAATCTTGCACCAAAATAATTAATAAGATAAGTTTTACATATTCTGTGTAAATATATTATATTTTTAACCTATGTAGTAAAATAATACCGCTCTTACCCCAGGTAAAATGTGTTAAGTGTAAATGTGGCACCTCACATATGGTTGGTCATAGAGTTTTTTTTTTTTTTTTTTTTTTTTGTCAACACACTAATGCGAATCTTCATCATTTGCATTACATATCTAGCTATATGAGGGGTTCTAGGCCGAAACTTGGTTGGCCTGTGCGGTAAGCAGGCCCTGCTCAGGCTTTTTATTTTATTTATAATCATACTGAGGCTCCCTCATTCACAAACTGTTTATATTAATTACTTTATTTCCAATAAAATCATATGCTGCAGTGATCTGTAACAGTGGTGAATTAAAATTCTATGAACTAGTAAGAGAAATCAATACCTAAGTTCAAATTATTACTCGCTATCTCAAAATAACTTCCAACAAACTAAAAGAATTTTAAGAAGCACAACATGCTGTTCAAACATATGAAACGTTTTCTTTATATACATTATCAAAATAGCCTAAAAAGAAAAAAAAATCACTCTGTTTACAATTTTGGCAGCATAGATTCAAAATTTCTATTTAAGATAGTCTTTTGATGAGTGCTCGTAAAATACAGAAACTCCAATTGTGCACCAGTCCAAAGTGGAAAATCAAATTCATGAAGGACATCTTGGCATCAGTAACTGATGAGCTTGAACTAGATGTTCGGTATTAGTGACATGAGATTAATAAAGGAAATTGTGAAAAAGTAAAATTTGTCCTGGTTGTATAAAAGACATGAGCCATTACTCATAGTATCATTTCCAGAGCGATAATGGCAAATTTTAAATCTTGATTTCCTTTATGTACTTATGTAAAATTCCTCCCTTCTTCTTTATTGCAAATTGTTATTCACGTTATCCTGAAGTATCAAGTCTCAAAAGTCTGATTTCTCCAAATATATTCAACCGCTGTAAATCTATAATTTTTCAGTCTTGGAATACCAGAAATGCTACAAGACGATGATTCTGTCAAGAGAGAATTTATTGCTAGAAACTATAGATTCTTATATATTACAATCAGTCCGAATTTTGTTCAAATCGATGGATTTATTGAGTCATCTGTTAAGACTGTTAAAATGCGAATCAAAAAATTTGCTTATCCTTAACTAGTATTAATGGCTTACAGATCGACACCTCTTGAAAATGTGTTTAATCTTGTCGAGCCCTTAATGAGCAGAAAATTTAGGACAACCTTTCCCATAGCTAATTCTCAACTACTGCTAAAACGGATTAACCAAAAACAAAATTAAGTATAAGGAGAGGAAGATAATTGAAAAGACAAACAAAAAGACAATTACAACAAGCGCCATAGAAGAAGAAATTTTGCAGAATCAGTGAAAAGACAAGTCTGGATAACCGTTAAAAGAGCCACTGGCAAAGTGGTACAGAAAACTCTATTTCCTCAATCATACCTTTTTACTTTCTCTTACCCATAAGGTAGAGAAAGTATTGTTTATGGGTCAATTTTTCGAAAGCGAGATTTTGTTATATTTACACGTTTTGAGGTCTCCTGAATACGAAAATCATGTTTTTAGCGGTTGGTCTGTGTGTGTGTCTCTGTGTGTGTCCGTGTGTCTGTGTGTGTGTGTGTGTCTGTCTGTTATCAGCATATCTCAAGAACAAATAGTAGCAGACATTCCAAACTTGGTATTCTAAATCTGTATAATATAGGGATGCTACAGTAAGCTTTTCGTTAAGATCAAGCAAATGGTTCGTGTACAGGGATAATCAAGAGAATTCTAATCATTACGTCTATGGGGGAAATTGCAGGTAAGTAGAGTTTAACGTCTATAGACTGCACTAAACCAAATGAAACGAATATATATTTTTTGTAATAGAGATAGTCAACTGGGAAAAAAAATTTGTGCATGTAGGAGCCTCGCCTCCCCCCCTGGGGGGGAAGTCCCCCTCGAGGGGAATAAATTTTCATGATGGGTATCTTTCAAAAGAGCTCGCCAATACCTTTAAAACGAATGGTTGAACCATCGATCTGCGATAATTTAAAACAAAGTTATCGATTTTTTTACTTTTAACGAAAAAAAAATTTTTTTTTTTTTTTTTTTTTTTATGGACTTTTTTTTTTTTTGGATATTTAGTGTTATAGTACTTCTCTAATATGGAAATCGTCTGCATCATCATAAAAAATAATTTTTTAAATAATAATTTTAATAAATTATTTTTTAATAGCCGAATTAAATTCTATATAAATGTAGGTGCATTAACGAAACGGGGGGTTGAGGGGGGCGGTAGCCCCCTCACACAGAACTAATTATCATAAAACTCTTCCGAAGCCTAATTTGAATTGTTTAACACAGGTTTACATAACAGTACTCGTTATCTTACCTATTAATCTGCAACCTGTATTTATAGTATTAAATTTCAAGGTAAGAGAAAGTCGTGTGAGTGACACACCAGATTATTTTAATCAGGAAAGCAAACTTTTAGAAGAAGAGCAGAAAGCATCTTGTAGCAGATTTTCATCTAGTGTCTTAATCTGCTGATGAGCCAGACATTTCTACGGATATATAGTCATCTGATGATAAGCAAGTTTCACATGGCTTCTACTCTATTTAAAAGATAAAATTTGCTGATCTTGCGACAAAAATAAAATTAGCGTTTTGTAGTAAATGTAATTAAATTTTGCGTTCAATTAGTTTTGTTGATGACTAAAATTTATTTCACGTAAGTATTTTGTATATTGATAATAAGTTCTGCAAAATATGCAATAAAATATTTACATTTACTTAATAAAATGTGAAAAAAAGGTTAAAGATACACAGAATGCAGATTTCATTACAGAAATAGTTTGTGAGGAAGTGCAATTTCTCTGATCATATTTTCTGACAGCTGAATCCAAATTTTACCTTTTCCAAGTATGTAAAAAAAATAAACTAGTTGGCATAGGTGGACTCTGCTCAGTTCCCCATCATATATATGTTCTCATAAATTTCTAGTGCGAGACATATTATAATCATGTTAAAAGAAATGAATTTGACGAAAGCTTGACACAGTGACAGAATGAAATCCCCGCCTAATAGGCTATCCACCGTTCACTTCGATATATTTATCTTATTCTAATCTATTAATTTATTTTATCAGGGTCAATTCCGTTGTTTAGTTTTCATGCTACTATTTCCAGTGCAATAATCCTCAAAATTCATATTTATATGAAGAATTTACAATTTCGCTATGTTGATAAAATCGTAAATTACGAATAATTTACGAAATTTTCCTATTAGAATATTTGTATTCAATCATGTTCAAAGAAATATCATAAATGTAGTTTTGAAGTTGTCTAATGTATTTATGATCCTCAAAATGGAAGTTTATGCTCAATTTTGCCTTATTCTGACATGTTAAGTAAATCGTAAATTCCAAATAACTTACGAATTTTTTAAATTGGAAAAATCATAGTCTATGATATTCATGCCAGTATCCTAAATAATATTTCGAAAGTGGTTTGACATCTTTACGATGAAAATATCCGTCAAGATTGACGTTTATGAGAAATTTTGCTCTATTCTGCCATGTTAAGAAATTCTTAAATTTCCAATAACTTACGAAATTTTTATATTGGAAAATTCATAGTCATTAATATTCATGCCAGTGTCCTAAATAATATTTCAAAAGTAGTCTGACATCTTTACCATGAAAATATCGCTCAAAACTGACGTTTATGTGAAATTTTGCCCTATACTGCCCTGTTAAGAAATTCGTAAATTTCCAATAACTTGCGAAATTTTCAAAGTAGCCTATTTATAGTTACTGATGTTCATTTCGGCTTCAAAACTGATATTTTGAAACTGGTCTGACATTTTTACACTAAAAAGTTTCCATTTATTGCACATTTAAGTGAATTTTTGTCCTATTCTACCATGTTAAGAAAATCGCAAATTTCTAATAACTTGCGACGTTTTTTAATTGGAATGTTCCAAATAAATAGGGTTCTTGCCAGTATCGAAAGTAATATTTTAAAACTGATCTGACCTCTCTGCAATTATTTGTTTGTGAGATATCGTGTAAACAGACTAACAAACTAACGGACTAACACACTAACGGACTGACACACTAACAGACACCCTACAGACAGATACCATACAAATTTTGTCATTTTCGGATTCCTCACACCTAAAAACGTATAAAAAAGTCAAAAAACCGAGGTCGAAAATTTTCACGATTACCTAAGTTCCCCATACCTATAGTATGATGGGGAACTAAAAAGAGTAGTTATTTCAATTTTTAAGAATATAGAAATTCCTTTAGGTATTTATGAATTTTTTTCAAAATCATATAATATATAGTGTATATTAGTTTCATGCATTTTATAATAAATTTTTAAATAAAAATGTATTATATTTGTGAATGTGCACAATATCAAAATTTTAATCTTTGATTTATCAAATGCGAGAAAAGACTACTTTTTGTGTGATTTACAAGGTCTTCCTTTGAGTTTTGTAGTTTCTTCATACATTTGCATGGTGTTAGGTAGGGTGTCAAAGTTAAATGTCTATATTAGGGAAATCCCTACGAACATGAGTCGCTGGGCCAGCAGCAGATAATGGTTAGTGTGGTTAGTTTGGGTAATTGCAGTTGGCTCAACGTCTTTTTTTTTTTTTTTTTTTTTTTTTTTTTTTTTGGTATCCTCCGTTGACATTTTATTTGTTGGGGTAGCTATGTTTGGCGTACCATATTGGACAGCATTATGAGTCCAATAATAATTGATGTGTTAAATTTGCATATAACAGCTCATTTCTAAGATTACGTAACTTTAAAGAAAATATATAATTTCATTACATGCATTAAAAAATCGTCAAGGATGTTGATTATTCGCAAGAAAGTATAAAAATAGCAAATAATAAGTACCAAAATGTATTGCCAACGTAAAATACTGCATATGGGTCAACGGTTTGCCAAAGATTGGGCCATCAAACTAGCTAACAAAAAACCCACCATTGTTTTAATGTAGGCCCATATAAATTTTGTTTGTGGTGATAGGTTTAGTTGGAATATCCTTCCTGAGAGAATCTCTTTTTGAAGTTACAAGACCATATTCCCGTGAGTTTCAGAGATAATCTCAGAAAACTCCAAACACCTGGGACGACGAGCTTAAACGGGGTACGTCGAGAAAGCATTTTTGCAGGTTTACAACATCATTTTTCCAAGTTTTTGTGCTATATTGGCATTGACCTGACTTTTTTCATTAATTTCAAATTCCTTAAATTTTCTAGATGTTCCAGGTTTTTCTTGATCTTTGGGAACACTAGTTTTAGTTAAGACCTTGACCACACCGTCTACCAGGAGTATATACCAAAAGTTTTGCATCGGCTGAAAAGCGCGTAGACAAAACATACGTTACAAATCGTGGAAGAATTGCCCGATCCTCAGAAAAGCTTGATTTAAAAATTTAAAAAAAGGAGATATATTCTAATGTACTCCATGGAATGGTCACAATCTGTTTGCAATATTAGTACTTATTAATATAGCAGCTGTTCTGTTCGCATTATACGTTTATGGCGGATAAATAAAATATAATATTTATAGCTTGTAAATACATTCTGAATAATTGGGTAATAAATGGAGTTTCAGAATTGGGTTACAGAGGCTTTAGCCTCTGAAGGATACACTACGAAACATAACGGTTCTCATTAGAACACTGAAATTAAAGCAGTAGCTGCAGTCAGTGATTATGGGAGAGTGATGTATTCTGTTCTCTCTCTACAAGTACGTGAAAAGACCGAGGAAACAGCAGTGTTTTGTTCCCATTAATTTGTTCTGCACCATAAAATTCTCAACATTGCAAGTCGTAGGGCTGCTAAAACGAGAGAATCATCTACACAATAAAGGATCAAAATTGAGTTGACATGTTTCTAGATTTTTCCATACGTCTGACTCACAAATCGACAGTAATAGCTATGGTAACCATATTAGAGAACCTTTATAATAAAATAGCGTTAAAATATATTGTAATTACTTAAGTACAGAGAATTTTCTTTATTGAAAGAATACTGGGACCAAAAATGGAATAATTATGATAAATTTCATTGCTAAATTTTTTTTTTTTTTTTTATTTAGAAAAACGATTCAAAAGAGAGATTTCTTATTTTAAGAAAATGGGGACCAAAAGGTTATAATAATGATAAATAATTTCCTTATTACAGATTTTCAAAATTTAGAAAAATGATTTAAAATAAGGACTGGCCTCGAAAATATAAGGTCACCATACCAACAGCCCCTTTTGTACATCTAGCTCAACGTTAAATCGACTCAATTTCAAACTCGAAAACTTCTAAACGAATTTAGAAATGCATTAACTTACAGATTTTTACACCTTTTCTATCCCATTGCCATATAGTATTTTCTCTGTTAGATCCTATAAACGTGTCCTAAATCTAAATATAAAGCATTCCTTTATACTCTAATACCCCTTTTTCATCCCATTCCTACGTACTATTTTCTCCTTTAGATCTCATAAATATGGCCTAAATTTAAATAGAAAGCATTCCGTTTATAGGAATAGAATATCCTTTTACAGAAACACCTTAAATAGAAAACATTTCTTTTCATAAAAAATATTATCCTTTCGTTGTAATGCGTACTCTATACAACTTTTAACACGATTTTTTTTTTTTTTTTCTGAAAGTTTCCATTACATATACAAAATACTTCAAAAACAATCTGAAACCCATTTTGAATACTAAAGGATAAATAAACTCTAAACTTGCTAAGAATTTATATAGAATATTTTTGGAATGCAGAAGGATTGCGAACATGAATGATTGAGAATTTTTTTCCCCCTATAAAACTTTTTAAAGTACTTTTTCCTCAAGAGCTAGAACACTTTCGAAACCTTTCTGTACCTTTCAAAAGTAAATATTTTCTCCAAAATTATTCTCAGTGGATAGTTCTTCTTTGGAACCATACAAAACGATATTTACTTTTTCTTTATCAAAATTGTACTTTATAAAAGGTGCATTTTTACATTTCGTTCGCAACCAATGCATTTGAACTCAGAGAATCTTTATTTTTAGATTTAAAAAAGAGAGAGAGAGAGAGAAGATGATGTTCATGTCAGATACATTTTATATGAATATAGCAAATATATAAGTTACACTATTGCGATTTACTGACATAGGAAATGAATAACTCTATGGCAATCTTTATGCTGTGGCATTATATTCTAAACTACATATAATATCAACAGCGGATTTTGCAAAATAAGATTAAATTGTTTTTAGGCAATGTTAATTTTTTTAAATATGTAGTTAAATACGTAATGTATACACACGCGCATATATATGTATATTATGAATACCTTTTCAGACATCACACAAGAAAAATGATATCACATTGAGAACAGGAACAATTTGAAAAAGGGGGAAAAATATTGAAAATTCTATAAAATGAAGGCATAAAACATTACATTACATATCCAGGAGCCCCGATTGTATGTTGTATGCAAAAGGTGTAAATTTCTGTTATACTGCATGCATTTGCCGATAATTTACAGTACACAAGGCCCAATTTACACCAAGTGAGATATAACAAATGTAAATTATACGAAAATATGGAAAAATTTGAATAAAGTTTACAAAATGAAGAATAACACATCGAATATCAGAAATGCAAATTAACTCCTAAATTATGATGTGAAATATTTCAATTACAAGATTTAAAAAGGAAAAATAATTTATGTCTGACATAATAAAAATTTCTTACCTGAAATAAAATTCAGCAAATTAAAATTCATAAGAAAAAGAAATGAGAGAAAATAAAAATATTATTAACTGAAATAGCTACAGTCCTATATATATATTAGAATTGTTATGCTAACAGATCTTAGTTCCTATATTATATGTGCATGTAAATGATATTTCTTTTTTCTGTTAGTAATTTATCTTCTAAGTTTTATTTTATCTTCGTATAAATTTTTCATTTAAATATCTTGCATTTCTGTTTTCGTCCAGTTAAGTGCATTAGGCATTGAAATCAGTAATATTTTGGCTATATGCTTACAGTTTTACAAAAATACACCTAATTTTGAATACAGTATTCAACCAATGCCCCTGATAACGCATTGGATATTGTAGGTTTTTTATTTATTTATTTTTCTTCTTAATTTAAATCCTCATTTCTTCATGTGATCTTTTTTATTTCTTCCTGTAAAATGTTTGAAAAGATTTTAATATTATATATATATATATATCTTTAATAATATCATAAATTTATTATTTAACTCGTACAAAAAACAATTACAAATTTCAAGTAACACTGATTAGAATTACTTTCACACACTTACTAATTATTAGTCATAATTACATTTTTCAAAATAACCAAATTTATGTCCAAAAAGTCCTAAACCCACAAGGGGTAGTAGTTCCAGTATGTTAGCTGATCTTTATTCCTACGAACGTAATTTTATCTTTAACAACATGCAATTTTATCGATATATTAATGATATAATAGTATTATCTACAGATAATGAAAACATTGGTGATCCTAAATTCAACTATCCTCCTAATTTAACATTAACTAAAAATTGTCTGAATAATAATACTATAGACTTTATCAATTTAAAGATTAAATTAAAAATAAAACAATATTTACAGAATTATATGATAAACATAAATATTTTAGTTTTAGAGCTAACATATATACACATTTTAAATCCTGTCTTCATTTATCTGTTTTTAGAAATATAATTCATAACCATCTATTTCGAAAAAAGAAAAATTAATCATCAAACTTTAAAAATAAAAATATCCACAAAATTGTTTATGATACAACACATTCTGGTTTTCCCAATAAATTTGTTTACTCAGTAATTTATCCGTGGGACTATGGTCTTTGTTAAAAAATAAATAAATAAATAAATAATAAAATGGAATGAAATGAACTAAAGGTAGGGTGGTGGGTGTTTGATTAAGAAGGAAGTGTGGGGGTGTTTGGCTTGGTTGATTGGTTCTAGTCGGATTGTTGAACTTATAATTAAATAAAAAAAAAAAAAAAAAAAAAAAAAAAAAAGGAAAAATGGAATTTATCTGAATTTTAATTATAGTTTTATTTTTGACTCTGTATATTTCACACTTCAGATTTATTTGATTTGAAGTATATTATAACAATTTTACTGTTAACGTGCGTGGGGCGAGAGCTGCTATCGTTTAGGTTCGTTTAGCATATCACACAGCTAAGTGATCTTTTGCCCATGGTTTCAGCATGATATTTCTTTTAAAATTTTGTAATGTGTCCCAATCAGAACTTGTACGTTAATTTTTAATTCTTAAATATATATATATGTCTTCCTTCTGATATTCCGATATAGTTTATGTTACATAAAAACATAAAAATACTAACAGATTGTGTTGTTTAACAAAAATTCTTTTTAACACTTTCCAACAAAGTCGAAAAGTGTTTATAACTTCTATTTGTCTGTCTGCCTATATATCTGTCTGTCCGCGTTTGCTTGTAACTCCCATAAATATTCATGAAATTCTTTTAAACTAATATATGTTGTTCAAGTTTACAATGAAATCTTCCTTATTGAAAACGGAGTAAATACCACCAATAGTTTATGTACAGGAACACCCTGAAGTATTTCAAAGCATTGCATTCGATAAGAGGTATAAATTAGAATTTAATATCTTTATTTTGAACAAATCATAATGAAATTGACATTTATTATTCACGCGCACAAAAAGAATATTTCCATAGAATAAAGTGTAATTAAAATTAAGATTTACAGGGCCACATGAAAATATTTAGACACATTAAAAGCTATAATTGGAAATTACTGCAGATGCATTTCCGTTTTTATCATGCATTTTTATCAAATTCTAACAATACTTAAGAGTGATTAGGATTTAAATTGATCAATCTGTTTGTCTTTCTGACCATCTGATTGTCCGTCTGTCTATCTATTCCTCTGTCCACCTCTAGCGTCCGTGAAGTAAAACGAGAGCTAAGTTAAGTTGAATTACTAGAAAATAATCTATTTTTTGGAAAAGAGTTTAAAAAAATAATTTAAAAAAATTTGAAAATGCTTTTTTTTTTCTTTTTGAAAAAGTATTCGAACATCGAATCTCATCGATGGTGTTATATGTACTTTACGGATAAAATTAAAATTGTAAAAACTAAAAAGTGCTTAGGGAGAAAAAAAAAAAATATATATATATATATATATATATATATATATATATATATAATCGAAACAGTTCTGTTAAATCCCCGCATATGTTTTCAGAAATTTATAAATACTGGCCTATTTCATGATGTATGTGTGATATGCGAAAAAGAATAGTGCACAAAACAAAAATATAGTCTGAAACGGAAGAGAGAAAAACTTTTACAATAACATATAATGCAAAGGAATCATTCCAGATATCGGTAATATTAATGGATGATAATCGTTTAAAAACTCATATAGAAAGAATGAATTGTGTAAAAAAGTAAATAAAGTCTCACCGAAGTTCTTATTTAAATTAAATATTTGTATTAAGAAATTCTTGTAATGAAGTTGTGCAACATACATCTATTACATAAATAATATGAATTTTTTTTATGAATTTTTTTTTCAAATCAAAATTATTAACTCTAAAGAAATCTATATATATAAAAGAGCAGAGTCTGTGTGTGTGTGTGTGTGTGTCCGCTATAGAATCCTAGGCCGTTTCACCGAGCGGGACCAAATTTGGCACGGTTAATGTTTCCGACCCGAGAAAGACAACGCCGCAAGCGATTTTACAAAATTCGCCCCCCCAAGGGGGGGAGGAGGGGGGGGGGGGGGCAAAACGTAATTTCACAAAATCCTTCATATCTCAAACAAAAAAACAGATATCCGTAAACTTTTTGCTTTAAAATATAGCTAATTAAAAATCAGTTTCTGGAATTTTTGAAATTCGGTCCCCAAGGGGGGCGGGGAGGGGGGCAAAACGTGATTTCACATGCGTAAAACGAGATTTCGCATAATCCTATATATCTCAAACAAAAAAAATAGATATACGTGAAATTTTTTATCTAATATATGGCTAATGCAACTATCTAAAAACCAATTTCTGGAATTTTAGAAATTCAGCCCCCAGGTGGGGCAGCAAGGGGGGGAGGGGGCTATGGAGCAAAAACATAGAAATACAGTTACGCTGTTCGAAATTGGTACAGATAGGTTTTAAAGGCCTGAAAGTCGAATGGGGATATTTTCGATTGTGTAAAGTTATTAGGAGGGGCAAGAAGGGGGGAGGGAGGGGGGGCAAAAAAAAATAGTGTCAGATCGTTCAAAATTGGTACATAGAGGTTTTCGATACTTACAAATCGATTGCGGATATTTTTGAATTTGTAAAATTATTAGGAGGGGCGGGTAGGGGGGTGGGGCAGTAAGGAGGTGCAATGGGGCAAAAACAAATAGAAATACAGTTAGGCCGTTCAAAATTGGAACAGATAGGTTTAAGAGGCCTGCAAGTCGAATGGAGATATTTTCGATTGTGTAAAGTTATTAGGAGGGGCGAGAAGGGGGAGGGGAGGGGGGGGGCAAAAAAATAAAAATAGTGTCAGATCGTTCAAAATTGGTACATAGAGATTTTCGATACTTACAAATCGATTGCGGATATTTTTGAATTTGTAAAATTGTTAGGAGGGGCGGGTAGGGGGGGGTGGGGCGGTAAGGGGGGCTATGGGGCAAAAACAAATAGAAATACAGTTAGGCCGTTCGAAATTGGTACAGTTAGGTTAAAGAGGCCTGCAAGTCGAATGGGGATATTTTCGATTGTGTAAAGTTATTAGGAGGGGCGAGAAGGGGGGGGGAGGGGAGGGGGGGGCAAAAAAATAAAAATAGTGTCAGATCGTTCAAAATTGGTACATAGAGGTTTTCGATACTTACAAATCGATTGCGGATATTTTTGAATTTGTAAAATTGTTAGGAGGGGCGGGTAGGGGGGTGGGGCGGTAAGGGGGGGCTATGGGGCAAAAAAAAATAGAAATACAGTTAGGCCGTTCGAAATTGGTACAGATAGGTTTAAGAGGCCTGCAAGTCGAATGGGGATATTTTCGAAAGTGTAAAGTTATTAGGAGGGGCGAGAAGGGGGGAGGGGAGGGGGGGGGCAAAAAAATAAAAATAGTGTCAGATCGTTCAAAATTGGTACATAGAGGTTTTCGATACTTACAAATCGATTGCGGATGGTTTTGAATTTGTAAAATTATTAGGAGGGCGGGTAGGGGGTGGGGCGGTAAGGGGGGCTATGGGGCAAAAACAAATAGAAATACAGTTAGGTCGTTCGAAATTGGTACAGATAGGTTTAAGAGGCCTGCAAGTCGAATGGGGATATTTTCGAAAGTGTGAAGTTATTAGGAGGGGCGAGAAAGGGGGAGGGGGAGGGGGGGCAAAAAAATAAAAGTACAGTTAGATCGTTCAAAATTGGTATATAGAGGTTTTCGATACTTACAAATCGATTGCGGATATTTTCGAATTTGTAAAATTATTAGGAGGGGCGGTAAGGGGGGCTATGGGCAAAAACAAATAGAAATACAGTTAGGCCATTCAAAATTGGTACAGATAGGCTTTAGAGGCCTGCAAATCGAATGGGGATATTTTTGAAAGTGTAAAGTTATTAGAAGGGCCGGGGAGGGGGGGGGGGACAGAGGGGCAAAAAAAAATAGAGTTAGATCATTCAAAATTGGTACATCGAGGTTTTCGATACCTACAAATCGATTGCGGATATTTTTGAATTTTTAAAATTATTGGGAGGGGCGGGAAGGGGGGAGGGAGCGGAAGGGTAAAAAAATAAAAATAGAAATAGGTCGTTCAAAACTGGTGCATAGAGGTTTTTGATACTTACAAATCGATTGCGGATATTTTCGAATTTGTAAAATTATTAGGGCGCTCATATATATGCATTCGCGCGTGCGCATCGCGCACGGGTCTACGCTGCCGAAGGCAGTGGGGACCCGGTGCGACATTTTTCCCGATCAGAGTTTTTTTTTCTTTTTTTTTTTTCACATGATAAAATTTAATGCAATTTTGAGAATTCATTAATTATAATGATTCATTTAAAAAGTGACCAGCGAAGCGGGCGTAGCCTGCTAGTATTAAATATGAACAAATTATTCAAACTTTTCAAAAATATTGTTCATAAAATTTAAGAAAATTTAGATTCCTTTATTATTGATAATGGGCAGTTAAAATGTTGGCTTCTTCAATACTATTCTCAACTTACATTTTTTAAACCAAGGAAATGCAATTTATCAGAACTTATTCTCTGTTATTCCAATGATAAAAAAAAAAAAAAACCTGTAATTTCACATGAAATTGTAGGCGCAATCGAAACGGAGAGCGAAGTAGCTGATTTCATTCTTTCAAAAGCTATTAATGATTTGAGAGAATTACAAAATGTGTATTTAAATCAAATAATGGATGAGTCGTCAATATTTAATGCTGTAGAAAATTTATCTTATGACATGATTTAGGTTATAATTCCAACTTTACTTTTTAACTTACTTGCGTGATGTTTATGAATAATAAATGAAGTACAAATTTAGAAAAAAGATTGTAATTCAAAACAATTTGCAGAAAGAAAACTACCTTCTATTTTTGAAGATATTATATATATTTAAAATATTTAAAAAACATCACGTCTCATATATAATTATATTAAACTTTAAATACATAAAAACCGAGACAATATACACTAAAAATATACAATTTAAAACATTAAAATACACAAAACATAAATTTAAACTTTTCGAGCCCTTTACAAGCTCCTCAACAGTAAAACATCAAAAAGTAATTTGTTGAGTAGAACAAGAGAACTCAAGAATTCTCAAGAGTTCTCAAGAGTCCTCAAAGAGTAGAACAAGAATTATCTTGTTCTACTCAACAAATTACTTTTTGATGTTTTACTGATGAGGAGCTTGTAAAAGGCTCGAAACGTTTAAATTTATGTTTTGTGTATTTTAATGTTTTAAATTGTATATATTTTTAGTGTATATTGTCTCGGTTTTTATGTACTTAAAGTTTAATATTATATATATAATTTTTTCTAAAGAAACAAACTCCTATTAAGAATTTTTCGTTAGCAATGTCAGTGGATTAGTTAAGTTATTAGTAATCAGATTCAGTGCATCTAAAACTAATTAAAACGTTGAGTGCCATGTCAGCCACAGATGGCTGACACTGAACTTTCCGTTTAGGCCGCGTCAACCACCGATGTCTGACAGTGTAAAATATGACATAAAACTGAAATTTTTTCTTTGTTTTAAGTAATTACTGAAATTTATTTAAAATTTTCTTAACTTTTATTTACTACAGGATATTATATCATTAAGGTATTATAGTATATTTGCTGGGCAGGGAGAAGATTCATAAGTAATCCATAACTATGATAAGACGAGGCGTCTACATTTTAAACACATAGAATTTAATAAATGATTAAGACGATTACAGTTGACATACACATGTTGCACAAACGACTACATACTGAAGACTGATCTGTTTTAGCAGAGATAAAAGTAAAAGGGAATTAACAGATCATTGATTGGACAATACAGTTTACAGGTACATGTACATTTACGTGACGTCACTTACCAAAAGTCCAATAGATTGAATCAGGAATACAATGGCGAAATACACCACAACTCTCTTCCCCTTAATTCCGCATACCATACCTGATGGGAGGTTTTCTTGCTCTAGTTGATCTTCTTAAACCCTGTTCAGAACTGCTCAAAATATACTATAGGCATGTCAATGGATTTTATTGAAACACGATAAACATAACGCGCTTCTAAGCAGAGCGTGTGGCCTGACGGGGATTTCCTTGAGAATTCGCGCGGCGCTCAACGTGTTAATTTGTTAAATGTTTTAGGACATTCTGCTTATCCTATTGCAGTTTTAAAATAGGACATAACACTTACTCGAATGCAGTCGTATACAATTAATATGCTTCTTTTCTACACAACCCTGGTTTGGAGCATCATTGATTTCAAGGAAGAAACTTTAGAGGAAAGAACTACCACACATAATAATAATAACAGAACCATGATACACAGTAACTATAATGTTTCCTTTGAAAGCAGAACAATACAAAAATAACCAATGAATTACAGAAAACTGGGATTCGAATTTGAAAGCAAACAAATCATCCTCCTTGAAACAAAATTATTCATAAGAAATAATTGTGTGTAATATCTCATCTCTAAATAATTTCATTGTATTTTCTTTTGACTTGGATATGCCTTTCCGCCAATTCTCACGGTACAAATGCCACGCATTATTTATATCTTTATATGTATAAATTTCGTGTCACGATGTTTGTTCGCGATGAACTCCTAAACTAATGAACTGATTTTAATGAAATTTTGTACACTGTATGCAGTTTGGTCCAACTTGAGCGATAGGATAGTTTTTATCTCAATTTATATTCACAATATCTTTTTATTGCAAATTGATTATTACATGACAAAGATAGCTTTAAGTAAGCCATTTAAATATTAGCTATAATTTAATTGTTTCCAAAAAAAATTTACAAGTTCATTTTCTTTCGACATAAAAATAAATACATTTAATTAAATGTAAATATTAAAAAATTGTAAAAAGTTAAATTAGGCTTGATTTTCTAGAACAGGGTCATAAACCAAGATTATAGTTGCTAAAACTTGCCTCTTGTATTCGCATTTATTTGCAGGCATTTTAAAATAAGTTTGACTTCGATAATATAGGTAAACGCTCTAGAATTCTAATAGGGGTTTCTAGAATTTGCTTTCGAAGGTGACAAAATTTATAAGGATGGCATGGAACTATTTTTACTAGAACCAAAATTTAGATTCTAAATGTCAGTTACAGAATTTTTTCACAGTGTAGTAGTGATGTATATTATTACTTTCTTCTATATTCACTATGCTGAAGAAAGCATTGTATTCGTAAAAATTTTTTACTTCCTTTTTTCGATAGATTTACACGTTTTGAGAGTTCCAGAAATTTGTGGCGATTGTATCTCAAGCATTGCATCTGTATATAAATTAATATGCAATTCTGTGCACTATACTGCACAGAATTGCATATTAATTTATATACAGAAGCACCTTGACATAAATTAGTGCCTATCAACTTTTGGTGAAAATCGCTCAACAAGTAGTGTTGCTGTACAGCTATTTCAGCAATTTTAAAGAAGGCTATAACTCAGGAACTACTGCGCGAAATTGCATATAAATTTATATTCAGATGCACCCTCACATAGCTTAGTCCCTTTCAACTTTTAGTGCCGATCGCCTAAAAGGTGACGATTTCTGCAATTTAAAGGAAAGTTATATCTCTGGAACTACTATATAGAATGTTATATAAATATATATTTAGACGCACCTTAACGTATAAGTTTATACAAACTTTTGGTTCCAACTGCTCAACAGGTGACGCTGCTATACAGTGATTCCCGTAATTTAAGGGAAGGTTATATCTCAGGTTCTATTGAGTATAATCGAACAAAACTTGATAACTGATTAAATTGGGTGCATATCCTCCGATAGGTGGCGCTGCTATAGTTGAAGTTTCACCGAGAACGAGAATATCATCTACATGGTACAGTTCATTTCCGTTGGACATTTAGTGTAATACTTCTGCATTCATAATGGATAAAAAATAACAAATAATTTGTACTGCGTTAATTTTTATAGGAAAATATAGAAGAAAGTTTTGTGATGGCCACAACATACTAGTTTTTAGAGTGTACTTTGAATAGTGAAAAGCAAATAATAAAATTAAATAACATAAAATTAAATAAAATATCTTATATAATTATTAAATTTTTACATAATGCTGTCGCGTGAGGAATACTTAGTAGAAGAATGTTTTGTGATGGCGAGAACTTACTAGTTCAGAAAATGAATCATTCCGTGTCAAATCAATGAAGCTAAAAACCTAACCCCCTCAGATTTCTATGAAATTAGGCTCATTTATTTGTTCTATAGAGAAATGAATATGTATGTACCAATTAATATGTCATTATCTCTTGTACTTTTTGATATACAAGGCTGCATAAATAGGTAAAAAGGGCAAATTTTCGAAATTCTTGTATTACAAATGTACCGATATTTTGTTACCTAATCGACTTAGAGGCATAAATTTGTTATCTTTGGAAAGCTTTTAATACAGGCTTTCAAATGATATATCACATGTACTATATGTACATATTTTTTAAATTTTTCATGTCAAAGTCAAACATTTTGACCTTTGCCCTTCAATATTTCAAAAAACGTATTTTTTATTTTATTTTAAAAATTGTATGTTGTTCCTACATTTATCGTTTATAATTACTGGGATTTTTAGCTTGGGATTGCCATGGGATGTTGAGTTATAAATTCAAATGTAACCCCGTGTAAGTATTTTCACACTGAAATTGTGGAACATTTTAGAATTTCCTTTGAGTATGTTAAATTAGCATGTTAATCTGCTGGTTGAGCATTCCTTTTAACCCTTTCAGCGTTAGCTGTTTTTCCGTATATCTGTTTAATGATTCATAAAATTAATACTATGCACAGTATAAGTATGAAAATTTAATACAATACTCTATACATGTTTATTAATCTTATTTTCTCGAATCAAGCAACATATATTTCAAAATTTAGACATACCAGCCTTTTGTTTTGACTATGCTTGACGGAAAAAGACGGGCTTAACGCTTATAGGAAACATTCTAAGGGCAATAACTCAAGGCTTAAACAATATAGTGTGACATCGTCAAGGTTTTCTTCTTTTGTACTCGACTGCCAGTGTGAGGTCCGAGGCGCCTTTCTGTCTGTGAAATCATGAAAACGGACATTCCGTGCATCCTTTCACACTCTCAGATGCAAAGTCGCCGCAATTTCACGCTCGACTTTGATAATGCCGTCTTGCGCTCCCAGGCGAAGGTTGTATCCAGACATTCTGACGCCTAGCAACCACCAGTGAACTATTAAAATAGGTGTAAACTTACGTATCTCACGTGACCAAAAACTTTCTGATTTGTTGTCATCTTGTGGGAAAATAGTTCCCCCCTCCCCCTTTGCATCTCATCAAAATTTTGGAGGACTGAAAAATCAGAAAAAACTCTAGAGACTTGGATTATGCACAGTGTTGAGAGAAGTCGTTCTCCTGAACTTCTCTGTAATTTTTACACATGCTAGGAATCACATATATATGTGATGCATGTTTTTATGATTGTCCTGTATGAACAGGAGGTTAAATAGAATGGTTATGTACTATTTCGTCTTATTATTATAACTTTGTTATGTTATTTCACTAGAGTATCTATTTTTAGTTTCACTAAAATAATAAGTTCGAATTTTAACAAAAGTTGCAATTCAAGTGATGCCTTCTCAACCTGTTACTGAATATATCACAATAGATCAGCTACTATTGGTGTGTATATGTAAAAGTGGGGAGGGTGTTCCCCTGTAACCTCTCGTTTTTAATAGATTGAAAATATAAATAACTTACAATTATATTAAAACCTAAATTTAAAATTCATTGAACTCTCCGCTGTGCTTCTGTCAATGAAAGACTCTGTAATAAGCTATGGAATACTAATCCCTAAACAAGCGATATGCCTTCTCTGCGGTGAATATAGTCCTATTATCGTGACTTTTATAGTTGGACATATTAGTTTGCTTGGCTTGTTTTCGGGGTTATCCATAGACTGGAATCTACCTGTTTATTTACGAACCAGTTATTACCCCTAATTATACAATCTTGGAGGTGTGGACTTGTCAATCGAGCATTGTATCCAAGAAGAAACTCTAAAACTGAAATCGCATTGTGACAGTCCCATTCCCTGAGATAGAAGTCTGCAGTCAGAAATCTGAACGAAGATGCTCCAAATACAGTCCCCATGCGATGATCTAGAGCTTTTCGCTCCTGTGGACAGCAGTAAATCCGTTAAACTTGGCCTAGTCCAAATAGGTAGAGGCCAACCAGAGATCTCCGAACCAGTTACTATACACAAAAAAAGTTGTTTTAACAATATATATGTTTCAATATAACTCATGTGATGTCGACACAGATTTTTTCTACACATGGAATTAACCTTAATTACATGGTGAAGAGTAGTGGTCAGTTCAATAGAGGGGGGCGTGGGAGATTAGAACTCTTAGGGGTACAACTGTGTACCTCTCAGGGGTTAACATTTTGTTTGAGAGAGCACACTATCGAAGGAGTCGGGACAAGACTCAAGAAAGTGCTGAACCACATTTCTGAACTTCTGAGACCTATCGATTTCAAAGTTAGATCAAATACTCAAATCAAAATAGAAAACGAAGTTTTTTATTTATTTATTTATTTTATTTTTATTTTTATTTTTTTTTTTTTTTTTTTTTGCCAGTGACTAAGTAACATTATGAGATATTCTAAATAACAATATGATATTACTTCAGAGATATTACTATTATCTATTTATTTATTTTTTTCCATAAAAATGTTCTAGAAACCTTTAGGGCAGAAACGAAATCTTTTATATATTCTGCCACCTAGTGACTTTACAAGCCCATAGTAGGATACTATAATAATCAGCATATATAGTTACGCTCATCAGTCATTGACTCTGTCACGCTTTAGGCTTAAGAGATTTTCTTGGACTGTGTCACCTAATTTTCATACTTTAGTTAATTTTAAAAAATCTAATTGAACGATCGGTAAGCTGTTTAATCCGACGGATTCAGAATAATTGGCCCTTTCATTTGGTACCTTATTTGAAACGAATTTTTGTTTAGATTTTTTAAAATTAATTAAAATATAAAAATAACAGCTTTAAAATAGACAGTTAAATTTTTAATTGTTGACTTTTTTTTTTTTTTTTTTCAGCATAAAATAAAATATGCTTTCAAGTGAAAAAAAAAAAAATTATAAAATATTAAATATAAAATATTAAATTTGCTCATGCATATGAAAAAATAACGTCTATAAAATAATAATATTCAAATTTTAAAGGTAACGAAGAGATAAATAAAGTGCGAAAAGTTCGCACGGGCTTGCTGGAAAATGAAATATTTAAAGGGAAAAATAAATAAAATGAAATGATGAGTTTTCAACGGGCGCCTTAGTCGCCCTACAACTAACTAGTTTACAATAAACCGAAAATGTGGCTTAGCATTTTCGTGCGCCAACCTAGTCAATTGTGCATGGACCTTTAATGGAGTAAAATTAGTATTAAATTTTATTGCGAAAATTTGGTATCAGTAACAACTGGCCCTGAAAGGAGGTGACCCTTTAGTAGAGAGGGATTTTAAAGGGGTTTAACTGCCTATACATATATATAATTAAAATATTAGGACACTTAGCTATACATTCATGATAGGGTATGAGGAAAAAACATTTTCATGTGTTTTCAAAATGTACTTGAGAACAAGGTGAGTAACTAGAAATGTGATATATTTAGCAACTACTCTTAACTCAAGTGCGATTGAGAAATATGTTTGTGATAAGTTAAATTGATTAGGAACACCTCCACAGATTAGACAGAATGAATGACAAAAAAGCAAAAGTTCCCGCATTTTATCAATTATGTTTCGCTACTTGTTTTTTATAAATTTTACATAAGAGGGAATAAAAATTTCACAATTTTACTAACAGATATACTAATCCATAATCAACTGACTGATATTTAATTATAAAAATAATTACATATGTTTTACACCTAATGTAAAAGGCAGTCTAACCAGATATTATTCTATGAAGAAATTAGTCTTGCAAATTACTCATTATCTAATGTGTATTTTACTTTCTTCTGTGTCCATAAGAAGAAAGTACACGTGAAAATTTTCGACTTCCGGTTTTCGATGGATTTACACTTTTTGAGATGTCTTTAACACGATTTGATCATTTTAAAAAAATGTCTGTGTATATGTGTGTATTAAATTTTGTGAACGTTATATCTTACGAACCAATGAACGAAATTTAACCAAACTTGGTATATAGTTAAACCTTGACCTAAACAAGTTGAAGATAAATACATTACATTTGGGGATCAACAGCTCAACAGGTGGCGCTGCTCTATGCTAAACTATCCTATCTCTCAAGTTGGACCAAACTGCATACAGTCTACAAAATTTCGTTAAAATCAGTTCATTAGTTTAGGAGTTCATCGCGGACAAACATCGTGACACGAAATTTATACATATAAAGATATAAATAATGCGTGGAATTTGTACCGTGAGAATTGGTGAAAGGCATATTCAGGTCAAAAGAAAATACAATGAAAATATTTAGAGATGAGATATTACACACAATTATTTCTTATGAATAATTTTTTCATCAGTTTGAAAACAAAGTTTGAAGGAAGTTGATGGCCAAGAACGTGTCAGTGCCTATTGGAGTAAATGCCTGTCTAAACCAGAGCGAAACTACTGTACCACCAGGAAAGAACTACCCGTCATCGTAAAAGCCACAGAAAATTTCCATCATTACCTCTATGGTAGAAGATTTCTGCTCCGGACTGACCACGAATCTTTAACTTGGTTGCTTAATTTCAAGAATCCGGAAGGCCAGATTGCCAGGTGGATACAACGCCTCCACGAGTATGACTTCGAAATACGCCATCGTAAAGGGACTCTACATGGGAATGCAGATGCCTTGTGATGGAAGCCCTGCTCGGAAAGCTGCAAGTACTGCTCTAGAGCCGAAGAGAAATACCAGCAGATAAATCCATTTGCTGGCCAAGTTACAATTTCAAAACCATCGAATCTGGACTAGTGGAGTGATAAGGAAGTCAGACAAGCCCAGTTAGAAGATCTTGACATAAAGCCAATTCTACATTTCAAGGAGATGAACCAGCAACAGACCTACCTGATGGGACATTTCCACATTTAGCCCCATCACGAAAAGTTACTGGGCACTCTGGGACTCTCTTCATATTAGAAATGGCGTACTATACAGAAAATAGGAATCTGGCGATGGAAAGAGTTTCAGATGGCAGATTTTACTACCAAGATCCCAGATGCTCAAGATGTTCTACAGTAGGTGCATAGTAGCCCTACCGGAGGCCATTTTGGAATGATGAAGACTCTCGAGAAAGTTCGAGAACACTTCTACTGGTGCAAGGCAAGGGAAGACATGGAGAAATGGTGCAAATCCTGTGATGCTTGTACGGCACATAAAGGCCCGAAGAAGTGAATCCGAGGAAGACTACACCGGTTTAACATGGGCGTACCATTTGAGCGGATCGCACTCGACATCTTAGGTCATTTGCTACAGACTTCCCGAGGAAATAAATACATGCTTGTTGAGATGGACTATTTTACCAAGAGGCCTGAGGTGTATCCCATTCCCGATCAAGGGTCATGCATAGTTGCAAAGGTTCTAGTGTACCAATGGAATAGTGTACTGAAGGTATGGCACACCGCAACAGCTTCATACCGATCAAGGTACGAACTTTACCTTTGCTGCTTTCAAAGGACTGTGTCAGCTACTCTGCATAGACAAAACCCAGACAACACCCCTACATCCCCAGTCGGACGGCATGGTCGAGAGGTTTAACTGCACCATCCTGAATAACCTCTCTCTTCTAGTATCAAGGAACCAGCAAGATTGGGATTTGAAGATTGGGACCATTGCTCCTGCTGGCTTATCGAAGTGCTGCCCATGAAACCACCGGCTATACTCCATCTGAAATGCTGTTTGGACGCGAACTTCGTCTCCCATGTGATCTCTTGTCTGGTTGTCCAACAGATGCGCTTTCATCGCCCGAGGAGTAATCCAAGATCTCCGTACACTACTTTGCTCAGGATTGGATTCACATGGCAGTGGAGAGAATGAAAACAAGATATGATCTAAAAGTTGCACAACATGAATTCAAGGAAGGAGATATTTTATTAATTTTAGTAACTTCTGACGTCGGCTTCTGAGGTCTTCTCTTAATGCCCGATTTCCCTCGTTTTTGGGACAAAATCCCTGATTTTTTTGCTGGACGCTTTCATTGAAAATTAAGAATATTATGCAGACTTCTGATTGGTTCACGGATCCGTGTCAGAACTAGTTTCTGGCTGGACACCGAGATTATCTCTGAAGATCTGTATTTTACTTCACTTTAAATTTTCCTGAATTTTAATTACTATAGATTAAGGGGGGAAATGTTTGCCCCCCTTTTTTTTATTGCGGGACTCTGAGCGGTTACCCTTGCCCCTTGGGGTGCCCTGTTCAACTCTAAATTTCTTTTCGCAGTCCAGGCCGTCTTGTCAATGTGCGTAACAGTTTCTTTGTTACACTAAGGATTTTTCAAGGATTTTTTTTTTCTATTCCTGCTGCTTCACTTTGAATAATTTCTGCTAACGCAGCGATTGATTCAGAGAGACTAAAATTCTAAATTTAATACTTTTTGGCTTTTATTTCATTTTCAGAAAATTATATTCATGATTTTATCACTTTTCGTTGGAGGTTAGCATTGGTTGCTACCAAATGCAGGTACTCCGAAGCACCTCGTTGACTTGACTTGATCGACCTAATTAGGCTTATGTGGTGGAAGTGAAGATGTATTTCTGCTGGCAATGTTCCTGAGACTGTTTTTAAAGAGTGGACTTCTATGTTTTTGGCAAGTTTTCTACTTCACTTTTCCAGCTGAATTGTGCAGATCAAAGTTAAAAGGATGAATTCTGAAACTCCATTTCTGTCGACTGCTAGCAATTGGAAAATATGGAAGGTGGAAATAAAAGTACTGATAAACCGCAGAAGGATGATCCCTGGAGTCATCTGCGCATGGGTGAAAAAGGCTGGTCCATTTATAAAATAGGAATGTCCGTAGTACCTAGGGATGTGTTTATTTATGGGTATGAAAAAACTATAAACTCACTGATTGCATTTCTTCTCCTTCTTTGAACTGATTCTTGAATATCTGGTTATATAAATATTTTACGATTAATTAAAAGAAAGAAAAACTGATAATATTATAAAGGAATAGTTTTAGATTTCAATATAAATATTACTCATTTAAAATTAAAAATAAAAGCTTTGTCAGTATTTTGAAACTTTTGAAGTGTGTAACACTAATTAAAAAATTATGTCAATTATTATTTACAAACTAGTCAAAAATGACAGAATGTGAAATCAATTACGGTAGTGAATCAACGAATGCTTTGCCAGCTTCACTGGTCACTATATTTAAAGGAGACTAATGTGCAAGTTGTACCTAAAGGGACTAATGTGAAAGTTGTACCTCACTGGACTAATGTGCAAGTTGCACCGAACGAACAAACTATTTAAAACGACACTATTTAAAATTGGATGTTGCTTTAAATATTTGACACTTACTTTCAATTTGATATTTATTATCAAAATTCTTGAAGAAATAATTAAAAGTCTTCAAACAACAACTTCTCCTTCTAAAGCTTCTTTATCGCAAAACTTAATGACATTATGTACAATACGCTTCGATTCACTACGGAGAGGTTTAATCCGAGAAATTGTACCAGATGTATGATCCATTGGTAAAACTTTAGTATATCCCCACAGCTGAATTTGGCGATTTTTCTTTGGCGCCGTTTTGAACGATAACGATGTCGTTCTGAACTGTTTGCGATGGCAGCCTATATGTTGTTTATTTTGGGTTTATGATTTTATGTTTTATGATTTAGATTATGATTTTATTTTATCATTTATGATTTAGCCATAATCGCCAACAAAAAATCGCCAAATATCATTGTGGGGATATACTAAAGTTGTTCCGATTCTACACATAACAGAAGAAACAAGAATAATAGAAAAATTTCCCCTCTCCCTTTCTTCTTCCTTTGCTGTGTCTCCCAGCGAGTGAGTGGAATCGTCCTGGCACTTTGCCAACCAGGGATCAATCGTCCGCGGGCGGACAGTACTTTTAATGCACCATGAAGCCTAGTGCTTTATAGAGAAACCTGAACTTACTGAACTTATTCAAGACAAAGGTGCCACTTCAGATAAAGCAGCTGTACTTGTACATGAGAAGGGTGCTACTTCAGACAAAACTGTTACAGCCACAAAAGCCATGCCCCAGTTTCTGAACAGTTGACATGGAAGGTAAAAGAGTGACTTGCAATTGAGAAAAGATAGAGCCTTTACCCTGATATACCAGTCGCTGATTACAGAGTTTAAACCACTAATTTCATGTACAACTGATGGAGCTGAGGCATGGAATATTCTTAACAAGCATTTTGAGCCTTCTACACCTGCAAGTATAATACAATTATTGGATGACTTTTCAAGTACAAAATGTCCACAAGGTGAAAATTTGGAACTTTTCTTATATTGAGTAAAACAAGCTGCAGAAAAATTTCGTGAAGCTGGTCATGAATTACAGATATTGTACATAGGATATCAAATAAGAAATTTGCCTGAACAGTTTCAAGCTATAGTACAGTCAATTTACCGATGACAGAATGAAGAATTTGTGCCAGACAAGATAGAAAATGAGCTGCTTTTAGAAGAAAACCGTCTGAAGCTTTCTACTGGTGGGCTAAATATTGGAGAAGCAGTTTTTATAGTGAGACTATAAAGTCAGGTAATTCATATTATATTAAAAAATCAAATTTTAATAATTTTTGTCGTTCTAATGTTAAAAATTGTAGTTATTCTAGTGGTTCTAAAAAATCTAGTAAATTTAAAGATTCTTGCACTGGTAATTGTAAAAATGTAACTAATGTAAAAAGTAATTAGAAAAGTGAATCTAATGCTTCAAAGCTAATGTTTCTTTTTCAAAAAAGGAAGTAATTGGTCCTTGTTTTAAATGTGGTCAGTATGGCCATTTAAAATCTAATTGTGTAAATAGAACTGCTCTTTCTAATAAATTTTTTGAAGTTAATAATGTTGAAATAGATAAATATAATTTTTCTTTCTCTGAATGTAGTTTGACTGAACTTTCTCCTGAGGCAAATTCCTCAGTTATAAACAGTGATAATATAAGTTGGGTTTTCGACACTGCTGCTACTGTACATTTCTGTAACAATAAAAAGTTATATTTAGATTTTGAACAAGTAGAAAATATGCAGATGTCATTAGCAGTTGAAGAGAAAGGAAGTTCAATTCAGGGAAAGGGAACCATTCAATTTATAGTTAAATGTAAAAAAAAATTTAAATAAAGTAACTTTAAAAAATGTTTTGTATAATCCACAGTTAAGAAGAAATCAGGAGTTAAATTAGAAAAACAAGGAAAAGTTAATTTTGTTAGAAGTAAAGGTATAATTAATGTTTATGATGGAAGTTGCAATGAGCTGTTCTATGCAGTTAGAAAGAATGATTCATATTTTTTTAAGCCATTTAAATATGTATTGAAAGAGAATAAAATGCACAGTCCAAATGATCTTGGTACTAATCAGGTTGAAATGTCACAAAACATTAGTTTATGGCATGATAGATTTTGTCATATTAATGATAATTATATTATAGATACAAGTAAAAATAATAGGTTAAAAGACTTCCTAGTTTAAGTAGGACATTAGAAGATTGCATAACATGTAAGTTAGCTAAATCTAGACACGTATCTTTTAAACCAATTGGTGAAATACGTTAAAACCTCCTTCAGAATTATTGCATTTTGATGTTTGTGGCCCGTTGCCAGTGTTGTCTCAGGGTGAAAATAGGTTATTTTTTTTTACAATAACTGATGATTTCTCTCATAAAGTAACCGTTTATATCATGAGAAATAAGTCTGATGTATTTAACACTTTTCTTAAATTTTCCAGACGAGCAGAAAGGTTACTTAATCGAAAGATTGTGTCAATTAGAACTGACAATGGTATGGAATTCTGTAATAAAGAATTTGAAAATTTTCTTGAGAAACAGGGTATTTCACAAGAAAAAACTAATCCATAACTGCAAAAGCATTTTGATCTTAAAATTCTGGGGAGGACTAAAAAGCTTTTGGATATTGAGTTTGAAGAGATTGGTGATAAACTTTTTATTCCTCGAAATTTATATATTGATAAAGTCTGTAAATTGTATGAAAAATACAAGTTTCCCATAAGCTCTTTACCAATACCTAGGGGAGTTATTTTGTCCAAATTAAATTCTCCATGTAATAAAGCAGAAGCTGGTGAAATGCAGCAAATTCCCTACTGAAATTTAATAGACTGTTTATCTTTTATCGCTGATCGAACAAGACCAGATATTATGATGCAGTAAATTTACCTTCCCAGTTCCAATCAAATCCTCGAATGAAACATTGGCATAATTTGTAAAAGTTGTTAGGCTATCTTAAGAATACACAGAATTAGAAATTAGAAATATCTAAAATTAAATAGTTAAGTTTAAACTGTTTTTCAGATTCTGGTTTTGATAGTAATAGAGATAATAGAGTTTCAATAGGAGGCTATATAGTTTTTTCAGATGAAACTCCCATTTCTTGGGAAACTTTTGAACAGTGTGTCAGTGTCAGCTTGTCCACAATGGAGGCTGAATATGTTAATTCAACTGATGCAGCAAAAGAATTAGTTTGGTTAAAAAATGTTTTTCTAGATAACAACATAAACTTGGAAAAATGTCTATTATATATTGTGATAACCAAGCAGCAATATCTTTTTCAAATTCACCTCTCCTCCTCAGTCGTACAAAACATATCCATATAAAACATCACTTTTTTAGAAATTTGGTTCATGATAATTTTTTAATTAACCCTCGCTTTCCCAAGATCAAGGTGTTACTGCAGAAAAATTGCTTTCAAGTACCGCTTGGCACGTTTGGCAAAAATCACCAGCACTGCGCCTTTTTGTATCATTCAGAAGTTGCAACATTCCACTGATTACGTTTGCTATCTCTGGAGAATTAGTGCACTTTTTGAATGAGGCGGGCGTAACTAAATTTCAACTTCAAAATGGGGTCAAAATGATCCCATCTTGGGAAAGTGAGGGTTAAAAATATGTAAAAAGAAAGTTAAATTTAGCTAATATCTTCACTAAACCTTTAGTTAAGGAATACTTAATGAATTTTTGTAAGAGAATTTTTCAGAGTTCGATTAGGTATACATTATAGCCATTTTTGGTCATTGCATGGCCAGTAAATTCTTGAGAACTGCTTCTGACCACGCACTGACTGGATTGGCAGTTTTTTTTTTTTGAAGAAATTTAAAATTATTTTTTTTATTAAAACAAAATTGTTTCTGATATTTAATGAGGTTTCTTTTTTTTCTTTTTTTTTTTTTTTTTTTTGTAGATTCTTTGTAGCTGGGGGGCACTGAAAAGAAGGGGCATTTCTTGGGTGCCATATTTATTTAAATTAACTTCAGTTTTTCATTTGTAAAAGGTAGTGTTAATAGAATACTTTTATAAATTTAAAATATTAATGAAATACTTTTACATACTTAACTGTATCTAAAAATACGGCACAAGCCTTGTTTTCACTGTTAACATTAGAATGTAAACAGTATAATGTAAACAAGTGACAAAATCACAGTGATCACTGCTACAACATACTAACTGTGATCTGCTTTGCCAAAGTAGACACAACAAGAATGAACTTTACAGATGTTATTAGTTTGTTTCTTTTTGTTGGCATTAGTCAAGGTGTAAATTGTTTACAGTGTAAGACGTGTAAGACTATAAATGTAGAGTGTTTTGAGCAAGTCAGTGCTTTACCTGTTAATTTGTTTGCTCCTTTTTTTTTTTTTTTTTTTTTTTTGTTGTTGTTGTTGTTTTGTTTTTTTTAGTTATATTTTTTAGTTGTTTTTTTTGTTTATATTTTCCAGCAGAGTTTGCTGGATATGAAGATAGTTTTATTTGAATGTAACTTTAATTATGTTTAATTAAAATAAGTTCGTTTTTACATCTGAGTTGTTTTTGAAGTCTTCCATACACTTAGATCACTGCAATGGTTACATGAGTAACTTTCTTCTAATAAAGAGGACGCCGTGAGCACTGCCGAGTGGGAATTTACATTGGTTAAATTTTTTAATAAAGCTATTTGCACTATATGTCAATAAGCTGTTGTAGTACTTGAAACGGGTAAAAGGTGCCACCGAGCAGGAGTTTCGTAATGTCGGATTTTTCAAGAATCACGAACCAACTGGTCGGCGAAGGCGGCTAGTTTATGAAAGAAAATATAAAAAAGAAAATAATGATTTCAGATGCTACATTGGCTTGACCAAAAGGAAAATCAATAACAGAATCAATGAACATAAAAATGATACTAAATACGATAAATTAACAACAACATTAACAAAAACGAATCGCGAACAAAATGTAAACATAGATTTTCGGAATGTTAAAAAACTGATTAATTATAATAACCATAGATATGCTATAATGCATGAAACAATAGAAATCATGGACGAGGTTTCCCTTTTTTTATGAAGATGGAGGCCGACGGAAATTTAGTGTGACTTTGTCACAAGGATCATTACAGGCAAAATGTCTTTGTAACTATAAGTCTCAAGTTGTAAATATGTAAATAGAAATTATGGCCAATGAGCACGCTTGCAACGATCGACAAGCCAATGAGCCTTTGGATGATAAACGACAATCCATGCTCGAAGAAATGAGAAGAAAATGGACACAGATTACGACTACTGTTTTCTGAAGATGACCGAGCACCTGGTAGAATGGACCCAGGAGTGAATAAGTAGGCTTTTTAATCTATAATTTAAGTAATTTTTTTACTCCAATATTGTATATTAAATAGAAAGAAAACTTATTTTAGAAGATATTTTGACATCCTACTCACTTTTCTACAAAGTTGCTGTTCAAATTGAAGCATTTATCATAGTGCTGTATCAGCTTTCCTATGCCTTCTGTGTAATCACTTGCCGCCAAGTTTTTTAACCAGTCACTAACTTTTTTTTCCATTCATCATCATTTCCATATTGTTTTCCACCGATAAAATCCTTCAATTTGGGAAAAAGAAAGTAATCACTGGTGGCCAAATCCGGGCTATAAAGAGGATGTACAAAAACTTCCCAATTAAGTTGCTGAAGCAACTCCTTTATCAACACAGCAGCATGTGAACGGAACGAGCATTAACATGAAGAAGAACAATGCCACTGGACAACACTGAACGCCATATGTTTCGAATGACATGGGGTAGTTGTCTGGCAGTAGGCTGCAGCATTTATAGTCTTCCCTTTAAGAAAGTAGTCTATGAATAGGACGCCTTTCGATCCTAAAACACTGTAGCCATAAGCTTTATGGTACTTAGAAATTGTTTGGCTTTTTTAACACTTTCCAACAAGGTTGAAATGTGTTAATGACTTTGGTTTGTCTGTCTGTCTGTCCGTGCTCTAACTCCTGTAAATATTTATGGAATTTCCCGAAACTGGTATATGTTATTCAAGTTTACTATTGGATGTTCCCTATTGAAAATGGACTGCGTACCTCTACTGGTTTATGTACAGACACACCCGAAAGTTTTCCAAAGCATTGTGTTCTATGTACACTCTGTTCAACAAGAACGTGACCGCTTGTATTCGGTAAAAATAAATCAGACAAATTTTTTTCTTTATTGAAGTACATGTTGTTGGCTATTGCGCAATTACCTAATAATTTGTCCAGTCGCCGTTATTATTTATTATCACTTGACACCTTTTAGGCATGCTTTCAACAAGATTTTCAGCTCTGGCAATGATCGCCATATCTTTTTAATTTGATAACACAGTTGCTTTTCCGTGTACACTGGCTTTCCTCTTAGTTGCATCTTCATGTAGGACCACACATTTTCGATAGGATTTGCATCTGGAGACATTGCAGGCCACTCCATCTTAGTGATGTTATTTTTCTGTTTCCACGCACTGCACAGTTTACTGCGGTGTTTTGGGTCATTGTCTTCTTGCAGCACCCAGGTCGTTGTGTCTGACCCAAAAAACTTTTCTGCGGACCTCATTGAGTATTTTTTATAAATGCTGCACGTTCTTTCAGCATTCAAAACACCGGTAAACACAAAAAGGCAACCAAAACCGTGTTTGGAGAAGCATCCCCAAACATGAACTTTTACAGGGTGTTTAACTGTGCGTTGAAGCAATCTATTATCTACTTGAACAAGCTTTTGACAAAGAAGACCAAGCCCAGAAAGAAGACTCATCTGTGAAAATGACATCGTCCCAATCTCGATTCAAATTTTCCTTTGCCCAGTTCAATCGTTTCTGAATGTGTTTTTCAGACAGCAATGGTTTCTTCAAAGTGGCTCGAAAAGATACATCGTTTTCACGCAAGCGACTGCGGATTGTATTCAAGGAGACGTCTATTCCCTTTTTACGTAGTTTGGATTGGGCAGAACGCAATGAAAGGCGTGGAGTATCTTGAAAAAGATGAAGGATTGCTTTATCATGCTTTTTAGTTGTCACTCGGCTTGATGCCTTTTCTGGCAGGTCGTCCACGTTTCCAACTTCTTCATATCGTTTCACCCATTTCTTGACGAAACTTTCCGACTTTCGCATGTATTTTGCAGCCGATTTATAAGATAACTTCGGCCCTTTAACATGTTTAACAAGAAACATTGCTTCGTAACGTTTTAAGTATTTTGCACTCATTGTAACAATAGATAAATTATCAATATAAACAACGCTAAACACCGGTAAAAGTTATATTGCGCATTAGGACATGAGTTAGAGATTACAACAAAAAAAAAAACAGATGACGCTGTGATGTCCCTTTTTTGAATAAGAACGGTCACGTTCTTGTTGAACAGAGTGTATTTCTATAAAGCATCTTTTAATACCTTTACTGTACACAAATCTTAATGAAATTAAAATGTTATTCAAGTTCACTATCGGATGTTTCTTATGTAAAAGGGAGTAAATACCAGCACTGGTTTATGTATAGGGACACCCGAAAGTATTACCAAGCATAGCATTCTATGAGAGGTATTTCTATAAATCAAATTTTAATAACTTTACTTTGCACAAAGCTTAATGAAATTGAAATATGTTATTCATATGCACAAAATATTGCTTTCTATAGAATATAGTACGATTAGCATTAAATTTACAGGGCCACACAAAAATATTCAGATACTTTACGAAATATTATTAAAAGTTTGCTGGAATTGCACTTTCGTTTATATTAAGTATTTTTAACACTTTCTAACAATTTTTATGTCTGAATATGATTTCAATTTATGTATGTGTCTGTTTGTTCGTCTACCCGTCTATCTGTCCCTTAAATACTTATAGAATTTTTTGAAACTGATATATGCTATTCAAGTTCACTACCGGATGTTCCCTATTGAAAATGGAGGGAATACCTCTGCCGGTTTGTGTACAGGGATACCCAAACGTTTTCTAGAGCATTCATTGTGTTCTGAGAAAGGTACTTCTATAAACCATATTTTAAAACCTTTACTGTAGACAAAACTTAATCAAATTGAAATATGTCATTCCATTTCACTATCGAATGTTTCTTCTGTAAAATGGCATAAATACCAGCACTGGTTTGTGTACAAGGACACTCGAAAGTATTCCAAAGCATTGTGTTCTATGAGAAGTATTTCTATAAGTCAAATTTTAATAACTTTACTTTTCACAAAGCTTAATGAAATTGAAATATGTTATTCATATGCACAAAAGAATGCTTGCTATAAAATATTGTATGATGAGCATTAGATTTACAGGGACACACAAAAATATTTAGTTTCTTTAAGAGATATTAATAAAAATTTGCTGGAATTGCACTTTCATTTAGATTAAGCGTTTTTAGCACTTTCAAACAATTTTTAAGTGTGAAAATGATTTCAATTTGTGTATTTGTCTGTCCGATTGTTTATCTTTCTATCTGTCTGTCTCCTGCCCCAGCGTCTGTAAATATTTTCAGAATTTTTAAAAAATGTTATATATTAGTCAAGTTCACTATGGAATGTTTTCCATTTAAGATGACTTTAATATATCCTGTACAACTAGTTCATGTACAGGGGCAACAAAAAAAAAAAAAAAGCCAACACATTGCGTTTTAAAAGATACATTTTTAAAAATCACATTTAAATAACTTTCTACTGTAAAAACCATAAAGAAATTTTTATGTATTGTTAATATTGTAACATAATATTTTGTAATATGATTAACTTTCAGATTTACAGGGCTACACTAAAATATTCAGATTCACTAAGGGCTCCAATTATAATCTAACGGCTCTATTTTCTTTTGTGTTAAAGTCTTTTTAGCACTTTCCAACAATGTCTAACAAGGAGAGGTCACGACATGGAAAATTCAGATCGGGACGAAATTGCGCAGGATTGTAGTATACTATGAGGGTAACAACATATTAAAGCAGTAGGACCCACTATCCACAAAATTTCGAGAAAAAAGCATTTAAAGTTTCAGTAATCTTTAAATACAAGTTATTTCAAAACTGAGGCAGCGCCCCAGTGGCGTGATCCTAGAGCGCGAGTCTCCCACCCAGATGACTTGGGTTCGAGACTACCTGCGGGACCATTTTTTTTTTTCTTTCTTCTTTAACTTTTTATGTAATCTTAACTTTTTATTTATTTTACAATTCAATTCAAAATTTGAAAATTTTAATAAAAAATTATTTAATTTTTTTGAGTATAAAATAACTTTTCCTATTTTTAATATTTATAACTTAAAAATACAATAAATTTATATAACTTAAAAAATAAATTTTTGTTTTATTTTAACTTTAAAATAAAACTAAAGAAACTGTTTTTAATTATTTATCTAAATAATTTATTTCATTTTAGGTATATTTCATTTTATTTTTTAAATTACAAAAAAAAAAAAAAAATACAGAGAAATGATGACTTTAATTGCATATATAATTACTATCCAAAACCAAATAAAATAATTACTTCTCCAATCAATAGTTTCTTAAAAATTATAGTATAGGATTGTGATGCTATTAAATTATTACGGGTAAAGAAATGTTATCTTTAAATGTAGATTTTAAATGTTAATGAACATCGTTTCTTTTTCGAAAAAGACTTCTTTTTTTTTTTTTTTTTTTTTTTTTTTTAAATCCTTCTGTGCACAAAATAAAATGCCACCTGCCCTTTATTATTAACAAGCTAGAAGTGTTTACGTAATTTATACACATTCAAACCAAATCAGGAAGCTCATACCAAGATTTAAGTACACCTGCTAACTATTTTACACTTTGTTTACAGCTTGCTTATTTTTTAATCATTTAAATATTTGTCTGTTTTTCTTTATGTTTCTTATTTAGGGTTTTGTAAAACAAAACTTTATTTTTTAAGTTATAGAAATTTATTGCATTTTTAAGTTATAAATATTAAAAATAGAAAAAAATATTTTATACACAAGAAAATTAAATAATTTTTTATTAAAATTTTCAAATTTTGAATTGAATTGTAAAATAAAGTAAAATAAATAAAAAGTTAAGATTACATAAAAAGTTAAAGAAAAAAAAAAAAAAAAAAAGTAGTCCCGCAGGTAGCCTCGAACCCAAGTCATCTGGGTGGGAGACTCGCGCTCTAGGATCACGCCACTGAAGCGCTTATTCGCTTGCGAAATAACTTGTATTTAAAGATTACTGAAACTTTAAATGCTTTTTTCTCGAAATTTTGTGGATAGTGGGTCTTACTGCTTTAATATGTTGTTACCCTCATAGTATACTACAATCCTGCGCAATTTCGTCCCGATCTGAATTTTCCATGTCGTGACCTCTCCTTGTAAGAGTGATTTTAAACTCTATTAGTCTATCTGCATACTTTTCAGTGCTACTGTCTGTCTGTTGTGTGATAACGTAGGCAAATAATATTGAAAAATGTATGATACAACAAATACATGCAGTTGGAAAGTGTTGATAATCAATATGTACTGCATGATTTTTCATTTTTTTTTTTTTTGTGTAGGTGGGTGGGTTGGGGGGGGATTGGAATGTAGCCATACCATTCACTGGTATTTTGTTTCTGGAGTTTTATGCAAAACCCACGTCTCATCAAGCATTTTTTTTTTTTCCCCTTTTTCAAAATAAATAATAAAAATATTTATTTACATGTGAATAATTAACAAAACTAAAATAAAACTTTGTCAAAAGTAAATCTTGCATGTACAAAAAACATCTGATAAATCAGACATAGTGATCTTTTTCAAATATATTTTTTATATAGTTGGTAGTTAATAGTTAATTGTACAGATTTTTTTTTTTTTTTTTTTTTTTACATAAAGATTTTACTCTATTATTGACAAAGAATGACAACTACATTAATTTCCCTACTTGTACAATTTGTCTAAAATTATAATTCAATCGTAACACTTACTGACATGAACGTCTCTTTATGTGCACTCTAAGAGATTAAAAATAAAAGAAATGCTTTTGCTTAAAACAAAGTGCAGTCTGTAATGGAACCCAAAAATCAGCTCAAATTAAGCCCAATCTTTAGTACATAGAAAAGAATCATGCCCATGAGATTGAGCTTATTTGAGGTTTAAATTACAGCTCCAATTTCTAGAAAATTATGTGCAGTCTTTAGCATGTGTAGTCTAAATCCAGTTCCAATTTGTAAAAAATAATTATGCCCATAGATTGGGTTTCCTTTGAGAATTTAATTACAGTTCAAATTTCTAAAGTCAATTTTTAGCAAATGTAGCCAAAATCCAATTCTGACTTGTGGAAATGAATCATGTCCATAAGATTGAGCTACATTTGAGGACTTAATTTTTGAGACGATAGATATTTATTGCACTTTCTGCTCCAGGATTATTATCACCTCTATAATCCTTTAAACTCTTTGAGGCACATTTTACTAGAGATGGGCATTATTTTACATAATAGGATAAATAATACTACTACTCCATTATAAACACAGTAATATATTACTGGACAAGTCCCTATCAAATAATACTTCCTACATTTATCTCTTTGCACAGAGAACAGTTACATCTCTGGCATTATGTAAACTATTCTTTTAACAGGAAATGAATGAGCCAGGGCCGTAACAACCATAGGGGCAACAGGGGCAGTGCCCCGGGTCCCCTGAGCTTAGAGGGCCACCAAGTGAGATAACAAAGTTTACCTCTTTATGTTGATGATTTTATTTTATTTTTTTTAATTAAAAAAATCGAACTTCACTAATGATATTAATGCATTAAAATTCATAAACAAAAACAAACCTGGCCTATATTTTATTGTAGCTTAAAAGTAACTGAAGCCCGAACTGCAGGGTAGTTTCATTCAAACTATACTAGAAAGTGTGACAATTTTCATTTGCGGCTAAATTTAAAAAAAAAAATAATAATAATTTGATTTCATGAACAGTTAGAAGTCATGCTTTGATTATGAATTACATAAAATTTAAAGCATATGCAGAGTGTTACCGAATTCGGCAGAGAAATTTGCAGATTCGGAGCACTGTGGTCAAAATGAAGAAACCTTCATGTATAAAAAATTTTTGTATGGTGAAAATGGAAGAGAAAAAAGCTGGGCACAAATAAACATTAGTGGGCATTGAAAAATCCGTGGGCATCAAACTTCATTCGGAAGCAGCAGATCATATTGCACTTAAACGAACCAGGAATATGTCGATATGCAATGGCTGAGCAGGTGACAATAGAGGCCTAGAACAGATGATGATAAGAGCAAATATCAGAGGAGGCGTTGTCCACACCATATCCCCTTCACGAACATCGATCAATGGCTGAGAAAGACACGATCCTTAAAAATAACAAGTGTAATACAAAGTAAGAATGCAGTGTTCGCCCACTTGAAACACATAACCGAGTATTGCAACAGTTTACAGATTCCATGTAGATAAGTACACGATCAGTTTCTGAAGCATGCAGCCCTTCTGCGTTCAAAAGGTCCAGCTTCTAATTGATGCTGATTAACTCCGGTACAGTTCTGGCCGGTATTTTTTTTATGCCCCGCAGAATTATTTACAGTTTTCTGTTAGTGTTTTTTTCACAGATGAAACTTGATTTATGGCATGGCCAACACACATATATGGTCCTCCAATAATCCTCACACCACTGTCTCGTTGAAAGTGCTACAGAGTTTCAGCATTAACTAAGGACAGGGATTCTTGGAGGTTATCTGTTAGGACAGTGTACCTTCTGCTCCGACCCTTTAATGGCGCAAAGTATCTTGTTTCACTATGGATTGTGCAGGGAATACCGGACACTGTTTGCCAGAACATGTGTTTCATACATGAGGGTGCACCAGCATATTTTTCAATTGCAGTGCATAACCACCTCGATATTACATATCCAGGGAGGTGAATTGGATGTGGCGAGCCTGTTATTTGGACACCACTCACCAGACCGTAGTCCCTTGGATTTCTTCTTCTGAGATTACCAAAAATAGTTTATCAGATACCTGTGCTGGTAGATACAACGTCGGATCTCACAGCACTGACTGTTATTGCTTCACCAGACATGGCCACATACCGAGTATGTTTGAACATGTCCGGCAATTCTTTGTCCATCGTTGTCGTCTGTGCAATGATCTTCGCAGCTGCAACTTCAAATAATTTTTATAAAATATTCTCGTCTTCTGTTGCATTCGACGTGATACTCTTCAAAACTATTTTTGTAAGTTTCTCCCTCTAAAGAAGGTTTGTGACCCTATGTTACAGCACCTAGAATATAGAGTGTGGTAAGTGCTTATGATTGAATTCTTAAAATACTGCTAAAAAAATTAAGCTTTCCAGATAGCGCTGCAATTGAATTTTTTGCTCAAATCGAAGAGCTGATTGGCTTTTCCCAGTTTCGTCTGTTCAATCACGTGATCCCAGCACATAATTAACCAATGGAGAATCTCAGTTTTGATTACGTGACACTAGCTTTGATTACAGTGACATCTGGTGGAGGGCTTAATTTTTTTTAGTACAATTTTATTTGCCACTTTCCACGCTGTTTATTCTAGATGCTGTACCTACGTTCTATGGTAAGTTTTCATTGTTTTGATGCCTACTATTATCACTCCTCTCTCTGTCAATTGAATTCGGCAGCACCATGTATAAATGCTGCAGCGTCGCTAAAGGGTTTCTTATTGAGACATAAAAATTTTTTTTGTTTGTATATCCTTTCAAATAGTGACCAAATGTCATGATAAATAGCCAACAATTGAAAAAATATATATTATTTAAAAGTTAATTGTATTTTTTATCAAAATAATGGAATTTGAGTTAGGAAATGCAATTTAAATTCAATTATTTATAAAAATTAATTTCAGTGCAAATTCATCAAAATCATTTTTTTATTTGTGGACGGGATAATACCTAAATATTCAAAATTTATTACTTTTTTTTTTTTTTTTTACTCAGTCTGAATCCGATTGCGGTAACAGAAAAAAAATCCCTTTTCGGCAAGCTTAAAGGCAAGGTAGATTCCTTTACATTAATGTTACAAAAGTAAAGAAATATTACATATGCATTAACACATACTTATCCAATGGATTTGTTCCCACACATTGCATCATTTACGTCGCTATTCTGTTTTGAAGAAATTTAATCTTCAATTACAAAAGGGTTTTATCCATTCTACTTCAAGTTTTAGGCTAGATTTATTGGTCGGTCAATGTTTCAATTTTTTTAAATCCAAGCTCATAATCACTCAACAAATAGAAGCCATGAAGATATACAATCACAGCAATGGTGAATCCGGGAGGGGGCCATTGGGCTACAGCCCCCTCCCCAACAAGCTGAATCAAAATTATAAAGTTTATTTAAAATCCATATAACTATTGTTTTAATATCTGTCTTTTAAAGGAAAAATAATAGAAACGTGAAAACGAACTTGTTAATGCACGTTAATTGTTACAAATTTAGTAAAATGTATAATTTGGCAAGATTTTGGTGACAAAACTTGCAACTTAGCAATGAAATTTGTGATTTGGCAGCAAAATTTGATAGTTGACAGCAAAATTTTTGACTTGGCGATGAAATCTATTATTTGACAACAAAATTTGGCGAGCTTGGCGATGAAGAATGGCAGCTTTGGCATCATTATATTTTCTTCCCACACGAAAACCTCATACCTCTTCACAGACCGATATCTTGTTTCCACAAGATAAAAAGTCAAAGGAAGCTATGACATATTACTCTCAATTTCAGTTGTAAATTTTAAATCCTTGCCTAAACCGGTGTTCTAGACTTTTCACCACAAACAATATTTTTGTTAAAACTAACGTATTATCTTTAATTTTATATTTTTAAATGATTAATTAAAGCAGTTACCATGTTTTTTTTATATTTTCAGTGATCTTTTTTATTATCGTTCGCGCGTACGTAAGCATCAGATTATAAATTTAAGCAATTAAAGCTATAGAAAAAGCTTTATACATTATAAGAAAGCTTCATCACAATTGACAAAAAGTCACTTTTTAACTTATAACTTTTAAGCAATTGAAGCTATCGAAAAAGTTTAAATACAAAAATTGTTCTTTAGGGTAAGGCTGTAACGTAAAGCGGAAGACCCGGGTTCAATTTCTGGCTCTGGTGTTTTTCACATAGTTAGTATAAAAAATCAGCCTTCCACTCCATAATTTTCTGAAATGAACTTTCAGGCTTGAAGAATAAATTTCTAAATTAAATTATAAAATACTGAAAGGAAAAAAAAAAAAGAAAGAGAGAGAGAGAGAGAGAGAAAAGAAAGGTACCGAAACAATAATCGCATAAATTATGTATTTTTGTCTAAAATGGTGACAAAAATGCAAAAGTCACCAAGGGGCACTATATTAAAGCTGTACCATGATCAAGTTTACATATTTATTTATTTTCTATATACCAACTACTATTAACTAACCATGAAATATATATAGCCACAAAAAATAATTGTCTCACGTGTTAGACATAGCCAATCATAACAAATTATAATATTATATTTGACGTGAAATTGCTATCATTTTAATGGTTCGTTGGATAAATCAGATAAAATATAAGAAATAGCATGAAAGCAAATATTATGTACACCATGTATAGTGTTGTTCATATGTAACTGGAATTGAAATATAAAAGGGCGACTTCAATTTTATTGATACTGTTCATTTAGAAACTGTCATCTAATAATCACCCAAATGGAAGTCCACTGGTAAGCCATAGTCGCAAGCACACGAGACTCTGCAGATGAGCAGGCAGCGGGGACCTGATGCGAGATTTGAGTAATTTTAGTATTTTATTTTATTTATTTATTTTGTTCATAAAGCGATACAGAAAACAGTTTCCTTTAAGTTTAAATAATGACCAGCGAAGCGGAAAAATCCTGTTAGTAGTAAATTAAAAATACAAAATTATAATAAATTAAATATGTAATAATTATAAGATAAAACTAGTATGTTGTGGCCACCACAAGACTTTCTTCTATATTTTCCTATACAAATTCACTCAATAACAATAATAAAAAAAAAATTACGATTTTTTTCCAAGTTTTTTTTCGTTAAAAGTAAAAAAAAATCGATAACTTTGTTTTAAATTATCACATATTTATAGTTCAACCATTTGTTTTAAAGGTATTGACGAGACCTTTCGAAAGATACCCATCTTGAAAATTTACCCCCCCCCCCATGCCCCACATGCACAAAATTTTTTACTAAATAACTACTACTATTATCAATAATTCATATTAATTTTACAATCACAGGTTAAGAATAACTCTCATTATGTACATTTGTACGGAATTTTGTCCTATACTGCCATGTTAAAAATTTCGAAAAAAATACGATCACAGCGCCACCTGTTGAGAGATTGATCCCCAAATCTAATCAGCACCATAATAACAGGAGACTTGGCGTTGGAATATTAAAACCCGAATAAACTACTACGTCAGAAACGCCAAAGAAAAACATTGTAAATGCATACAGCTGTTTCGGCAGCCTTAAGCGTGCCGTCATCATGCAAAAAGGATCCTTTTTGCACTGATGACGGCACGCTTAAGGCTGCCGAAACAGCTGTATGCATTTCCAATGTTTTTCCTTGGCGTTTCTGACGTAGTACTTTATTCGGGTTTTAATAATCAGCACCAGTTTATGTCAGGGGCCAACTAAATACCAAGTTTGGTTAAATTTCGTTAAAAAAAAAAAAAAAAAAAATTTTTTTTTTTTTTTTTGTTAAAAGTCGAAAAAAATCGATAACTTTGTTTTAAATTATCAGAGATTTATAGTTCAACCATTCGTTTTAAAGGTATTGACGAGACCTTTCGAAAGATACCCATCTTGAAAATTTACTCCCCTCGAGGGGGGACGGGGCGAGGCTCCTAAACATACAAAAAAATTTTTCCCTGTTGACTATCTCTATTATAAATAATTCTTGTAAATTTCATAATGATTACTAAAAAATAATTCTCTTTATGCACATTTATACAAAATTTTGTCCTATATCACCATGTTAAAAGTTTAGAAAAAGCGGGATGGCAACGCAACCTGTAAGACAATTTCTACCAAAAGTTGATAGGCACTAATTTATGTCAAGGTGCAACTACATACCAACTTGTATGAAATTCTGTGCAGTAGTTCCTGAGATACAGTTGCCACAAAATTTTGTCACACACACACACACAGACACACTGACAGGCAGACATTTTCTAAAAATGATCAAATTGTGTTCTACAGCTCTCAAAACGTGTAAATCCATCAAAAACCCGAGGTCGAAAATTTTTACGAATCCAATACTTTCTTCTATTGAATATAGAAGAAAGTAAAAACATTTTATATACCATGCTTTTACATTTTCTGTTGAACTATAGCTATAGAACTACATTAGCACTTTATCAATACGTATAAAATTTTTAAAGTGATAATGACGTCAATTTTGTAAAATGCATAATGTAACATTTTAGAATTTTTTAACGTTCACGTTTAATTAAATGTATTTATTTTTATGTTGAAAGAAAATTAACTCGTAAATGTTTTTTTGGCAACAATTAAATTATAGCTAATATTTAAATGGCTATTTTTTAAAGCTATTAGGAGGTTATTATTTTCATATTTTAATTAATTTTCTGAGCTATACTGAAAGTTTCAAATGTCTAGCTAGTAGGAAAGTTAGTTAAAAATCGATTGCAAGATTTTTACTAGACAAACAAACAAGAATCGAAGTTAATAAAAAACATGGTAAAAATCAACTACATAACAAGAAATTAATAATAATAATAATAATAATAAACATGTGGTTATAAAATTTGCATTAAAATATTACGATATCATTCTTAGTTTCTTGGAGACATTTGGACTTAAAAACATATAAATATCATGATGTAAGAGATGAAGCCGTTTGTTTTAAACTAGGGGACCTCAACCCCTGCTCTTCGCTCATCCAACCCCTGTGGCAGCTCACCAAGCACACTTTACCTGCTTTGCTGTTTGCAATATTTAAATGAATTTTCCAAAAATATTGAATAATTTAAACATTTAAATAAGTATATTTCAATATGCGACTTTTTTTTTGGCAATTCTAAAACGTGGCCAAATCACACTCTATACAGCCTTTAATGAAATGTAAATGACATTTAATTATCCATGTTTCATTATATTAATTAGAAATATTGTTAATTTAAAATTATCTAAAAATGTATTCACATTAGTTTACGGATGATAAAATCAAGAAAACATATAAGATCATTTGATTAATTAAAAATATTTAAATTATCAATAAATCAAAATCAAAATTTTGAAAACGTCAGTTTTATCAGAACTCTTTCTTCACATGTATGAAAATGTTTCTTATGATGTTAAAAAAATAATAAATAAATAAATAAAATAAAAAGTTGTTCATATTTTGTTTTTGGTGGCATCTTCTTGAAATTACAAATCAAAGAAAAACGTAGAAAAAAAATAAAAAATTGCATAAAATAAAAATATATATAAGAAATTGTCAAAATTAAAAAAAAATTTACACCACAATTAACTGTTATATATTTCTTCAAAATGTGATAAGGTTTCCATATACAGTTTTTAAGTCTATAGAAATTTTATAATGAAATGTTTCATTAAAAATCACCTAAGATAATGCTTTGACATAAAACATAACATCATGTTTATCATCTATTTCTGTAAAAACCCGCCCAATTTCATTTTTTTTTTTTTTATGTAAAACAATTTTTACGGCATAAGCTAAGAAAGTGGAAATGACATAATGAGTTAAAAAACGACAGCAGTGGTATTTTTTCTTTAGAATAGAGAGATATATCATGTAAACCAATGTTTAGTAATTTGAACTGGCAAGGAGAAATAAATTTAAAAATATGTATGTACAAATCGAGCATTAGGCATACATAAAACGACTAGTTACAGAAGAAATTATCAAATGCAATTTAAATAAAAAATATTAAGTTTGGGAGAGACAATAAAGATGGGCCCCATTATCATCTGTTACCCCGGGGCCCCCAAGTTCCTAGTTACGGCTCTGGAATGAGCATTTTAATATCACCAGCATTCGTAATACCTAATAGTTTTGGAGATTTTATGTAACTCAAATAATATTTTCAAATAATACTTTTTGTTCTCTGGTAGTATGCCAAACTACTTTAAAAGGATAAAAAATGAATGAATCAGTAAAAGAATCTCACCAACGTTCATAATAACTAACAGTTTTGAAGATTTTATATCAGTAAAATAATATTTTCGGTTATTTTACAACTTTCTGATATTTTCTTGGATATATTATTTTAGATTGCCTATTATTGAATATTAGTTTCAACCAGGATTCAGTTTAAGCGGTATCACATCATAATTTACGATGCAAAACCACCATAATTGCTACGTTAAATGCATATGGATTTGCAATCATTGCTATACATATTTTTTTGTTGAACATCACTGCGGTCAGCACTTTCATTCAGCATTTAAATGTACACAATTCTTTCTGCGGTGCATCTCTCGGCTGAGCTCAGAGCTGTTTTCGTTTGAAATTGCTGATAGCAGGTGACAGAACTGAAATGGAATTAAAAACTTGAAATCGCATGTGATGTTAGTGAACGTTTTATTTCTTATTTTAATTTTATGTGACATTCAAATTCAGTTTGATAAGTAGATTGCATATTTAGTTTTTAATTTTCTAATATTTTGTTTATCAGTTTCATTATTATCAAAAAAAATTTTTTTTTTGGTGATTTAATAAAAGTAATAAGTCTAAGATTAGTTATTCATGGTTGTCCATTAAAAATCGGGGAGAAAAAAATTGCATCATGCTAGCTTTATAGACAAAATTTTGTCTTTAAAATAACAGTTTCTAATTTAAGAAAAGATATCCAAAGCTATCATCCCACCATGCATTTGTCAAATATGACTGAGAAGAATATTGATTATCTTTGTCAATTTGGAAAACTAAAATTCTTACAAAAATCAAGTGAAACAATTATTTGGCAGTTTCATATTTGATATGTTATTATCTTTTCTTTAATAGCTGTTCCTTAAAAAAATAGTGAATGGTAGGGTTTACACACTGCACATTTTTGTTACGGAAAATAGAACCTTCGTGTTTCAATATTATTTGCAAAATTCTGTTTTTGCATATAAAAAGAAGTATTTTGGGTTTATCAGAAACTTTTGTTTACTTACTCACCACAATTTTTGCATAAGACTTTTAAAAACTTTGATTACCACTATTTTATAATATCGTATTTTGTCTTTTTAAATCAGAGAAATTCTAATTAGATAAAATGAAAATTACTGTTCAAAAGTATTGGGGTAAAAGATAAACTATATTCACTCTGCATAATACATGTGTATATTGAATAACATGAAATGATCTGAACATTCATTTGACCACATATCAACTAAGCAATAAGTTATAAAATTAATAGGTTATTAGATCCTATTATAAAAGGTAGTGTGGATCAAGATAACCTATTACTGAAAAGTAACTTTTTATCCCATCTCTACACTGTACACATTTCTTCCTTCAGAGTGAATTAGTCTGATTCTTTGCTAAAATAACTTTACGATTTTAAGGACTGTTTGTTTAAGCAACAGAAGCCATGAACTGTCTCTTTTCCAAACAAACAAAATTCGTAACTGTGGTTCAAAAGAATGTCTTTTAAATTTACAAAAAAAAAAAAATTAATATTTTGTGCGCAGGGTCAAACAAAAGTTTTAAGATATAGAACAGGCTGTCAGTGGAAATGCCTAAAATTGCATTTTTAGTTATTTTATTTTATTTATTATTACTATTATTATTGCTGTCTTGAACACATATATTTTTAAAGACACATATCTTATTATTTAAATCACTTTGTTTTTAATTGTAAAGGATATAAATTCGATGCACAGTTTTATGACACAATACACAGATAAAAGTGCTAAAAAAAATAAAGCAAACATTTATTTTTAATTATATTTATTTATGAGAAAATATAAAGTAAACAGCAGAATCACAGTTGCTTTCAATAATATGACCAGTTGCCAAAACCAATTATTTTGATGAAGAAAAAACATCTTGTATATTTACAGAATTTTTAAAATTATTAATAGTAACATAAAAATTTAAACGAAAAGATTTTTTTTTTTTTAATATTTTTTACATAAAGCAAGGAAAAAAAAAAAAGAGCAGAGACTATTTATAAATAGAATAAAATATTGTAGATTTTTTCTCCAGAAAAATTATTCAAAATTTTTGCACTTAACGGCTTAACTTTACTTACCGTCGCCGGAAGCCCGAGCCAATGTTATTCTATGGGAAAATTTTCTTTATAAATAACTTATGAACTAATACATATTTTTAAATTCTGTTTTCACATTCAGAAAATTCCCAACTGTTAAATTGACGGACATTTTTTAAAAATGTATTTTTTTAATTTTTAATATTTTATTTTAAAATTGCAAAATTAAAAAAATTTACATATTGAAAATTCGTATTTTGAAGCTTCAAAATAAAATATAAAAAAATAATTTTTTAAAAAAGGTCCGTAAATTTAACAGCTGAGAATTTTCAGAATGTGAAAACAGAATTTAAAAATATGTATTAGTTAATAAGTTATTTGTAAAGTAAAATTTCCCGTAAGTCTTGCTACATAAGTCTTGCGTTTAAGTCTTGCTACATTACCTTCGGCTTCCGGCGGCGGTGAGTGAAGTGAGCCCTTAATGTACAAATTGATACAAAAATAATACTGGTGCTAATTTTAAACAATTTTAAAGGAATACTGTAAAACAAAAAGAAATCTCAGTTGTGTTAATCATAAAATATATCAATAAATAAAAAAAATAAAATTATTAAAAATTGTAGAATAATAATTAAAAGGAATGTCTTTTTCAAATAATACATTTAAAATTGTCATGAACAGTAATAATTACAAATATTTGTTACAAGGCACACATATGAGCGACAAAAAGTTGTCTTAGAGAGCATGACACAAAAAACGTTTAAGACAATCTTGACAATACTTTGTAATTTTGACAGAGTTTATGCGTAGGTATGTGCAAAAAGTTAAAAAAGAAAAATTAAATTACACATCTTATTTCTTCCATTGATGCAAATTAAAAATTTTGGTAAAACTTTGTAATGTGAAGTATATATATTTGTTTATGTATATTTTCTTTAATGTAAACAAAAACTACAGCATAAGATTCTAATGTTTAGCCGAAATGTTTAACACATTACATTTTTATTGGATTTCTATTTAAACATTTATCATGAAGTTTCAATGAGGCACATAAAATAATGTAATTGAAATATAAATAACATAAAAAGAAAGAAAATCTGTAAAAGTATGTTTCTTCTTCACACATTTATAATACATTATATCCAAAAATCTCTAGTTTAAAAAATAAAAGAAGAAAAATCTGTTAATTGATACAAAAAAAAAAAAAAAAAAAGGTACAAGCATACAAAGATGCCAATTATGGGTTCTCATTAAAACTGATAATATGACAAGTGGTTACATTATATAAAATTATTGAAAATCATAGTCATTTATATAGTCAAACTCTGTTATTGTAATGTCATTCAAAAGACTGAAACATTTTTGATGCTCTCGCCAAATGACATAATAGCAGAATTCAAATAAGTTTAAAAATGATACAGCAGAATAAATATTTTTAACATTATAAGCAAGTTGATGATATAACCAGAGATATAACTGAGTTGAATTGTGTATAAATATATATAGAGATAAAATACTGGCATAAGGTTAAATATATGTTTCAAAACTGTACAATTATAGGAAATATGTAATAGTTAGCATTTGTAATTGTACATTTAAATATATGTATATATTGCAACTAATTATGTGAAATTAACACAAGTAAGGTTGAAGAAGTGAGTTTCCTAACCTTTCTGAAAATTCAGCATTGCAACTTACTTTAGAAAATTTTTCAACAACCTTATTAATATGGGATGTAGTTGAACAAAATATTTATAGAGGGAAAAAAAATTAAATGAAGTTCTTAAGAATTACAATAATAAAAACTTAATAATAATAACAGGCTTTAAAAATTGTAAATTATTTATTTTATTATTGTTTTTTTTTTTTTTTTTTTTTTTTATCAATGCAAAATAGCCAAAAGAATTTTTGATTAATTAAAAAAATAATCAAATTTTTAACCATCAATAAGAACTAATCCTATTACTGGGTGACTAACATTGGAATTTTTCCAAATTCCCTAACTTTTCCCTAACTTATGCTGTTATTTCCAAAAAAATTTCAGAAAAATTGACAAAAAAAAATTAGCAATTTACAATAATGAGCATTCAAATATGGTTTACTTCCACAAAATTTGTCAAATTCCTTGACTTTACAGGAAATTCTTTAATTATTACATAACCTTTCCCAACTCACTTAAATTCCCTGACTAGTAGCCACCTTATATTAAATTAGCCTTCTAATAAAAAAAAAAAAAAACTGTATTAAAATCAGTCTATGCATTTGGGAGCTACAATGTCACAGATAAACAAACACAGGCTTCAAATTTATAATAAATTTACCCACTACAGTAACAACCTTGTCCATAAACTATATATGATTGCCGTTCAACTCAATCCAGGACTTTTTTTTTCTTTCCAGGTTTAAATGGACGCCTAGGCTGGAGGTTTTGTATGTAGTAGAAACTGGCGATGATGGATGCAGTAGAAGATGCCAGACAAACAGTGTGAACATCTATGTGGAACAGTGTGTTGTGATGAAGTTTTTAGTGAGCTAGGGCATAAAACCTGCTGAAATTTGCAGAAGACTTCAGGCTCAGTACGGTGATGAGACACTCAGACATTTGAATGGTGTAAGCTCTTCAAAGATGGCGATATCTCTATTACTGACGATCCCGGTCATGGTGGATCACAGCCCATGGTAGTCATTCCTGAGAACATTCAGCGCATGGAGTAGCTGATCCTGGACAATTGTGGTATAAGTGTATAACTGTAGCTGGAGATTATGTGAAAAAAAATAAATTCACTTTCCACAATTTGAAATTTATTCTTTTATTTGTTTTTTTAAAAAGTCCCGGATTGACTTGAACGACCCTCGTAAAAAACATTTAAAAACCCTAAATAAAATAAATAATGCACAAAAAATAAAACCCATGTTTACTTCCTCCATACCATTTTGCAATGGTGCCACCATCAAAATTAAAAACGAAGCTGCAAAACTTAACATCAACATTCCCATAAAACCTAACAAAAATATATTCCAACTCCTCAAAAAAGAAAAAGATACTGTCCATTTCACAAATACTTCTGGGATATATAGAATTAACTTTGATTTTGAAGATAAAAACTAAAGCTAATTACATCGGTATGACAAAAAGACCTATCAAAGAACGTAAAAAAAGAACAGATGTCAGACCTTAAGTACAATAAATCCACCACTGCTCTTTCAACCATTCACAATACTACTCCCATTAAACTTAACACAATTAATATTCAAAAAATAGCCCCATACAATAGCCATAAATTTGCCCTTAAACGTGAAGCCATAGAAATCTTAACAACTAACACTGCTATAAAAAACGACCGAGAACATAGTATGATTCCTGGTGAATGGCAACAGCTTTTGGATTTTACAAAGCGAAGTGAAGAGGACCAGCGGCAAAGGAAAGAGTGTTCAAAAACCAGTGAAAGAAGATTTTTGCGCTGAGGAGGACTGTGAAGCAGTTGAAATATATACGCAATTATATAAAAAGGATGAAGTAATATGAGATATTTTGAAATTAAATAAATTTATAATAGCACTCTTTTTTTGATCAGGGTTAAAAAATAAAAATATATATAAAAAAAAAACCTACTTAAAAAAATAAATAAAATAAAGTTCACTATTTCCATACAGAGGAAACTATTGCACGTGAAAGACAATTGAAACAAAATAAAATACCTGCAGGTTAAGAAACTTCAAATAGCATAAATAAAATAGATTTTATTAGAAGTTTCAAATGTCCCAGACCTAATTATTCATATGCAACTATCTATTTTTAAAGTAATTCCAGAATAATTTCACATAAAATATTACTTGCTTGATTTTTGGCTAAATGGACACTTTGTTCAATTTTAAAAGAATCTTGTACCTAGATTTAATCACATAAAACTAAATTTTTATGATGTACAGAAATTCGATAAAAAAATTTTTTTTCAAAAATTTAATAAAAAGATAAATTGAAATTCCTCACATTTTTCAAATTGCATTGCCCTAATACTTTTATAAATCAATGAGTAGTTTATAGAATTTATTAAATATTTAACAGAAAGTTTATATATAATTTCAGTCATTAAGAACACGAATAATTTGGAGTAGTATAAAAACACATTTCACGTACTTTGTACAACAAAAATTTTTTAAGCCTAAATATCAGTTTTAATGATATTTACATTTAATTCAATGTATAGTAATACGATAGACATAATAAAAATTAAAAAATAAGTAAAATGAGAATAAGATCAAAATATAATAAATAAAAAATTTCTGGAATGCATAGCTTCCCCACCCCCCTCCCCCTTTGCACACAGTACACCATCTGTGCTCTTAAAAATTAATAAAAGAAAAGAATTTGAGTTATTTTAAACAGTTGTATCTTTAATAATAATAGTATAATGCACAAATAAAATTCCATTCAAATAAAAGAAAATTAAATTACAAGAAATTTAGAAAATGTAATCAAATATTCAAAAATAGTAGAAGCCTAATTTTTCAGAAAATAATGATGTGAATTTTTAAAAAACAAGTGACATAAAATAACAATAATATAATGTTTCATAAAAATATTGCATTGTATTTATTAAAAAGTATCAAACAGTCTAAAGCCAGTGGTTCTCAAACTTTTAAAAGTTAGGGTGCGCTTAAATTCCTACAATTAAGTATTGGAACAATATGAATGAATATCTAATAAATGTGTTACAATAATTAAGTTACATATTTAAAAAAGCATACTCTCATTTCTTCATCAATGCATAGAAAAATCCTTAAGTAGAATCCTGACAATAAAAAATCCTAATTCTCAGAAATATGACATTGAAAATATTTTTTTTTTTTTTTTTTTATATACATCTAAGTTGGCTACTATTTTCAGGAATGGCAAAAACCTGTTGTTTATTATTATTATTATTATTTAAGTGGGTTGAATGTATGTGTGTGTGGGTTTTTTTTTTTTTTTTTTCTTTACATTTATGTTTCTTCTGAATATATGTTTGCATGTTTTTCAAAAAATTTAACTTTTAGGAGAATCGGAAAAAAAAAAAAAAAAATCTTTTATTTTAAGCCTAAAGTATTATTTAAAACTTTTAAATTTTGAGAACTTTCATATTAACTACATGGCAGGGATTAATAATCATAATGAACTAAAGACAATAAAGTGTAGTGACCCATGAATTAGTTTGCATATTTCTTTTTAAACTATCATTCAAAATGTTTATAGCAGCCTATACTTACTGCATTGCAACCTTTGCTAATCTTATGGCAATCTTTGACATACAGTTAAGAATTGCAGCACGAAAAGTTAAATACTAAATTAACATCTATAATATTAACACGTGAGTGCCACATAGGCCATCAATGGCTGACAGTGTAAAATATGATATAAAACTAAAAAAATTACATTGTTTTAAGAAATTACTGAAAATTTATGTAAAATTTACTTAATTTTTATTTATTACAGGATTAAGGATTTTAATGAAACACGGTAAACATAAAAACACATTGCTATACCACAACACCAGCGCTTCTAAGCAGCGTGTGTGGCCTAGTGGGGATTTCCTTAAAAAATCGCATGGTGCTCAACGTGTTAAGCAGCAAACCAGTACAAGATAAATGTGTCAAAACTGAGCAAGGGTAGCCTAGTTGGTGGGCCATTTTTGTCTCTGACTACAAAATAGCCATCAACAGAGTTCATTGTTCTGATCTTAAATATAGAATGTTCTATTAGAAAATATATGAATAAATATATCATAGGGAATTTTTTGAGCAGGTATTACTTATGCCAGACAGTTTTTGGGTTTTAACTTTAATACTATTGTAATAAGCATCTGAATATGATGCTAAATTTTACATTTGTAAAAATTATTTTAAAACGCAAAATGAATCTTATTTTGTATATAAACTGTTTGTTTTGGAAATAAATAAATGAAAGCATTTTAAGTTCCAATTGCTTAGTATTTTAATTTATTTTATCAAAGAAAATATTACAAAACTGAAAAACCCAAAAATGAGCAAAATTGTCAGTTTTAAAGGAAAAAAAAAAAAAAACATTGGACCCAACCCAGCCAACCCTACATTTATCTGAAAATAAATATTATGCACATAATATTAACTTTCAAAACTTAAAATATATATGTGTGTGTGTGTGTTTTAAGCGAACTCTTAATTATATAATAATGATGTGTGTAGAAAAAAAGTGGTATATTAGTAATAAAATGGTATAATATAGTAACTATATAGTTACATATTTTTCTGGAATACCACAGTAAACGTCCGAAAATCTTCAAGGGCACACCAGTATGTCATGGCACCATTTTTTGAGAACCATCAATTCAGTTTGATACACTACTGTTCTCATAGAAGAACATTAGCATAAGAATAAATGTTTTTAACCAAAGTTTTGATGCAATTTGAAGCTAATACAAATTAAGACATATATTAAACTTCTGACTGCTGGGACCAGATATATCTGTTCATTAAATGTTGTTTTTTCCTTAATATACATATAAATTCAAAATTACATAATTATGAATCTTTTGTTTGTTTTTTTAAGCATGAAGGTGATATATAACAGTCATAGTACATTGTAAAAACACAGTGAAAACAACATAAGTTTAATTAATTAATGCACTTAATTTATATTTTGCTCTTTCTCAAAGCAGTCAAATGTTTATATACAAAAAAAAAAAAAAAAGCAAATAAATAATAATTCTTTTTGGCAAATTTTTATATATCACAGGGTTTTAAAATGAGAGAGAAAGAAAATGGACATTTAAACGGGTAATCAAAGACTAGGAAATTTCACAATTTAATTCTTAGTTGACTAAATCTAACAACACATTATATCTTTATAATCACCAGATATTAACAAAAAAATGTGTATGGTAAAATAATATCAACATCACCTAAAATGATAACTTTTTGATATTCTTCAATGTATCACAATTCTAAAATATTTACAAATTGGTGTTACTGAATTTAATAAACAAAATCCTCATTAAAGCATTGTTTGGAGTAACCAATACATACAAAATCAATATGATAGATTAGTCGATTTTCAATAAATATGAAAATTTTATATTAAAATTTTTAATATGCACTGTAGGATTATTTTGGAAGTGAAGATATATAATTGATAATGTTACAATAAAATAAAGTTCATCTTTTGAATTAAAATCCCTCATTAACATTGCTTTGTATTCTTCATCTTTTATCCAAGTTCTTACAAAGTAACATTTTCACAATTTTGCAAACAATATTATCATAAAATATATTACAATAATCATAACTACATAAATTTACCTTCGGGAGGCCATAGAAATAATTACTAACAATCATGCTGTTAACGGCCGGGAGCACTGCATTATTCCTGCAGTGTGGCAACAGATTCTCAAGAGAAAAGAAAACAAAGTGAAGCGGGACCACATTTTCCCCAACACCACAAAGTAACCACCTCAGAAGAACAGACTTTTCACTTGGCACTGATGATGGGTACGATGCTACCCGAAATATATATGCTAAGACTTTTAAAGGATATTGTTTAAGGTAAATTTATCTAGTTATGATTATAAATATAATCCTTTTTTAAACAGTATAATTTATATTACAATATTTAATTGACATCAATATTTAAATTTAAAAAATCGAAATGACATACAACTTACAAAATATAAACAAATATAAAAATTTAAAATATACACAACCACCACACATTATATATATACAAAATTCCCCCCCCCCTCCCCCAATTAACAATAAGTTATTTTTAAAAGAAAAGATAATTAAATTAAGAAATAAAACAAATAAATTACAGTGCATTACATATATATATTTATTTGTAATGAGTTAAAAATTGTTTATCTTAACTTGATGCCATAGAGCAAAAAAACTGTCTTTATTAGATCTATTTTGTGTATGAAGAAAATACACTTCAGTCTTAATTAAAAAAAAATAATAATAATAACTAGAACAAATAAAGAAAAATGCTTTAATGAAGATTAAGCTTATACTATTATATTCATTCTTATAATAAAATGAATACACTTTTCTTTTTTTTTCCCCCAATAAGCACAAGTTAGGTACATAACTCAAAATTACAACAAATTTAAATTTTTGAGTTTATTAATATATTTGTAAAAATTAGTAGATATAAATTTGAAGACATGAGTATTCACAAGTCAAACAACAAAAATGATTGCTTTTTTAAAAAGTACATACTAATTCACATGAAAAAAATCTCAAAAATTCATTTGAAAACTAATAATAAATAAAACCCATATGAATTAGCTTTTAATTTGATGCTTTTCTCAAAAGCATAAATGACATAAATTAGAGAGGAATGATCCTACATTAAAAATTGAGCATTGTAATAGTTTTGTCAATAATCACTAGGGCATGTTGGGAAAGGTATATTACCAAACAAACTACTTTCATACATTACAGCAATAACCATGAAGACACCATACCAAGCTAGAAGAATAGCACCATATTTTTTGTTCAGTTTCCAACTGTTGAGATGAGTTGCCACCAGAAGGAACACAACAGTTAGAAGTAAAGTTATAGTAGAATATGTAAGACCTAAGTATAAAATAAAAACATTTAATTTAAACTTTTGGAGCATTTTAATTTTTTACAAATAAATAAATTATAAAAAGAAATTTTATTTATCATATAATCGTCAAGAAATCTTATACTCCTAATGTTTTGATTAAAATTAAAATTTTTATTTTAATTGTTCCAAATGGAATTTATTTTGATTAAAAAATTGGTTATTTCTAGAATAAAGAACTTATGTTTTAAACTCAGTAATAATACAACATAATTTCATTATTTTGACATATTCAACGTACAAGATATGATACAGAAACAGAAGTGCTTTTGTAATTTTGAAGAAATTTTTTATTGCTAACTGTAATCATTTAATTGAAGAAGTACTAATTATAATTTTTACAAGAATATGTGCAATTCTATAAAGTTATTTTTTCTATTAAATACATTACTGATATCTAAAAAAGTTTTTTTTTTTTTTTTTTCCCCACAATTAAAAGGAAAAAAAAAAAAAAAAAAAAAATATATATATATATATATATATATATTATTGACTACTCAAACCAACTAGGATCGGTCCCTGCAGATAATGTCACAGGTTATGCCCCTGGGTTGAATGTATAGATGAACAGACATCTTCTTTCGTTATTAGAGATTTAAAAAAAAAAATGAATTAACACTGTGATTCCATTTAATTCTAATTGATATACACATTAGAATAAATTATTAAAAGTATATATATATTAAATTTGAAAAGGAAACTGAAAATTTTCCTGATAGTACAAGCCATTAAAAAACAATTCAAAATATTTTTGAATGCAGACAATTTTTTTTTTTTTTTTTAACAGTTTCTTAAAAAAAGCTTAGTCTACTGAAATATTCTGATTTTGATTGGCTTTGAATTAAATAACCTAAAGTTTAATTTTAGATGAAACTAATATACATTTACCTCTACTATGCACAGGTATACTGGAACCAGGATATACAATAACAGTTTGTATAAACCATGGCAATCCTAAGCAAAGCAAAATATCAAAAACATTGCTTCCAATAGCATTGGAAACAGCCATGTCTCCATATCCTAAAACAAAATATAATAATAGTAAAAATAAAGTAATTTTTCAAAAATAATTTTTATTAAATTCAAATTTTGTTTGAAACTCTGAGATCGTAAGGAATTGAACCACTTCAATTCCTTACGATCGCGGAGTTTCAAACAAAATAAAAAAAGTTGCAGCTAAACATAATATAAACATACCCATCAAGCCAAACCCCCAACATATTTCAGCTGATTAGGAGCGACAAAAACCAAATGAACCCTATAGACCACTTCAATTCCTTACGATCATGGAGTTTCAAACAAAATTTAAAAAGTTGCAGCTAAACATAATATAAACATACCCATCAAGCCAAACCCCAACATATTTCAGCTGATTAGGAGCTACAAAGACCAAATTAACCCTTTAGAAACCGCCGGTATATATAAAATCCCTTATAATGACAGCCATGGCAGAGAAATGTGTTACATTGTAAAAACTAAAAGAAAAATTAAAACGCGTATCAAAGAACACAGTCACGATATCGCCACCGGAAAAATAACTACTGCTTTAATGCAAATTAATAGGGACGATAATATTAATATTAAATTCGAGCAGGTGCGAAAAATAGCCAATTATCAAAACTGCAATTATGCCGCGGTTAGGGAATCTGTAGAAATATTGTCGAATTTTAATAATTGCAATGGCAACGATGGGGCACTACTCGACCGGCAGTGGCGCCAAGTCTTTAAAAGAGAAGAAGAGGTAGTGAAATGTCAGTTTCAACTAACTTCGAACATCGTAACACCGAAGAACAAGCTGGGGTGCCCCATGCGAAACTAGTCGGCAAGTGACATGAAGAATTAAAAAGGTTGAATATTTTAAAGTTTTAAATTTAGATGTTTACTTCATGGTTTAAGTTTTTTTATAAAGTAAAACATACATTGTTTAACTGAACATTTTTTTTGGTCCTTTATAAAATCTTTAATAAGTTAATAATTAATAGAAATTTTCAAAAGTTATTTCTCAAATCAGTTTTTTTTTCTTATGATGAATATATTTCATATTATTTAAGTTTATTATCATATACATATTGAAAAAATACCGCTGTTGCAAAGTGAATAATTCTTCATTATTTCGATCCTTTAATGACTCACTGTATGAAAAACTGACTTTTCATTTTTATCTCAAGCTATTTTATTTTATTGACTCTTTTTTTTATTTCATGAGAACTTTAACCCTCTCAGCATGTAGCCTCAAAGGACATTTTTATGTAAAATATAATTTTGTTGCCTAAAAAAGTAATCTTATTGACTATTTTAGCTACATGATTTTAAGATACAATTTTACGTCTCTCACGATTTGGAGAGAGATTTTTTGCTTTATACAAATTAGTCTCAAACTGTTTCAGAGGTGTCTATTTGAGTTACAAAAATATGGTTCAAATGCTTAGAGGGTTAAGCAATTAACGATCTGTAGTAGTAATTCTTGATTTTGACAACCCTTCTCTTGGAGAAAGGGATGTAAAATGTAAAACGAAATGATTTGCATTAGTTCTTTTGTTTCTTTTTGTTGAGTGTAGTTTGTGTTGTCTTGTTAGCTTTGTGTCATGGAATAAAATGAGAAAAAGGAAAGAAAGCTTAATTTTATTTAATACACTGACTCTGAAATGCATTAATATGTAATTTCATTAGATTATTACACGCTGTTCCAGATAGAAGTTCATATCCGGTACACTTTGGAAGAGAAATAGATAAATCAGTTAAGACTGATTTCCTTTTATTTTATTGATGAAATTTTATGCTTTCAAGAAAAAATGAAAATGATTCTGCCGTCAAACTGTGTGAAATTTAATTATCCAAATTTTATAGATGGCGGCAGATACTATAACTGCTTTTTTTTTTAGGGAGAGAGATAAACATACAAAAGAAACTACTTTCAAATAAAAAATAATTTAAAAAAAAAATGGCTAGGAATCCACTAACTGTAACAAAATTAAACATTTTGAGGATTCCAACCAATATAAATTTTAACAAAAAATAGTATTGAATTTTTTATTGCACAATAAAATAATTTATTTTATAAATACAATATTAAGAATAATTATGGTTTAAAGCGAAGCATTAATGAAAAATAAAGCAGTTGGAGAAATATATTATCTAACAGTATTTGATTAATCTCAAGAAAATATTCAATAAAGATTACCTGTACCTAAAAATCTGTAGCTTTCATCTACAATTTATTTCTAAGATCAATTTCAAAAATATAGGAAGATTTAAATCAAACTAAAAACTTAAGGCTACCACTCTTTTAATGCCTAAAACATTTCACAAAATCTGATTTTTGTTTTCAATTTTTATTTAAAAAAAAAAAAAAAAAATTGGCGTTTTACCACCTAAGTAGACAATAAGACTTCTTCACACACCATAAGTTTTAAGCCAGCACAACCGGTTTCGAAAGGACGTAGCCTTCCTTCATCAGGTGCAAAAAACACGTGCTACTGCCTTGGAGGCAAAAGCAAGACTGAAAGCAGGGCAAAATCCAGTGGGGGAGGAGCAACACAAACAACCAATAGGAAGCATCATGCAGAACCAATCAGAGAGGAACACACATGCACACACAAAAACAAAAGGAGGGAGGGACGGAATAAACAATTAATTTTTTTTTTTTTTTAATTGATTTATTTATTCTTCTTATTTATTTTTTAAATTAATATTATACTAATAAGTAAATTTAATAAAATTAATTAATTTATTATTATTATTATTATAATTATTATTATAACTATTTTTTTTTTTTTTTTTTAAGAATTATTTAATTATAACTACCGTATATTTCCGTGTATAAGCCGAGAATTTTTGGAAATTTTTCGGAAGCTGAATTAGTGGGGGTCGGCTTATACACGGATCCACATTTCTAGCAAAAAACGTATGTTAGAAACAATGACTGAATACATATATTTTAAGCTTAAAAACTATATATAAAGTAAAATAGTGATATTAAACCTTATTTTTAAATAATTATCACACATAAACTCTTAAATTAGCAATTTTAAATTTATTTCTTGGGCAGCACATCATTGTAGTCGCATATTTTTTTTTTCCCCCATGATGAAGCACAAAGGTCACATTTACGGCCATTTTTGTTTTTCTGTTCTGATAATAGATGGCAGCACCAAACAATTTTCTCCACTACCATGAATGATTTCAATTCTAAAAATTTTTTTTTGTTTAAGCTTATTTTAATACAGGATTTTTGTGAAATTTTCTAGTTATTTATTTTATTTTATGTTTCAGCATATAAGATTTCTAGCAATAGTAAAAAGAAACATTTCCAAATCGAAATGCATATAAGCTAATTCCTATATTTTATTTATAATTTCTGTTTTGCTTTTCTGCCGGTAGATGGCTGTACCAATCAATTTTTACTTGAGCGATTCAGAAAAATGTAAATAACGAGTGATTTTGAAAATTATCGGAAATTATGGAAAACAAAAAAATTTCTACTGAAAATTTAATTGCTGCATTAGATAATAAAATTAAAAGTTTGAAACAAAGCAACTTTATCACTGAACATGAGTTAATGTCATTGCAATTGCACAGAAACCTAAATTTAAACGAAAAACATTACTAGAAATGTTTAAAGACTTTTATTACAAAAATATGAATTTATATTGTTTTTTAATAACTTAATATATTTTAAAAGTAAATTATTTGTGTAAATAGACTGTATGATATTAATAAACTAAATATAACAATATTTTACTCAAACTTAACTTAAAATATACTCTCAAAGGTAAGTAATAAGACATTTTATTTGTTTAAGCATGACGATTTCTTTGCTGATTTGAGTTCAAAATATGCCCGCGCACCATGTAACAAAACAAAAATGCTTTTTATTTACATTTAGATTAACCTGAAAGTTTTATAGATTGGCAATATTTTCGTCATTTTTGCGATAAACTCTAACTTTAAAAGAGTATTTTTTCAATTCGGCTTATAAACGGGTTTGCAATTTTGGGCAAATTTCTGAAGGGAAAAACGTACTCTCGGATTATATATGGATCGGCTTATATTCGGAAATATACGGTATTATTATGTTATAAACATAATGAAGGAAATTATTTAATTGAATTAAACAAATTTTTCCAGGCTGTAGACAGCAAAGTGGAATCAGATTTTTCATTGACAATTTTATCACGATTAAGGTAAATAGCTAAATTTTCCAAAAAATCCAGTTCGGAAATGCGTTTGGCATGAAAGATAATTTTGGCACTCTTAAAATTAAAACTATGATCAAATTCCCAACTGTGCTTCGCAATAGAAGATTTAGAGATTTCTTGATTAACAACATATCGAGAATGTTCACGTAAACGGCATTCAAGATTTCTTCTTGTTTGACCAATATAAGATAAATCACAATTATTACAAGGGACATTATAGATACCCCACTTATGAAGCTCGGGAACAGGGGATTTAGTTGAAGGGAATTGGAATTTATTGACAGGTTTAAAAATAACGTGAAAATTGAAACGCTTTAAAATTTTGGCTAATTTAAAACATAAGGGGGGATAAAAAGGCAAGACAACAAGATTATCAGGTTTAATTTTATCATCAATGGAAAGAGTAGAATTATAAGTTGGCCTACTGAACTTTTCGATAGCTTTATCAATTATAGAGGGTCTAAAACCTCTTTTGATAGCAACAGACTTTAAATAATTGAGTTCTTCTTTAAGAGAAGAAGTATCAGAACAAATTTTAAGGGCACGATACACGTAAGTGTAAAAAGGTGCCAATTTTTTGTTTAGCCGGATGATTAGAGAGAGCATGGGGAGGGTTAGAAACAGAGAAAGGTTTCCTGTACACAGAGGTTTTAAAAGAGGAACCGCACCTACTAACTAAAACATCAAGAAAGGAAAGTTGATTACAATTTTCTAACTCAAAGGTAAACTGAATATGGGGATCAATAGCATTAGCAATATCCCCATATTCAGTTTACCTTTGAGTTAGAAAATTGTAATCAACTTCCCTTTCTTGATGTTCTAGTTACTAGGTGCGATTCCTCTTTTAAAACCTCTGTGTACAGGAAACCTTTCTCTGTTTCTAACCCTCCCCATGCTCTCTCTAATCATCCGGCTAAACAAAAAATTGGCACCTTTTACACTTACGTGTATCGCGCCCTTAAAATTTGTTCTGATACTTCATCTCTTAAAGAACTCAATTATTTAAAGTCCGTTGCTATCAAAAGAGGTTTTAGACCTTCTATAATTGATAAAGCTATCGAAAAGTTCAGTAGGCCAACTTATAATTCTACTCTTTCCATTGATGATAAAATTAAACCTGATAATCTTGTTGTCTTGCCTTTTTATCCCCCCTTATGTTTTAAATTAGCCAAAATTTTAAAGTGTTTCAATTTTCACGTTATTTTTAAACCTGTCAATAAATTCCAATTCCCTTCAACTAAATCCCCTGTTCCCGAGCTTCATAAGTGGGGTATCTATAATGTCCCTTGTAATAATTGTGATTTATCTTATATTGGTCAAACAAAAAGAAATCTTGAATGCCGTTTACGTGAACATTCTCGATATGTTGTTAATCAAGAAATTTCTAAATCTTCTATTGCGAAGCACAGTTGGGAATTTGATCATAGTTTTAATTTTAAGAGTGCCAAAATTATCTTTCATGCCAAACGCATTTCCGAACTGGATTTTTTGGAAAATTTAGCTATTTACCTTAATCGTGGTAAAATTGTCAATGAAAAATCTGATTCCACTTTGGTGTCTACAGCCTGGAAAAATTTGTTTAATTCAATTAAATAATTTCCTTCATTATGTTTATAACATAATAATAGTTATAATTAAATAATTCTTAAAAAAAAAAAATAGTTATAATAATAATTATAATAATAATAATAATAATAAATTAATTAATTTTATTAAATTTACTTATTAGTATAATATTAATTTAAAAAATAAATAGATAAATAAATCAAAAAAAAAAAATTAATTGTTTATTCCGTCCCTCCCTCCTTTTGTTTTTGTGTGTGCATGTGTGTTCTTCTCTGATTGGTCCTGCATGATGCTTCCTATTGGTTGTTTGTGTTGCTCCTCCCCCCACTGGATTTTGCCCTGCTTTCAGTCTTGCTTTTGCCTCCAAGGCAGTAGCACGTGTTTTTTGCACCTGATGAAGGAAGGCTACGTCCTTTCGAAACCGGTTGTGCTGGCTTAAAACTTATGGTGTGTGAAGAAGTCTTATTGTCTACTTATCGTTTGTACACCAATTTTCCATTTAGTTTTGGTTTTATTATCTAGTTTTCCATATCTAAGAACTAGAACTTTAATAACTAAAAACCTATTGAATATAAACAAATTTTTATCACTACAAATATTAATCTTACATCAATAAACTAAAAGCACATTAAATTTAAAATGATAATGAAATTGTTTTGCATTGTTTTATTAAAAACATGCAGACATAACTGAATCTTTAAAAATTAAACAATGTGAATTCAATGATACTAAAATCTATTAAGTTAACTATAAACTCAATTTAAAAAATATCAAATTTTCTTTTCTATATAAATTAAAAGAAATACCATTTCTGACAACCAAAAGACTTGAAATTGCATCAGGTATACTATCTCCAGCAGCTAAAAATGTCAAGCCCATGATTGTATCTCTAATACCTAAAGTATAACCTGAAAAATAATTAATTGATTGATATTAAAAATACCTTGGTATCATTTTAATACAGCATACGGTCAGATATATATAAAGTACTTTCATTCACATTGATTTACTATATTATTAGAATATCAAAAAATTATTTTTATGCTAAACATTTGCTAAGATGAAATTTTACAGTTGTATACATATACTTTTAATTAAATAAATTACCTTATAGAATATCCTTTTAAAAATGTAGCAAATATATTTCGGGTATCTCCGTACCCACCTTCTGTGCTAAGTGAAAACGTCTGTTCCTCTGCGGTGGTCACTTTGTGGTGTTGTGGTGTTCGCGGTCTCGCCTCACTTCACTTCTTTTTTCGTTTTCTTGTAAAAATTATTGCCACACTGCCAGAATAATGCAGTGCTCTCGGTCATTAACAGCTTCATTGTTAGTCATTGTTTCTATGGCCTCTCGTTTTAGTGCATAGTGGTGATTATTGTACGGGGCTATTTTATTAATATTGATGGAGTTAACATTAATAGGGTTAGTATTATACTACTATACTACAATACTACGCACTAAAACGGGAGGCCATAAAAACAATGACTAACAATGAAGCTGTTAATGACCGAGAGCACTGCATTATTCCGGCAGTGTGGCAACAATTTTTACAAGAAAACGAAAAAAGAAGTGAAGTGAGGCGAGACCACGAACACCACAAAGTGACCACCACAGAGGAATCCTTTCTTAATAAAGTATAGTTGAATACATACTTTAATTTTAATAATGTTCTAACACAAAATAGCAAAAAATGGTGCCTAAAAGTTATATTGATTTATTTCGTGCCCATATTTTCAGCAATAATGTTAAAAATCATTGTTTATATATTCCAATATATATCTATATATATACACATTTTTCAAGATATACCTTAAAAAAATTAATAATTGCATACAGTTTCCTGGAACAAAAGCAAGTTGTGCAAAAATTCAGACAGTCTAATCACCCTCTAAAATAAAACTTAAAATGTATCAACAAATTTAAAAAACTTGTAAAACAATCTGTACATTTCCACTTATTAGTTGATTAGTAAAACATTAATGTGTAAACGTTAATGGTAGTTTTAAAAGTCATTTCTTTTAACTTCTAGGTGTTTAAACACTAGAAGTTAAAAGAAATAACTTTTAAAACTCTGTGCTTATAAATAATAATAATAATAATAATAAATAAATGACTAACACAAAGCATCTCTTTTAAGTCATAAGATGAAGCAAGGTCTTGGCATATGTTCTATAATTCAGGGATTGACAGACATTTAATATTTTAAAATTATGCAAGAGAAACAGCGAAAGAGGAAATGAAGCTATATCGGAAAATGCACTGAAATTGTATTTCAATACTTTTCAATATTTAATACTACATCATTTTACTATTAATTACTCTTTCTCTTTTCTTATTGGTTACCCTTCTTTTCCTCTTTCCGAATGTCCTCTACTCGCTCTCCCTTACTTCTCCTAATGTGTTTTTGTGTACATCTGATAAAAAATATGCAGTCTTTCAAAACATGTTATGTCTTTTTCATGTTTGCTTTCCTCTATATACATAAGAAGAAAGCCTTTAATTTATTAAAATTTTTCACCTTTGGATTTTAATGAATTTACACATTTTGAGATGGCCTCAATTTGTATATTTTTAGAAAATGTTAGTGTGTATCTGTATGTGTGTATACAAAGATTCATCAACGCTGTTTTGTCAAACCAGCAGATGGAATTCAATATATGTTTATATTTGGTTGGACATTGACTTAAGTTGATATGATGCATATCACTCAACAGGTAGCGCTCTCATACCATTTCCATCTAAGTTTTTAATATGGCAGCATAAAACAAAATTTTGTATAAATGTTCACAATGATGATTATTTTTTTACAAGCATTGTGAAATTTATATATATTTATAACAATAATAGTAAACCAAGAATTTTTTTTTTTTTTTTTTTTGTATATGCTTACCCTGCTGAAGGGGGTTAAATTTTTCAATATGAATGTTTTTAATAAATAATAAATAAATAAAATCATCAATATCTCTAAAATGAATGGTTGAACCACCAATCTGCAATAAACTGAAATAAAGATTTTTTCTTTTTTAAAAGAAAAAAAAAGAAATGCATTTTCTAAGACATAGTCTGTTGGCACAAAATTAGCTTTCTTTTAGCATTTAATGTTATACTTTTTAATATTATGGTAATTAATATAACAAAATGAAGAAAGATTTGTGATAGTCACGATATATTACACTGTCTTTCAAAATTAAAGGAACAACTTCCTTTCCCATTTTCTTCTTTTGTACATAACTTCTAAACAAACTAGTTGGCATATGTGGACTCTGCTCTGTTCCCCACCATATTTCTGTTCTCATAAATTTCTAGTGCAAGACATATTATAATCATGTTAAAAAAAAATGAATTTGACCAAAGCTTGATACAGTGACAGAATGAAATCCCCGCTTAATAGGCTATCCACCGTTCACTTCGATATATTTATCTTATTCTAATCTATTAATTTATTTTATCAGGGTCAATTCCGTTGTTTAGTTTTCATGCTACTATTTCCAATGCAATAATCCTCAAAATTCATATTTATATGAAAAATTTAGAATTTCGCTATGTTGATAAAATCGTAAATTACGAATAATTTAAGAAATTTTCCTATTAGAATATTCGTATTCAATCATGTTCAAACAAATATCATAAATGTAATTTTGAAAAAGCTTAATGTATTTATGATCCTCAAAATGGAAGTTTATGCTCAACTTTGCCTTATTCTGACATGTTAAGTAAATCGTAAATTTCCAATAACTTACGAAATTTTTATATTGGAAATTTTATAGTCATTAATATTCATGCCAGTGTCCTAAATAATATTTCAAAAGTAGTCTGACATCTTTACGATGAAAATATCTCTCAAAATTGATGTTTATGTGAAATTTTGCCCTATACTGCCATGTTAAGAAATTCGTAAATTTCCAATAACTTGCGAAATTTTCAAAGTAGCATATTTATAGTTACTGATGTTCATTCTGGCATCAAAAGTGATATTTTAAAACAGGTCTGACATTTTTACAGTAAAAAGTTTCCATTAAATGCACATTTAAGTGAATTTTTGTCCTATTCTTCCATGTTAAGAAAATCGTAAATTTCTAATTTTTTACAAAGTTTTCAAATTCGAATGTTGCAAATGAATAGGGTTCTTGCCAGTGTCAAAAGTAATATTTTAAAACTGATCTGACCTCTCTGCGACAATTTGTTCTTGAGATATCGTGTACACAGACTAACACACTAACCCACTAACAGACACCCAACAAATTTTGTCATTTTCGGATTCCTCACACCTGAAAACGTGTAAAAAAGTAAAAAAACCGAGGTCAAAAATTTTCACGATTACCTAAGTTCCCCATACCTATAGTATGATGGGGAACTAATAAACATATGAACATAAAATTTGGATGGCATGTTTGTTATCATATCACTAGTAGAATTTTATATAACTTTAGCATAAGCAATAATTTTTAAACTAATAATTATTCAATTTTTCTCAAAAGTAAGCTTTGGAAAAAATGAAAAATTTCAACAATTTTAGAAAAGAAAACTTAAGTGAAAATGGTGGTAAGGATACATTACAGATAGGTGAAGACGCACATGCCTTCACCTATCTGTAATGTATACATCTGTAATGTCAAACTAAATCCTGATTTTTCTTTCTGTATTTACTTTTCATTTACTTTTACAACAGCATTTTCGAAAAAATATAATTACTAATTTATAAACTATGAGCTTCGCCATGATAATAAAAATGTCAATAAATAATTTTATAATGAACATCTTATTCAATTTTCACATTTGTATGTATATTTTTTAAAAAGTTATTCACATGTGAAAAAAAGAAGGAAAAATAAAAAACAGAAAAATGAATACAGGAAAAAAAAAATCTGGTTTTATTCTAACACATGCATGTATGTGCATCTTCACCTGTCTGTAAAGCATCCTTAAGACCATTTTTTATTACGTTTTCTTTTCTAAAATTGTTGAAATTTTCCATTTTTTCCAAAGCTTACTTTTCAGAAAAATTGAATAATTATTAGTTTAAAAATTATTACTTATGCTAAAGTTATATAAAATTCGATTGATGATATAATAACGGACATGCCACCCAAATTTTATGTTTCTGTGTTCATTTGTTTAAAAATTACTTGCAAAAGAAAAAAATGAGAAAACAAATTATTGCTTTAATTTTGTACACAAGTGTAGTTCATGAAGTTTAAAAAAAAACTCTTTTATTATCTGCTGCATTAGTTTGACATCTTTATAAACAGAAATAATATTTTAAAATATCAAATTTTCAGTAAATAAAGTTTTTTCTTAATTAAAATATTTGCAAGTGAACAACAAAAAAATATGTATACTTACCAATTATGGTTATCATCCATACAAGAACATAGGATAAGAGACCTATCCAAGTACATGATATAAAAAATGTCGCAAAAAAACATCTCTCCCATCTAGTTTTGCGACAGTCTGGAATAGTTAAGTAGCCAACAACAAGAATGGGGAGGGAAACAATCCATAAAGATTTCCGGAAGAAACCAGATGGGGGAGAAAAAATAGCACCTTCTTCAATTTCAGTTGATGGTTCAGAAGATGAAAGTATTTCTGCAAACAAAATCAACTATAAGAAAAAAGGAAACTTAGGTAATTCTCTAAATAAAGAAGTTATTTAAAATTAAATATGTATTATACAACATTTATTTAAGAATTTTTTTTTTTTTTTTTTTTTTTTCCACTGTTTAAGATAATATTGCATTTTCTCATTCAAATACTTTTAACAAAAATTTTGTAAAATGATTTGATCATTGCGCTTTTTCTTTACAAAATCAAAATATTATACTAAATTATTTCTTATATACAGTCAGACCCTGATATAAGGTGCCCTCTTGGGACTTTACAAAAGTTATCTTATAACTGGTTAATGTGATTTTGTCAATAAAAAAGCATGTATATATCAATTAGTGAATAAGCAAGTGTCAATAAATAATCATATATAAGCATGAAAGATAGACGCAAAGCTTTACAAAGTAAGCGTATTCACTACAATGGAGCAATGGGTAGCGTACTATGTCATGGTTGCGTCATGGTTACATCATAGTTACGTCACTGATCGATGACAAAGCCATCTTGTGTTGGAGGTACCTGAACTACTCAGGCTGAAACTGCGCATGCTCGAATAGAATTTGTTTACTCGTGCGATGCTCTATATTTAAAATAAAAATAGAACTGTGTTTGAACGAATGCACATCTAAACGAAAAAATTCATGTATTTTTAGAATATTCATATTTCGCATGTTTTCCCGTATTTTAAGATAAGTAATATATTTTAAATAAATTCTTAAAAATTATTTTTTAATGCTTCTTACAATTTATAAAATTATTGAAATCTTAATATCTTGAATTTTCATTCATTACGGATCAAGAGATAATCTATGGAATTTTGAATTCGGTTGTTTGATTTGTTATGAGGTTAGAAAAAGTTAGTTTTTATTATATTTGTTCATTCCTAAATGTTATTTTAGTTATAGATTTGGTTATAAAGCGATTACAAATATATTTTGTTTAGAAGATAAATTTTTTGCGAATGGTTTCGTCTGTGTCTGATTGATTTTATGGAACATGACATAATGCCTTTTTTAATAAAATAGATAATAATAAAGTCATCTTTTATAAGCGATTTCTTTTCCAAAATTTTAATTTTTTGTACCAAAATTTTAATTTTGAAAATTGCACACATTAACATTTTCTTCTTAAATAACTAATACTACTTAAATTACTAATGAGTTTTTTCATATTTACAATACAATTTACAACATTAGAAGATCGAATTAAAAAATTATATTTTACACTAGTTAATTTTAGCTCTAAGTGAACACTATAGATGTGATTATTTACTTGAAGTTATTAGCGTACATTTTACTTTAAATACAAAATATGTTAGATGTTAACTAATAATAATGTGATTGTTTATTAGCTAACATCTAACATATTTTGTATTTAAAGTAAAATATACGCTAAGAATTACATCTATAATGTTCATTTAGGGCCAGAATTAATTATTGTTTATACTAAAACCATAAGAGATAACATTTTTAAAGAAATCACAATAGGGGCGGGGTTTTCACAGCTTTTATTTGGGTACCGCAGCCACTGCACGAGGAGAAGCGCTAACGTCGAGTTTACTTTGCGACATTTTTTAACATTATGTGAACGAGCTTAATTTGTAAAGCTTTGGATAGATGTAAATATTTAAATGAACATATTTATCCAAGAAATTAGTTTTCTGGAGTCATCGAACTCGAAAACCAGCTAAAAAAATTTGTTAGTCTTTCTCTACTTTTCTTTTTGCCTATACATTTTTCATGCTTGTGACAAGTAAAGCAATGATAAAATATTGTTAAACATAATCCTTGGTGTTTTTCCATTCTTTACAAAAAATGCATTCAATAGATTAGATTTTTTTAAATGTTTAGCAATTTTTTATTACAGTAATATAAAGATTTTCTTTTAGTAGACATCTTTGCACACAAGCATAAGAGAGGGGTGTAATACAATCCCTTAATTAGATGTGCTGTTCAACAAACAACCAAACTGTGCTCGTCAGTCAAGCCATTCGGAGATTTTCCTGGTTTTCTCCAGAAATTGTGTAAATACAGGCTAGAACCTCTTGGAAAGACACCAACAGTCCTACCCCTTAGTTAGATCACAAGAATAGAATATTGGTCTGAAATCTAAAATTTTTGCAAAAGGGTGATACATACAGGAGGTGAAAGTAAGAATTGAAGATTGTTGGGTTGAAGTTGTTGCTCTACGGTCAGTTTTTATACATTAAGGCTCATTAGACAGGACCTACAACTTAAAGTGGATTCTGAAATTCTATGAAAATTCATGCTTGAGCTGGGACTCAAAATCCTACATTTGAAAATTGAAGGCCAAAGTGCTAATTATTCAGCCACCAGATGGACACAAATACGGATGGAGAAATGACCTTACCTCAATGACAGATCATGTTTCTTTACCATGGGTTTGGGGTGTTATTCTACAGTTATTTTTTGCACATTAAGGCTCCTTAGACTGGAATCTATGGCTTAGAGAGGATTCAAAACCATTACGATTTACAAACATTCAGGCCTGAACCTTGATTCAAAACTGGCACTTGGCTACTGAAGTCCAGAATGCTAATCATTTGGTTATTAGATGGGCTCTTTATCACGAAAAATCTATTGTTAGTCATTAAGCTTGTTGACGTATTTCAAAGGACTTCTGGGTAATCTCTTTCGATTGTCTTAATGGGCAGCTTCGTTTGATATGCCCATCTATATCCACAGCCCCACCCAGCATTTAGTCATCAGATTCTTCACTTCTTTCTTACTCTCAAGACTGCGTAATCTCCTAGTAAGATCTGCCAGAATTTTCTTGTCATCTTGACAGTCATCCAAACTGACTGCTGTGCTGCTTTGGCAGTCTTTACGGGAGGCTTGTTGAGCTGCCTCAATTTTCAAAGCATACACTAATGCTAAGTCCTCAACCTTGACGTTGTAAAGTTGTAAAGTGCTTTTTGAATCTCTGGATCTCGCACAGCATCGATGAAGTATTCAAGGGTCAAATCATTGCCAGTTTCAGGGTGACAGTCCAAGAAAGCTAAGTGTGATAGACTTTGGATATTTGATGCCAGTTCTTGTAAGCTTTCCCCTGGTCTCTGATGATGGGACCTTAACTGGACTCGACTATATTCTTTACACCATTTTCCTCCAAAACAAAGCTCCAGTGCTCTGATCAAAGCCTCAAAGTCATTTTGCTGTTCCTTCGAAAGGGTCTCCAAGGTATCTGCTGTGTTGCCCCGTAATGATGCGATGATGCCCGTAATGAGCCCCGTCAAGAATTCATTTTAAATTATCTTCAACAGGGTTCATACTAAAATATGGGAAAAAAATTCCCTGAGTTCCCAGACAAGTTTCAAGAAAATATTAGCGACATATTACAAAAAACACTCTTCTAGACATGACAAAATACAGCTATTTCCACTCTATGATGTCATATTACTGCCGATCATGATAGAAATTCAGGTAGAAATCATTATTTACATGCATATTTTCACAGTACTTAATCATTTAAATTTGGATACGAAGCTAAACAAGAAAAACATAACTTGAGAGAAAAAAAGAATTTGTTTTTCCAGGTTTTATAACTGATTTTCCCTGAGTTTTAATGAAAATTTTAATTTTCCCTGAGTTTTCCCTGACTTTTTTTAACAAATTCCAAATTCCCTGAGTATTCCCTGTTTTCCAGGTTTTCCCTGAGGAGTATGAACCCTGTTCAAGTAGAATGAAGAGGCATGTGTGCTTGGCGACTTTTTCATCAATATATCATTTTTATATCATTAAAATTAATTTTAATCATATAAGAAAAATATTATCACCAGAAATGAAAAATAGCTGACAAAAGAAATAGCTTTCAAAAGAGAAATCCATCTTAACTGAAAATATTTTACATTAACATTCTGCACTTAAGAAAATGTATATATATATTAAAGATGGCATATAACTTAATATTGATAAATTATATATTTCAAAGATTTAAGCTGTGAAAAATAAAACAATGACAAACATATTCTTATTATTAAAAAATATTCTGAAACAAAATGAAAATCATATGTTGGGCATTATGTAGTTTTGAAATGATGAGCAGCAATTGCTTAAGTGTAAACACATTAGATGTTAGTAAAAAATATTTTTACTTGAATATTGATGTCAAATTATTTCCATGTTGTTGTTTTTTTTTTTTTTTTGGATAGTTTTATAATTTTTATATAAAGAAATTGTCAAGCAAAAATAGTAAAATAAAGTTTTAGGCTTGGTTAACATAGCAAAATAAAGTCTAGGCTGTTGTATAAAAAGCATTGTTTACATATGGAAAAATTGTCTTTTTTATTATGCATAAAATTGGGTAAGCATACTATAATTAATGTTTAAAGCCCTATTACTCACCTTTAATACAGAGCTTATTTTTCGGAGGTATTTACATTTCTCCAGGAGAGCACGATCAACAGAAGTTCGTATTTACCGGCATCCACGCAACACTTGCAAGCTTTACTTGTCTATCTGGAGTAGTATCCATCGCTGCTAATAGATGGTGTGGCGTTCGGCTGTTACCGCGAGTTTTCATTGGCCAGGTGTTGAGATCCGCCAGGCTCTATTTATAGACAAGGAGGTGAACTTCTCATTGCATCAGTTTCCCTGTTTTATTTTGTTTTGAGTGCAGCGTGGTAATGGTCGATGGCTCTTAGTATGTTTTGTGGGTGTCATAAGTTTTAAAATGCCGTGACGCTGTTGAATTAAGGAATGTTTATTGCTTCTCCGTTACCTCTTCTCTTCTGGGCTCTGGTAATATGTTTTTTTGAACCGGCAGTTATCGTCGTCTGTTTATGCGAGTAGTTTTTTTTTCATAGTTAATTGTGGTATAATGCTGTTTGTTAGCCGTTAGGCCGACATCGTTTTTCTGGTCAATTGTTACGTTTGGAAAGTACGTTACTGTTAGAACTTGTTGAATTTTTGTTGTCGTTAATATCTTTAAATTATATTGCCGTTGATTATGTCGTTACATTTGGCACTGTTATATATATAGTCTATTAAAAGTTGAAGCGATATTAATTGATGTTCTATTAAGGTTGAAATAATTTAGGATGGACAATTGTTCTATTAAGTTTCAGATAATTTAGAAATGTTGGTATTTGTTAAGTTTCAGATAATTTATTTAAAGTTGAAGTTAAATAGATTTATAGCAGTTGGATTGTTTGTTGTTAAGTTTTTTTTTAAATTAAATTAAATTTACACATGTTAAAGTTAAGTTTTGCTAAAGTTTAAATGATTGTTGAAGGTTTCTTTTTGATATTTGAAGTTTTATAAAAATTGCTGGTCAATTTTTATTCTGGTTGCCTAATGATAAATATAAGATATAATTAAGTTAATGTTAATATTGTTGAAATAGTTCACTAATGGTTGAATTTAATAACATTGTTGAAATTGTTTACAAGTTGTTGATTTAATAAAAGTTGTTAGTTTTTAAAACTGTTCTCTTTATTTCATGACAAAGTTATATCACTTTTAAACACTTTAGCTGTCAATTTTCCAGTAGTTTTTGCTGTGTATTCTATTTGCTCTGCAAATTAGTCTTGAGCAAAATTTGTTTTTTTCAAATTTGCTAACAAATATGCATGCATGCACCATGATATATACATTATTATATTACCTAATTATATATTTAGTAAATCAATTCTCTGTATATTAGATAAATTATTGTTGAATGCATATTCTAATTGTTGTAAATATTGAGCTAATTGCTTGTGTGTGTATGAAATAATGAGTAGCTTGCCAAACAACGTTTATGATAATAAATTAAATTTAAATTAAAACGAAGTACTTTACACATAATTAATTAAATGAGAAAACCTTTAAATGTACCTCATGTTTCGTGAATATTTTCATCTGGGCCCCCAGACCTTCTCAAACGATCATCTGTGCTGGGATGCAAGAGATCCAGCACAGATGATCGTTTAAGAAGGTCTGGGCGCCCAGATGAAAATATTCACAAAACATGAGGTACATTTAAAGGTTTTCTCGTTTATAATTTTTCTTTTGACAAGGCTTTACTGTCTTTCATTAATGATATTATGAAAATTTTCGGATCACTAAATTTTCACTGCTGGCATGAATTATGACTGCTTTAGATTTACTACTTGTAGATTATTTACATTTTTCTGCCTTGGACAAAATTTTAGATGAATTCTTAAAATGTTTACTTAAATATACTTAAAATTCTAATTAAAACTTCCTAATTATAATAGCAAATAAAGTTTAAAGGCCTACTTGGAAATTTCTGCAAACTTTTCAGTACGAGCCTGTACCATCTTCAGACATTATTCCAGGTGTCTGCTGCCTTTTCTGTTCAGCACTTCAGTCACTCCTCCCTTTTCTTCTTCATTAGATGTCTCTGCTTGTCAATGTCTGTTGACAGTTGCATTATTATTATTAAAATAGATTTTAACAATATCAAAAAACTCGCAAACTATGAAAATTACCGCTACACCGTTAATCATGAAGCAACAGAAATTATAAGGAACGTGCGCAGTTGAAACCAGATCGAACCATTAACTGACATTGACAAGTTCAGAAATCTAATCAAGAAGAAGTGCTGAACAGAAGAGGCATCAAACACCTAGAATAATGCCTGAAGATGGTATCAAACTGTACCGAAAAAGTTTGCAGAAATTTCCAAGTAGGCCTTTAAACTCTGTTTACTTAAATGTTTATTTAAATGTTTTCAATAATTGCCACTATATTTTTCAAAATCTTTTTTTTTTTTTTTTCCCTCATTATCTAAATAAATTCAGAAATATAAATAAGATAAATATGAGATAATAAAGAAATTGGGAGGAGGAGGGGAAGTATTAATCAGGTACTTTTGTCAGATATACCTACATACCTGAACTACTGGAATGCAATAATTTCTCAGATGCTATTTGATCAAATTGTCCAGGTGATAAATTAGGAAGAGCATGGTATGTAATACCAGCTTCTGCTTCACGATTCTGAGGACCGAATCTAGACAAGCAACGTAAACTGTTCAGCCACACTTCTATACGATGATTAATAAACATAAATGAAACATAAATAATATACAATGAAAGAAACAGGACTGATTCCACCCTAAAAAGAAATAAATTAATCAAAATAAATATTCAGTTAGTAAAACAAACAAACAATAAAATCATGCTTATTTCATCAAGGTAATTTACCTGAATTTTAATAATTTCTTAATGATAAGATTCTATCAAACAAGATGGGATATGTATAATTTTTTTTAAAGAAAGATTAAAAATACAATTGCAGCAAAAAATTGTAGAAATAATAAGATATAAGAAAAAGTTTAAAGAAGTAAAATTAATAGAAATGAGATAAATACAGAAATAAAGATTTATAATGAAAAATATTTAAAGATGGAAATACAGAATAAAACATTTAAAAGAAAATAACAAAGTGAAATATAAAGTTATTTATTTTTATTGTTTTAGAAAATCCAAAATGAATTCATATAAATCATAGATTTAAAGGTATTTGTCCTCAAATAGCAAAGAAAATATAAAATAGTTTTACCCTCAGTAATTAAGTTTTTTATAATATATTAATAGGCTAGCATAAAATTTGTGGTACACTTTTCACATATTAATTATGGGAAGCAGAGGGTTGAAAATGGTATCATTCGAAAGGTATGGTTAGCCAGATGCGCAGAATACAAAAATTATTTTATTACGACGTCAAGAAGGCATTCAAAAATACTTTTATGTTTTATGCATTTTCCCCCATTTTTCCCTTTCATACATGTATTCTTTTACAATAAAAAATACCTAAAAGTCGAATTTGGCAATTTCTTAAAACCCAAATAAAACCATAAACACAGTAATTTGTATAATTTATCATCACTATACTCTTGACTTCAAATTTTTTATTCTAAGAAAAAACAGCCATTAAAATGGCAGAATTTTGAGTGCATGAATGGTAGATAAAAGTTTATACTGTTCAAAATAAACACAAGTTAAAAAAAGGATTTGATTTATGAGAGTTCTTTTTTTCTAATTTTATTAAGATCTAATTAATTTGAAGACTTATTTTTAAGCAAAAGCATAATGCATTCCAATTAACTGTAATTGACTACATTTTTTTAATGAATTTATTACTATATGCAAGCGATGTGATGATGTCACTGACCGTGCATGAGGCCATGCAAAAATTTCCTATCTTAATCTGTAATCCAAGAAAAATTTAAGTTTTCTATTAAATGGTAAAAATGGAAAAAATTCTGATTAAATGGAGCTTAAACTAAAAAATCATAAAAATCGGGAGCCAAAATCCCGTTAAGTTATTAATTATTAGGATCGTAAATAAATTTAAGTAGTCGAAATCATGGTTACTAGTGGTAGCGTGATATTGTGCAGTGCCGCTGCTCATGAAAATAAATAAATTTTAAAATAAATTTTAAATTTTGGAATTTTTAAGATAAATAAAACAACTGATTAAATAAAGTCAGAAAAAAAACTTTAACTTACCCCCATTTAGATGAAACAACGTTGAAAAATAAACCATTAATAATCCAAAAAGGCACACTATTATTCAATAAACCACACATGGGTTAGCTCACTAATCGATTTATTTAATAATTATAAATCATAATCAGCTGAATTAAATAAAAATGATGCTATGGCCATAGATAAATAAAAAACACATGATTAGATGCAGAGATAGTTAAAATTGCCACATAAAATGTTCATTACAGACATATTTACTATTTATCTATCTTGCTCATGAATATTAAATTGGTTGTTTTTTCTTTAAAAAAAAAAATACTGCTTAATTAATTCCATAGTGGCTGTTCAGGCAATTTAATGTTTCAAAAATAGCAATATGATACGAGATCTTTGATAAAAACCAACACTGATATTAATCCTAAGAAAGTCATATTAGTTCATTGTGATATAGGTCACAAGTAATTTTGGATATTTTGCCGATTTTCGTTTTTGCGTGATTTATTTTGCTAGTAGTATAAACACTGTTTCATCTTGGTCAAAAGATTGTTTATGCCTCCTTAGGCAACTTTATCACTATCTCCGTTCACGCTGGCTCCCTATTCGATTTCACTCTTCAGTAATTAACAGTGTATATACTCTAAGATTGTATGGAACACTGTTTCGAGAGACAATCATCGACGATTCAATCTTGTTATTGTAATAGGAGTCCAATACGGGCAAACTTCAACGGCTATGGAATAACTTTCATTCACAATATGAGATATTAGAGATGATATGAACTGAGCGTCATTTTAGGCTTCGTTACGTCTGGCAAGTTTCTCTTAGAGCTTGTAAGAAATTTTGAAGTACTTCTTCGTGTCAGATGCAGTCAATCTTAATATTGAGCCGGAGATTTGTCCAACACACTTAAAAATTCAAAGTTGAAATGTAGAAACAGCATTTTCAAATCACGTAGAATTGGATGATTGGCCTGGCTGTGACACCAGCTCGCTCACTATGGCAAGAAGCAGTGCCGTGGACCGGCAAATCAAACATCGTGCTTCTCAGTCCGCTACCATCCAAGCGAGAGGGAACGCTCATCCCAATTTCCCGCTCACTGGGAACGAACTACCGGCGAATTTATGTGCGTGGTAAATAATTCTTAAAAAATTTATTTTAATTCAATCGCTTGCTCAAATAAAAGTTAAAGAATTAAGTTTAAATTAAATTAATTTTGATGGAGGAAAATTTACTTCAGACTATTTTTTAGGATCGATTATTATTATTAAAATTAACTCATTTTTTTAAAAGGACACTATTCTGAAACGGCACAGTGCTACAGCATTTCTGCGAACCTAACGGAATTTTCTAGAAGGAATTTTGAAAACGTAATTAAAAATGACGTCATCAATTTTGATTAACGAAGTATGAACGTCAGAAAAATTATTAATATTATTTTTAAATTATTTGAGCACGATCGAAAATGATTTTGAGTCGATTTAACTATTACTTAATTTTTAATTTTTTGATTGGTGAATCTGTTTGCGTACTTTTAGAAAACATTGGCAGTTTTCGCAAACATCAGCAAACAAAGATTTTCGTGAATTTTAAATTTTTTCTATTTCTTTGAATTTTGAGTAATTTAAATGATTAATTGGGGGAAATAAAATTAAATTAAATACAACTATTTTTTGGAGGATTTGAGGAACTTTAATTAAATTAAATAGTGTTGAAATTTTTCAATTTTAACATAATCATTAATTGGATTGATTTTAAACATTAAGGAAAAATATCTCCCGATTTTAATCCCCATATTTAGGTATAGTTTTTTTATAAGTTACTGTCTGTGTGTGTTAGATTGTGTTAGATTTTTTTTTTGTCAAATTAATAAAATTTTAATTTTAAAGTTCTATGCTCTAGAAAAATAAAATGGCAGACTTCCATTTTCGATTATAAACAAAAATCTTTTTGTAAAAAAATATAACCGACTCCAAAAAGCAACTAAATTCAAACAACTAAAAAAAAAAAAAAAAAAAAAATCGATATGAAAAGAAACTATAAATTGCGCTTAAAAGTATAAAATAATTTCCTTCATCAAACAACATTTAACACTACAATTAATCATAACTTTTGTAGTCGGCGCAAAATTAAATAAAATTTAATTAGTTTTTAAAGGTTTGTTTTTAGATCGGTAGCAACAAATGCTGTTGTCTCGAATGATCCATTTTCATATTTCCTTTACTATTTTATCACTATACAAAATTGGTCCAATAGTAGCACAGCATCTACATAGAACAGTAAACATTCTTCACAATGCGGTATTTATGTTTCTACGAAGTTAGAGTTTTCTTTGCAAATTTGGTATAACTTTGATAACTATCATCTTTGGTGGCTTTTGGATTTGGCGATCAAAACGTAACGCAAAAATATACACGCAAGATGTATATTTTCATAATATATACTGTACAAAGTATTGTTTCATATTCTTAATATACTTTATCAAGATAATGATATCCCAAAGAAATTAAATATGTTTGCCAGATAATTTTGCGATTTCTCTTTCACCAAGGACCTCAGATACCAGCACCTTCGCCAACTTTTGCTGCTTACGAAATCGTTTTCTTGAATCAAAGTAGTTTTCGGCTGCGTTTTGCAGGTGACAATGTGAGATGTGTATTTTGAATAGGATTTGATTTTTGTATTGAATAAAGGTATCAATTTTTATTTAATTTTGTGCCGACTTCAAAAGTTATGATTAATTGTAGTGTTAAAGGTTGTTTGGCGAAGGAAATTATTTTATACTTTTAAGCGCAATTTATAATTTCATTTCATATCGATTTTTTTTTTTAGTTGTTTGAATATTAGTTGCTTTTTGGAGTCGGTTCTATTTTTTTAGAAAAATATTTTATTTTTCTCTTTTCAGTGAAAACTTATTCATATAGCAGAACATCAAAAGACATTCGACGGCAGTTTCACAAATCACAACTTCCAAGAAAAGTGACATAACTCAAAAAATGGTTCATGTCACTGAAAAATACATGAAATGCACCCAATGTGAACAAAAAAGTTACATCTCCATCTAGAAAGTTATCCACTCGAGAGACAGTTGTGCCAGTTTTATTCTAGTCAAGTTTTTTTTCATTTATTTTTTCTCAATTGCTGCATTTTTAAGTTATGTCACTTTTCTTGCCTTTATCGGATATGAGAAAAAACTATCTATTGAATGAACATACAAGTTAAAAAGTTTTTAGAAATGTAAAGAACGGATACGCTGTATTCATAACGAAAAATTCTGTTAGGCATATAAACTGAACTTTACAGTGAATACGTGTCACCCGCTGCGCTGGAAATTGCGCAGTGTAAAGTTCAAACAAAGAGCAAAATATACACTGACGGACAGAAGTTTTAACATCGATACTTACATACTGTTTTTACCAGTGTAGCTGCATGCGTTCAGCAGTTAGAATGAGAACAGACTTTTGTGAGTATACTGTAATTTGTTTATATCTTAATGAAACATATTTCAGGCCACGATCATTACGACAACAAATAAAAGTATTAAAATTAAATCATCTCTTACGAAATTATAAGCTAACAAATTTCAACAACAACAACGAGAAACATGGTTTGTATTGAGAACCTCTTCCTATATGAAGTCGGTTTAAAACGTCTATGCGTTAATCGATGTGACCACTTACAATAACCATACTTTGAATTTTACATAGCATAAATGTCTCCCGCTACGCAACAACATATGCAATGTCGTTCAAGTGTGCACAAAATAGGAGATAGTGAACAAACAAATGCACGTTTTAAGCTTTCTGTTTTTAGCATTAATGTCTAAACTATCTTTTCATACTAAATCGATGATGCTCTGCATTTTATAATTCACTTTTTTCCCCTGTCTTGAGCCATTTCCGAAATATGAACGCTAACTCCACTGTTTTCAATCAGGTGGCGCTGTAGGCGGTTGAATCGCGTAGCACATGTCCACTGTCTTTACTATACCTACATACCGATTTTATGACTATAGCTGCAGCTGTTCAACAGTTAAAAGAGTTGGGACTGACTTTTTGGGGCACCCTGTATTTTTTTTTTATCGTAAAGATATTACAATGGGACCTATTTCAGACCAAGAACTTTACAATAAAAAAAAAAGTATCAAAATCGAATTATCCGTCCAGAAGTTATGAGCTAACAAACAAAAACAAAAAAAAACATACGCTTTTGAATTGAGAACCTACTCCTTTTTGAAGTCAGTTAACTGGAGCATCTCTTACGACGTTGTAAGCTTACAAACACAAACAACAACACATATCTCGAATTAAGAACACCCTCCTTTCTGAAGTTGGTTGAAAACGACTTTGCACTAATCGATGTGACCGCTTACAGTAACAGTACTTTGAACCACAGAGTATACATGTCATCCGCTACGCTGCAAAGTGTGCAACGTAGTTCAAATGTACACAGTGTAGAAAATTGCGAACAAACAACTGCACGTTTTAAGCGTTCTATTTTTAGCAATAATGTCTAAAAACTGTCTTTTCGTAGTAAATCGATGATGCTCTACAACTTCGTAATTAACTTTTCTCCCATCATGAACCATTTTTGAGATAGGAGCGCTAATTCCGCTGTTTTTCATCAGATGACGTTTTATTTTCTTTAGATTGTAAAGATATTACAATGGGACCTACTTCAGACCAAGATCTTTAGAGCAAAACAAAAAGTATCAAGTAACCGTATTTTGAACTATGTAGCGTATGTCTCACCAGTTACGCTACGCTACAACGTGTGCAATGTAGTTCAAGTGTGCATAGTGTAAGAAATTGCGAACAAACAAATGTACGTTTTTAGCATTGTATTTTTAGCATCAATGTCTAAACTATCTTTTCGTACTAAATCGATGATGCTCTGCAATTTTGTAATTCTCTTTTCCCCCTGTCTTGAACCGTTTCCGAGATAGGAACGCTAGCATGGATGTCTAAACTATCTTTTTGTACTAAATCGATGATACTCTTCAACATTGTAATTCAATATTTTTTCTAGAACCGTTTTCGAGATAGAACACTAACTCCGCTATTTTCCACCAGGTGGCACTGCAAGCGGTTTAACCTTGTACTGAATGGCCACTTTGCTGTACTTACATACCATTTTTATCACTATAGCTGCAGCCGTTCAGCAGTTAAAAGAGTTGGGACTGATTTTTTTGGGCACCCTGTATTTTCTTTAGATCGTAAAGATATTACAATGGGACCTATTTCAGACCAAGACCATTTCAACAAAACAAAAAGTATCAAAATCGGAGCATTCGTTCAGAAGTTATGAGCTAACAAACATAAAAAAAACATACGGTTTGAATTGAGAACTTTCCTTCTTTTTTGAAGTCTGTTAATAAACATTTCAGTTTAAAAGAATGAGATTCATTTGAAAGGAACAGATTTGATATCTGTTGTACTTGGCGGAAAATAAAAATAATAATAAAAGATCGCTAAATTATCTGACAAGCATATTTAATTCCTTTCAAAAAACATGGTTATTTTAAAACATACATTAAAAGAGCAATCAGTAATATGAAATAATATTTTGTACAATATATATGTATTACAAAAATATACACTGGACATGTACGTTTTCGTATTACATTTTTGATCACCAAATATACAAAATGCCAAGGACAAACAGATTTCAAATCTATGCCCATTTTGTTTTTAGATATTTCAAATTTCAAATTAAAATTTTGTCAATTTGACAGCAAAATAACTTAATCTAACACATGTGCATGATAACTAATTTGTAACTATACCCAAATAAGGGAATTAAAATCAGGAAATAATTTTCTTCAATTTTCAATAATTTTTTACTCAAAATCCAATGGACAATTAACATAGGAAATCTTTTACTTGGCCCCAACAACGGTCAGTGATATCACACATTGCTTGCATTTATCTTTTGCGTATATAAGAAGAAAATATAACATTTGGAAAAACTTTTGATTTCCGGTTTTCAATCAATTTACACATTTTGAGATTTCTTTGCATTTCAATTAACTGAAATTGGCTACTATTTTTTAAAAAGTGGATTTATTACTAGCTTCTGCATGTATAAGAAGAAAGTAGAAGATACAGAAAAAATTTCGATTTCGGGTTTTTGCTGAATTTACATGTTGTGAGTTTTCCTTACGTTTCATTTAACTGAAATTGAATACTTATTTTTAAAAAAGTGGATTTATTGCTAGCTTCTGCATGCATAAGAAGCAAGTAGAAGATATAGAAAAACTTTTTATTTCCAGTTTCTGATGAATTTACATGTTTTGAGATTTTCGTGCATCGCAATTAACTGAAATTGACTGCTTATTTTTTAAAAAGTAGATTTATTATTCTTTCCTCTGCATATATAAGAAGAAAGTATAAGATTCAGAAAAATTTTCGGTTTTCGATGAAGTTACACGTTTTGAGATTTTCCGAACTCAATTCGACCATTTTTGCAAAAATATCTGTCTTTTTGAGTTCAAACACTGTACTTTATAAACCAATGGAATTAATTTAACCAAATTTGATATTCGATTGGACCTTGTTTTGACATGGTGCTACCAATTAGCTTTTGGGCTGTATCACCCAACAAGGAGCGTTTCCCCGTTGCGATTTCCTCTCATTTCAGGAAAGGTTCAACATCTACAGAGTACCAAACTTAGAGAAATATATTTATTAAGTAAAACTCTGCTGATTCAGTTAGAGTGCATATCGACAGACAATTGCTGCTGTGTTGCAATTTAATTCTGTTTAAAACAAGGCAATAAGTTTGCATTGCCTTGCTTTGCAAAAAAGTGGCTAAGCTTCGTCCACTGGACGATACTAGTTCAAATAAATATGCCATATATTTCCACAGATAAGACAATAGTTCAAACACAAAAAAAATCCCCCAAATTTTGGGGCCATCTTGAAGTAGACTATTAAAAAAAAAAAATAAAAAAAAAATAGTACAGTACACTCTCAGAAATCCGCACAGCTTAAAACAAAGCGTTTTGCGGATTTCTGAATTTTGCAGATTTTAGAGTAATTTCTTTTATTTACATCTAAGAATCTAATTTGAGTAGAAAATCTTTAAGAAACAATTTATATGTTATACATATAATGCTGAAATGAAGTGTGCCTAATAAAAGTACAAATATTTCATTAAATTTTAATTTGAAGAACAATTTTTATGCATCATATTATAGTGGCAAATTATCTAACTTTTTGAAAAGTCTGATCAATAGTTAGTTTAAGTAAGAATGTTCATACATATTTATTTTTCTATAACCTGCAAAAAAGTCAGCAATTCTTGGTCAGTCACATAATTTTTTTGCTATGAGAAAGTTTGAATATTTATCTTCATGAAAGAAAACCTTTCATGAAAACTGCGTTTTTCCTTCTTCCTCTAAATTAATATAATTTATTTTTTGATAATTATACATAATTACACTTATCATTTCCTCCTCTGTAATATGTTGAGTGATTGGTGATTCATCAGCACCAGTTAATAATTGATTTATCTCCTAATACAGCTGAATTTTATAAATCCACTAATCAACAAATCAGTTGTGACAATGTTTGTTTACATTGCAAATGATATGCGGATTTTAGAGAATTGTGGATTTTAGGGTTGTGGATTTTTGAGAGTCGACTGTATAGCAAATTGAAACCATTATAGTATAAAACAAATCATTCACTAATGTATTTAAAATTTGCAAAAACCCCTCTATTCATTATCTAAGGCAAACAGCTCCTTAAGTACATCTTCATTTTTAATGTTAAAAATATTGTCATAAGGATCCCATTTTTTATCTAGTGAGCTGGTACCTATACCTGGCAAGCAAGCTATTCATTCCTCTCTTCTTAGAACATTTTTTTTTTTCTTTTAATAGCACCTTCATTCTTTCTCCAATATCTTACTTCACGTGTTAGTATTCAATAGTTTGGGGATAGTTTTATAGGATAGATATATGCTGAAGTTTTATCTGTGGAAATATACGATACATTAATTTTTACATTATGTATTTTTCATATAGGACTGAACTCAAGTGCATAATGTGGTGCGTATAGGATTTATAAACAATTGTAGGAGAAAAATGCAGCATGTATAAACAGAAGGAAATTATTCCTATTATTAAAATTATTATATATTATAAACTGCTAACAACATTATACGGGGCTAGCCAGATTTGATCAAAAACAATTTTTTTTCTACTAAATGTAGTTGATGGAAATGCTTTAGACCATTTTACCATGCCCTGGAAACTGCTTAAGAATGAAAATTGATTTCTTATACCTATATGGCAGACAAAGTACTTTTAGGTGAAATTTTCAGTGCTAGTTTTTGTTATAATTTGTTACGTCACATTTTCAATAGTTGAACTGTGTGTATGTCAGTAATTAGCATAATTTACATACAAATAATTATTGCAGGTAGCTACAGAGCAGTTAGCCATTTTAAAGAACCATTCTCAAGACAAGATTAAAAGTTAAAAGATTTTTTTATTATTATTAGCACTAAGCAAACATTTGCATAAACACTAAGCAAGAAATACACAAGGGTTTAAATTTTGAATGAAACTCCATGACAGGTGTCTGCTGTCCACTTGCAATTGCCATCACTATGACATCAGCATCAGTTTTCTAACCCCGCGTCAGTTTTTTTCAAAAGATCAAAAGAATGAATTAGCCCTGATGTCTCAGATGTCCTCGTCTGTATCTGGGCCAACCAAAAGTTAAATTTAAAATAGATAAATAAATGTAAAATTTGGGCTCAATAAACAATCTATATGGCCTACCTGACTGAGATACAGCTTTAACTTCACTGATATTTCAAAGCATTAGCATAATGTTAATTTTAATAAAAGAAAAAAAAAAATTAAAAATTTATATTTTAAAATTATAAATATGAAATTATTATCTCTTTTAAAAAGAAAAAGATCAAGTAATTAGTAATCATATGTATATTTTCTTCCTCCAAAAATTCTATTTATTTACTTATTTCAAAGAAATGAATGAACAAATTTTGATGAAAGTTTTCAAAAATGATGTCTTTAAAAACAATTATACAGGTCAGAATAAATTTTTAGAGTAAAAACAAATATACACATAAAGAGTAAAAATTAATTGAAAGTATATAGAAAAAAGTATAAAATTCTCAAGGAAAAAAGGAAAAAAAAAAAAAAGAACAAGATGTAATTAAAAAAAGAAAAGAAAAAACATAAAACATTTTACCATGTTACACTTTCATCTCGTAAGGCAAAAAGTAGAGCTAATATACTGATTAAGTAGAACACACAATCTCTGAACATTGGCCACCAGTTTAGATAAATTACCTATAATAATTTAAAATAGATTTATTGTACTTAACAATTTACAAAGATTTGTACAGTTACAAATTTTAAAATATTATTAATACACTGATGGAAAAGAAAATCCCAACACCAGGAAGGAGCTGTGCTAGATAAACGAAATTTGGTAGGCGTGTTTATACATCTGAAAGATGACATCGATTCAAATTTCGAGCTACGCGCATAAGTGTGGCGCTAGTAGCGACACTATGAACATGCAAATGAGGTTTGCTTTAAATAAGCACTGTAAGGTTCGTGATCGTTATTTACAGGTGAGATTTGACGTAGTGGGTTAATGTTAGTCAAGGATGCCTCTAAGAAGACGAAGAAGCCATTATCAACAGCTCACTGAGTTTGAACGAGGTCGTGTAGTAGGGCTACGAGAAGGTGGGTTTTCTTTCCGCGATATTGCAGAAAGACTTGGCAGGAATGTATCCACTGTGCATGAGTGTTGGCAGCAGTGGTCAAGGGAAAGTACTGCCTCAAGAAGACCGGGTTCCGGGCGGCCACGTGGCACTACTGAGAGGGAAGACCGCCGTGTTCGGCGTATGGCTGTGGCTAATCGTACTGCGTCTGCAGATGAAATTCGAGCTGCAGTTGGCACCACAGTGACACAACGAACTGTTACAAATCGGTTACTTCAAGGACAGCTCCGAGCCAGACGCCCTGTAGCGTGCATTCCACTGACTCCAAACCACTGCCGTTTGCGACGTGAGTGGTGTCAAGCTAGAGCTCATTGAAGGAGGACGGAGTGGAGATCTGTTGTGTTTTCTGATGAAAGCCGGTTCTGCCTTGGTCGCAATGATAGCCGTGTGTTAGTTAGAAGGAGGCCAGGTGAACGCCTGCTAGCTACCTGTCTGCGGCCTAGACACACAGGGCCTACCCCTGGCCTACTGCAAATTTGTACGTCAGTCTAGTGATACAACCTGTTGTGCTGCCATTCATGAACAGCATTCAAGGGGGTGTTTTCCAACAGGATAACGCTCGCCATCATACCGCCGCTGTAACCCAACATGCTCTACAGAGTGTCGACATGTTGCCTTGGCCTGCTAGATCACCAGATCTTTCTCCAATCGAGCACGTATGGGACATCATTGGACGACAACTCCAACGTCATCCACAACCAGCATTAACCGTCCCTGCATTGACCGCCCAAGTGCAACAGGCATGGAACTCCATCCCACAAACTGATATCCGACACCTGTACGACACAATGCATGCACGTTTGCATGCTTGCATTCAAAATTCTGGTGGTTACACCGGTTACTAATGTACCAACATTTCACATTTGAAATGGCTCTACCTGTGATCTTGAAACTTTAATCAATTAAATATTTTACCTAGACAAATGTATTGCTGAAATTTCATTGCTGTACAATAATTTTTTCTTTGTGTTGGGATTTTTTTTTCCATCAGTGTAGTTGCCAAGAAATATTAAAAAAACAAACTAGAAACCCCATTTTTTAAATAAAGAGATAAATTACAATCCTATGGAGTAATGTTATGTGTTTACTTGTGTGTATTTAGGGGTGATTGTGGCTCAAAGTTAAAAGCTCTGAAAATAAGTCAGAAAAAAAAAAATGTTAAATAATACTCCGAGGGATGCCACAGGCAACTTTATTATTAGTATTATTTTCCTACCACTATAACATAAAATTTATAACAAATTTATGCAGACAAAGTGCAGATTTACCTGCAAAAATATATTATAAATTTTATTTTTTGGAAATAGTGGTACAAAAATAATAATTTGAAAAAAAAAAGTCACCTGTGGCAGCCCTATGCTCCAACTATTTGAACCAGAAGCCCTAAATCTTTTTGTATTCTGTATCAGCCAACAAATAGAAATATACAATTTGTTCATATATCACCTGGATGACAAAAGGACTACCAATAAAAACAAAAAAGTTCATTGGCAATATGAGAATACAGATGGATTACAATAAAAATCCTGAAATCAGAGGTAACCCCTTAACAAAAACACCCCTAAGTAAATGCATGTACACTAGCGGTAGATACAATGATTAGTGACATCATGTCTATATGTTATGGAAACAGAAACGAAGTGTACAAAAAAATAAACAAAGAAAAACTGAGAAAACATAGGATAAATCACTCCAGATTGAAAATGATTTAGAGAGATGTTGAAAACATTTCTGAAATAAATAATACTTTCAAACATCTCTCTAAATGTTTAAAAATATTTTATGTTATGCTTTATGCATAAAGATACTTCAAATCAATGTATCCACTGCTAACCACTTTCAAGGACAAGACCGCATTACTTCAATTATATATTTGTGAAGCTATACCTAAAACAATAAATTTAAATATAAAAACTGAAGCTGTAAAACTGATAAGCTCTCTCAAAGAAATAGCTCAGGAAAAGACAAAATTGATTGTAGGTTTTTGAAATTGATAATAGTCAATTTGTTTACGATGTCAAATAAATGCATAATATTAATACTATTTTTCATTATAGTTTACTAAAATAACTTACAAAGCTCCATTGTTACTTGGTCGTAGCAGCTTTCTGGGTGGATCCGCCCTTTCCTTGGCGACAATAAACTAGTTTGCCACAGTTGAAACTAAAGCTTTCTTTCTTCCTTGTTGTTCTTTTAGAAAGTGGTGCCATGATAGATGCAAATCTGTGCACGACTCGTGCCCGTTGTAAGCTGATTGCTCTTTTATTATTTCTATGGTTTCACGTTAAAAGGCATAATCTGGGTTATTCTAAAAGAACAACAAGAAAGAAAGAAAGCTTTAGTTTTAACTGCGGCAAACCCCATTATGGTTGCCAAGGAAAGGGCAGATCTGCCCAAAAAGCTGCTACGACCAAGTAACAATGGAGCTTTGTAAAGTATTTTAGAAAACTACAATTAAATATGATCCGTTTTAAATATATAGATAAAAACGAAGTATAAACTTTAATTAAAAACATAGATAAAACCTTAGAACATTACTTCGTGCGTCGTTGTTTAAATTTTTCAGTCGGGTACCCGGCCCTCTTCAGAACAACATCTTATGTGGAAGACTTGAGCTTGACTGATGTTGATCATCTTTCACCATAAGGTGGCGCCATACACAGTCTGGGGCTACTGCGCCGCTGTCGTTGCATGCCTCACTATTGGTTGTAATTTCAAACAGGAAAATGTAATACAGCCTTAGCCAAAACATTCAATAAACAAGACATTATAATAGAATATGATAAAGCCAGTAAAATTGCAAATTACGATGATTATTACTACACAATGTTTAGAGAATGGTTTGAAATTACAACCAATAGTGAGGCATGCAATGACAGCGGCGCAGTAGCCCTAGATCGTGTATAGCGCCACCTTATGGTGAAAGATAATCAACATCAGTCAAGCTCAAGTCTTCCACAGAAGATGTTGTTCTGAAAAGAGGGCCGGGTTCCCGGCTGAAAAATTTAAACAACGATGCACAAAGTAATGTTTTAAGGTTTTATCTGTGTTTTTAATGATCCCTTTTTTTTTTAATTTAAATGTAACTATTTTTCATATTTTTAAGAACTATGATAAACCACTTGCTTTATTTTTTCTCTAGCAAACATGTTTTTTTAGAAATGTAAAGAGGGAAAAATACATTATTATAGATTAATTATTACATTTTTTAATTTAATTTAGGATTTAGTGATAAAGAAACATGGCAAAGGAATAAAGATATACTGAAGTTTTTGATAGATTTTTCAATGCCTAAAACTTCACTCACCTCACCAAAAAATTTACTCATCAGTAGTGAGTAGATTAATGGAATTTCCCAGCCCTGATAAAGATATTAATTTTAAACTTTTATGCAAACTAATCTCAATCTTTATTAAAAGCACAAGAAATATTAAATTTTTGAAATTATAAAATGTAGCAATATTCAACATTAAGTAATCCTTGGTAGATAGCTAATAACAACTTTCAAAAAATATTTCTATCTCCCCAAATCAACTAACACTAATATATTGTTATGAGTTTGTAGATAAGTCTGTTTATTTTTATAGAAATTCTTTTAAAGAGGCTTAGTAAGTTGATAAAATGTTAAATTTTCTGCATTTCTAGTTGTTTCAGCGTTAAAATAGCCTAATTAATTTTCCCTTGAAAATGTATTAAAAAGATCCAATAAGGGAGGTAATGGATTTGGCGACTTTTTCACCACCTTGGTGAGAAAATCCTTATTATCGATATACCAAATATAGAAGTTTTAACTTGATTGGCTGACCATTTTCTTGAATTTTCCACAGTTTTCTACACGGGTATATAAGGAGCTGTTTTACATCAAGGGAGTCAGTCTGAGATTAGCTTACGCCAATGTTGCACTGCTATTGAAAGAGCTTTGTGTCTCTTTGAATGAGCCTTGTTTTATTTGTTATTGCTATACAGTTTGTACTGTGGATTCGCTATTGACAGCTGTTATTTAAGCTGTGTGCATTGGTGGAATTGAAGTTGATACCTAGTTTATAAGTCCGTATTTTTCTGGAAATTTTTGTAAATAAAACTCCTGAATTTTACAAGTTTCCCCTTTCATTCTCAGACAACTTATGAACCACCAAGTATGCAACATTTCTGGTGTCAGAAGTGGGATTGTCTGTAAATGGTGATAACTATAGTTATGGAGCAAGAAATGAAGAACCTTCTAGAAGGATTAGCTGCCCAAATGAGTGGAATGAAAGATAGCCTAATGAAAGAAATGAAGGCAGCACAAGAGAAAATGGAAACTGGGCAAAGAGAGCTGAAAGACACTTTGACTGAAGAAGTAAAAGAGATAAAAGACGGGTTTGACTGAAGAAATGAAAGAGATAAAAGACAGGTTGACTGAAGAAATCAAATCTAATCAAGACGAGATGAAGAGAGAGCTTTTGACAGTAAAAGAAGTAATAAAGGGTAAATTAACAGTGATGGAAAATAGAATGGATGAAATTGAAGGGAAAGTTGTGAAGATAGAAGAGAATTTTGAACAAAGAGTTATGAAAATAGAAGAGAGTTTTGAAGAGAAAGTTTTGAAAATAGAAGAGAGTTTTGTAGAGAAAGCTATGAAGATAGAAGAAAATGTTACGACGATAGACCAGAGTTTCGAGGAGAAAGTTACAGAAAACATTGATCAAGAGCTGAACAGAAGGTTTTCAGAGAGAGAAAGTAAATTGAAGAGAATAGAAGAAGATCTGGAGAGAAAAATAGAAGAAAAGTTAACATACATGCCTGAGGGTGACGAAAAGAGAGCTAGAAGAATCCAGAATCAAGAGTTCACTAAGCTATCCACCTACGACGGCAGTTCCTCCTGGCAGGTATATAAGACGCAGTTTTCCATCGTAGCGGAAGCTAGTGGCTAGGACTCTACAGCCAAGACAGTCCATTTAGCAGCAGCATTACAAGGCGTTGCAGCCGATATACTAAGAACTATTTTGAAGGAAGAAATGTATGACTTTGAGGCCCTGACCAGAGCACTGGAACTACGTTTTGGAGAGAAGTGTTCTAAGGACTATAGTCGCCTCCAACTAAAGTACCGTTACCAGAAAGCGGATGAAAGTTTGCAAGAGCTGGCAGCGGATATTCAGAGATTGGCACACCTAGAATTCTCCGACTGCCATGCTGACACATGAGATGACTTGGCCCTTCAGTACTTTAGCGATGCCGTTCGGGATTCAGAAATTCAAAAAGCATTTAGACTTTCCAATATCAGGGATGTTGAATCAGCTTTAGGCTACGCATTGAAGATAGAGGCAGCCTAACAAGCCTCCCGTAAAGACTGCCATATCATCAGAGCAGTCTCATTAGGGGATACACTAGCTCATGTAAATGAAATGAAGAGAAATCTTGCAGTCATCATGAGGAGATTCCGCATCCCTGAAAATAATAAAGTAAGGATCCAAAGTTTACATGCTGGGGCTGTGGAAAAGATGGACATGTGAAGAGAAACTGCCTTATACAACCAACTAAAGAAAATAATCTGGCTTTACCATTACTGCAGGGAAACTAATAGAAGGATATCTCGCTGGGCAGAGATTGCCAGAAATTACAGAGCCCCACTTTGTAGTATTCTATGTTTCATCGATGAGTGGCGGCGATAATGGACTTTACATTTTTGGCCAAGTTAACACCACCACCTGTCATATGATTCTTGATACTGGAGCTAGCTCAAGTACTTAAAGAGATCATCTGGACACCGCCCTGCGTTAAACTTCAGACTGTGACAGGTGATGAAATCAATATATATGGAAAAATGAACTTGACTATCACATTTGGAAATGCCAGTTACCATCATATGGCATATGTGGCTGATATAAGGGATCCTCTAATCCTTGGAATTGATTTCCTGAAAAAGTTTAACTTTAAATTGGACTTAAAGAATAATGAATTGCATTCAAGTTCCGAAGACACAGCTGTGTTTAACACTGAAAACCCAGACATTCAGCCAGTTTGTCAGGTAACAGTCAAGTCTGAAATTTCCATCCCTCCACACCAGTAGCGGCTCGTGAGATTCCTTTACAGGGGGGCTGCGTAGCTGCATGTCTATGTAAGATTTGAGAAAAAAAGCGAAAATGATTTTCTAAATAATCTGTTTCAGTCGGGGGCTTCGGGTTTTATATGCGCAGACTGAGCAAGAAACAGAGCAATACAGGATACAGCATAGATTTAAAAATTTATATTATTGGACATTCATTACAAAAAAAAAAAAAAAAATCTGGAGATTTTATTTTGTTAACTTTATTATTGATAATCAATTTTCCCCCAACAAAATATTTTTCATCTGCATGCTATTATTTTCTCCAAGATGGTACGAAGTATACTTACATGATTGTAAATCAACTTTTGCTCATTAAAAAGATACACACAATGATTTATATAAAAATAATAATAAATAGTTTGATTACATACTTATGTAGATTGGTACAGTTCTTGCAATAATAACTGCAAATAATTCGAATTTATAGTCCATAATGATAAAGAATTTCTTTTTGTGTCTCTGTAAAAAAATTATAAGTCCTATACTCATCAAAACTATACAAATTGCGTGACGATTACCTATAATCTACCTACCAATTTTTAGCTCAATTGGATAAAACATTTAGGCGCAATCGCACTTCATAAATTTAAGTCCAGTAATCAAAATGATAAGGAATTTTTCTTCGTGTCCTTGTAACAGAACTATAAGTCTCACATCCATCAAATTCTATACAGCTCGATTGATGGTGACCTTTCACATACCTACCAACTTTCAGTTCAATCGATCCAAGCATTTATATGTTATGATATTCATTCACATATATACACTTACTCACACCATACATATAACACTGTAAAAATAGCAAAAATGAGCTCAGGAGACCTCAAATCATTATAGTAATGTAATGCCCGTATCTTAAAAGTGCAATTATAATGATGCGTTTCATTAATTTATTTAGAACATCCTTTGAAATATTAATTAAAAGAGTTAACATTGACGTAAAATCTTGCCCATCACATTGATTATGAAATGCTTGTCTAACATTACGAACATTTTATTATTATTATTATTTTTAATGCGAACTTTACCCACATGGTACAGTAAACTAAATTTTACACATGAAACAGTAAACTAAAATTTTATTTAGATATGAAAACTTATTATAATTAAAAAAAATTTCCAGAATTTGCTGCACATAGTCAGTAACGTATCCGATATCTTCTGTATTGCCGTGCATTAAAAAAAAAAAAAAAAACTACAAATGTTAAAACACTATTTTCTTTAGATATATTTAAAAAGACTTGAATAGTATATATCAGTTTAATTTGGTTTGAAATATTATCCAAGTCAGCAGCGCATTCTGGATGTTTTGTGTGTCCTCGTAAAAGAAGTATAAATGAAAAATACAACATTTTCTAAATGGATAAGTTTGTTATGCATTAGAATAATTTATATAAATTTCCTAGTTTCTGCAACAGAATAACACTGCTAAAATGTATTTAAATTAATTTTCTTATAAAGTGTTAATATGTAAGAAATTTTTGTGCATTCCTCTAAAGGAACTTGTAAACGAAACATACTCCATTTTTAATAGGAAAAATAGTGTGGTCAGTCTAAAGAATGGATATTAAAATGCTTAAATTTCCGAGCATATTTCTGAAAGTTCTCACTCAAATAGAAAGACAAATGAAACAAAGTTATAAATGCTTTCCAACTTCGTTGTACGAAAATGACAGAAATTAAAAATTTAGTAATCTCGTGTTTTTAAGAAAGGTTCGACTGCTGATATTTCTCATCAAAATAGAAAGGCATTATTGACTAAAATACAAGTGAAAAAAAAAAAAATAATAATAATTATAATAATAACCTTATCAACAAAGCGATTAAACACTTGATAAATTTTAAATATTATGTTTAAGGCAAAATTTATATAAAAATTGAGATTCTGTCTATTCAACGTTTCTGCCATTGGCAAAGCAAGAAACCGAAAAACCGTGCGAAATTTCCATGTAATATAAAATAAAAATCTGTTTGAAAAATAAATAAAAATGACTTCTATTTTCTCATATAATCGTGAATAACCTTCATGCTAAATTTTTTTACCTCTCATACATAAATAATCTTCAAACACAGCGATTACCGCATTAAAAACTGTGAAGAAAAAACGTAGATTACAAAGGGAAATTGTTCTTTTCCAGCATTACCGAAATCCCTAATCAGATCGGTGCTGCAGCGGATGCAGCTCCAACCAAATGGTCGAAACCGGTAGGGAAAACGAGTAGGGGCGGTTGTAACTGTTCTTTCCCTAAAGAAATCCCTTTTTTTGTGAGCTGCATGAATGAGCAGTCCCTTTACGAATTTTCGAGGTTGCTATTACGTTTAAAAATGGTTAACTTTTCTCAGCTTTTTAATAATAGAATTAATCTGCTATTAATCCTATTAATAATAGAAGTAATCTGCTTTTCTATATGCATAATACTATACAATATAATAATATTTATTTTCAAAATATTTTGAAAGTTGATAAAATAATTTTTTCGAATATTTCTGGGGGGGCTGCAGCTCTGCAGCTCCTGCCACGAGCCGCCACTGCTCCACACACAGAGACAGTAGTTTCCAGAACACCTCCTAACAAGCAACACTTCAGATATGGACTGACTGAATATCCAAAGACAGTCAATAGCCTGAGAGGAGTCCTGGTGGCTTCATCTTTGGTTGATCTGACGAAGAGCGTTATACCTGTGAAGTGGCATATCCAGGATTTTTCCAAGGGAGGGGTTCGTCCTTCCGATTTTTTAATTAAGTTTAATTAAGTTTATTTAAATTAAATTAGGTTTAATTAAGTTTAATTAGGCTTATTTAAGTTTAATTAGGTTTAATTAAGTTTATTTTTAATTAAGTTTAACAATCTTTTAAAATATCATAATTACTTGCTGAAAATAAGAGTAAGAAAATGAAAAACAGTAAAACAAACTCACCAATTAGAAGATCAAACTAAAAAATCTTTAATTAGCGACGAATAACGTAGAGCCTGTACAAACTGCTACACAAAACATAAAATTCAATACATAGTTACACAAAATATTTCATTGAATTTTCTTATTTACAGAGCAAAGTCTAATCGACGAGAAGTTTTCGCTAGTTCATTTAAAATGTCTTCTACTGTTGGGGTATTGTTTGGGTCACTCCTTCAAGGTCACTACTTCAATGGTCACCCCTTCCCCATATTATGGTCGACCCCTCTTGTCCTTGAGTATGAACTCATAAAGGTGAAATCCTTTCAGAGAATTGTTTTCAGGGGAAACATGTTTCGCGCCGCACAAATGAAGTGGTTTAGTTATTTTCAGGTGTGTTTATCGCAGAGTAATGAAAAAAAAAGTTAGTCATAATTTTAAACCACTTTGTAGAAAAAAATATTCTACGCTTGCCATACATTTTTTCCGCCTGAAATGTGAAAAAAAAATGTAAGGAACAGCCTAATTTTTCTTATCATACATTTTGTCAAGGGGGGGGGGGGGGTTAAGCCCCCAAACACCCCTCCCCTTGCATACGCCACTGTTCCTGTGAGAGTCGCCAACATAAGCGATAAATTAAGGACAGTGAAGAAGGATGAGGTGTTAGCAACCTGTACTTCTGTTACATGCATCAACCGGCCTATGCAATCAGAGTACAAATCGTCAGAATTTTCAGGAACGGAATTACTCAGGAATGCAGAATCAGGAAACAAACCGAGCCATGCTGCAGAGAAGCTACTCTATAAATTTAAGGATATCTTTTCTCGAACACCTAATGACATACACAACTTTGCTTGGGAGCGGATTCACATTCCAATGGAGAAAATAAAGACAAAGTACGATCTAAAGGAATTTTCCACATAAGTTCCAGGAAGGAGACAAAGTTTGGTTATGGAATCCTGTTCGACACAAAAGACTCTCTCCCAAGCTACAGAGTAATTGGGACGGACCCTACACAGTCTTAAAAAGACTGAATGATGTAGTTAGGATTGCTAAAACACCTTCATCAAAACCGAAGGTGGTCCATTATGATAGGCTAGCCACTTACCGCACGTAACGGTAATGTTCAAATCTGAAATGTAAATATTTGTTAAATTTGTGCATGTGTAATGTAAATATTTGTATATAAATATTCGCACTTATTTGTAAATTTTGTAAATAATTCTCACTTGATTTTGCAATCTGCATTTTTATTTTATTGTTACATGCAACTTAGTTTTTTTTGTATTTTAGATTGTTTAGTTTCACCTCCTGACCAGGGGTTGCACTGCCTGGGACATGCAGTCTTTGGGAGGGGGCAGTGTTACGAGTTTGTAGATAATTCTGTTTATTTTTGTAGAAATTCTTTCAAAGAGGCTTAAGTAAGTTGATAAAATGTTAATTTTCTGGGTTTCTAGTTGTTTTAGTGTTAAAATAGCTTAATTTTCCCTTAAAAATGCATTAAAAAGATCCAATAAGGGAGGTAATGGATTTGGTGCCAAATTTGGTGACTTTTTCCCTCCTTGGTGACAAAATCCGTATTATCAATATACCAAATTTTAACTTGATTGGCTGACCATAGTCTCGAATTTTCCACAGTTTTCCACAATTTTCTAGGCGGGTATATAAGGAGCTGTTTTATGCCAAGGGAGTTAGTCTGAGATTAGCTTCCGCCAATGTTGCATTCTATTGAAAGAGCTTTGAGCCTCTTTGAATGAGACTTGTTTCATGTGTTATTGCTATACAGTTTGTACTGTGGATTTGCTATTGACAGCTGTTATTTAAGCTGTGCGTATTGGTGGAATTGAAGTTGATACCTAGTTTATAAGTCTGTATTTTTCTGGAACTTTCTGTAAATAAAACTCCTGAATTTTACAAGTTTCATCTCTCATTCTTGGACAACTTACGAACCCCCAAGTATACAACAATATGTATTATTTCTAAATTAATTTTTAAAATGTCAGAATCAGAGACTTTTCCATATTTATACTTAAAATGCAGAAAAAAGAATAGACAATTTGCACGTTTTCTGACTTTATTCTTATATAATAGAAAATGAAAAGGTAAGAAAATAAATACATACATTTTCTTTATTTGAAATCTAATGACTGATTTATAACAATTTTAACATCGCACTATTTACTCTATCCAGAAAACACAGTATAATATATCGTGACGTCACTCTTTATGACAACAAACGGGAGTAATCGTTGTTTACATTCGATTTCGTGCTTTGCTTTGCGAATCAGTGAAATATGTTTTGTATGGTATAATAATGACGGATATTAAAAAATCGTAGTATAAATATTGTATTGTACCATTTTGCACTAATACAACGGCTAAAACATCTTAAAAGTTATTCTTTAGCATTCCACAGGATCCTATTAAACGAAAACATTGGACAACCACCATGAAAAGAAAACAACTGAAAATAATGATAATAGAAAATGGGGATAATGGTATTAACTGATTATAAGATGAAAAAGAAATGTTCAGAAATCACATAAACAATTGATAATTACGAAAGTTAAAACGAATTGCTGCTTATTAACCAGGCTAACAAAATGTAAACATCGAAGCATCATAAAGTGTGACGTCAGGCAGCGTTTTGAAGTCACATGATTTTTGGTTAATTTTAAAGTTATTTTAACACAGTACAAAAAGTTTTTTGCATTTTTAATAAACTTTTTGAAATTTATGGGCCTAAAACTATCAGAAAAATACGATTTTGTTCAAATCCCCCCATGTGTGCAAATTCCTCATTATTAAGTTTTCAGAATTTTTTGAAAATATACTATATTTTAAATCTTTAACTTCTCTATTAATAACCCCTTCCCCCAATCTTTTACAAACTATAAAAAGATAATATTTTAACAAATAATTTTTTTCCTGTACATTTTCATTTATAAGAAATAATGTTAAGACGGGGTTTTCAAAAATGTAAATATAGAAATATTTATAAATCTAGTAAGCAGCAACTGAGTAGATTCTTAGATTAAGTCAAACCTCAATGAAGCCTACTACTATTTTTCCTTTACTGCCAAAATAATCCACATGGGCATGAATTTAAATTTTAAATCCTCATAAAAAGAAATTTTAACAAATGCAGAAAAAATTCAATTTCAAATTTGAGTACACGCATTTTTTGTGGCAAACTGACAGTAAAATATCGATTAAAAATATTTTTCCTTTAGTTACTGACAACAAAAAACAATTGCGCCGGCTATTATTTTCACCAAGAAAAAAAAAAAAAAAGGGAGGAGGCACTACATTAATTAAAAAAGTAAAATAAAATTTAGATCATTGTGCAAAAATAAACTTACCCGTCCAGCAAAAAGGCCACAAATACCAATAACAAATGCAATATTATATACAGCTGAACCAACAACAGTACCAATGCCTATATCATCCTAAAGTATACAATAAACACTTTAAAATTTGCTTCAGTAAAATTAGTAGCAATATAATACACATAATAAAAATATATTTAAAATCAAGCAAACATTTTGTAACAGTAAAGGTAAATAAAATGTAATTAAAATAATACTCAGACAAAATGCCTTTTAGCATAAGCAAAACAAAATGCAATATCAATCATCAATTTTTTTCTAAAAGTACCTTATTTTACTACTTTTATACCTAAAATTACACATGTTACTCGCAGTATCTTATGCTATATTACAATCAAGGTCATAGAAAAGGGAAGGGCAGGGCTCGGAGACAAGGCTGTAGCCAGAAAATTTTTTCTGGGGGGAGTTCAAACTTTAGTACATAATTAAGTCTTAAAAATAAAGGATAAGTGTTAAAAATGAAGGATTTTCGGGGTGGGAGAGATTGCATCCCTATTTTTCATTTTTCTGAAGACAAAGTTAAAAACTGAATTTTGTTTCATAATTATAAAAGGTTTGGAATATGTAGTATTCAATGTAGTCTTATATACCTTTGAGTATTAAAATAATAATAATAAAAGCCTTTCCTTGTATTAAAAAAATTATAATTATGTAAATGTATACCTTGGCAACAAAAACAGCAATTATTGATGTTGCAAGTTCAGGAGCAGAACTACCAGCTGCCATAAAAGTTGCACCAGCTACATCGGACTTCATATTAAGTGCTGAAAATAAATATATTGCAATATTAATTATAGTAAGTTTTCTTCTACAAGAAAAGAAAAATAATTAAATCTCATAATTCAATGCATCATGCAACAAACTTAAAACTACCAAAAAACAAAATCCTATAGAAAAAGGAAAGAATTTGTTAACTATAAAATATTACAGTTTCAATTTCTTTATCATAATATAATCATCTGACCACACATATAAAAATACTATAAATTACAGGATGGCTACAGAAATTCAGAAAAAAAGTTCCCTGATTTTTCCATGATTTCCCTGATTAATTTTGATAGATTTTTATGATTTCTGTTACCTATTACGTATATACATTCCATAAGTCTGTGTATATTGTACTCTCATTTAACATGCTCACTAAACCACTCAAGTATACTGATGGTTAAAAAAGTTCAATATTTTAATTTTTTCTTTGTTCACTTACAGAAAGGAAAATAAAATGTAAAATTAAAAATTTAGGAGAAATTAAAAAAAAAAAAAAAAAAAAAAAAGTAGAAAATAGTAAAAATATGAATCATTTTAATTGCACAACATATGACATTAGAACATAAAATTATTCCTTCAGTTGTTGCACTAAAAATATTTAATCAAAGAAAAAAAAAAGTTAATGTTAACTTGGCGAGATTACACTAGAAAGCAGCCAATCCAGTGTACAGTCAGCAGCAAAATTATTAAAGCATTAGCAATAATTCGTATTTAAATTATGTGCACCTAATACTATTAAGTAAATATTTGTTGAGTCATGATCTTAGTCTTTACGCTGTTTATAAAAAAGTAAGTTCATGATAAAAATTTGCAATCACACTTAAAAAAAAAAAAAAAAAAATTAATGTGGATGTGTACTTCAATAATTTTGCTGCCAACTGTAAATCATGGTTAAGATAACACCTATTTGGCGATCTTTCAGTCATGTTTGCAGGGCAAAATAAAAATTTTCATGATTTTTGGGAAGATTTGTTTTTTTTACAAAATTCCCTGATTTTTCGAGACTGATAAAGTACCCTGATTTTTCCATGATTTTCCTGATTGTCACCACCCTGAATTACAAATATGCAGAAATATATCTACTAAGCAGATAAACCAGGGCCGTCTTAATACATTCGGGCGCCCTGGGCTAACACGTTCAGGCGCCCTTTACCTTTACCAAAAGTATCCTTATTTTAAGTTTAGCTCAGTTTTTAAATGCAATTTAGTTTTTTAATTTAATAAAAACTAATCTAATTAAAATTTAATAGCTATTTAAATCTAAAATTAGGATATTTATTAAAATATTAATTTTTGATTAAATATAAATTTTTTTCATTTGAAATGATAAATGAAAATTCTTAGAAATTTAATTTGTAAAATTGTTCTTCAGTATATCTTGCATAAATGTGCAAGTAAAATGAAAAAAAAAAAAAAATATATATATATATATAATATATACACAAAAATACTTTTAATAAGCAAAATAACTTTCTTGTAAAATTATTTACATATTTCTTCCATTGTAAACAATTCATTTTATCACTGTAATTCAAAACAATTCATTTTATCACTGTATCAATCCATTTTTACCTGACTTGTTCCATTGCCAGAAGCTGGCAGACAAGAAATGCCGGGTTTGATCCCAGATTGTCCTCGTTAACCTAGCCGTTTGCAGTATTTTGTTATTTTCATCTAAACTCGCCTAAATACAGCTAGAACCTCTCAAAAAGTCCCCCCACATGGGAAATTCCACCCAGACTTAGAACCTACGTGCAGTCAATCAAATTTAAACACTACAACATACCACTCCATCCATTGTCAGAATGTCTGATTTTTTTTCTTTATCTTTTTTTTCAATAGAAATTCAAAACAAAATATTATTTCAATATATAGTGGGTGGTCAAATTACTGGATATTTTTTCTTCTATCGGTTTAATCACAACTGCAGTTAGGAGACCAACCGCAAATTGAAGAAAATCAGAAATACTTTGGATCCTTCTGTATTATAAAAAACTACAAATTACTTGTAACTATAACACATGATTTCACTTAATATTTACAATATTTGTATGGTTTTTTTTTTTTTTTTTTTTTTTTGTGGTAACCACTCGATTATTTAGACACTATATAGATATAGATATATATATTAATTTATTATAAATATTAAATATATTATATTAATATATTATAGTAGTAAATTATTAATTTTTATAACAAGTTTTTTTACTTATAACAAGAATATATTTTAACAAAGTTTTACAAAACTTTCAGAAAAAATTGTAAGACATCAGAGAAATGTTATTTTGAAACTTAAAATTCACACATGTAATTTTCGCTGAGGCATGAGCATTTATAATAAATAATTTTTTAAATATGCATGCACGAGAGATAGAATTTTTTTATTACATAGGATAAAAGCTAGATATGTTGTGCAAGTTATATCAAAATTTCATTTGAATAGAGTAAAAATTAAGTAAATTATCGACAAAAGAATGAACAAGATTTTAGATGTTTTTCAGAAGTGAAATTTCATAAGGTGTTTTTTCCAGGCTACATATTTAATTTAGCTATCCAATTACTTATTGCAAAATTCTTTTTTGCGAATGAACTCACAAATCTTAGTATAAATCTTAGTATCCCTTTATGAACTCACAAATCTTAGTATATAAATAAAATTTTGTTAGAGTTATAAGTCCAAGCACATTAAAAAATATTTATTACAAATGCTCAAAAAGTATTTACTACAAATTATACGTGAGAAATTTGTGGTTCTGAATAATATTTCACAATTTTTAGTGAATCTTTATGCAAGTTTTGTAAAATTTTGTTGAAATTCATTCTTGACATAAGCAAAGAGTTTGCCAAAAAAAAAAAAAAAAAAAAAATTAATTTTTGTTAAAAAAAAAATAAATAAATCCATCTAAATTATTGTGCGACTCACATACACACACACACACACAAGAAAAAAAAAAAAAAAAAAGAAAGAAAGAAAAAAAAAAAGTACATAGTGAAATCACGTGTTAAAGTTACAAGTCATTTGTAGCTTTTTATGATACAGGGTAATCAAAAGTATTTGTGGTTTTCTTCAATTTGTGGTTGGAAATCACTCCATTATTTAGCATATTTGTCTTGAGACATATTTCTTACTGTTAAGAAGCTGTTTCAATTCGCAAACTTAAAAGGAAAAGCACTGTATTCAGTTAATTCCATGTAATACATTAATATATACAATTAACAAATAATAAAAAAAAATTCAAATAATTAAAGACTCATTCTGGGTTGAATTCTGATTAATTATGGCAATTCAATCAATTTTTGCCTTTCTATTTGCTAGAGGTCATTAGCCCCAGTTCAAATTAAAAACTAGTGACTAGTCTGTTATATGAAAATCTCCTAGAGGGACTGTTCTTTGCACTTTGCGAGAGTTCTGTTTTCCGACCAATGACCAAAAGGTTCTGCTATCAAAGTTGTAGATTAGAGGTGCCGGAAGATTCGATTCAGCTCTTTTTCATCGGAATAACTATTCAAAATTTTTGTTGATTTCTCTAAATCTCGCGTGAAATCGGGCTAAGATTCTATAAAAAGACCACCGATGGAAAGCAGGTCTACGTATTAGCGTAAACAATCGGCCTTTAGAATCTCTTATCTTCCATCCCCCCCCCCCCCCCCCCAAAAAAAAAAAAAAAAAAAAAAAAAAAAAAAAAGAAAAAAAAAGGATAAGAAAGAGTTCAGATTTTATTAAAAGTGTGACTCATATCACCAAAATTTGAAATTGTTTGTGGAAATAGGCTAGTCTGTCTGTTTAAACGTTGAATACAATTTAAGTATACTTGGAATAATTTTAATATGGAAAATTTAAAAAAGGTTGATCTATTAATTTTGAGTTAGACCAGAAAAATGTCATCTTTATGAATATATATTATATATAAAAAAAAAAAAAAAAATGTGAAAGGCGCCCTTAAACATGTGGCGCCCTTGGGCTGCAGCCCAATTAGCCCAATGGATAAGGTGGGCCTGAGATAAACTGATTCCCAACAAAATAAGAGGCTCTTTTTTTTTATCAACGTGTCAACAACATTGTCAAAGTGCTATAAACAAATATGCTTACTTTTACACATTTTCTCCAAAGAAGGCACAAAATACTCATCACACAAAATAGCAAGGCCTAAAAACATGTACAAAGCTACAAAAATGTGAACTATTAAACCACCCTTCTTTCTTGCTTCATAATCGATCAAAGGGCGTGGAAACTGCTCGATATCTGGAGGAGTACAATTGCTATGATTTTTTGGATTTTGTATAATATCTATAAAGGAAAAAATATGCTCAATCAATTTCTAAATAATTATAATGAAAGGGTACATATTACAGTACAGAGTTTATCAACAATAGAATTAATGAGTTAAATATAAAAGAAAAGAAAAACTGAAATTGCGAATTTTTTTTTTGTTTGTTTGTTTCATTTTGCTTTCAATTAAAAAATTTATGAGTTGTACATTATTTGTAATAACAGTCTTTCATTTAATATTCAGAAATTCTAGGATACACAACTTTCTAGGAAATTTTTGAGCTGACTGTCGATTTCAGTCAACTTTCTTCGCTCAAATTGCCTCAATGCCCATTGTAATAGGAATTGAGAGAATACTTAGTAATAAAAATGTTGCTCCTACAAACAATTTCTCTATGATTAACTAATCAGACTAATCAGAAGAAAGCTTTTAATACACACACACACACAAAAAAAAGAAACATATGTGTTTTTTCATGTGCTTAACAAAATAAAAACAGTTTTACAGGTGATCTTTGACTCAATATTTGTAAACCTATTTTAGATTTCAATTCTCAGAAATTGGAGAAAAAATTGGCTCTAATGAAAATCACATGAAAAGTTGTTATCTATAATAATAAAAGAAGATGTCTGTCTGTCTGTCTGAGCATCTATACGTTCAGCCCCTACTGAACGCAGAACTACAAAATTTGACATACGAGTGCTCAGAAGCCTGCCCGAGGGGATAGTCAAAACAGAATTTAAAAGTTTTAATTAGTTGCGGAGATATTAATTAAAATGTAGACCTATGTCTTAATCAAAAAGCGATCTCAATGACTCAGAATTCACCGAGATTGCATAAAAGTAGATATTTTAACGGAGTTAAAAGCAGAAAAAATGGAAAATAAATTAGAAATATTAGTCCGATCATTACGAATTTGGTACCAAATGAAAGGGGAATTCTTTCCGAATCTAAGAGGGCAAGCGGCTTATCGATACGTCAATTAGATTTTTTAAAATTAACTAAACTATGAAATTTAGTTGGCAACAGGCAGACGATTTTCTAAGCGGTCTCAATCGGAAACAAAACTCATACGAGACAACTGTCTGTGATGTCTGTGATGAAAACGGAAATGGTTGTAATCAATTAAGATATCATGTGTTTTATACTGGGGGGAAAAATTGCAATTTTCAATTTTTTTCAAATTTTCATTCACGTTACATTTGAATTAATATTCGGCCTAGACAGCATATTATAAAGCTACTGTTCAATTTTCATGAAAATATATGAATAATTTAAAAAATGACATATTTATTGGAAAAAGATTGTCTTCTTTTATTTTTTTGCAGTATTTGCAGTAGTCGAAATTTCGTAGTATGTAGTTTTAATGCCCGATAATTCGATTGTGAATATTTTTGAAAGAGTACGATTATTAGGGAGGGCTTGAGAAACAGGGAAAAAAGGCAAAAAAAAAAAAAAGAGTTGCAGCGTTTGAAATTGGTTGGCATATTAAGATTTTAAGGCAAGGTATTTGGTTTTCTTTTTTATCCCAGCTTCTAATTAAAATAATTTCATAAGTAATACATCATTTGAAAGCTTTGTTGATTTCGAATTGAACAGTAGATTACAGAAATTTCTACCGCCAGATGGCGCTGAAATATTTTAAAATTTCAATATTTCAAATTCTAATTATGATTATATAATTTTTAATACATCATTCGAAAGATATTTTAAAGTTCTTTTATATTATCGAAAGTATTATTCGAGATTTCACCCGATTTACACGTATTAAGGTTTCCTTTTTAGGTTTTCTTTTGTACCTCAGCTACTAATTAAAATATTTTCATAAGTAATACATCATTTGAAAGCTTTGTTGATTTGGAATTGAACAATATATTACAGAAATTTCTACCACCAGATGGCGCTGCTATATTTTAAAATTTCAATATTTCAAATTCCAATGAGCGAGGAAGGTGTTGTAAGTTCTAAAACGGGGATAAGGCGCCGCAGGCGCCACCGAGCGGGACTTAGCTAAAGTTAGAAATTTGAAATATCAGCACCGAAGGCGCTACCGCACGGGAGTTTACTGCGATTTAGATAAGCTATTTTCACGATATATCAATAAGCTGTTATTAGACCTGATACGGGAAAAAGGCGCCGCAGGAGCCACCGAGCGGGAATTTCGTAAACTCGGATTTTTCAGGGATCGCGAACCAGCTGGTCGCCGAAGGCGGCTAGTGTATAATAGGGTGGATCGAAAAACGCGTTTTCTCTCCAATACAATTCTAATAGCGAGGAAAACTTGCGCACAGGCATCATTATAAATGGAAAAATATTAAATTTTTTTTTTTTCAAAATTTGAAATCGCGCGGAAGGCCTAAAGTTACCAAAAAAGTCAAAATACCAGTAAATTTAAAAAAAATGCAAAAATTATAAAAAAAATACATTTTTTGTTCTAATAGTGAAAAAAGTGTTTTTAAGAGTGTCCTTAATGCATACAAAATATAATTAGACCCATTCTTGTTTTACTGAATTCGCGCAAAAGGCTTAAAGTTGCGGGTTGTATCGTAAAAAAACAATATTTCATGATTTTCGACGATTTTTAAACATGTGCCAAAACCCATAAAAGTTTTATTTTTAATTTGTAATAGTGTAAAAACCATTCAAAATAGTTTTCCCAATCGAGAAATAATACTTTCAGACCTGTTATTCCTTAACTGTATTCGCGCAAAAGGTCTAAATTATAGTATAAGTTAAGTTATAGAGTCCCGTAAAAACGCCGTTTTCCATATCTGATGAGTGTTTATTTAACACATTAAAGTTTGTAATAAAACTCTAACAAGTAATTTACAAAAAATGTATCAGCCAAACATATCATATTGCAGCTCTCAGCTCATTTCAACATTTAATCTGTGCTGAAATAACCCAGGACTCACGGCGAGGACGTGGCTGCAAGGCAAGTCCCACCTCCACCCTACCCAACCAACCAACCAGGGTGAATTTTATTTACAATATTTACAGTAACTATTTACTTTGTACAATGCATATATGTTCGTTGTAGGCAAAAGGTTATTTAAGTAGAAGCCCCTTTGAATTCTGACTTTGAATTAAATGTGGGCATCAGCTGTCTTGATTTTAAAGTCGCTCTAATATAACCATCGCGATTTTCATGCCCGCACACTTTTTCTGCTGCTTTTGTAACCAGTTTTACACACCTCAACTGACTGGGTGTGGCATGGGAATTCGAAGTAGTTAAACTCTGGTAGCGCTTTCTCTTTCAATAAAGAAGCAATGTATTCAGTTGGCATCTTGGACAGTAGTGGCAGACATTTTAACGAGTTACCTTATAGGCATTTGTTTGATCACTTGGATGGAACGACAACAGGACCAGCATCATTTAGCGGTCCAGTTGGAAAACATCTCCCTGGATGTGAGAAACTCCCTGTTGTAGATTTTGAGCTGATACAATCAGAAGTCATTGATATCACTAAAAATGATCTGAGTAAAGATCAGAAGTATCTCCTAGACACTGTAAAAGCGGTCAACACAGGAATCTGTAATCCAGAATTGGCTGCTAGGGATCCTGGACGCATCAGCCACTCTCGTTGGCTAACCTGTGCTAACCGGGTTTTAAGACTGTATGTATCCCAAACTAGTCCAACAATTGAGTTACAGACTCTTGCAAATTACATAGTGAAGTCATATGAACCTGTTTGGTTTGATATAAAGAAAAACTACACTGTGAAAGATGGACCAAAGCATATTTGAAGGTAGTTAAAACAACCAGGCATCTACCGGACAATATCAAGCAAATCATTGATCCAGTAATTCAAAGGAACGCATTCTTCTAAGACCCTGAAAATATGATGTTGGCTATGATAATGGATGGGAGACCACACATTAGAGAACTTGGCTACAGGAGGATCCTTAAATCCAGAAATGAGCCATCAGATGGACAGATGGAGGTTATGTAAGAGACTTCAAAATACCTTCAATAAATTTTAGTGCAAACGACTATACCGAACTAATTGATTGGTCAATCTGCAAATTAACACCGCCGCCACTACTGTCCAAGATGCCAACTGAATACAATGCTTCTTTATTGAAAGACAAAGCGCTACCAGAGTTTAACTACCTCAAATTCCCATGCCACACCCAGTCAGTTGAGAGGTGTGTAAAACTAGTTACAGAAGCAGCAGAAAAAGTGTGTGGGCATGAAAATCGAGATGGTTATATTAGAGCTACTTTAAAATCAAGACAGCTGATGCCCACATTTAATTCAAAGTCAGAATTCAAAGAGGCTTCTATGTAAATAACCTTTTGCCTACAACGAACATATATGCATTGTACAAAGTAAATAGTTACTGTAAATATTGTAAATAAAATTCACCTTGGGTTGGATAGGGTGGAGGTGGGACTCGCCTTGCAGCCACGTCCTCGCCGTGAGTCCTGGGTCATTTCATCACAGATTAAATGTTGAAATGAGCTGAGAGCTGCAATATGATATGTTTGGCTAATACATTTTTTGTAAATCACTCTTTAGAGTCTTATTACAAACCTTAATGTGTTAAATAAATACTCATCAGATATGGAAAACGGCGTTTTTACAGGACTCTATAACTTAACTTATACTATAATTTAGACCTTTTGCGCGAATACAGTTAAGGAATAACAGTTCTGAAAGTATTATTTCTGGATTAGGAAAACTATTTTGAATGTTTTTTACACTATTACAAATTAAAAATAAAACTTTTATGGGTTTTGGCACATGCTTAAAAATCGTCGAAAATCATGAAATATCATTTTTTTACGATACAACCCGCAACTTTAGGCCTTTTGTGCGAATTCAGTAAAACAAGAATGGGTCTAATTATATTTTGTATGCATTAAGGACACTCTTAAAAACACTTTTTTCACTATTAGAACAAAAAATGTTTTTTTTTGTAATTTTTGCATTTTTTTTTAAATTTACCGGTATTTTGACTTTTTTGGTAACTTTAGGCTTTCTGCGCGATTTCAAATTTTGAAAAAAAAAAATTTTATATTTTTTCATTTAAAATGACGCCTATGCGCAAGTTTTCCGAGCTATTAGAATTGTATTGCAGAAAAAACGCGTTTTTCGATCCACCCTAATGTATAATACAGTAGAAGATCTTTATAACGCAATTCTATATAATGCAATTCTCTATATAACGCAAAATTTCTTGGATATAAACAATAAATTTTGCAGTTAAGAAATACTTTCTAAAAAACTGTTACTTTGTTGAGAAGTAAGTCTGATACATTTGTTTTTCTTTATCTGCTTAATTCAGGGATTTTTAATGAAAAAATTGCTATCATTAATTTTTTTTTTAAGTGAGCAATATAATGAATGATTTTGTACAGGCATATATGGACTATCTTTATAAAGTAAATTTTAGAATGAAAGTTATTATCCACCTAATTTTTTGTTCCAAGAAATGTAACTTTAAAATGTCCTACTCTGTTTTGATATGTTTCAGACATATTTGGCCATGTTTACAAGGTAAGTTTAACAATGTGTGAAATATGATCTATATAATGCAAAATTCTATATAATGCAAAACCTTGTGTTTTTAGCTTTGCGTTATAAAGATCTTCTACTGTAATACCATTAAAGTGAGTTTAAGGGGTGGGGGTGAGGTTAAAGTTTGTTATCTGTTGTATTGGATTTTATGTAGTTCTTATGATTTCAGAATAGAAAATGTTTGCAGCCAATACAACATCCTAAAAATCTAAACTGGATTTTTTTTTTTTTTTTTTTTGAGAGAGAGAGAGAGATGTAGAATACAACAGTCTGCAAATAAATCTTCAAGTACTACAATCTATGCAAAGAATCTACAGTACTCTATCTTTTTTCCAATGTGCAAAAAAATTTCTGTGCTTTATTTTCCATGTTACTTTTAAAAATAAAGGTTTCAAATAAAGTTACTTTCAAAATTTATTTTAATTTCTGCATTATTGAATGTTTTGGCTAATGCTGTATTAATTTTTCCGGTTTATTGTTAATGAAGAAATTAAAATAAATTTTGAAAAAACTAAAAAACTGGCAAACTATAATAATTATAGTTACGCAATGTTTAGAGAAGCCAACGAAATAGCAACTACCCCGGATGTGTGCAGTGACAGCGGCACAATGGCACCTGACCAAATGTGGCGCCAACTTATGAAATCAACTATAGAAGACCACCACTCTGAGAAATCCGTCACAGATGAATGTTGTTTAAGAAGAGCTTGGCGCCCAACCGAAAATATTCACGACCAAGCATAAAGTATGATTATATTTATTAATATTATATTTATTAATATTATATGATTATATTTATTAATATTATATTTATTAATATTATATGATTATATTTATTAATATTATAGTTATTAATATTATATGGTTTATTGTATTTATTAATTATGTATAAAGTACTTCATTATAATTTAATTTTATTAAATACAAAATGATATTGTTTAGTAAATAAATTGCTAAAAAATAATAATAATAATAATAATTCAGCTTATGACTTATGACTTATCAAGGAGGGCAGCCCTCAGCAGGACACTGAGAGCTAGGGCACATCGACCAGAGGTCTATTGTACCCAGGCCCAAACACATCCTTATGAGAAAAGCCTCGTAGCTGAAGCAAAGCTCAGCAGACACCTGACAGGAATATTCTGCAGCTCCCAAAGCTCAATAAGATGCCGGCCAAGATGCTCAAACCTGTAAGCAAAAAAGGCTTCACAGTCACACAAAATGTGCCGAGCAGTCTCCTCTTCCAGACAACAACCACGACAGATGGGATCAGAACTGATACCCACAATGTTCAGATGTCTCTTAAGGGTACAGTGACCAGTAAGAAGGCCAATAACCTTCCTCAAACCATTCCTGTTAAGCTTTAAAAGCTCCTTATGACGAAGACCAGGATAGTCACAATTAAGCTCTTTTGCTTGCCTTTGACCATCAGAATTACGCCATAGCCTATAGTGCTCCTTACCAAAGAGCTTGAAGATAGAAGCCCTAAAAGTAGTGGGAGAAATACCCAGAACAGGCTCAGGGCCACAAAAGAGTGTGCTGGAACCAGATCTAGCCAACTCATTACCAGGTACACCCATATGACCAGGTACCCAGTAAAGACTAACCTTATTATAGGAAGAAAGCTCACAAAGTGTCTTGTAGTACTCCCATACGAGAAGAGAGGTGAACTTACACCTCTCCAGTGAATGGAGAGCCGCTTGACTGTCAGAACTGATACGGATGGTTAAATTATGATAACCCCTGTCTAAGCACACCTTACAACATAAGATGATAGCAAAGATTTCAGCCTGGAAAACTGTGGCAAACTTTCCAAGAGGAAAAGAAAGCCGAGTTCCACCACCAGAACAGTAAACACCTGCCCCAGAATGAGAACCAAGCTTAGAGCCATCAGTATACCAAACCAAACAGTTGTCATCAAGCCAACTAGGAGACAAAAGCCAATCCTCCCTAGAAGGGAAAAAGGTCTTAAAAGGCTTATGAAAGGCAAATTTCATAACCATGTAGTCACTAGGCATAATGAAAGAAGAAAGATCAGCAACAAATTAAATGAGGGAACCCCAAGACAGATGTCTAGAATAATCCTTCCACAAGCCCAGACACATGAAACGCTTCATACAGGTTAAAGCCTCACCTTCAATACGCAAATAAAGCGGAAGAAGCCCAAGCAAACACTCAAGGGCAGCAGTTGGAGTAGTCCTAATGCAGGCTGAAAGAGCAACACAGACCATCCTTTGCAACCTAGTAAAGCTAGTTCTAACAGTAGTCAGTCTAGACCGAGACCACCAGACAATACAGCCATAGGTGATGATAGGACAGATAATCATTGAGTAGATCCAATAGACAGCCCTGGGACATAAACCCCAGGTTCTTCCAATGGAACTCTTACATGCCCAAAAGACCTTTGTGGCCTTACGTAAGCAATACTCAATATGCTTACTCCAGTTCAACTTAGTGTCAAAAAATACACCCAAGAACTTGACCTCACACGAAGGCAACAGCCTATTACCCAGTAAGTAGACGTCACCAAGATTTAGATATCTTCTCCTAGAAAAAGGAACAAGGTTTACCTTGGAAGGATTAACAGATAAGCCCGAATCAGAGCACCAATATGCAACATGCTGAAGAGTACCATTCATAACATCAGAGACAGAATTACCAAACTTGCCCCTGACAACAATAGCCACATCATCAGCATAACCAACACATGGAATACCAAGGTTGGCAAAATGGACTAACAAAGAGTCAACAACAATGCACCACAGAATAGGAGAGAGCACTCCCCCTTGTGGACAACCAGAGCTAGCATGAACTTTCATGCAAGTACCCATAAAAGAGGAACAAACATACCTAGAGGATAGCAAATTAGCAATCCATCTGGTAATAACAGGATTAGAACCCCTCAAGTCAAGAGCACAAATGATAGTGTCAAATGAGACCTTATCAAATGCCCCTTCAATATCAAGAAAAGCAACAAGGGCAATTTCTTTATCATTAATGCACTTTTCCAAGAGAAAGGAAAGTTCATACAATGCAGTATTAGTAGATCTTCCAGGTTGATAGGCATGCTGTGGGGAAGACAGTGGCCTATCAACAATAACAGAATCCCTAAGGTATCTGTCAATAAGCTTCTCCATTCCTTTCAACAAAAAAGAAGAGAGGCTAATAGGCCTAAAGGACTTGGCATCAAAGTAATTATTCTTCCCAGGCTTAGGAATGAAAACCACCCTAGTATTCCTCCAAGACTGAGGTATATACCCATAAGCAATGCAAGAACGAAAAATTCTGCAAAGAAAAGGAGCAAGAAAATTAAGACCCTTAATAAGAAGCACAGGAATGATGTCATCCATCCCCGGCGACTTAAAGGGTTCAAAAGACTTAATAGCCAAGATGACATTGTCATGGGTAACCACCATTTTAGCAACTTCCCAACTGTCCTTACTGCAAGTATGTGAAGAGACAGAGCTATGCCTATCGCAATCAGTAGTACCAGAGCCGGGAAAATGAACACGCAGCAGCTCAGCTAGCGTCTCTTCACTCGACTCACTGTATCTACCAATAGGAAGACGAATAGCATTCAAACTAGAACTATCATCTCTAGTCAAAATTTTTGCTACCTTAGCAGTAGCAGAAATACCATTAATACCATCACAGAACAACTGTCAAGAACGTCGCTTAGCAGTTCTAATGGCCTTATTGTAGGTAGTGAGGGCATCCCGATAGGCTTGCCATGCACCAGACTTCCTAGCTCTATTAAAGAGCTTAGCTCAGAAGACCACCAAAGAACACGCCTTGGGGAGCTAGTAACCGTAAACTTACAGCTACTATGATAAGAATTAAGAATGATCTGTTGCAACTGGTCAACAGTCAACTCGATATCATCAGTAGAATTGAACTTACCAGAAAAGGTGGAAAGGCCTTTTCCGAGAAGCTTTTCAAAAGAACCCCAGTCAGTAGATCTCGGGTTCCTCCTAGCAACCTTTACATAGTAAAGGCCTTTAACAGAAAAAGTGATCAGTTGATGGTCAGAAGCTGTAACTGCATCAGACTTCCTTCCAATCTCCCCGCTTGTTGCAATCACTACTTCCCCAGAAAGTGTGGTGAGCATTTGCATCACAGCCAAAGATGAGCCTAAAGCGTGAACGACAATAGCTAAGAATAGACTTAGCCAAGTCAGACAATGGTTCTATCTCCTCGTAAGGAAGATAGGCAGAGACAAAGACAAAATCAATATTTGCAGCTCTGTCATTGAGTTTGACTTTAACTGCAACCATATCCTTATTCAGGAAGTTGACAAGATTAAAGGCATTAAATTCAGACCTAGCAATAATGCAAGCCCTGGGTGTATCGCAAAAGGTGTCATAAAAAATATTGAAACCTTTAACACTAAGGCCAATGATTTTACCATCACGGGTCCAAGGCTCTTGAATAAGAACAATGTCAAAATCTCCATCAACCAGCCTCTTGGAGAGAAGAGCCGAAGCAGCCTTGCTATGATGGAGATTCAACTGACCAACTCTAATCTCATCCATAACAGAGAAACAGAGAAGCAACAGCCAGGTGGAAATCACCCATCATGGCCTGACTCAGGTGCAGAGTTTTTCTGCAACAGCTCCAAAGCCTTATCAATCCCACACAAAGACTGCATCGAGCCAGCTAGCAAAGTGCCCTCTGACCCAGAGTCCAGTGCAAGACCAGATAAGTCAAGAGCATCACTAAAGGTACTCACCTGAGAAGCCGAAGGGGACGGAGCCACCTCAAAAGCAGATGACACCTGAGAAACAGGAGGCTCAAAGGAAGCCAGGGGCTCAGCAGACTCTGAGGAATCGAAAACAGAAGGATCCACAGAAGTAGATACCACCTCCTTAGGTTCCCGTTCGTTGGGATCGTGCAGAATCTTAAAGAATCCACGATCAAGACCAGTGAGAGCAGAGAAACCAGACCTGCGCATCACCTAAACATCCCCAGAATCAACCTTGAGAATCCATCTAGCAGAGTTATTATCCTACAGAACACTGCAAGACACGCCACTCCATAGCATTCAACTCAGGGTTGTAACGCTGAAGACGTCTCAGAATCATACTAGAGTTAGAGAACTTGTCTCTAGTCCTAAAAGCGACTTTAACAGGCTTGGGCAACTCATCAGCATCCAAGACTTTGAGTACTAAGTCACCCAATATTCTATTGCCAAAGTTGCTCTTGATCCATTCCATCGTAGCAGCATTACTACACTGGAGAATCAGAGCCCCCTTAACCAAGTTATTGGCAAGAATTTCAGGCAGACTGTCTCCAATAGGAATAGAGTCAATCAGCTACAAAATTTCACGCTGAATACAATCATAATCATCCAAAGACAGCCTGTCAGAAGGGAAATCCCTCCTAACAATGGCTACCCTGGTCGATGACTGAACAGCATGAGCATAAGAGCAAGGTTGGTCATTCTCCCCAGATCGGATGTCCCCCCCCTGAGGCTGGACATCCTTCCCAGACAGAGCACTCGAAGAAGGTTGGACATCCTTCCTTAACTTTTTCTGAAAAGCCTGCACTGTGGGGGATGGTGTTGAACCCAAAGGTCGAGACCTTTTAGTACCCACACCACCACCAGCAACAGCACAAGAAGCCCGAGACAATTGTCTCCTTCTTTTTTCTCAAGTTCTTCTTCTGGCTTTTGGTCAGAACCTCAACACTAGAAAGTTCTTACCCCAAGGGCTGCTGGCAAGAGCCAGCCTCTCCACTAGAAGATGGACCTGCATTAATGGTCCCAACCAAACCAGAGCCTTGATCTTTCGGCTTAGTCAAAGCTGAAACTGTGTCACCAGTTACACCCAAAGGTAAACCAGTTACCACAGCAGCATATGCTCTGGTTACACCAGAAGGTAAACCAGATGCCGGAGACTGTAAAGAATTTTTCGAACAGGACCCTCTACCTAAGTCCTGAACGCGCCCCTTTTTATCCTGCGCGACGGGCAATGCAGTACAAGAAGAATTATTAGAACTTTCCATGATGTGATTTTCACCTGCAGATCTTAGCTGGGCATGTCGGAATGGCCTTCTCGCCATGGGTGACCTGCCAGGAGCATACACTCCACACACAGAGCATTCACTCAGTGTGCAAAGCATACACCCCAGACGTACATCGCCCATTCCGCCCAGAAACACCCCCCACCACCACTATGAAGCGACCTGCAAGACTTGGGGGGGGGGGGGGGGGGGGTAATTAGAGTTACTTTAAAATCAAGACATCTGATGCCCACATTTAATTCAAAGTCAGATTTCAAAGAGGCTTCTATGTAAATAACCTTTTGCCTACAACGAACATATATGCATTGTACAAAGTAAATAGTTACTGTAAATATTGTAAATAAAATTCACCCTGGGTTGGATAGGGTGGAGGTGGGACTCGCCTTGCAGCCACGTCCTCGCCGTGAGTCCTGGGTCATTTCATCACAGATTAAATGTTGAAATGAGCTGAGAGCTGCAATATGATATGTTTGGCTAATACATTTTTTGTAAATCACTTGTTAGAGTCTTATTACAAACCTTTATGTGTTAAATAAACACTCATCAGATATGGAAAAGGGCGTTTTTACGGGACTCTATAACTTTACTTATACTATAATTTAGACCTTCTGCGCGAATACAGTTAAGGAATAACAGGTCTGAAAGTATTATTTCTGGATTGGGAAAACTATTTTGAATGGTTTTTACACTATTAGAGTCACCCGGGGTAATTCCTGGTCACAGTCTTTTTATGTTTTAAGAACACTTCACCAAAATGAAAAAAATCATAGAGGTACTCTGAACTATCCTCATTGGTATTTATTACTTAATGAGGAGTTTATTGTTTATTTATTTTGAAAAAAAAAATCTTTTTGAAATGGCTTGTTAAATTTCTCTAAAACAACATTGGCCTTAGTTATGATACATTTTTACAAAGATCTAGGTCACAAATAAAGTTTTAAATATTTGTCTTTTTTCTCTTTTTGGTTGAATTGTGAACTACTTTAGTTACTGAAAAATAGTTTTGGATTTATTATTACTAGTTTAAATAATTTACAGGAATTTGCCAAATACTGCCCCATGTTCCTGGGGTAATTCTTGGTCACTGGGGTAATTCCTGGCCAATACTGTTCTCATCATTTATACACTGTTATTTTGCCTATTATTACCAGATTTAATTGATTTTAATTATCCGCAACTCTTTGAGTCTTAACTGCAAAGTTAACTGTAACTATAGTGTAACATTCTTAACTGTTAATGATTAATATTAAATATATTGAGTTTTACTTTATTAAATTTCATCCCATTATTTTATAAATTTTAATAATTATACTCATTATTATACAAAGAAAATTTCTTAACTGTAACTGCAATGTACTATTCACTTAACTGTTAACCTTAACCTTTGTTCTTAACAGAAACAGAAGCATGTGCTGTCTTTATAAGTAGATAGCTATTCTATTTTACTTGGAATTTTGTCAAGAACTTAAATTTACCTGAACAGTTTCCTTCAAATTAATATGGTGAGACATTATGTAAAGAAAAAATATGACAAGCTTCAAGAAAGTAAGTGTCAAGAAGCTATTTTTAAAATGGAAAATGAGAATCTGTCTCAACGTGCAGCTGCAAAGGCTGTGAATATACCTAAATCAAGTTTCCAGCTGTATTTGTCAAATTTAAAGAACAAACCTGAATCTGTAAAGCCTGTAGGAACACCTTTAAACATCCCTGCTGAAAATGAAAATGAGTTAGCAGCATGTTTAAAATGCATGGCAAAGTGGGGTTTTCCCCTGACTAGAACAGAAATCAAGAGTGTTGTGGCAGAGTTTGTAACTAAAAATAAACAAGGTGACACTATTTTGTCTAATCATCTACAAAAATATTGTCGCTTCAAAAATGATATGCCTGGCAATGATTGGTTATCAGCATTTATGTTCCGACATAACCTTAGTTCGAAGAAACCCAGTACTCTGGAGAAGACCCGTGTCATTGCAACATCCAATCCATTTCTCATATTTGAATTTTATGATTTGCTTGAGAAAGAACTTACTGCATTGAATATAATAGATAAACCATCTCACATATATAATTTAGATGAGACAGCTATGTTCATAGATCCTTCTAGAGGAAAATCAGTAGGAGAAAAAGGAAAGAAATTGACCAGAGTCACAGCAACACCTGGTCGAGAATCTGTTACATTAATGGCATGTGTTAGTGCTTCTGGTGAGAAACACCCTCCACTTATTATATTCTCTGGAAAAAAGTTACAAAGCACTTGGAGAGCCCCAAATGTAGATAAAAATTTGACATTAGCGATTAGTGAAAATGGTTGGATGACCACTGAAATATTTAACAGCTGGTTTGACATCTTTTGTAAACAAGTATCAAAACGTCCATTGCTTTTAATCTATGATGGTCATAAGACACATATATCCTTGGATTTAACCATCAAAGCGCGTAATGAAAATATATCAATTTTGAAGTTACCAGCTCACACAACAGATGCTATTCAACCACTTGATAAATGCTGTTTTAGACCACTGAAAGCACAATGGGACAAAAGACTTGTGGAAATTCAGCGTATGACTGGAGCAACAAGAATCAGTAAAGCAAGCTTTACTCAATTAGTTGATGAGTTATGGCAAACATCACTTACTCCAGAGAATATTAAATCTGGTTTTAAATCAACAGGAATATATCCATTGGATAGAACAAAGTATCCAGAGAAAAGATTTTGTTCCCAAATGTTAGCATCTTATAAACTTCAAAATTCTCCTTCAAAAAGGTTGGCTATTGCTAGTACATCATCAGCATCAACAAACTGCAGTACTACACCTTCAAACAACTTCAGCACACTACAATTAAACTTGGACACTTCTGGATCTCAAACAGAAGAGCACACACCATCTATTTGTACACCAATTTTATCTGTTTCTAGTTTTACAACTGTTGGCATAAGCAAAACATCTACAATTGTCAGTCAGTCCACTGCATCCACCTCGTTTGAAGACTTGCTAAGCTCACAGTTTAGACAAACACCAAAAACAATAGCACGCTCAGAAGTTCGGCGAAAGATTGATACAAAAGCTGCTGTCATAACCAATAACGATTTTCTTGAGCTAGTCGCAGAACGTGACAGAGAAATAAAAGAAAAGGTCAATCAAAAGAGAAAGAGACAAGAAAATACCGGGATACGAAAAAGAAAAAACATAGATCAGGACCCAGATGAACCACCAGATATGTCAACCGTGACTGAGCAGTTGAATAAAAATATATCATCACTGCAAAATGCAAAAAATGTAATTGAAAACATACAGAATTCAATAGAAGAGCATAAATACTATGCTGTATATTATGATAAAGATCTTTTCTATGTTGGAAAAGTTACAAAAGTAGAGGGCAGTGAAGTGTGTGTAAAGTTCCTGGAAAGAGGAGCAGGGAACTTATGCTGGCCGAAGCGAGATAGAATAGAGACAATTGACATTCGCTATATTTTTTATGGACCTATTGATTTGAAAGGTGTAGATCCCTTCACAGCAGATATAGAAGCTATAAATATTGCATACAAATTGTACAAAAAATATTTTGGCTAAAGATGTGTTGAATGTATATATTTTTCATGTTGAATAAATTTGTATTTAACCCTGAAATAACTAAGTACAGTATTTAATTAGCTATAGATAGTAAAATTCATAATCTAATTACTTTATTAAATTATATTAAGGATATACATAAAAAATGTATGTATTTGCACCAAATATGTGAGTGACCAATAATTACCCTATAAGTGGCCAGGAATTACCCCATCCCTGGGGTAAATCCTGGTCACTAATTAACTATAATTATTCAAATTAATTGTGCATTATTGATAAAATAAATATTTTATTTGATGGACATCACAATGTGTTTAATCCATGCCAAAATTAGTAAGTCTAGCTTAAATAGATTTTCTAATAATTGAATGTTTATGCTTTTTGACCAGGAATTACCCCGGGTGACTCTACAAATTAAAAATAAAACTTTTACAGGTTTTGGAACATGCTTAAAAATTGTCGAAAATCATGAAATATCGTTTTTTTACGATACAACCCGCAACTTTAGGCCTTTTGTGCGAATTCAGTAAAACAAGAATGGGTCTAATTATATTTTTTATGCATTAAGGACACTCTTAAAAACACTTTTTTCACTATTAGAACAAAAAATGTATTTTTTTGTAATTTTTGCATTTTTTTTTTATTTACCGGTATTTTGACTTTTTTGGTAACTTTAGGCCTACTGCGAGATTTCAAATTTTGAAAAAAAAAATTTTTTATATTTTTTCATTTAAAATGACACCTATGCGCAAGTTTTCCGCGCTATTAGAATTGTATTGCAGAAAAAACGTGTTTTTCGATCCACCCTAATGTATAATAATACCATTAAAGTGAGTTTAAGGGGTGGGGGTGAGGTTAAAGTTTGTTATCTGTTGTATTGGATTTTCTGTAGTTCTTATGATTTCAGAATAGAAAATGTTTGCAGCCAATACAACATCTTAAAAATCTAAACTGGATTTTTTTTTTTTTTTTTTTTTTAAGAGAGTGAGAGAGAGAGATGTAGAATACAACAGTCTGCAAATAAATCTTCAAGTACTACAATCTATGCAAAGAATCTACAGTACTCTATCTTTTTTCCAATGTGCAAAAAAATTTCTGTGCTTTATTTTCCATGTTACTTTTAAAATGAAGGTTTCAAATAAAGTTACTTTCAAAATTTATTTTAATTTCTGCATTATTGAATGTTTTGGCTAATGCTGTATTAATTTTTCCGGTTTATTGATAACTAGCTGACCCGTCCTACTTCGCACGGATGAAGAAATTTTAGTTAACGATGAATTGATATGCAAAAAATAAAAAATATATCAGTTTATATGTTACACTCAGGCAATATTATCAACTGAAAAGTCAAAATATAATTTTACAATTATTTTTTTCAATCAGTTGTTAAATGTTGGTAATTTTTACTTTATGTTATTTATTTATTTATTTCATAAAAAGAAGCATGTCTTTACTCATGAATAAAAAATACTGAAAAATAAACCTATAACATGAATATGTGTTTGATAAAGTTGATGTCATAATTGCTTTAATTATTATTTATTTGTTCTTATAATATTAATTTCTATTAAACACAGAGCTTATGTGTTTTTAATTTTCTTAAATTTAACGTCCGCAAAGTAATCTGGTTATTGTTTAAGTAATGGTTCTCCATTAGTGATCGTTAATATTTTTTGTGACTTTGGCGGTGAATTAAAAAGGTTATCGCAAATACGTAAAGTCCTTCGAGTGAAACGTCCTAGCTATTGTGTTGCCAAATTTTAAATATCGCCAAAGAAGCCCTATACAAAAGTAGATTTCTAACGCGAATGCACATTTAATTTATTTTAAATGAACCGTGTTTCCAATCAACATAATGAAACTTGCATAATCAAATGTCATTTGCAATTCCCTAGCGGCTGTATATTGCGCTACTTGCTTTCGGAAAAGATTTTATATCAATCATCCTTGGCGGAAAAAAAAAAAAAAAATGATTGCCAAGTTATCTCGCAAATATATTTAATTTTTTCCATAACTGATGGTTTTTAATAATGTATATTAAGGGAAAAATCAATAATATGAAACAATATTCGTATAATACATACTATTACAAAATCTGGTGTGAAACAACCACACGACTTCCATTACCCACTATTAAACGTATTACAATATACATTTCTTGGAGATATTAAGTACATGCATTTTTTTTTTAGATTTTCCAGTAAGAGAAACTTGATACACGTATAAAGACACCTACAACAAAGTTTACATAGTGAGTTAAAAAATAAGGGGAATAAATAGATAGTTATTTTTTTAAACACAAATTACCGAAATCTAAAACTGAACTTCCTAATCAGGATGACCGTTAGTATTCCTGTAATATGCACGTAATACTTGAGAAAGGTTATCTAAATTGAATTAATGAAACAATTTTCAAGAAAATCGTTAGAGCCGTTTTTGAGATACCAACTTTTACCAAAACTTGGCATACTCAATTATTGACCGGAAAACAATAATTACATAAAAAAGGATATTTAGTATTAAGTTAACATGGCGAGTTTGAAAAAAATTCGTACAGCCGTTTTTAAAGGAAGGCACTTATGAGATCTGAAATTGAGCTGTTTATAGAGGACGCCTATCAATTTTCCTGAACTAACCAATTATATCATTCGAAAGGACATCTAATAGATTGTTTATATAGCAACTTTGAAGAAAATCGTTAGGGATGTTTATGAGAAATGGGCTTATGGTCCCATTTCCGGTTTTCGATGACCCAGTTCCGGTTTTTCAATTTTCACCAAAATTTGGAAAATTCATCTGTACATCAGACCTGAATCAATTGTGAAGATTTGTAGTTCTATCTTTATTAATTTTGGAGATATGACACCCGGAAAATTTCACACATTCGTACACACACACACACTGACCAATTGCCAAAAACTACTTTTTTGGACTCAGGAGGCCTTAAAACATATAAATCAGGTGAAACTCTATATCAAATTTTTGGACCGAATACAATACTTCCACTACCTACGGTAGTACGGTAATTGAAGTAAAAACATAGATCTCGTATTTAATACGAAAATATACAGATTTTCGTATTACGTTTTCGATCTCGAAATACAAAAATCGCCAAGGATGACCGATATCAAATCTATGCTTTGGTTTCAATTAAAATATTGAAAATTTGAATTAAAAATGTATTTTACCAAAATTTATTATAGCCTCTAGCACTTAGAGACAGTGTAACTTTTGATTAGTATAAAAAAAGAAAGAAATAGAAATCGGCTTTTTAGTTCTAGCGATCGTTCTCTACATATACATATAAACCTTTCCTCTTTATATATTAGTATAGAGCATAGATAGATTAAATAGGTTTCTAATCAACATAATGTAACTCAAATAATTAAATGCTATTTGCATTGCAGTAATGGTTGTATGCGCTATGTATATTGAGCTACTTGTCATAACTGTTAGTTGCTAAAAATAGTCGTCAAATAAATTTAAACTTCTCAATTATTCTTTTAACAAATGCATAATGAAATGCAGACGATATTTTTTTAATTCACTTTTTATATTATTATTCACAAGAAAATATATTTTATTATATGTTGAAAAATGAATTAACCCGTAAATTTTTTGGGCAACAATTATAAAATAAATAATTTAATAAAAGTTTAGAAGTAACGCTTAGATCATTACATTATATCATATCATATCAAATTATATTATTAGAAAAATAAATACTTTAAATTTATAATGACGTCAGATTTAACGTGTAAGTTTAACATTTTGCAAAGCTTTATATGAATTTCAATTTAATTCACGTGCAAATATATTTCTTTTCTTTTCATGTCAAGATATTTTAAAAACAAAATGTAAATGTTTCTTTTATGTTGGCAACAACTAATTTTTTTAATATTTCATTATTTCCATTTCTATTATGGCTTTTATGGGGATTTTAATTAAAATGCTCAGATTTTAAACTAAAATTCATTTTATCAAAATTTAATATAGCCTATAACAATCAGGGATAGTGTAGCTTTTGATCAGTGAAAGAAGTTTTAAAATCGGTTCAGTAGTTTCAGAGATTACCCTCCACAAACATACAATTTTTTGCGCTTTATATAATGATATAGATATAGATGAAGAAATTAAAATAAATTTCGAAAAAACTAAAAAACTGGCAAACTATAATAATTATAGTTACGCAATGTTTAGAGAAGCCAACGAAATAGCAACTACCCCAGATGTGTGCAATGACAGCGGCACAATGGCACCTGACCAAATGTGGCGCCAACTTATGAAATCAACTATAGAAGACCACCACTCTGAGAAATCCGTCACAGATGAATGTTGTTTAAGAAGAGCTGGGCGCCCAACCGAAAATATTCACGACCAAGCATAAAGTATGATTATATTTATTAATATTATATGATTATATTTATTAATATTATATGATTATATTTATTAATATTATATGGTTTATTATATTTATTAATTATGTATAAAGTACTTCATTATAATTTAATTTTATTAAATACAAAATGATATTGTTTAGTAAATAAATTGCTAAAAAAAAATAATAATAATAATTCAGCGTAACTCTAGTAGTAAAATACGAACTAAATATTAATAATACCAAAGTGAGTATAAAAAATAAATCTTTTACAAATTCTTCAGAAATTTTGAAAGTTATAAAGCCATCAAATTTTTATGGGTACCAACTAGTTTGATGTAACACAAAAAATAGGCAATCACAGTAAAATATCACAAATGGATCATTTTCATAAAGAAAAATTTTGTGAAACTGTTGTTTTCATGAATTTAAATTTTTTTAAGGAGTCAGGAGTCATTCTTTATTAACTTTAATTTTGTGAAGGAACTACACCTTTCTTATGTAAATTGTAATTTCATTATAAGACAGTTAAATGGTTCCAAATTTTGTCTCACAAGGAAACATTCAAAAGGTGTCATCTTCAAAAAGTATTGAAAAAAATATATGTGATTCTACTTTTCATAAAACACCAGAAAATGAAAAAATTATCGGCTGAAATTAATTACAGCGACCACAAAAAATTAACAAAATTAAGCATATTTGGCGATTTCACATTGCTAGGCGACTAATTTTGAGTACTTGGCGGAAAAGCAAAACACGGTTCTGTTCGTACACGGCAATCTCGTTGCTAGCAAACGTATCGCATAACAGCGCTAAATCGCCAAATATGCTTAATTTTGATAATTTTTTGTGATCGCTGTAGTTAATTTCAGCCGATAATTTTTTCATTTTCTGGTGTTTCATGAAGAGTAGAATCACATATATTTTTTTCAATACTTTTTGAAGATCACACCTTTTGAATGTTTCCTTGTCAGTATAAATTTCTAAGTTCTGATAAATGGCATTACACTATTCTTTTATAAAGTCATTTTTAACAGCTTTCTTCTCATTATTATTTTTTAACAGCATTTTACTAATTTCTAAACCAAGGAAAAAACTTTTTTTTTTTTTACTCCACCTAGATTTTAAATTAATCTAATGCTATCTTATTTGTCAAATTTACTTTAATTATTTGGACTTAAAGGTTAATGAAAGCAATTATACATGCATACATTCAAAATACTACCATATTATATAGTTCACAGTTGTACTAAATATTTTTTATATAAGCAATAAATTAGATATCATTAAATAAAAAACAGGGCAAGAAATAAAAAAAATAATAATATTTAAATTTTAGAAAGTGATAAAATTTATATGAAAACAGAAAAAAAAAAACTGAATTATACAATTAAATATACTGAATCAATAGTATAAAAGAATCAACAAAAACAAAAGACAAAGTTTTTTATTAATGTGATTTAGATAACTTTTTTAAAAAACATAATTTTTAAATAGTAATTATAATTATTTTGACTCCAAACAATTGCTGCATACGTAATTTTCATTACCTTTACCCTTAAAAAATCAAAATTTACTTTGTATAAAAGGAGATAATACGAGATTAATTAAGACACTTGTACATTATTGACACAAATGAGTTGATTAGCAATGGCATATTTTAATAAGTTTTGGTACAAAAGACAAGTTTTTATGGCATTCCTTTAATGAGCTAACTAGATTAATTTTTAAGTAGATTTCTCAGCTTTGTTTATGATCACATTATCATATAATAATAGACATGACAAGCAAAGATTATTCCTGAAAACATGAAGAGGGCAGCATGTGAGAATAGGGATGAACTAGTATTATAATGAGGGATAAACTAGTAAAAGTTTAGCCCCCATTTGATAAGCTTTAACTAGTTTATCCAACAGAGGATTAACTAACTGGCATAGGTGGACTCTGCTCTGTTCCCCATCACATATTTGCTATCATTTCTACTATAGGGAAGAGTTTATTCGTATTAAGTGAAATGAATTTGACCAATAGTTCCACATGGTGATAGACTGAAATGTCCAACCTAATACGCTACCTCCCTTTCAGTTTGATGCATTTACCTTACCCTAATTTGTTAATTTTATTGAGGTCAGTTTTGTACTTTAGTTTACATGCTATTCCATACTATTTTCAATGTAATGATTCCAGTAATGCAAATTTATGTGAAATATTGCTCTATTTCTGTTATGTTAAGAAAATCTTAAATTTTGAATAATTTACAAAATTTTAAAATTGGAATATTTATAAGTCAGTGATATTAAAACCAGTATAATAAATGATACATTAAAAGTAATCTGGCATCTTTATGATGGAAATATCTCTCAAAATGGACGTTTAAGTGAAATTTTGCCCTATTCTACCAAGTTAAGAAAATTGTAAACATCAAATAACTTATGAAATTTTCAAAGTAGAATGTTCATTGTTTATGATGTCCATATCAGCATCATAATTGATATTTTAAAGCTGGTCTGACACCTTTACAAGAAAAATATACCTTTTAAAACACATTTACGTGAAATTTTGACCTGTTCTTGCATGTTAAGAAAATCATAAATTTTCGAATAACTCACAAAGTTTTTGAAGTAGAATGTTGCAAATCAGTAGGGTTCTTCCTTGCCAGTAACCCCTCTTTACAACCATTTGTTCTTGAGATATTGTGTACACAGACTAGAATCTAACCCACTAAGAAAACAGACATCATATCAATTTTTTTATTTTCGGATTTTTCACACCTGAAAACATGTAAAAAACTCAAAAAATCAAAGTTGAAAATTTTCACAATCACTTAAGTTCCCAATACCTATAAAGAGCTAAAAATATTTGATGCAAAGTCATCATATTGTAATTCATGAGATAATGCATAAAATCTTATTTTAAGAAGTAGTATTCTTAGAAATGCCCAATGAAGCAAGTTCAAATATTCTAACTATAATCAATATAATTTTTAATAAAATCACACAATCAACTGTGGAAGAAAATCATATTTATTGAAATTTAATTTTTCCGACTGAGTGAAAATAATGCCTGGACTGGGACTCGAACCCCGGATCTTTGACTTACAAGTTCAAGGCTCTACCAATTGAGCTATCCAGGCGACATCCCGGTCAGCATTACTCACTCAGACAACCTTTTAAGCAGAAACAATCAGGTCTATCATTTAGATAGCTCAACAGAAATAAGACGCTGGAAATGGAAAACACCATTAAACAATGGGAGAATGAAATACAATTAATATATATAATGACCCTCATCTGTCATGAACGAATCCGGTTAGTACCGCTCCAAAACAGAAACTTTTGGCAGCCATTTTTTTTTCCGTTTGTTTAATTCAACTTAGGAAACATACATATCATTTTCATACATGTTTTGTATCGCACATATTCTTATTTCTTTCCTATAAAACATTGAAAAACTATTCAATTGTAATGTTTAAATGTCTAAGTTAAATGTAACGATCACTGGCTATTATAAACATGAACATATAAATAGAATTATGTAACTTCATGATTATAAACAATGCAATACCAAATAAAAACAAACCAAAACTGTTGCCATTCAGAAAATACAAATTCCAAATGGACACCTTTTTATTCCGAATGAACGACTCTTTGACTGTTTCATTAAAAAAATGCTTAAAATATTTCTAAAACATATTAAAGCATTAAAAATCTTAAAATATTTGTAAAAACGCATAAAAGCCTTTAAATATTTTTATCAAACTTCATTGTTTGTTTACATTGTAAGGTATGATTGCCGTCGAGTTTAGTACGTAAATGCCGCCAGTTGATTTTAGTTTTGAAATTAGTGTAAAATGATAGTTGGGATAGAATGTTTGGTTGGGCAAGTAAAAGTCACCAGTTGAAATGAGTATTGAAAGTAGAGTAGTCTAAGGTGATAATGTCGAGTCAAGGTAAAATGTTCGGTTGAGAATGAGAAAGTCCCTAGCTGGATCCTAGATATTTTGGCGATGTTGTGGGTGAGATAGCTGGTTGGAGGTATCGAGTAGAGGTGAATTTGGGTTAGCATGGAGTGTCCGTAGTTATTGGATAGTTAGTTAGAAAATTTGAAAACAGGATCTACGATAGTCTCAAAAAAGAGTATTTTGGTAAAATGAAGTGAATCATTTTTTCTTATTATGAGGACTTTAAATACGCAAGCGAAGTGATGACGTCACTTGCCGTTCGTGGATACAAGAAAAATATTTCCTATGTTAAACGTCCAATGGATTTATCGTAAAAAATTATTAAAAATCGAGGGAAATTATTTCCCGATTTTAATCCCCATATTTAAGTTTAGATATGTATTAGTTATCATCTGCATGCGTTAGATTAAGTTGTTTTTGTTCTAAAATTGATAAAATTTTAATTTTAAATTTCAAAACTCTAGATAAAAAAAAAAAAAAACTTTTATATTCCATTGAAAACATAAACATTTCATTTCAAAGGATGATATTTACACAATAAATATCCAACTAATATACTAATTAAAAGGAAAATGATAAATATTCTATCATAATTTGAAGTGAAATTTGTTTTCAAATGTCTAAATAAAGTATTTGATATAAGATACTAATATGTTGCAGCGGAATAGATTTGATATCGGTCATCCTTGGCAGAAAAAAAAAAATATATATATATATATATCGCCAAATTATCTGGCGAATATAATTTAATTCCTTTCAAAAATCATAGTTATTTAAAAAACTTATATTAAGAGAGTAATGAATAATATGAAACAATATTTCGTACAATACATATTACGAAAATATACATCTGGCATATATATGTTTGTAGTACGTTTTTGATCGCCAAATACAAAAACGTCAAGGACAACAGAGTTTTGAAATTTAAAATTAAAATTTTGTCAATTTGACAGCAAAATAACTCAATCTAACACATGCACATGATAACTAATACATATATATACCCAAACATGGGGATTAAAATCGGAAAATAATTATCCTCGATTTTTAATAATTAAAAAAAAAAAAAAAAAAATTCCAATGGGCGATTAATATAGGAAATAATTTTCTTGCATCCACGGATGGTCAGTGACATCACACTTCGCTTGCGTATAGAACACTTAATAGAACACTGGGATGTGTTGTTGCTGTTGTGTTGTCGGGCCTATATTTTTTGTCAACCAGCAGTTTTTTTATTGTCATTCATATTTATTGATCGGGTAGAATTTTTGAAGTGAAAACTTCTTTAGGCACGTTGAGCACTTTCGGGTGAACAAAAATAATTGAATTCCCGTCATCGTCACCTGACGCTTTCCATTTGAAGCGAAAACTTTTGGGTGAACAAAAATCATTGAACTCACGTCACCGTCACCTGACGCTTTCCATCCTTGTATGATACAAATAATGTATCATACAATTAACTTGCTAATGTGACGCGTTAATAATTATATACTGTATATTGTTTTAAAATCTGGTGCGGCTCTACATGACTTCTCTCATCTCCGGACACTGTTTCTATTGCAGTTAGACCTCACAAAACCGTGAGAAAGGCCAAAGCCGCCATTTTTCTCACGTTTTTACAATCTGGTGCGGCTCTACACGACTTCTCTCATCTCCGGACACTGTCTCTTACAGATTGCAGCCGAAAACGTTGCAGTTAGACCTCACAAAACATTGAGAAAGGCCAAAGCCGACATTTTTCTCATGTTTTTACAATCTGGTGCGGCTCTACACGACTTCTCTTATCTCCGGACACTGTCTCTATTGCAGTTAGACCTCACAAAACCGTGAGAAAGGCCAAAGTCGCCATTTTTCTCAAGTTTTTACAATCTGGTGCGGTTCTACACGACTTCTCTCATCTCCGGACACTGTCTCTTAAAGATTGCAGCCGGAAACATTGCAGTTAGACCTCACAAAACAGTGAGAAAGGCCAAAGCCGCCATTTTTCTCACGTTTTTACAATCTGGTGCGGCTCTACATGACTTCTCTCATCTCCGGGCTCTGTCTCTATTGCAGTTAGACCTCACAAAACCGTGAGAAAGCCCAAAGCTGCCATTTTTCTCACGTTTTTACAATCTGGTGCGGCTCTGCACGACTTCTCTCATCTACGGACACTGTCTCTTAAAGATTGCAGCCGGAAACGTTGCAGTTAGACCTCACAAAAGCGTGAGAAAGGTCAAAGCCGCCATTTTTCTCACGTTTTTACAATCTGGTGCGGCTCTACATGACCTCTCTCATCTCCGGACACTGTCTCTATTGCCGTTAACGCATTAAATGAAATTGTAATATAATTTTTGTAGTAGAAGTTTTTATTAATGAATAAAAAAACACTGCATTTAAAAGTATTTCCTGCACAATAAAATATTTCCTGACGATTCAAGAAATACACACGTAATTGTTCACGTTTTCACTTCTGTCTGCACTCCCATAGTGCAAATGTTTTTTTGTTTTTTTTTTCAGAACGAAAATTGGTACAACTATAATATTTCCCCACAACAGAATTTGATCCCCCATGATCCCCATCATGATCTAAACATTGTTTTCAAGATTTATCGCTCACATTCCGTCATTTTTGACGGGGTTATATACTAGTTTTTAATAAAATCACACAATCAACTGTGGAAGAAAATCATATTTATTGAAATTTAATTTTTAAATTTTTCTGACTGAGTGAAAATAATGCCTGGACCGGGACTCGAACCCCGGATCTTTGACTTACAAGGTCAAGGCTCTAAAAAAAAAAAAAAAATTAAATTTCAATAAATATGATTTTCTTCCACAGTTGATTGCGTGATTTTATTAAAAATTGTATTTCATTCTCCCATTGTTTAATGGTGTTTTCCATTTCCAGCGTCTTATTTCTGTTGAGCTATCTAAATGATAGACCTGATTGTTTTTGCCTAAAAGGTTGTCTGAGTGAGTAATGCTGACCGGGATGTCGGCCTGGATAGCTCAATTGGTAGAGCCTTGACCTTGTAAGTCAAAGATCCGGGGTTCAAGTCCCGGTCCAGGCATTATTTTCACTCAGTCGGAAAAATTAAATTTCAATAAATATAATCAATAATATACAAACTATGCAATACTTTAATAATTATTCGCTATGTGCTTATATAAATTTAAAGTATTTTGCAGTAAATTCAATAAATATACTTACTAGTAGTATCAAGGGTATAAATATCTAAGAGTTTTCTCTGACTAAAGGCTAAGTTATATTTGTTGCTCCCAGCAAAAGAAACATTACTTTCAGAAATCCAAGTAAAGAAAACAGATAATGAATAATATATAATGCTGAAGCAAATGTAAACACAAATAAAGGAAGCAAGCAGCTCACGCCTTTTCTTCGCCATGTCAACCTGAAATAAATAATTTTTAAATACTTAGTTCGGAAAAAAAAAAAAATAGATAATTATGTACAGGATGGTTAAAATAAAACTAGTGGTACTCAAAGAAAACTATTTGGCATAGGTTTCTGCTACTTTCTCATCATATATTTGTTCTTATAAATTTCACTATTGCTCGACATGGTTGTAGACTGACATGCCCCACCTTATAGGTTATTCATTGTACAATTTGATGCACTTACCTTATTCTAATTTTTTGAATAATTTTATTAGGATAGTTTCGTATTTTCATGCAATTCCATACTATTTCCAATACAACAAACTCCATAATGCAACTTTATGTTCAAATAATGTTCTATTCTGCAATGGTATAAAAATCTTAAATTTCGAATAACTTATGAAATTTTGATGTTAGAATATTCAGAGTCAATGATGTTTGCCTGTATCATGAATGATATCTGTATGTTATAACATTAGCAAGTATACTTCATTAAAATTATCAATATATTACCATATTCTCTGTAATTTTTTATTTAGTTTGACTTTAATAACATTTCTTTTTACTTTTAATACTTAATATAGAGTACTTATGGTAAATATGTGACATTTAACACACTTACTAAAACAAACATTTTTTATTTATATAAGACTTCATTTGTAATTTTAAATTAATTACAAATATATTTAATTATCATATTTATCATGTAAATTTATTTTGTCGTACAAATTTGTAAATAGTTTTAAAAATCTAATCGAATGGTTGAACGAACCCATGACAATGTGTACGGACTATGAACCAGTAAAATCTTAAAATCTCTGGTCCTGCAGACCAGTGACTTAATTTTCTTAATTTCTATCCCTGGCTAGGACAAAGAGTGCGACCTGGAATCAAATTCGGCACTTCCCATATATAAGCTTTGAATATAAAACCGCTCAGCCAATGGTGGAGGAATAGAAATATTCAAGGAAAGAAAATGAAAAATTAAAATTAAGAAGTTGTACTCTGCGCTTAAGTCATAAAAGGCTTTCCAATATTAAAAACATAATGTGCAGCATTTAAATTATTTTGAGCATTCATGTTTAGAAAACTATACATATGTGTTTTAATTAAACATAAACAACGTTCCTCTGAGACTTATTGTTTCGAGCATAGGCATTTCCACTTATCTTCTCTCCAAATTTTTAGCTTCTATTTTTTCCTTTGTGTAACATAAAAAATTCCTATGATTTTGATAAGTTAGATAACCTGAATTTTGTTAAATTGCTCTATGTTATCTCTTGATGTGGAATCCTTATATTACCAATGTCCTACTGAAGGTGCGCTTAACTGTTTAGAAAAAAGGTTAAGCGAATTTCATTATTCTGACATTAAAATCAAAGTTTAACTAACTTCACGCTAACTTCATTATTTTCCACTAGGTGGCGCTGTAAGCGGCCGCATCTCGTAGTGCATTGCTACTTTACTATATTTACATACTACGAATGTAGCAGCAGCCGTTCAACAGTTAAAAGGGTGAAAACGAACTTTTGTGAGCACCCTGTAATTTATTTAGATCTTAATGAAATCATAATGGGACCTATTTCAGGCCAAGATCTTTACAACAACAACAACAAAAGTACTAAAATCGGAGCATCTCTTACAAAGTTATAAGTTAACAAACAACAACAAAAACATATGATTCGAATTAAAAATCCCCTCCTTTATGAAGTCTTTTAAAAAGACTTTGCACTAACCGATGTGACCGCTTACAGTCACCGTACTTTAAACTACATAGCATATGTGTCACCTGCTGCGAATGTGCAACGTAGTTATAATGTGCACAGTGTAGGAAATTTCGAACCAACAAATGCACGCTTTAGGCGTTCTGTTTTTAGCATTAATGTTTACAAACTGCCATTTCATAGTGAATCGACAATTATCTACAACTTTGTAATTCACTTTTATTCCCTATCTTGGACCGTTTTTGAGATAGGAACGCTAACTCCAGCGTTTTCCACCAGGTGGCGTTGTAAGCGGTTGAATCACGTAGCGTATGGCTACTTTACTATACCTACATACCACTTTTATGACAATAGCTGCAGCCGTTCAGCAGTTAAAAAAGTTGGGACTGACTTTTGCGGGTACCCTGTATTTTCGCATTGTAAATATATTACAATGGGACCTATTTTAAACCAAGAAAACAAAACAAGAAGTATCAAAATCGGAGCTTCCGTTCAGAAGTTATGAGCTAACAAACAGGGGGAGAAAAGAAAAAAAAAAAACATACGGTTTGAAAGAAAAAATTACTTATGATAAATTTAAATGGAACGGACTCGAAGAACTAATCATGAAAGATCTGTTAGCCATAATGGTATTTCAAAACTAGGGATATGTTAGGCATCTGTATGGTTTGGTATGGTGCAAAAATTTTCTGGCATAAGCTCCTAACATTACCATAATATTTTCCTTTGTCTGTTAATTAATGCTGTTAGGTTTGCACCACTACTGTAAAATAAAGAAAATAGCCATCTTTGGTGCAACGCAACTTTACTTTCGGTACATAACGGAATGTTCAAAACAGGCGCTCAACAGGTGGCGTTATCTTTTTTTTTTTTTTCTAGATTTTTAACACGGCAGCGCATAAGACAAAACTTCGTAGAAATGTGTACAATAAAAATTACTTTCCAATCATAAATGGAATATAAAAAAATAATATTTACAATAGTAATACTTAACTAAGAAAAAAATAATAGTTATATACAATTCAATATGAGTATTTTTCAAAAGAACTCGTTAATACCTTTAAAACGAACGGTTAATCTGTGAAAATTAAGAGCTTTTTTTTTTCCCTTTACACCAAAAAATTCATACAAGTATCATAAATGTTATTTTGAAATTGTCTGATATATTTATGATCCTTAAAATGGACGTTTATGCTCGATTTTGCCTTATTCTGCCATTTTAAGTAAATCGTAAATTCCAAATAACTTACGAATTTTTTAAATTGGAAAAATCATACTCTATGGTATTCATGTCAGTATCCTAAATAATATTTCGAAAGTGGTTTGACATCTTTACGAGGAAAATATTGATTGACGATATATATATGAAAATATTGATTGATAATCAAGATTGACGTTTATGTGAAATTTTGCTCTATTCTGCCATGTTAAGAAATTCGTAAATTTCCAATAACTTGCGAAATTTTCAAAGTAGCATATATATTTATAGTTACTGATGTTCATTCCGGCATCAAAACTGATATTTTAAAACTGGTCTGACATTTTTACAGTAAAAAGTTTCCATTTAATGCACGTTTAAGTGAATTTTTGTCCTATTCTCCCATGTTAAGAAAATCGTAAATTCCGAATAACTGCTGAAGTTTTTTAATTCGAATGTTGCAAATGAATAGGGTTCTTGCCAGTGTCGAAAGTAATATTTTAAAACTGATCTGACCTCTCTGCGACAATTTGTTCTTGAGATATCGTGTACACAGACTAACGGACTAACACACTAACAGACACACTACAGACAGACACCATACAAATTTTGTCATTTTCGGATTCCTCACACCTGAAAACGTGTAAAAAAAGTCAAAAAACCGAGGTCGAAAATTTTCATGATTACCTAAGTTCCCCATACCTACAGTATGATGGGGAACTAATATATACATACATTTTTCAGTTAAATAAAATTTCTGGTGGAGGAATGGCATACACTACCTTTCCATAAATGACCGGACACTTTTGATTTCAGACTTCTTTCAAATACCTCAAAAAGTACTTAAAGAATCATCCTGAAACTTCAAGAGTGTGTATAACATGTTACACCTAAATATTTCAGTCAAAGTTTTGCCCCGAAAATAAAAGAGGAACAAGTAAAAAATTGAATAAAAATGAAAATGTTTGGGATCACCCTGTAAAAAATAAGGCTTGAAATGCAATCTGGCTGTAGTATGTGATTATGGGGCTTCTTATTCTTTGTATAATTTTTTATGAGGCTACCACATATATCCATGGAGATATAACGGTTTCTTTCAAATATCCCCCAAAAAAATTGTCACTTTTTTAACTATAACACGCAAAGTATTAAATCCAGTGCAAAACTCTTTTCAGAAAACCTGCACAATATTAGACACAGCATACAGCAATCAGAATGCAAAAATATTAAATATCTAAAGAAATATGGAGTATTTTCACTAAATAATTTTTAAATGCACATGCGCTAGCTTTAGCGAAATTTCATTTGCATAATTTAATAGCCCAATGTATTGAGCTAACTATATAAATAATAAAAAAACAAAGAAGTATCGTGTAAATTCAAAAAATTGTACACGTTAGAATGAACTGTTTTTCAGTTCCTCTAAGAAACCAGTTAAACTATAAGGGGTTTTTTATTCACATTTTCATTTTAATTCAATCAATTGTAATACAATGTTCCTTGATTATAAACAAACTAGAAAAGCCCCAGTTCGGGAACGAACCGAATTCTGAATGCGGGAAGGTAGTGAATCAGCGAAGGCTTTGCCCGCTTCGCTGGTGGATACTGCATGGATACTCAGATTTAAAGAAAATGCTAAAAAGCCTAAAGAAGCAAGAGTAATGACTAATTTAACAGTTGAAGAAATTGAAAAGGCTGAACTTACGATTATGAAGTTTGTTCAGAATCAAGATTTAAATTTTAAGAAACACTTATCCTCTTTGCGTACATTTGTTGATGAAATGGGAGTCATCAGAGTCCAAACTAGAATATCAATGAGAAAAGATTCAGAAAATTTTAGATATCCAGTAGTTTTGCCAGCGAACCATAACGTAACCTATAGAATTATTGAAAATGATCATGCAGAGATGAATCATGCAGGAATACAAATTCTTATGTCAGCAATTTGAGAGAAATTCTGGATAATAAGATGCAGGAAGACCATTAGAATGATTTTGCATAGATGTGTCCAGTGTCAGAGATTCTCTTCGAAAGCTGCTGAAGTGCTAAGTTCACCCCTGCCTGAAGATAGAGTGAGAGAAGCTGGTGTTTTTGAAATTACTGGAACAGATCTTTTTGGACCACTATTCTTGAAAGATGGCAGTAAATGTTGGGTAGTTCTGTATACATGTGCAGTTTTTCGAGCTATTCACCTAGAATTGACGACTCCCTTAACAACAGAGAATTTCATACAGACCTTAAGAAGATTCATTTCACGTAGAGGACGACCTCATATCATCTACAGTGATAATGGAGCAAACTTAGTTGCAACAAGAAAAGAATTGAATGTAGATTGGGCACAGATTGAAGAATTTGCCACTATAAAAAGAATTAAATGGAAACTTAACCCTCCAGCCTCTCCGTGGTGGGGTGGATTTTGGGAGAGATTGATTTGCATTATCAAATCCATGTTGAAAAGAGTTTTAGGAAAAGCCCATTTGAACTATGAAGAATTATATACTACCATTTGCGACACAGAAAGTATGGTGAATTCACAACCACTTACTTATATATCTGAGGATACTGAAGATTTAACACACCTCTCACACCTGAAATGTTTTTGAAAGATCACCGTGAAACTGGAGTACCTGACTTGGATCTTATTGAAAGAAATAACCTGAGAAAAAGATTTGAATACCGACAGAAACTAAAAGACGATCTTCGCAAGAGATATAGAACTGAATATTTGGGATCTCTTCGAGAATTTAACGATGTAAAGAAACCTCCTAACAACAATATTAAAATTGGAGATTTAGTTTTAGTGCAAAATGACAACTTAAAACGCATTCAGTGGCCATTGGCCGAAGTGGTGAAACTCTATCCTGGTAAAGATGGACAATTTCGTGTTGCCAAACTGAAAACCATGAATGGTGAAATTTTACGACCACTACAGAGGATTTATCATTTAGAACTTAGTGATACAATTATACCCAAGAATAAAATTCAGACTTCTAGAGTTGGTAGACCTATCAAACCAGTGAAAAACTTTAATATATAAACTGACTGCAAAACTTTAAGTTCAAAAGGACTTGAATATTTTTTCTGAACTATTTTTATTTTTAAGAAACTTGTATACAATTTATTATTATTATTTTTTTATTTCACTAAGAATATTTTAGAATGTAAACAGTTTTCCTTTTTCTTTAATATTTTGTTGAGCATGTACAGAATCTTTCCATGCTCAAGGTGGGAGGATGTTGCAACATCATTGCTTTCCCCCTGTCTTTTCCGCGGCACCTGTCGCGACAGTGGAAATGCTTTTTTATTTTTCATTCTTTTGGTTTTATTAGAATACGAAGCACTTTCGAAAGTGCAGTGTTGAAAGATGTAGCCTAGATATAAGAAGGGCACTTTTACGGTGTCTTAAAATTTATTAATATGATTTAGTTAAGATAAAGAAAAGGGAAAACAAAATATTAAGTATTGAGAGAATTATTAATATGTGAATAACAAATGAATCGAAATAATTTTGAAATTAATACTTCTTGTAAATAGATCATTCCAGTGTAAATACATCATCATTTAATGGGCTCTTCCCACCGTCGTCTGCTCAATCACGTGATAGAGGAAAACGAATAATCGAATTCTGAGAATCGAATTCAATTAAATATTGTTCTTAAGAACAAAAATGTTAATATTTAATATAAAATAAAATAAAAGTAATATTGTGCATTTGTAAACAGTAGAATAGTTTTATTTGTAAATTTAATAATTTTTTAAAATCACTTTATGTGTTTATTTATTTTCATCTGTAAAAATCGATTTTTGTATGTTTTAGTGTAACTGCCACATTAACTGATCTAGCAGTAAATAATAGCTTGTTCTTGTGGAATGTTTATGGATTATAATTTGAAATTTTAATATGTTTTCATTTAATTTAATTGCATAAAGGTGTTACAACAAGTTAATTAACTTAGTTACTGGTCTAAATGGATTTATGCAGTACGATATTACACTGTCACTGATTTAAGTACCAAAAATCAGAGTATTTAAGATATTTTTCATGAACATCAATAACAAATATAAACTAAATGATGATTGTAAATGTATACAGCAAACAAAATATGATGAATAATGATATAAAATGGATTAAAAATGACGATGTATAAAAAAATAACACAGATTAAATACGATTGATCAAAAATAAGAATAGAAAATATGTTATTTCAGTAATCGCTATAGATAAACAAGACTTCGTCTGCTATTTGTTTTTCCTCTATCATGTGACCTCTGACGTCAGGTGGGAAGAGCCCATTAAATATGTCAAAAACCAAAGTTCCACAAATATTATTTTGTGTCATCGATATCCTGTTCTAACTCACTACATTTCAAGTCGGCCGAGAACAGAAGAAAGGGTGAGTACCTTTTCGATCCGCGATTGTAATGAAATGCTCGCCCTCTGGTGGGCTAAGGTGAAATTATCCTACCACTGATAGCTTTCACGCTGAAACAATGATAGAACAACAAGAAAGCACAATAATAAATACACGTGGCAATTATTACACGTGGCAATATTTACTAACAACTGCAGTTGAGGAAGCGCCATCTATCGATCATTACAAACGCGGATAATTAGTTGATGAATAATAATGAATATGATTTTAATTTTAAAGATATTTATCGCTAGTTATAATCTAATTTAAAAAGAACCCAAGAATATAAAGATTATATTAAAATCATGGTACAGCCTTAATATAGCTTACTTTGGCGACTTTTGAAATTTTATCGGCACTTCAGACAAAAATACATACTTTATATGATTATTCTTTCTGTTTCTTTCTTTTCTTTTTCCTTGCCTGTTCTTTCTTTTCTGTTTTTCAATATTTCATAATTTATTTATATTTTTGATGCGCTACTTGGCTTAAAATGGCTTTTGCAAAAGTGGAGTCCTTAGCGAAAAGTGTCCGATCTATTTCAGCATCAAAATTTTAAAAAATACCCAGGATTATCAATAAGTAAAGCTCTTTAATATAATGCTGAATTAGCTTTCATGCCAAGCGCGATTCAAAATTATACTAGTTAAACAAAAGGGGAAAAAAAATCTAAAATTGAGGTGTATACTGTGATTTTTTATGTTTTTCTCTCTCATAAGAATAATGGTCCTTTTTTATTATCATTCAGGTCGGTGTAAGTTTTTCATGTTACTATCGTAACTCATTGGTTCTTAATCTATATCGCAACATTTTGTGTAATTCTTTCCTCTATGTTAAATTCAGTTCTATATTTTAGTGTGCTGTTAATGTTTTAGTTCTATTAATTGCTAAACTTTAAGATTAAATTTTATTACGATATCTATTATATATCTACAAAAAAGACACTTAAAATGTACAAAAAAGCCAAGCTCAAAAAAAGAGAATTGATTAAAGTTGTGTCTAAAAAGGGTGTGATATCAAATTCCCAAGCTTACATTCAAATACTTATTTAATATTTCCTTTTAATTAAATTTTCACATGTGAATCAAGTGCCTTATGATATGTTGATAGAAATCCTTCTTTCCTGTACTAAATACATCATAGCGTGTTTCTGAAAAATATTATTATTTTTATTTATGTATGATGGGCTTGGCGGCCATCTTTCAAGTAATGAATAAACATTCACACAATTTGAAAGAAGTTACTTAAAATATATCTCATATAAAATTAATTTTGCTATTCCATTCAGCAGAGACGGAAATATTTCGATAACATGATTTCTTATAATTATTTAGTATTAAGTGCACTTCCATCCTATAAATGCCGGGAATAAAGAATATAAAAATTTAAATTAACGTAAAAACATGAAGGAGAGAGGGGGGGGAAAGCATAGAAGCTTCCACCCCCCGTTATATTTACCCAATTTGAATTTAGCTTCTTGGAATAAATATCTCGTAAAAATAATATGGTTATTCCATTCAACAGGGGTTGAAATATTCAGATTAAAAAAGAAAAAAAAATGCATTAAAAACATTGCAAAAGCACATCGTTAAGCACACAAGTTGAATCAATTTAAGTTTTAACAGTGTTAAATTTGGCGCACTCCCATCCTCCCATCTTATAATTATTTCTCATTGCGCAGCACTAGTGCGATATAAAACTCAATTAACCAACCAATCAACCAACTCATCCTATAATTGATGAGATTTATAGAATTCAAACTAACGTAAAACTTTGAAAGATGGCCGCCAAGCCCATCATACATAAATAATAATAATAATATTTTTCAGAAACACGCTATGATGTATTTAGTACAGGAAAGAAGGATTTCTATCAACATATCATAAGGCACTTGATTCACATGTGAAAATTTAGTTAAAAGGGAATATTAAATAAGTATTTGAATGTAAGCTTGGGAATTTGATATCACACCCTTTTTAGACACAACTTTAATCAATTCTCTTTTTTTGAGCTTGGCTTTTTTGTACATTTTAAGTGTCTTTTTTGTAGATATCATTTTTTTTTTTTTTTTTTTTTAATAGTTTTTATATTTACTGGAATTAACCTGATACTTTACATCAGATATGTCCTGGATTTCAACTCAGCTTTTGTGCCATGTTGTTCTTTGCGTTAAACTATATTACAAAGTTTTCTTTGCGTTAAACTTTCCATAATTCTCGTTGCTAGGCATTATCCATGGGTTTTCTATGCAGACTAGTATGTCGTGTCCATCACAAAACTTTCTTCTACATTTTCCTATACATATTAACGCAGCACAAATTATTTATTTTTTTCATTATGAATGCTGAATATTATCAACTCAGAGAGGTATGCACAAAATGTCCAACAGAAGTAAATTTTCACTATGCAGATGGCATCCTTTCAGTTCTAAAAAAAAAATTGTAGTATATGAGCTCCACTTATCGGCCGATAGGATTTCTATCAACATATCCTAAGGCACTTGATTCACATGTGAAAATTTAGTTAAAAGGGAATATTAAATAAGTATTTGAATGTAAGCTTGGGAATTTGATATCACACCCTTTTTAGACACAACTTTAATCAATTCTCTTTTTTTGAGCTTGGCTTTTTTGTACATTTTAAGTGTCTTTTTTGTAGATATCATTTTTTTTTTTTTTTTTTTTAAATAGTTTTTATATTTACTGGAATTAACCTGATACTTTACATCAGATATGTCCTGGATTTCAACTCAGCTTTTGTGCCATGTTGTTCTTTGCGTTAAACTGTATTACAAAGTTTTCTTTGCGTTAAACTTTTCATAATTCTCGTTGCTAGGCATTATCCATGGGTTTTCTATGCAGACAAGTATGTCGTGTCCATCACAAAACTTTCTTCTACATTTTCCTATACATATTAACGCAGCACAAATTATTTATTTTTTTCATTATGAATGCTGAATATTATCAACTCAGAGAGGTATTGTTGCACAAAATGTCCAACGGAAGTAAATTTTCACTATGCAGATGGCATCCTTTCAGTTCTAAAAAAAAAATTGTAGTATATGAGCTCCACTTATCGGCCGATAGGCATCGAGATTGAATCAGCATAATGTCTCATAATGGCCTTTTCACATATTAAGTTTTGTTTCATTATATGCAACAGAACCTTTCCTTAAATTGCGAAAATCGCTGTATAGCAGCGCCACATGTTGAGATATTGGTACAAAAGTTGATAAGCACTATAATTTGTAACAATGTAAATTTATTTGTAAATTTATGCAATTCCATGTATTAGTTACTCAGATATAGCCTTCTCTGAAATTGCGGCAATCACTGTATAGCAGCACCATGTTGAGCAATTGACACCAAATATTGATAAACGCTATTATACATCAAGGTTCAATTGCATATAAATTTATATGTAATTCTGAGCAGTAGCTCCTGATATCTAGTTGGAACAAAATTTTCGCCACACACATAGAACACACACACGCAAATAGAAATTTTCTAAAAATAGTCAAATTGTTTTCAGGAGCTGTTACAACGTGTAAATCCATTAAAAACCGAAAGTCGAAATTCATTTCAATAAAATGACAAGCGAAGCGGGCAAAGCCTGCTAGTATACTATATAGAAGGAAGTAGAAATCTTTATGCATCATAATTATCATTGCCAGATTGAATTGGAGGATATTAAAATTGGATACTATATCGTGCAATGACTTTCTTATTGTAAGGTATGAAAAATATTAAAAAATCAGCAATTCAAGCTATAGATTTGAAACAAATGTTATTCAAAAATGTATTCATTTCTGTTTTCAGGGATATAAAATTTAAAATTGTACAAAATAATAAAAGCAAAGATTCTTTGGTTAAAAAAATAACTTATAAAAAGAAAAAGCAGCTCAATTTGAAATTAATATTTTTCGGGTAAACTGAGATGAAGCAATTTCATATTTGGCGATTTATGTCTCTTTGGCGATATTTAACAGTTTTTCAGCAATTAAGATAGGAAATTTTGATTTTTAAAAGCTAAATTTTATAAAAGTTCCTAGATTAAGTAATTGTCTATCTGAAAAACCAGTTTTCAAAGAATTCTGCACATTTATGAATTCTCTAGCTTGTTTTAAAAAAAATTTCTTGAAGAAGAAATTTTTTCAAAAAGTTGTCAAAACATCTAATTTTACGCTAAATTGAAAATGCTCCCATTTTTTTACTTATAAACTTAGAAAGTTCGTTTTTATCTCAAATTAAAGATCTCGTTGATACGAATATTTTACTTTTTGTTTCATTTTACTGCGATATTTGGTTCGTCCAATATTTAAAACTTTACGGAACAAAAATTTGCCGATTTAACATGGGAAAGTTGGTTTCTGTATAATAAGCATTTAACGATCTTGGGTTATTTCTGTTGATTTTATTATTGGCGCGTTCTGCTTTGTGTTAGTGGTAGTTTGTTGGTTTTGCTTTTCTCTGAGCTTGGCTTGGCAAAACGACCGTTTCTGCTTGATATATATATTACTCTGTTTTCATGTTTTTATTTTTTTAATATGCATGAGCAAATTTTCATTTTATGCTGGGAAAAAAAAAAAAAAAAAAAAAAAAACTTACAACTTTTTGCAACAATTAAAAATTTAAATGTCCAATTTTTAAGCTATCACCAGGTTATTATTTTCATATTTTAACCCTTTATAAGGCCGTGGGAACGGGAAGTATACTTCCCACCAACTTTATTAATTTTTAAAAGTCGCATCCTATGCTTCCTAATTGATCTGGCAATTGTAAATGCCTTCATTCTCAGGAAAGTAAGTAGAAGAGATTCGGGACCTAGAGACCAATTGAGTTTTCTACTTCGGCTAGCACGACAGCTGATTTCTGGATTTTCAAGTCGTAAATGCAAATGACGGCCTGTAAGTTTCCTGAGCAGCAAGAAAACTGTTCCAGATGACGTACGATTGACTAAAGTTGGTGACCATATGCCAACTTTACAAAAAATATATAATGCAATGCGAAATAAAAATAAATGCAAAATATATGATGTCTTACCTTTGAATAGCTCCCAGTGGGCGGTGGAAAACATACTTACCACAAAAAAAAAAAAAAATCTGGTGTGAAACAACCACACAACTTCCATTACCCACTATTACACATAACATAGTATATGCATTTTTTGGAGATAATGTGATCAGAAGATATAAAAGTGACCTAAAAAAGTAGAAACCTAACATTTTTCTGTTAAGATAAACTTTATACACATGTAAAGACATATAAAACGGATTTTTTTCAAACTCGCCATTTTAACTCACTTTTAAATATGCTTTTGCATGTAATTATTGTTTCCCTGTCAATAATTGAGTTTAACCGGAAGTGGGACATCGGAAACCGGAAGTGGGACCGTAAGTCCGTATCTCAAAAACGGCTCTAACGATTTTCTTCAAATTTGCTATATAAACACTCTATTAGATGTCCTTTCGAATGATATAGTTGGTTAGTTCAGGAAAATTGATAGGCTTCCTGTATAAGTAGTTCAATTTCAGGTCTTATAAGCGCGTTCCTTTAAAAACGGCTGTACGGATTTTTTTTTTTTTTTAACTCGCCCTATTAACTCACTTTTAAATATCCTTTTGTATGTAATTATTGTTTTCTGGTCAATAATTGATTTTTTGTAAAAATTGGTATCTCAAAAACGGCTTTAACGATTTTCTCTTTAAGTCACTTTTATGTTTTCTGATCACATTATCTCTCAAAAATGCCTATAATACGTGTAATAGTGGGTAATGGAAGTCGTGTGGTTGTGTCACACCAGATTTTTACTTTCCGAACACTATAGTGAGGAAAGTATTGTAATCATGTCAAAAATCCGAATTCGAGATTTTGATGTTTCTATACGTGTTGAGGTCCCCTGAGTCCGTTTTCACTATTTTTACGATGATGTATGTATGTGTGTGTGTATGTGTGTATGTGTGTATGTGTGTATGTGTGTATGTCTGTGGGTGAACACGCTAGCGTCTAAACGCTTCGTTCGATTAACCTGAAAGTTGGTACGCATATTGTAAGTCACCATAGTACGAACCCTATAGATTTTGGTGAATCTAGCATTTATAGTTTTTTTACAGGGACACAAAGAAAAATTCTTTATCATTATGGCCTATGGGAGCAAAATCTTAAAAGTGCGATAGCACCTAAACGCCTTATTCAATTCAGCAAAAATTTTATACACATATTATAGATCACAAATACTCAATCTGTATAGATTTTGGAGAATCTAGCACTTATAGTTTTTTTACAGGGACACAAAGAAAAATTCTTTATCATTATGCCTATGGGGCCAAATTTTTAAAAATGTGATAGTGTCTAAACGCCTTATTAATCCGAGCAAAAAAATTGTACACATGTTATAGATCACAGTTGAACTAACTGTATAGATTTTGGTGAATCTAGCACTTACAGTTTTTTTACAGGACACAAAGAAAAATTCTTTATCATTATGGCCTATGGGACAAAATTTTTAAAAGTACGATAGCATCTAAACGCCTTATTGAATTCAGCTGAAAATTTATATGAGTATTATAAATCACTGTTGCACTAACTATAATCATTTTGGTGAATCTAACATTTATAGGTTTTTACAGGGACACAACGAAAATTTCTTTGTCATTATGATCTATGGGCTCAAAGTTCAGTAGCGTTAAATAAAACAACGTGTAATAGATGGAGAAAAATACTCAAACACTCTATTATGGTTTTCTCTCTTTTGTTTGTTTAACAACTACTCTTTCTTTACTTTATCTACAAAACTATTAATTACTCAATGTTCGGAAAGTCGAGTGGAGTCACTCCAGATTTTTTTTTTTTTGTTGTTGTTACAAAGTCAGTGCCTGCGACACAACTTAGTCCTTTCGGTTTTGGTCAAACCAGTAGGCACTGAAAAGGGTCCCTAACTAACTACGGCCGTGACTTACGTGTCACCACAACAGCTATCTGGCTGGCAGTGGAACAAAGATATAAATAGTGGGAGGTAAATGTAATAGAATATAACAAGGGTTATAGTTTTAAATTAAAATAAGAAGAAAAAACAAGAATTAATCGTCGATGATTAAGGCGAAGCGAGGTCGCTTTCGATTAGACGGAGAGGAGATTTCATAATCAGGCAACACCACGATGATCTCATTAGGTAAATTGTCAATAGTTTTGTAAAAATTTTCAGAAAGATGTTTAACACGTTGAGTGAAAGAGACAGTGCGAAGATCTTGGAGAATTGTAGCATTTTTAAGATATCTACAGTGGTGGAAAAAACTTTAAGACCACTGTAGAAACTTAACTACAAATGATTAATTTTCGACGGACCCTTTTTTTTAATATTATTTAATTGAAACAAAATAAAATATGTACATATATACAATAAAAACATACTTGAAAGAAATTTGGATTTCGACGTAAATTTGATTAATTATCCACATTTTTTATGGTTATATTTCTAGTAATGTAGTTTGTAATAGTAATTATATAACGCATCAACTCAAGTCATGGTGCTATCAGCACTCGTATCGTTCTCTTTCAGTGAGCACATTTTTTTTTCTTATCCTCTGACAGGTGATCCGCGACGGGGTGGCGCGCATGCGTCAACAACCACCATCGAATTTTTTTGTTTGCATTCAAGAATGAAAATCTCTTTATAAGTTACCTATACATTTAATATAGAAAACATAAGAAAAAAATATGAATTTAGAATTTAAAATACGTTTATTTTCGATATAAAGTAAAAATGTGTAATGTAATCAAATGGAACAAACTTTAAGACCAGTTTTAAAAGGGATTGTTTGCATAATGAGATGACGTCACATTTGCATGGTTTTGTGCGGGACAGTTGTTAGAATGAAAAGAAAGATTTTTTTAATCATTTAGCTGAGTGTTGAAGCAACTAAGATTATGGGTAGAGGAAAATTACTGAGTGACAGAGAAAAAGAGAAAATTTTGGCATTTCGAGAAAGTGGAATGAGTGAAAGGCAAATCGCTAGCAAAGTCAAGAGGTCTAAAATGAAATTCTCGGTTCATCAATTTCTCGCAGATCCATGCAGATATGGTACAAAAAATAGAGGAGGAAGGCCTTCAAAATTCAGGCATGAGAGTGCAGAAAATTAAAAAAGAGAGGAAACACGCGTGTTCATAAAATTAATTTTAAAAGAAAAATAACGCGCACGGAGAAACTATAGAGTTGTAACAGATGACGTCATGAGTAGATGATGTTTTTTTGCTGAGGGACAGTTGACCCCACTGACCCATTGTTTATCATTGCGGAATAGTGTTACAAATTTATTGTAACACAGTGTTGTAAATGTATTTGTGAAAGCATAAAAACATTCGACTACTACGCTTCCAGAGGCATGGAAAAATTAGCGTTGTCCTTCATAGTGATGTGGGGTGGAAAATTTTCTACTATGTTTTTCCGGAAAATTTTCCAACCAAAAAAACAATTTTTTTAGTAAATCTTTTGCATGATATATTTGAATTTTCTTTTATTAATCATAGTAATGCTATATACAGTGTGAAAAACAAAAGTTTCTGACTCATGAAGTCATCATCTGACTGATGAAGTCAGACTTTGAAGTCATCATTTAGAAAGTTACCAGATATATGTTTTGAGCAACTTGCTCGAGAAAGAGGTTATTTATTATAATACAAGAGATCTATGGTTGCTAATCAGAATTCTTAGGTCACCTTATGGTCTCTGGTTCTGAGAGTGACTCAGAAAGTTAGGACATTTTCATAATCTTCGTTAAATATTCAATTTTAAAAAAAATATTGCTTTAATTATAAAATTGGCATTGTTGAAAATTTCAGAGAAAAAACCTTTATAAAAACATAATTATATTTTTTTAAATCATTTTTTAAAACTAATTTCTGATGTGGGAAAAAAAAATTATGCGAGCAACAGGAAATACAATTAATTGCCTAAATACATAAACAGCAAGATTTCAGGGCTGCCACTCAATGAAGAGTCCAAAAATAGTCGCTTTAGTAGCCTTTCATAGAAAAAATAGTCTCCTAAATAAGTCTCCTGAAGCAGAAAATAGTTTTCGTTTTACTCCCCCCCCCCCCCCAATTTCTTCTTTTATCCAATATTAATGTTATGATTATATAAAAAAATCGGAATGATTAAGCAGTAATTTTCACTGATGTTAAAAAAAAAAAAAACCTGAGTATTTTAGATTACTGAAATATATATACATATATATACAGGGTGTTTATAAAGTCCCGGACCCATTTTGATGTTTAATAACTCATAAAATAATGAAGATATAAACAAACTTATGGCATTTATTGATGGAATAACTCATATATTTTCTTTTCAGGTTTGAATATCTTTACTTTTGTAAATATCGTCTGCGCGTGTGGTTAATTTCAGATAATTTCATTTTCCAGTCTAAATATCTGTACTTTTCTAAATATCGTCTGCTTATTAATTGCATTTTTCTCTCTTTTGTTTTTGGCAACTATTGCAATGTTATGTTTACTTTTGATGTGTTTGTTCTATGTAGTACTTTTGTATGTGATGTTTTATTCCAGCGGATATTAAGGAGAATGCATACACCACAAGAGAAAGCATAGATTTTATGGTGGTACATAGAAACGAAATCGATAGTGCAAGCACAGAGAAATTGCAGAAGAATTTACCAAAAAGATCCTCCATCCAAAAGCAGCATCTTGCGGTGGAAAAATAATTTTCTAGAAACTGGAAGTATCGCAGATAAGATACGTTCCGGACGTCCCTGCACAAGTGATTTTGATGTTGACCGTGTCAGACAGACATATTTTCACAATCCTAGAAGATCTGTGAGATCAGCGGCAAGAGAATTGGTTATGCCAATTTCGACGGTGTACAAGGTTATTAAGAAAATATTAAGACTGCATGCATACAAAGTTCAAATTGTTCAAGTTTTGGAACCAGACGATAGGCCTAGGAGGATGGCCTTTGCAACAGATATTATAAGGAGGATAGGAGATGATGCTGATTTTCTAAAGCGCATAATGTTCTCCAACGAAGCATCCTTTCATGTTTCTAGCATTGTTAATCGCCATAATGTGCGCATATGGGGATCTGAAAACCCCTATGAATACCGTGAGACACAAAGGGATTCCCCAAAGGTTAATGTGTGGTGTGGACTAATGCACGACCGAGTCATTGGGCCTTTCTTTTTTACAGAAAAGACGGTCTCATCAGTCGTATACTTAGACATGTTGGAAAACTTCGTATTTCCACAACTAGAAGAGCTTCAGCCACATGTCTTTTTGCAACAAGATGGTGCACCACCTCATTGGGGTACCATCGTTCGTAGTTCTTTGAATGACCATTTTCCAGGAAGATGGATTGGGCGAGGAGGTCCAATTCCTTGGCCACCCAGATCCCCTGATATAACGCCGCTGGACTTTTTCCTTTGAGGATTTGTAAAGGGCAATGTTTACAGGAGGAGAGTGTCGAACATTGATGACCTAAAAGTCAGAATTACAACCCAGGGTGTCTACTGACTTGACAGAAAAAAAATTCATGACCTCAAAAAAATTTTCATGACCTTTTTTATCGACATATTTATATCGACCTTTCTTTTTAAATTAACATATTCTTTTTTTTTTAATCGATATATCACCTAGCTTTATTTTTAAAATTATTGTTTAACAACAATATTAACTGTTACAAAAAAAAAAAAGAAACTGAAATTTTTTTTTTTTTTTTTTTTAGCAATCTAAGTAAATAGTAATGGAAATCAATCTAAAACAGACATATATAACTACATACATATGTACACTATTTGTACAATGTTATAATATTGTAATTATTAGTTTTGGGGGGGATTTGAAAATTGTCATTTATTTTTCTTGCATTAAGGAGAGGAATATATGTATTAAATTTTTTTTTCAAATCTACAATTTTTTTTCCCCACCGAAAACACTAAGAATAGAAGAATAGTATTATTAAACCAAAAAAAGTATATAACTATACACCAAAAAAAAATTTCAAAAACTGGCGAACAGTCAATAGAAAGAAATTAAAACTTCTTCACACACCATAAATTTTAAATTAGCACAACCGGTTTCGAAAGGACGTAGCCTTTCATCATGAGGTTCAAACACGTGCTACTGCCTTGGAGGCAAAAGCAAGACTGAAAGCAGGGCAAAATCCAGAGGGGGAGTTCATTAACAAAGTTCCTGAAGAAAATTACATTGTTAATCTGTCTTCACATAACTGCCCAACAAAATAAAGTGTTAGAACTCGGTTTAAATTTTTCCCAATCTTGTAAACCTTCAATTTCTAAATTAATTGCTCCCATTGAGGCTTCTTTAAAATATAGTAAAATATCTACCTCTCAAAAAGAATCTCTGCGCCATATTCTTGCTGATTGCATTTCTTCCAATAATTCCAATTATAAATCTAATCTTTCTAAATCTGAAAGGGTTGCTCTTAAGGAACTTAAATCTAATCAAAATCTTGTCATTACTAAAGCAGATAAAGGTGGCCAGATTGTTCTCATGGACAAAACTGATTATGTTGATAAGTTAATTCTCTTTTATCTGAAGGACCTTATACTGAAATTAAAAAAGACCAAACTAAATCTCTTCTAAGCTCTGTTCAAAAAGCTGTTAAAAATTTCATCGTTCTTCATGACAATACCAAATTCTCGGTTTCCCCATCTTCAGCAATTTGTGCTCGTTTTTATGCTTTACCTAAAGTTCACGAAAATAATGTTCCCCTCAGACCTACTGTTTCGAATATTGGTACTGCTACTTATCCCCTCTCTACATTTTTAGCTTCTATTTTTTCTCCTTTATGCAGCACTAATAGTCATATTATAAAAAATTCCTATGATTTTGTTATGAAGTTAAATAATCTGAATCCTGTAAATTGCTCAATGTTATCTCTTGATGTGAAGTCTTTATTTACTAACGTCTCCACTGAAGGTGCGCTTAATTGTTAGAAAAGAGGTTAAGCGAATTTCATTACTCTGACATTGAAATCAAACACTTTGTCAATCTAACTAAACTCTGTGTTTCCCAAACTACTTTTGAATTTAATAACAAATTTTATATACAGTGTGATGGTTTAAGTATGGGTAATCCTTTATCTCCTATTCTTGCCGATATCTATATGCATTATTTTGAGGAAAAATTATTAAAGATTTTAAATTTAAAATGCTGGTTACGTTACGTAGATGACACTTTCATTCTTGTTGAAAATCCGTTTGATGTTTCTGCCATTCTTAATATTGCTAATGCTATTGATCCCCATATTCAGTTTACCTTCGAGTTAGAAAATTGTAATCAACTTCCCTTTCTTGATGTTTTAGTTACTAGGTACGATTCTTCTTTTAAAACCTCTGTGTACAGGAAACCTTTCTCTGTTTCTAACCCTCCCCATGCTCTCTCTAGTCATCCGGCTAAACAAAAAAAAAATTGGCACCTTTTACACTTAGGTGTGTCGTACCCTTAAAATTTGTTCTGATACTTCTTCTCTTAAAGAAGAACTCAATTATTTAAAGTCTGTTGCTATTAAAAGAGGTTTTAGACCTTCTATAATTGATAAAGCTCTCAAAACGTTCAGTAGGGCAACTTATAATTCTACTCTTTCCATTGATGATAAAAATTAAACCTGATAATCTTGTTGTCTTGCCTTTTTATCCCCCCTTATGTTTTAAATTAGCCAAAGTTTTGAAGCGTTTCAATTTTCATGTTATTTTTAAACCTGTCAATAAATTCCAATTCCCTTCAACCAAATCCTCTGTTCCTGAACTTCATAAGTGGGGTATCTATAATGTTCCTTGTAATAATTGTGATTTATCTTATATTGATCAAACTAAAAGAAATCTTGAATGACGTTTACGTGAACATTCTCGGTATGTTGTTAATATCAAGAAATTTCTAAATCTTCTATTGCGAAGCACAGTTGGGAATTTGATCATAGTTTTAATTTTAAGAGTGCCAAAATTATCTTTCATGCCAAACGCGTTTCCGAACTGGATTTTTTGGAAAATTTATCTATTTACTTTAACCCTTTGCCGCTCAGTGTTCCACTACATGGAACACCTAACTTCGCTAGCTTCTGCAACCGTTAAATTCAATTGCAAATGCATAAAAATAGGTTTATTTTTTACTTTGAACTTGTCTTTTCATCCTTAGATGGCACCAGTACACAAGGCAATCCATGATATTTAGCTGGGACGAGTTATTTTAAACCCTCGTATTTACAAGAAATTTTGTATATTTTTTTTTTGTGATACAAAAAAGATTGCTTGAAAAAAGATTTCTATGTTATATCGTTGGCTGTACTCTAAATTATTTATTCTATATTAATTTTAATATTTTATACAGGAAACATACGAGGAATCGCTGAATAAAATAAGGTGTTCCATCTCCTGGAACACTGCGACACTAGCGCTTTTCATTTTATGCAACCGAAAACAATGATGAGAGAAGACAGCTGTCTTTACGTGCTCTGTTTTCCTCTGTTTCGAGGGAATGACGTCAAGCTATAAGATGCTGCAAGAAAGGGTTGGTTGTCTATTAAAAAAAAAAAAAAAAAAAATCGCACAAAACTAGTTTTATGTGCAAAACCTACAATGTTGGTTTGTGCTTGTACCAAAAGAGTTTGACGTGATTCCAAAAATTTTATGAAACTAAAAAATAGACTAATTGTAAATATTTTTGCACATAGGACCTATATATATGTATACTAACTGTAAATATAAAATTATTTCATAAAAAGTCATATTAAAGAAGATTTTTTTTTTTTTTTTTTTTTTTGGGGGGGGGGGATGGGGTGTAGAGTAGCAGGCCTCCCGTGATGCACCATGGGTCATGCTAAATCTACTACACAGGTATAATAAAGTGTTTTTTAATTCAAATGCAAAATCTTCTACATATTTACGTGCTTTACTGCGATGCTCTTAGAAGCACTTTTCAGAGCTCTAGTGGCGCAATGTTCCAGCTGATGGAACACCCACAGATTCAAAACGGTAAGTACTATCTTTATAAAATTATACATGTGTACTCCTTTAGACCTAAGTAGGTAGCCTACAACTTTTTTTGTTGAAATTCCAACTTTAAAGGGTAGTGCGCTGTAAAGGGTTAATAGTGATAAAATTGTCAATGAAAAATCTGATTCCACTTTGCTGTCTACAGCCTGGAAAAATTTGTTTAATTCAATTAAATAATTTCTTTCATTATGTTTATAACATAATATTAGTTATAATAAAATAATTCTAATAAAAAAAAAAGATAATAATAATTAATTGATAAATTTTATTAAATTTACTTATTAGTTTAATATTATTTAAATAAAAAAAAATTGATTTCTCCTTCTCTCCCTCCCCTTTTTACTTTCTTCTATATTCAATAGAAGAAAGTATTGGATTCGTAAAAATTTTCGACCTCGGGTTTTTGATGGATTTACACGTTTTGAGAGCTGTAGAACGCGATTTGACCATTTTTAGAAAATGTCTGTCTGTCTGTGTGTGTGTGTGCGACAAAATTTTGTGGCAACTGTATCTCAGGAACAACAGCACAGAATTTCAAACAAATTGATATGTAGTTGCACCTTGACATAAATGAGTGCCTATCAACTTTTGGTAAAAATTGTCTTACATGTTGCGTTGCCATCCCGCTTTTTCTAAATTTTTAACTTGGTGATATAGGACAAAATTTTGTATAAATGTGCATAAAGAGAATTATTTTTTAGTAATCATTATGAAATTTACAAGAATTATTTATAATAAAGATAGTCAACTGGGAAAAATTTTTTGTACGTGTAGGAGCCTCGCCACCCCCCCTGGGGGGGAAGTCCCCCCTCGAGGGGAGTAAATTTTCAAGATGGGTATCTTTCGAAAGGTCTCGTCAATACTTTTAAAACAAATGGTTGAACTATAAATCTGTGATAATTTAAAACAAAGTTATCGATTTTTTTTACTTTTAACAAAAAAAAAAAAAAAAAAAAAAAAAAAAAAAATCGTTTTTTTTTTTTTTTTTTTTTTTTTTAACGAAATTTAACGAAATTTGGTATTTAGACATAAACTGGTGCTGATTAGATTTGGGGATCAGTCGCTCAACAGTTGGCACTGTGATTGTATTTTTTCTAAATTTTTAACATGGCAGTATAGGACAAAATTTCATATAAATGTACATAATGAGAGTTATTCTTAACCTGTGATTGTAAAACTAATATGAATTATTAGTAATAGTAGTAGTTAATTAAGAAAAAAAATTTTGTGCATGTGGGGGCATCGCTTCCTCCCCCCCTCCTGGGGGAAAGTACCCCCGGGCGGGGGAGGGGGGGGGGATAAAGTTTCAAGACGGGTATCTTTCGAAAGATCTTGTTAATACCTTTAAAACAAAGTTATTGATTTTTTTTACTTTTAAAGAAAAAAAAAAAAACGGATTTTTTTTTTTTTTTTTTTTTTTTTTTTTTTTTTTTATATTGTTACTGAGTGAGTTTGTATAGGAAAATATAGAAGAAAGTCTTGTGGTGGCCACAACATACTAGTTTTGGTGTGTGTGTTCCTCTCTGATTGGTCCTGCCCTGCATGATGCTTCCTTTTGGTTGTTTGTTGTTGCTCCTCCCCCTCTGGATTTTGCCCTGCTTTCAGTCTTGCTTTTGCCTCCAAGGCAGTAGCACGTGTTTGCACATGATGAAGAAAGGCTACGTCCTTTCGAAACCAGTTGTGCTGATTTAAAATTTATGGTGTGTGAAGATGTTTTAATTTCTTTCTATATAACTATACATCTCAAACTTTGCATTTCGATGTCTTTCCTATACTTGAAAACAGAATACATTCTGAATTAGAAAAAAATTAGTTCATTCAGTTATACATTAATACTCTTTTGATTAACAAAATATTTTGAGCATACATATATTTTAGAAAATTTAAATGTTAAGTAAAAAATTTTCAATTTTTTTTTTTTTTTTCTTATGGGGGGGGGCAACAAAAGTTAGAATGCCTGTAGAGTTTTATAGAAGATAATTTTGTTTTTTAAAGATACAAATATATGAGGTTTATAATCATGTTTGTATATTTAAGCTACTAAATAATAGCAACCTGAAAATCGACATGAACCCATAACAGAGAATTTTAATGACTCACACCCGACTCAAAACGTAAAATGAAAGTTAATAATTCATCTAAAAATCTTGCAATTTAACTTACAAAGTAAATTTTTATTGCTATACAACTGGTAAATAATTTAAAATGTAATTACTAATGCACCAAGTTAAAAGTTTAAAAATCTGAAAAATGGATAAACAATTTTTAAACATTTAGTGTGTTGTGTACTTCAAGTGTACAAAATGTGCTTCAAGTTTAGTTATAAGTACAAAACTTTGAATAAACACCATAAAATGCAATAAACTCGCAACATTTGTTTTGTGTTGAAAAAAACACGACCATTCATCAGGCGGTGCACACGAGTGCTACAAGCAAAGCAACAATGCACCAAAGGATGCATTGCCGAATTATGTTTTTGCCCGTTAAAGAAATTATTTTGAAAAATATTCTCAAATCGACCCGATTCTATAGGGAAAAAAATTCAATCAACTCGACCCGAACTGCAAGAGAAAAAATTGTTTGACCCGACCAGTGAAATTGGGTTACCTGAACCAATACGTGACTCTTGCCGACAGTCGAATTTCATGACCTGTTCTTAACTTTCATGACCTATTGCTGAATTTCATGACCTTTTCATGACTTTCATGACCCATTGTTGATTTTCATGACCTTTTCATGACTTTCATGACCTAGTAGACACCCTGCAACCGCAATAGCCTATGTGGATGCCGACATGCTTGCCGCTACCTGGCGTGAAATTGACTATCGAATTGATATTCTCCGTGCGACGAAGGGGGCACACGTGGAAGTTTCATGTTATTAATTTTAATCTTAGCACTTTTCTAATACAATATTTAAAAAAATACAGACCATAAGAGGTTATGTTTCTACTGATTGTGACAGAATTAGAATATATTTGAATTGAGCTAAACAAGGTATATTTAAGTGCGAGAAAGATAAATTTCAATTTTCCAGATATTTACAATTAAATTTTTCTGAATTTTAAAAGACAATTCACATTTTCCATGAGATTTCTGCTAGGTTGGAGATTAAAACTTTAATTCTCTCAGCTCATTAATTCTAAAAAGTATTTGAAATTTAGAATTAATGAGCACCAACGGAATCTTCTTAATGAAGATATTTCTAAACCATCTATTGCTTCCCATTGCTGATTTGTTGCTATTTTTACGAAGCTTTTCAGATCTTTAAAAATTAAATAAATAAAAATCTTGTTAATTTTTCTTCAATACTCACATAACTTTCTCTTGCTAAGTTTCTTTTGTTTCCTCCCCTTTCCCTTTTTTCCCCCCTATGGTCACATCTATTTATTTATTTATTTATTTATAATATTTTTTTTTTTTAATCTTGTCACACCAGTATTTATACTGATTCTCAGTCTTATTTATTTTACTTTGTGCATTGCTGCTTTATTTGCTACACTTTACTTTACTCTTTGCCTAATGAAGGGTCATGGTACTATTTTGATCTGAAACAAATGTAGTTTTTTTATTTTTTTTATTTCTATGAAAGTAAGTCACTTTATTTTTACATAGAGAAATGGTTTTACCCTTAAGCACAGTATTTTGCTGCTTAGAAACATGCAAACATCAACAAGGAGACATGTTATGAAAAATAACATTGCAATGACAAAAGTTTCACCTTTTCATGATATACAGTGAGCGGGTAAAGAAGTAAATAGGAGAAAAAAAAATCATTTTCTTTGACCAAACACTAAAATGAAAAACCTTCTTAATGTAAAGGCCTATAAGTAATGTAAAGGCCTATCTAACTTATGAAATTAGCCTTAAAAAAAAAAAAAAAAAAAAATGCTAGCTGAAAAGTTATATTTTTGCCGCAAGTTGTTGAAACAGAAATAATTCACTGCTAATTAACAAAATTTATATTTAATCGCAATTACATACTGAAATATGCAAATACTTCTTTTGATAATTAATAAAATTTGTGCATTCATCAATGCTGATTACCAAAATGTATTATTACTAGCAAATCCAAGCGAAATTTTTGCAATTTCTTTTTATTTACCTATAAAATTTGAAACTTGTAAGTCTTATACCAATTTCATCACTCAATTTAAATTTTAATCCATCAGAAGCCAAATTATTATTAGTTTTTGTAGGATGAAATGCTAATGATAGTTAAACCAAATCATCCAAAGAAAAGTTTCAAAATAAAATTCATGTTTGACAACCCAGTTTTCATATTTCCCCAGGCAGGATACCTTTAGTATAGGACCCCATTGGTGATTTTTAAATTTTTGTCGTCATGTTGGTGATGCCTTTTAAATTTTTATTTTTATTATTATTATTTATTCATTCTGGCATAATTTTTTGTAAAAAAAAAAAAAAAATTATATATATATTAGCACCTATTTTGATTATGCTTTTTAATTATTGCATTTTTTAGTCAAGTTATGACAAAAGTTCCTATTTTACCATGTTTTTATTAACTTGAATTCTTGTTTGTTTGTCTGGTACAAATCTTGTAATCGATTTTTAACTAACTTCCCTATTAGCTAGACATTTGAAACTTTCAGAATAGCTCAGAACCCGATGACAACACACACTTCGAAGCCCGATTTTCGAATTTTTGTTAGTTTTCTTTTAATTAATTAAAATATGAAAATAATAACCTCCTAATAGCTTTTAAAATAGACATTAAAATATTAGCTATAATTTAATTCTTGCCAAACAAATTTACAAGTTCATTTTCTTTCGACATAAAAATAAATACATCTAATTAAATGTGAACGTTAAAAAATTGTAAAAAGTTAAATTATGCATTTCACAAAAATTGACGTCATTATCACTTTAAAAATCTTATACACATTGATAAAGTGCTCATGTAGTTCTATAGCTATGATTCAACAGAAAATTTAAAAACATGGTATATAAAAAGGTTTTTTTTTTTCTTTTCTTATAATTATTGTTCATATATCTAAAGTATTGTTAGGTTTAAAATGATGCTTGCAAAGATTGTAAAGATGCAACTTTAAAAACAGATTTTTCTATAAAATGTCATCAGACAAATGTTGTCATTTGTTTAATTAGATCACTGAACTGAGTCCATGTGCTTAAACATTGCTTATGTATTATTATTATTTTTTAATAAATTATTTTTATAGGGTGATTTTGTACAGAAAAATATATAAGAAAGTCTTGTGGTAGCCACAGCATACTAGTTTACATTCGTTTTCATAGCTCATTCCCAAAATATTATTTAGCCCCAAATAAAAAAAAATTTCTTTTCCAGCGCCCGATTGAGGAAATATGTCATGATTTGCGTATGATTATTTAAAAAGGAATCTTTTACAAAAAATGTTTACTTAAGATAAAGTTTTGAGAAGGGTTAATTTTGGACCAGGATTTGTTTTTAAATATAACCTCAGAAGTTGTTCTTTTTAGTTGCTAAATGTTTAAAATAGTTGCTTAAATTTTTCAACTGATACCAAAATAGTTGCTTTTGCCTATATTTTGGCTAAAATAGTCACTATAGTTGCCTTTCCTTCAAAATAGTCTCTTTAGTTGCCTTTTTAGTCGCCAGTGGCAGCCCTGAGATTTTGATTAAAATTTAAGGAAATCAAACAGATAAAATGAATCACATCATATCTTGTAACTGGAAGTTCAGTTGAAATAACTCAATATTTCTATTTTTTTTAAATATCCGAAATTGATTTGTACTTGAAAAATCTCATAAAGGTGTAACATTTAAAGTTAAATAACAATAATAATAAAAAAATCTCAAACTTCCAGATTAATTTTTTTAATAGAGGATTACATCCATTTTCCAATACTACCAACTATTAAAAAATATAATTTTGTGTTCGTAAACTAAGCTTAAAAATAGAACAAATCAAAAATAGTAAAATTTACCTTGTACAGTCGGCAGCAAAATTATTGATGCGCTAGCAATAATTTCTATTTAAAAGATGTGCCCCTAATACTGTTTTGTTAAGTAAATATTTATCGAATCATGATCTTAGTTTTATAATGTTTATAAAAAAGTAAGTTCATGATAAAAAATAGCGATCAAAGTAAAGGAAAAAAAAAGAAAGAAAAAGAAAAATACGGATGTGTGTTTCAATAATTTTGCTGCCACTAGCAGCTAAACCCCATATTATTCTAAACAGAAATTCGTTATGATAATTACCTCTATTATTATTATTATTATTATTATTATTATTATTCTGTTTAGTTTCAGAATATTCACAGTTGTTAAATTTGTTCTTATTTTTCAAAAAGTTTTTTTTTTTTTTTTAATGTTTTATTTTGAAATTATAAAATGCAAAAAAGAACTTTCATCATTTTTTTCCACTTTGTAATTTCAGTATGAAGCATTAAAAATTAAATAAATAAATTTTGGGAAAAATAAAGGCAAATTGAATTTTTGTAGATTTTTTTTTTTTTTTTTTTTTTTAATAATGAAAACAGAATTAAAAAAAAAAAAAATTATGTATTTAGTTTTATTTTACAAAACCTTCGTAAATTAGAGATTGAAAATTTTCAGTTTCAAAATTTTCCGGAAAACTCACATCTCTAGTCCTTCAGCAAAGTACGGTTGCTAAGAAGAAAGTCACGTGGTTGTTAGAACTCTATACAAATGTACGTTTATAAAATTTATTTCAAATGAAAAAGTAATGCTCACAGGAAAAAACTATACAAAATATTTTAAAAGTGACAAATTAAACTAAAGGAATAATGCACATCAACACAATAAAATATGTGTTTAAAAAAAAAATAATAATCTGGTGTGTCACTCACACGACTTTCTCTTACCCTGAAATTTAATACTATAAATTACAGGTTGCAGATTAAGAGGTAAGATAACGAGAACTGTCATGTAAACCTATGCTAAACAATTCAAATTAGGCTTCAGAAGAGTTTTATACGATAATTAGTTCTGTGTGAGGGGGGGCTACGGCCCCCCTCGACCCCCCGTTTCATTAATGAACCTACATTTATATAGAATTTAATTCGGTTATTAAAAAATAATTCTGTTTTTAAAAAATAATTTATTAAAATTATTATTTAAAAAAATTATTTTTTATGATAATGCAGACGATTTCCATATTAGAGAGGTAGTGTAACACTAAATATCCAAAAAAAGTCCATTTTACTCTCAATATTAAAAAAAAAAAAAACAATTTTTCTAAGTTTTTTTTCCGTTAAAATTAAAAATAATCTGGTGTGTCACTCACACGACTTTCTCTTACCCTGAAATTTAATACTATAAATACAGGTTGCAGATTAATAGGTAAGATAACGAGTACTGTTATGTAAACCTATGTTAAACAATTCATATTAGGCTTCTGAAGAGTTTTATATGATAATTAGTTCTGTGTGAGGGGGGCTACCGCCCCCCTCAACCCCCCGTTTCATTAATGCACCTACATTTATATAGAATTTAATTCGGTTATTAAAAAATATTTCTCTTTTTAAAAAATAATTTATTAAAATTATTATTTAAAAAAATTATCTTTTATGATAAGGCAGACGATTTCCATATTAGAGAAGTAGTTTTCCACCAAATATCCAAAAAAAAGTCCATTTTATTCTCAATATTAAAAAAAAAAAAAAAAAAAAAAGTACGATTTTTTTTTTTTCAAAGTTTTTTTTCGTTAAAAGTAAAAAAAATCGATAACTTTGTTTTAAATTATCGCAGATCGATGGTTCAACCATTCGTTTTAAAGGTATTTTCGAGCTCTTTTGAAAGATACCCATCATGAAAATTTACTCCCCTCGAGGGGGGACTCCCCCCCCGCGAGGCTCCTACATACACAAAAAAATTTTCCCAGTTTACTGTTTCTATTACAAAAAATATATATTTGTTTCATTTGGTTTAGTGCAGTCTATAGACGTTAAACTCTATTTTCCTGCAATTTCCCCCATAGACGTAATGTATTAGAATTCTCTTGATTGTCCCTGTACACGAACCATTTGCTTGATCTTAACGAAAAGCTTACTGTAGCATCCCTATATGATACACATTTAGAATACCAAGTTTGAACTTTCTGCCATAATTTGTTTTTGAGATATGCTGATAACAGACAGACACACACACACAGACACACAGACCATTTGCTAAAAACATGATTTTCGTATTCAGGGGACCTCAAAACGTGTAAATATAACAAAATCTCGCGTTCGAAAATTTGAGCAAAAAACAATACTTTCTCTACCTTATGGGTAAGAGAAAGTAAAAATCTATAACTTTGTTTTAAATTATCACAGATTTATAGTTCAACCATTCGTTTTAAAGGTATTCGCAAGCTCGAGGCGAGGCTCCTACATACACAAAAAAATTTTCCCAGTTAACTATCTCTATTACAAAAAATATATGTTCGTTTCATTTGGTTTAGTGCAGTCTATAGACGTTAAACTCTACTTACCTGCAATTTCCCCCATAGACATAATGTATTAGAATTCTCTTGATTGTCCCTGTACACGAACCATTTGCTTGATCTTAACGAAAAGCTTACTGTAGCATCCCTATATGATACACATTTAGAATACCAAGTTTGAACTTTCTGCCATAATTTGTTTTTGAGATATGCTGATAACAGACAGACACACACACAGACACACAGACCATTTGCTAAAAACATGATTTTCGTATTCAGGGGACCTCAAAGCGTGTAAATATAACAAAATCTCGTGTTCGAAAATTTGACCCAAAAACAATACTTTTGTTGAAAATGTATTATTATATCTATTATTTATTTTATGAATATTATTATTATTGGATGGCAACGTTAGTTAAAAAAATATATATATGATACTTGGTCTCGTTTAATCGAGAGCTCGTGTGTATTAAAATTTTTAGAATAAGTAATTTACTGTTTTAGAGCAGTAGGTTTTTCCATTGGGAATAAAGTTTTTTTGTATTTTTTAAATGATTTCTTTTTGTAAATAATATTCAACGTAGCTGTGTTCTTTTTTACTGATATTTGAATTTTAAGAAGAAACGCAGTACGTGTTATTCAATTGAGTAGCCGCTTTGAAGATAAAAGTGTGAATATTTCATTTACTGGCGTCCGTAGATAACACTAGTTTTTAGAAAGCAGAAGAAAACGGTGTTTTTTTCTTAAGTAGCTTTAACATTTGTGGCGTCTGAGCGACAGGAAGTAGCAACATGTTTCAAGCAATAAAAGGATTTAAGAAAGATGATTTGATATATGTGGCGTCTGAAATTGGCGAAGAAGTACCAGCCAATGTTACTATTTCAGGTTTAAAAAATATTATATTGAACAGTGAAGAATACAAGAAAGATGCTGAATTTGTTCAAGTACTATTAGGAAATTCTGTTGCCGAGCGAAAATTACAAGAGCAAGAAGAAAAAATGAAACAAGATAAGGAATTTGAAAAAATGAAACAAGATAAAGAATTTGAATTTGAAAAAATGAAATTTGAATCTGAAAAAATGAAAGTTGAAGCTGAAAAGGAAATCGAGCTCGCTAGAATTCAGGCTCAAAGTCGAGGTGAATCTGTTCCACTAAATTATGTACTTGATTTAAGCAATTCAAAAAGGAAATTTACGTTGCCAAGATTGGAATTTAAACAATTTGGCGATGACTTAAAAGATTGGCTTCCTTTTTGGAGTCAATTTGAGCAGGTGCATAAAGATGAAGATATCGCACCGAAAGATAAATTTCAGTATTTAGTGCAAGCCACGGTTGCTGGTTCCCGTGCAAGAGGAGTAGTTGAAAGTTTTCCGCCAACTGGCGCCAATTATGAAAAAGCGATCGAAAGCCTGAAATCTTGCTTTGGAAGAGAGGACCTCTTAGTCGAAGTATACGTTAGACAGTTACTAAAATTAATTATTTCTGTTCAAATTAAGGAAATGTTTTCATTAACTTCTCTGTATGACAAACTTGAATTGTATCTACGTGCATTGGAAACATTAGGTGTAACCACGGATAAATGTGCATCTATATTGTATCATCCCATGGTTGAATCTTGTTTCCCAGCTGATTTTTTAAAGGCTTGGAATCGTAGTAACATTTCTCATTCAAACACTGATGCTAAAGAGAAGTTGAATAATTTAATGGAATTTCTCAAGAAAGAAGTTGAAGGCGAAGAAAGGATATCTTTGGCAGTAGCTGGTTTCGGTTTAGGAAAGAGCCAAGAGAACAAACCTTTAAAAATCTTGAGTGACTCCACTCGACTTTCCGAACATTGAGTAACTAACAGTTTTGTAGATAAAATAAAGAAAGAGGAGTTGCTAAACAAACAAAAAAGAGAAAACCATAACAGAGTGTTTGAGTATTTTTCTCCATATATCACACGAGGTTTTATTTAACGCTACTGAACTTGAGCCCTTAGATAATAAGGATAAAGAATTTTTCGTTGTGTCCCTGTAAAAATCTATAAATGCTAGATTCACCAAAATGCTTATAGTTAGTGCAACAGTGATTTATAATATTCATACAAATTTTCAGCTCAATTGAATAAGGCTTTTAGATGCTATCGCTGGTCTCATAGGCCATAAAGATAAAGAATTTTTCTTTGTCTCCCTGTAAAAAAACTGTAAGTGCTAGATTCACCAAAATTTATACAGATTGTGTATCTGTGACCTATAATATGTGTATAAAGTTTTTGCTCAATTAAATAAGGCGTTTAGATGCTATCGCACTTTTAAAAATTTGGCAAAGAATTTTTCTTTGTGTCCCTGTAAAAAAACTGTAAGTGCTAGATTCTCCAAAATCTATACAGATTGAGCATCTCAGGGCTGCCACTCAATGAAGAGTCCAAAAATAGTCGCTTTAGTAGCCTTTCATAGAAAAAATAGTCTCCTAAATAAGTCTCCTGAAGCAGAAAATAGTTTTCGTTTTACTCCCCCCCCCCCCCCAATTTCTTCTTTTATCCAATATTAATGTTATGATTATATAAAAAAATCGGAATGATTAAGCAGTAATTTTCACTGATGTTAAAAAAAAAAAAAACCTGAGTATTTTAGATTACTGAAATATATATACATATATATACAGGGTGTTTATAAAGTCCCGGACCCATTTTGATGTTTAATAACTCATAAAATAATGAAGATATAAACAAACTTATGGCATTTATTGATGGAATAACTCATATATTTTCTTTTCAGGTTTGAATATCTTTACTTTTGTAAATATCGTCTGCGCGTGTGGTTAATTTCAGATAATTTCATTTTCCAGTCTAAATATCTGTACTTTTCTAAATATCGTCTGCTTATTAATTGCATTTTTCTCTCTTTTGTTTTTGGCAACTATTGCAATGTTATGTTTACTTTTGATGTGTTTGTTCTATGTAGTACTTTTGTATGTGATGTTTTATTCCAGCGGATATTAAGGAGAATGCATACACCACAAGAGAAAGCATAGATTTTATGGTGGTACATAGAAACGAAATCGATAGTGCAAGCACAGAGAAATTGCAGAAGAATTTACCAAAAAGATCCTCCATCCAAAAGCAGCATCTTGCGGTGGAAAAATAATTTTCTAGAAACTGGAAGTATCGCAGATAAGATACGTTCCGGACGTCCCTGCACAAGTGATTTTGATGTTGACCGTGTCAGACAGACATATTTTCACAATCCTAGAAGATCTGTGAGATCAGCGGCAAGAGAATTGGTTATGCCAATTTCGACGGTGTACAAGGTTATTAAGAAAATATTAAGACTGCATGCATACAAAGTTCAAATTGTTCAAGTTTTGGAACCAGACGATAGGCCTAGGAGGATGGCCTTTGCAACAGATATTATAAGGAGGATAGGAGATGATGCTGATTTTCTAAAGCGCATAATGTTCTCCAACGAAGCATCCTTTCATGTTTCTAGCATTGTTAATCGCCATAATGTGCGCATATGGGGATCTGAAAACCCCTATGAATACCGTGAGACACAAAGGGATTCCCCAAAGGTTAATGTGTGGTGTGGACTAATGCACGACCGAGTCATTGGGCCTTTCTTTTTTACAGAAAAGACGGTCTCATCAGTCGTATACTTAGACATGTTGGAAAACTTCGTATTTCCACAACTAGAAGAGCTTCAGCCACATGTCTTTTTGCAACAAGATGGTGCACCACCTCATTGGGGTACCATCGTTCGTAGTTCTTTGAATGACCATTTTCCAGGAAGATGGATTGGGCGAGGAGGTCCAATTCCTTGGCCACCCAGATCCCCTGATATAACGCCGCTGGACTTTTTCCTTTGAGGATTTGTAAAGGGCAATGTTTACAGGAGGAGAGTGTCGAACATTGATGACCTAAAAGTCAGAATTACAACCCAGGGTGTCTACTGACTTGACAGAAAAAAAATTCATGACCTCAAAAAAATTTTCATGACCTTTTTTATCGACATATTTATATCGACCTTTCTTTTTAAATTAACATATTCTTTTTTTTTTAATCGATATATCACCTAGCTTTATTTTTAAAATTATTGTTTAACAACAATATTAACTGTTACAAAAAAAAAAAAGAAACTGAAATTTTTTTTTTTTTTTTTTTTAGCAATCTAAGTAAATAGTAATGGAAATCAATCTAAAACAGACATATATAACTACATACATATGTACACTATTTGTACAATGTTATAATATTGTAATTATTAGTTTTGGGGGGGATTTGAAAATTGTCATTTATTTTTCTTGCATTAAGGAGAGGAATATATGTATTAAATTTTTTTTTCAAATCTACAATTTTTTTTCCCCACCGAAAACACTAAGAATAGAAGAATAGTATTATTAAACCAAAAAAAGTATATAACTATACACCAAAAAAAAATTTCAAAAACTGGCGAACAGTCAATAGAAAGAAATTAAAACTTCTTCACACACCATAAATTTTAAATTAGCACAACCGGTTTCGAAAGGACGTAGCCTTTCATCATGAGGTTCAAACACGTGCTACTGCCTTGGAGGCAAAAGCAAGACTGAAAGCAGGGCAAAATCCAGAGGGGGAGTTCATTAACAAAGTTCCTGAAGAAAATTACATTGTTAATCTGTCTTCACATAACTGCCCAACAAAATAAAGTGTTAGAACTCGGTTTAAATTTTTCCCAATCTTGTAAACCTTCAATTTCTAAATTAATTGCTCCCATTGAGGCTTCTTTAAAATATAGTAAAATATCTACCTCTCAAAAAGAATCTCTGCGCCATATTCTTGCTGATTGCATTTCTTCCAATAATTCCAATTATAAATCTAATCTTTCTAAATCTGAAAGGGTTGCTCTTAAGGAACTTAAATCTAATCAAAATCTTGTCATTACTAAAGCAGATAAAGGTGGCCAGATTGTTCTCATGGACAAAACTGATTATGTTGATAAGTTAATTCTCTTTTATCTGAAGGACCTTATACTGAAATTAAAAAAGACCAAACTAAATCTCTTCTAAGCTCTGTTCAAAAAGCTGTTAAAAATTTCATCGTTCTTCATGACAATACCAAATTCTCGGTTTCCCCATCTTCAGCAATTTGTGCTCGTTTTTATGCTTTACCTAAAGTTCACGAAAATAATGTTCCCCTCAGACCTACTGTTTCGAATATTGGTACTGCTACTTATCCCCTCTCTACATTTTTAGCTTCTATTTTTTCTCCTTTATGCAGCACTAATAGTCATATTATAAAAAATTCCTATGATTTTGTTATGAAGTTAAATAATCTGAATCCTGTAAATTGCTCAATGTTATCTCTTGATGTGAAGTCTTTATTTACTAACGTCTCCACTGAAGGTGCGCTTAATTGTTAGAAAAGAGGTTAAGCGAATTTCATTACTCTGACATTGAAATCAAACACTTTGTCAATCTAACTAAACTCTGTGTTTCCCAAACTACTTTTGAATTTAATAACAAATTTTATATACAGTGTGATGGTTTAAGTATGGGTAATCCTTTATCTCCTATTCTTGCCGATATCTATATGCATTATTTTGAGGAAAAATTATTAAAGATTTTAAATTTAAAATGCTGGTTACGTTACGTAGATGACACTTTCATTCTTGTTGAAAATCCGTTTGATGTTTCTGCCATTCTTAATATTGCTAATGCTATTGATCCCCATATTCAGTTTACCTTCGAGTTAGAAAATTGTAATCAACTTCCCTTTCTTGATGTTTTAGTTACTAGGTACGATTCTTCTTTTAAAACCTCTGTGTACAGGAAACCTTTCTCTGTTTCTAACCCTCCCCATGCTCTCTCTAGTCATCCGGCTAAACAAAAAAAAAATTGGCACCTTTTACACTTAGGTGTGTCGTACCCTTAAAATTTGTTCTGATACTTCTTCTCTTAAAGAAGAACTCAATTATTTAAAGTCTGTTGCTATTAAAAGAGGTTTTAGACCTTCTATAATTGATAAAGCTCTCAAAACGTTCAGTAGGGCAACTTATAATTCTACTCTTTCCATTGATGATAAAAATTAAACCTGATAATCTTGTTGTCTTGCCTTTTTATCCCCCCTTATGTTTTAAATTAGCCAAAGTTTTGAAGCGTTTCAATTTTCATGTTATTTTTAAACCTGTCAATAAATTCCAATTCCCTTCAACCAAATCCTCTGTTCCTGAACTTCATAAGTGGGGTATCTATAATGTTCCTTGTAATAATTGTGATTTATCTTATATTGATCAAACTAAAAGAAATCTTGAATGACGTTTACGTGAACATTCTCGGTATGTTGTTAATATCAAGAAATTTCTAAATCTTCTATTGCGAAGCACAGTTGGGAATTTGATCATAGTTTTAATTTTAAGAGTGCCAAAATTATCTTTCATGCCAAACGCGTTTCCGAACTGGATTTTTTGGAAAATTTATCTATTTACTTTAACCCTTTGCCGCTCAGTGTTCCACTACATGGAACACCTAACTTCGCTAGCTTCTGCAACCGTTAAATTCAATTGCAAATGCATAAAAATAGGTTTATTTTTTACTTTGAACTTGTCTTTTCATCCTTAGATGGCACCAGTACACAAGGCAATCCATGATATTTAGCTGGGACGAGTTATTTTAAACCCTCGTATTTACAAGAAATTTTGTATATTTTTTTTTTGTGATACAAAAAAGATTGCTTGAAAAAAGATTTCTATGTTATATCGTTGGCTGTACTCTAAATTATTTATTCTATATTAATTTTAATATTTTATACAGGAAACATACGAGGAATCGCTGAATAAAATAAGGTGTTCCATCTCCTGGAACACTGCGACACTAGCGCTTTTCATTTTATGCAACCGAAAACAATGATGAGAGAAGACAGCTGTCTTTACGTGCTCTGTTTTCCTCTGTTTCGAGGGAATGACGTCAAGCTATAAGATGCTGCAAGAAAGGGTTGGTTGTCTATTAAAAAAAAAAAAAAAAAAAATCGCACAAAACTAGTTTTATGTGCAAAACCTACAATGTTGGTTTGTGCTTGTACCAAAAGAGTTTGACGTGATTCCAAAAATTTTATGAAACTAAAAAATAGACTAATTGTAAATATTTTTGCACATAGGACCTATATATATGTATACTAACTGTAAATATAAAATTATTTCATAAAAAGTCATATTAAAGAAGATTTTTTTTTTTTTTTTTTTTTTTGGGGGGGGGGGATGGGGTGTAGAGTAGCAGGCCTCCCGTGATGCACCATGGGTCATGCTAAATCTACTACACAGGTATAATAAAGTGTTTTTTAATTCAAATGCAAAATCTTCTACATATTTACGTGCTTTACTGCGATGCTCTTAGAAGCACTTTTCAGAGCTCTAGTGGCGCAATGTTCCAGCTGATGGAACACCCACAGATTCAAAACGGTAAGTACTATCTTTATAAAATTATACATGTGTACTCCTTTAGACCTAAGTAGGTAGCCTACAACTTTTTTTGTTGAAATTCCAACTTTAAAGGGTAGTGCGCTGTAAAGGGTTAATAGTGATAAAATTGTCAATGAAAAATCTGATTCCACTTTGCTGTCTACAGCCTGGAAAAATTTGTTTAATTCAATTAAATAATTTCTTTCATTATGTTTATAACATAATATTAGTTATAATAAAATAATTCTAATAAAAAAAAAAGATAATAATAATTAATTGATAAATTTTATTAAATTTACTTATTAGTTTAATATTATTTAAATAAAAAAAAATTGATTTCTCCTTCTCTCCCTCCCCTTTTTACTTTCTTCTATATTCAATAGAAGAAAGTATTGGATTCGTAAAAATTTTCGACCTCGGGTTTTTGATGGATTTACACGTTTTGAGAGCTGTAGAACGCGATTTGACCATTTTTAGAAAATGTCTGTCTGTCTGTGTGTGTGTGTGCGACAAAATTTTGTGGCAACTGTATCTCAGGAACAACAGCACAGAATTTCAAACAAATTGATATGTAGTTGCACCTTGACATAAATGAGTGCCTATCAACTTTTGGTAAAAATTGTCTTACATGTTGCGTTGCCATCCCGCTTTTTCTAAATTTTTAACTTGGTGATATAGGACAAAATTTTGTATAAATGTGCATAAAGAGAATTATTTTTTAGTAATCATTATGAAATTTACAAGAATTATTTATAATAAAGATAGTCAACTGGGAAAAATTTTTTGTACGTGTAGGAGCCTCGCCACCCCCCCTGGGGGGGAAGTCCCCCCTCGAGGGGAGTAAATTTTCAAGATGGGTATCTTTCGAAAGGTCTCGTCAATACTTTTAAAACAAATGGTTGAACTATAAATCTGTGATAATTTAAAACAAAGTTATCGATTTTTTTTACTTTTAACAAAAAAAAAAAAAAAAAAAAAAAAAAAAAAAATCGTTTTTTTTTTTTTTTTTTTTTTTTTTAACGAAATTTAACGAAATTTGGTATTTAGACATAAACTGGTGCTGATTAGATTTGGGGATCAGTCGCTCAACAGTTGGCACTGTGATTGTATTTTTTCTAAATTTTTAACATGGCAGTATAGGACAAAATTTCATATAAATGTACATAATGAGAGTTATTCTTAACCTGTGATTGTAAAACTAATATGAATTATTAGTAATAGTAGTAGTTAATTAAGAAAAAAAATTTTGTGCATGTGGGGGCATCGCTTCCTCCCCCCCTCCTGGGGGAAAGTACCCCCGGGCGGGGGAGGGGGGGGGGATAAAGTTTCAAGACGGGTATCTTTCGAAAGATCTTGTTAATACCTTTAAAACAAAGTTATTGATTTTTTTTACTTTTAAAGAAAAAAAAAAAAACGGATTTTTTTTTTTTTTTTTTTTTTTTTTTTTTTTTTTTATATTGTTACTGAGTGAGTTTGTATAGGAAAATATAGAAGAAAGTCTTGTGGTGGCCACAACATACTAGTTTTGGTGTGTGTGTTCCTCTCTGATTGGTCCTGCCCTGCATGATGCTTCCTTTTGGTTGTTTGTTGTTGCTCCTCCCCCTCTGGATTTTGCCCTGCTTTCAGTCTTGCTTTTGCCTCCAAGGCAGTAGCACGTGTTTGCACATGATGAAGAAAGGCTACGTCCTTTCGAAACCAGTTGTGCTGATTTAAAATTTATGGTGTGTGAAGATGTTTTAATTTCTTTCTATATAACTATACATCTCAAACTTTGCATTTCGATGTCTTTCCTATACTTGAAAACAGAATACATTCTGAATTAGAAAAAAATTAGTTCATTCAGTTATACATTAATACTCTTTTGATTAACAAAATATTTTGAGCATACATATATTTTAGAAAATTTAAATGTTAAGTAAAAAATTTTCAATTTTTTTTTTTTTTTTCTTATGGGGGGGGGCAACAAAAGTTAGAATGCCTGTAGAGTTTTATAGAAGATAATTTTGTTTTTTAAAGATACAAATATATGAGGTTTATAATCATGTTTGTATATTTAAGCTACTAAATAATAGCAACCTGAAAATCGACATGAACCCATAACAGAGAATTTTAATGACTCACACCCGACTCAAAACGTAAAATGAAAGTTAATAATTCATCTAAAAATCTTGCAATTTAACTTACAAAGTAAATTTTTATTGCTATACAACTGGTAAATAATTTAAAATGTAATTACTAATGCACCAAGTTAAAAGTTTAAAAATCTGAAAAATGGATAAACAATTTTTAAACATTTAGTGTGTTGTGTACTTCAAGTGTACAAAATGTGCTTCAAGTTTAGTTATAAGTACAAAACTTTGAATAAACACCATAAAATGCAATAAACTCGCAACATTTGTTTTGTGTTGAAAAAAACACGACCATTCATCAGGCGGTGCACACGAGTGCTACAAGCAAAGCAACAATGCACCAAAGGATGCATTGCCGAATTATGTTTTTGCCCGTTAAAGAAATTATTTTGAAAAATATTCTCAAATCGACCCGATTCTATAGGGAAAAAAATTCAATCAACTCGACCCGAACTGCAAGAGAAAAAATTGTTTGACCCGACCAGTGAAATTGGGTTACCTGAACCAATACGTGACTCTTGCCGACAGTCGAATTTCATGACCTGTTCTTAACTTTCATGACCTATTGCTGAATTTCATGACCTTTTCATGACTTTCATGACCCATTGTTGATTTTCATGACCTTTTCATGACTTTCATGACCTAGTAGACACCCTGCAACCGCAATAGCCTATGTGGATGCCGACATGCTTGCCGCTACCTGGCGTGAAATTGACTATCGAATTGATATTCTCCGTGCGACGAAGGGGGCACACGTGGAAGTTTCATGTTATTAATTTTAATCTTAGCACTTTTCTAATACAATATTTAAAAAAATACAGACCATAAGAGGTTATGTTTCTACTGATTGTGACAGAATTAGAATATATTTGAATTGAGCTAAACAAGGTATATTTAAGTGCGAGAAAGATAAATTTCAATTTTCCAGATATTTACAATTAAATTTTTCTGAATTTTAAAAGACAATTCACATTTTCCATGAGATTTCTGCTAGGTTGGAGATTAAAACTTTAATTCTCTCAGCTCATTAATTCTAAAAAGTATTTGAAATTTAGAATTAATGAGCACCAACGGAATCTTCTTAATGAAGATATTTCTAAACCATCTATTGCTTCCCATTGCTGATTTGTTGCTATTTTTACGAAGCTTTTCAGATCTTTAAAAATTAAATAAATAAAAATCTTGTTAATTTTTCTTCAATACTCACATAACTTTCTCTTGCTAAGTTTCTTTTGTTTCCTCCCCTTTCCCTTTTTTCCCCCCTATGGTCACATCTATTTATTTATTTATTTATTTATAATATTTTTTTTTTTTAATCTTGTCACACCAGTATTTATACTGATTCTCAGTCTTATTTATTTTACTTTGTGCATTGCTGCTTTATTTGCTACACTTTACTTTACTCTTTGCCTAATGAAGGGTCATGGTACTATTTTGATCTGAAACAAATGTAGTTTTTTTATTTTTTTTATTTCTATGAAAGTAAGTCACTTTATTTTTACATAGAGAAATGGTTTTACCCTTAAGCACAGTATTTTGCTGCTTAGAAACATGCAAACATCAACAAGGAGACATGTTATGAAAAATAACATTGCAATGACAAAAGTTTCACCTTTTCATGATATACAGTGAGCGGGTAAAGAAGTAAATAGGAGAAAAAAAAATCATTTTCTTTGACCAAACACTAAAATGAAAAACCTTCTTAATGTAAAGGCCTATAAGTAATGTAAAGGCCTATCTAACTTATGAAATTAGCCTTAAAAAAAAAAAAAAAAAAAAATGCTAGCTGAAAAGTTATATTTTTGCCGCAAGTTGTTGAAACAGAAATAATTCACTGCTAATTAACAAAATTTATATTTAATCGCAATTACATACTGAAATATGCAAATACTTCTTTTGATAATTAATAAAATTTGTGCATTCATCAATGCTGATTACCAAAATGTATTATTACTAGCAAATCCAAGCGAAATTTTTGCAATTTCTTTTTATTTACCTATAAAATTTGAAACTTGTAAGTCTTATACCAATTTCATCACTCAATTTAAATTTTAATCCATCAGAAGCCAAATTATTATTAGTTTTTGTAGGATGAAATGCTAATGATAGTTAAACCAAATCATCCAAAGAAAAGTTTCAAAATAAAATTCATGTTTGACAACCCAGTTTTCATATTTCCCCAGGCAGGATACCTTTAGTATAGGACCCCATTGGTGATTTTTAAATTTTTGTCGTCATGTTGGTGATGCCTTTTAAATTTTTATTTTTATTATTATTATTTATTCATTCTGGCATAATTTTTTGTAAAAAAAAAAAAAAAATTATATATATATTAGCACCTATTTTGATTATGCTTTTTAATTATTGCATTTTTTAGTCAAGTTATGACAAAAGTTCCTATTTTACCATGTTTTTATTAACTTGAATTCTTGTTTGTTTGTCTGGTACAAATCTTGTAATCGATTTTTAACTAACTTCCCTATTAGCTAGACATTTGAAACTTTCAGAATAGCTCAGAACCCGATGACAACACACACTTCGAAGCCCGATTTTCGAATTTTTGTTAGTTTTCTTTTAATTAATTAAAATATGAAAATAATAACCTCCTAATAGCTTTTAAAATAGACATTAAAATATTAGCTATAATTTAATTCTTGCCAAACAAATTTACAAGTTCATTTTCTTTCGACATAAAAATAAATACATCTAATTAAATGTGAACGTTAAAAAATTGTAAAAAGTTAAATTATGCATTTCACAAAAATTGACGTCATTATCACTTTAAAAATCTTATACACATTGATAAAGTGCTCATGTAGTTCTATAGCTATGATTCAACAGAAAATTTAAAAACATGGTATATAAAAAGGTTTTTTTTTTTCTTTTCTTATAATTATTGTTCATATATCTAAAGTATTGTTAGGTTTAAAATGATGCTTGCAAAGATTGTAAAGATGCAACTTTAAAAACAGATTTTTCTATAAAATGTCATCAGACAAATGTTGTCATTTGTTTAATTAGATCACTGAACTGAGTCCATGTGCTTAAACATTGCTTATGTATTATTATTATTTTTTAATAAATTATTTTTATAGGGTGATTTTGTACAGAAAAATATATAAGAAAGTCTTGTGGTAGCCACAGCATACTAGTTTACATTCGTTTTCATAGCTCATTCCCAAAATATTATTTAGCCCCAAATAAAAAAAAATTTCTTTTCCAGCGCCCGATTGAGGAAATATGTCATGATTTGCGTATGATTATTTAAAAAGGAATCTTTTACAAAAAATGTTTACTTAAGATAAAGTTTTGAGAAGGGTTAATTTTGGACCAGGATTTGTTTTTAAATATAACCTCAGAAGTTGTTCTTTTTAGTTGCTAAATGTTTAAAATAGTTGCTTAAATTTTTCAACTGATACCAAAATAGTTGCTTTTGCCTATATTTTGGCTAAAATAGTCACTATAGTTGCCTTTCCTTCAAAATAGTCTCTTTAGTTGCCTTTTTAGTCGCCAGTGGCAGCCCTGCATCTGTGACCTATAATATGTGTATAAAGTTTTTGCTCAATTGAATAAGGCGTTTAGATGCTATCGCACTTTTAATATTTTGGTCCCTTGGCCATAATGATAAAGAATTATTCTTTGTGTCCCTGTAAAAAAACTATAAGTGCTAGATTCACCAAAATCTATAGGGTTCGTACTATGGTGACTTACAATATACGTACCAACTTTCAGCTTATTCGAACAAAGCGTTTAGACGCTAGCGTGTTCACTCACAGACATACACACATACATACACACACACATACATACATCATCGTAAAAATAGTGAAAACGGACTCGTTGGACCTCGAAACGTGTAGAAACATCAAAATCTCGAATTCGGATTTTTGACATGATTACAATACTTTCCTCACTATAGTGTTCGGAAAGTAAAAAGGAAGCAATGCAATTTTGAAAATTTGAAAAGTAAAGTGCCTACAGCTGCGGGTTTATTAACGGCCACTTCAAATAGAGAGGTGAAGAAATCTTGCGTTTTTTGTGATGGCAAACATTCAAGTTCAGATTGTTTTTCAGCTCAGAAAATGAGTTTAGCAGAAAAACAAAAAATAATTAAAGATAAGCGTTGTTGCTTTGCCTGTTTATCGCCAACTCACACTGTTAAGAAATGTCGAACAGTTCTAAAGTGTGTGATCTGTTCTAAAAAGCATTTTCCTCTAATGTGTGATGTACTTGATTCACAAAAAAGGGCTGTAGAAAAGGAAGAAGAAAAACCTGCAGAAAATGATGTTAGTATGTCCAATTTCAACAAACGAAGTCCAAAGATATTTCTCCAAACCGTGAAAGCCAAATTGGTCTCTGGCAATAAACAGAAAACTGTGAGATTGCTCTTTGATTCTGCATCCCATATATATTCTGGAAAGTGTAGCCAAAGAAATGAATTATATACCTATTCGCCAAGAGAAAATGGTTCATTCCCTTTTTGGCGGCGTTATCACTAACGAGGTCAAGCATAACTGCTATAAAGTGACATTGAAACATTTGAAAGAAAATTTTGGCTGCAATTTCGAAGTTTTGGATCAGTCTACAATATGTGAAAATATCAGTCCGGTTTTTCAAGGCCCTTGGATAAAGGAGTTAGAAGAAAATGAGATTAATTTAACGGACATTGGCGTCAAATGTGAAGCAATTGATATTCTCGTCGGAGCTGACGTTATGGGAAAAATGTTGACTGGAAAAAGAAAGGTCTTATCATCGGGTCTCGTGGCTTTAGAAACATACTTAGGTTGGACCTTAATGGGAAAAGTACCGCCTGGAAAAGCCTCGGAAGAAAACTTGGCGATGTCAGTGTTATCGCTATATGTAAATGAAGCTGAAATCTCAAATCTATGGAAGTTGGATTTAATTGGAATCTATGATCCTATTGAGAAGAAGTCCAAATACGAGACTGATATTCAGACTAAAGAGCATTTTTTAGAAACAGTGGCAATTAATAGAGAGGGCCGCTATGAAGTTTGTTTGCCATGGGCTGATGATAAGTCGCCTTTACCCGACAACTTGAGTTTGGCGAAGAAACGGCTCGAATACACAACAGCAAAGCTTATAGCGATGAACATGTATGAAAAATATGAAGATGTTCTTCTGAACTGGATTAATGAAGGCATAATTGAGGAAGTTCCCAAGAATGAAGTAAACTCTTATGGCAATTACTTACCTCATCGTGCTGTAATAAAACCTAGTAGCAGCACTACTCCAATTCGCCCAGTGTTTGATGCTTCAGCTAGATTAGCAAATTATCCTTCTTTAAACCAATGCTTGGAATGTGGTCCTAATCAAATGGAACTTATCCCAGATATTTTACTTCGATTCAGAGAAAAAGAATTTGGCGTTATCGCCGACATTAGGAAAGCTTTTCTGCAAATAAGCATTCGTAAAGACGACAGAGATTTCCTGCGTTTTTTATGGTGGGAAAACTTAGAAGGTAAGAAACTAAAAGTATTTCGCCATACAAGAGTTGTTTTTGGTGTTAAATGCAGTCCTTTCCTTTTGGCTGCGGTAATTGAGTATCATATTCGGCGTTGTAACGGATTTGAAGAATCTTTAAAGAAAAGGCTTTTAGAGAGTTTCTACGTAGATAATGTTGTTACCAGTGTTAATAACAAAGAAGAATTAGATAAGTTTATCGTTAATTCTAAAGCTTTAATGGCCAAAGGTTGTTTTGATCTTAGAGAATGGGAATGGTCTGGCGACTGTAATGAGACTAGTTCTAAGAAAGAGACTCAAGTATTAGGTTTTATTTGGAATAAAGAGCTTGATACATTGAAGATTAACATGAAATGGTTAGACAACATTAACATGGAAAAATTAACAAAAAGAACTATGTTGTCTGTCGTCCACAAAGTTTTTGATCCTTTTGGCTTCACCTCACCAGTCATGCTTTGTCCAAAAATAATGTTACAAAAAGCATGGAAACTAGGAACGAGTTGGGATGAAGAGATAACTGGTGAGCTTCATAAAGAGTTTATGCAGTGGTTTCAAGAACTGAAGTATTTGTCTGATATACAGATACCTAGGTTTATTCGAGTATCTTCCGAAGATTTAAGCAACTGCACTATTCACACATTTGTTGACGGAAGCAAAGATGCCTATGGTGCAGTTACATTCCTTAGAGTAGAGGATGCTAATCAAGTAAATTTATTTTTGCTTGCAGCAAAGTCTCGAGTGGCTCCGTTAAGAGGTGTAACTATACCTAGAATGGAACTTCTAGCTGCTGTAATTGGAGCGAGACTGACGAATTCGGTTGTTGAAGCTCTTGGTTGGAGAAATGTTATGACTCATTACTGGAGTGATTCTACAACGGTTCTTGCATGGATACAACGAGAAGAAAATTGGTCCGTTTTTGTAAGAAATAGAGTGCAGGAGATCAGAAAACTGAGTGATCCTTCATCATGGAGACATATAACGGGGGAGAAGAATGCTGCAGACATGCCCTCCAGAGGATGCAAAGCAAAGCATCTAGTCTCTTCAAAATGGTGGGAGGGTCCACAATGGATAAAAGACGTTTCTGAATTTCGAGCAATGATGGATTTCTCTAATCGCGATTGGAATGAGGAAGAAATTGAAAAGGAAAAACCTAGGAAAACTTGTATACTGACAAATACTGAAGCTATTGTTGATGAAGATTGGTACTATAGATACTTTTCTAGTTATGATAGAATTATTCGTCTTGTTGCATGGATCCTTCGTTTCAAGCACAACTGCAAGAATTTAAATTGGAGGAAGCATGGTGAATTGACAGCCCCAGAAATTCATGAAGCAGAAATGAAGGTTTTACTTCTAATTCAGAATGAGTCTTTTCCTCAAAAAGACGAAAAGAGATTGAAAACTTTGCAAACGTTTAAAGACGAGCTTGGTGTCATTCGGCTGAAGACGAAAATTATTTATCGAAAGGATAGTGAAGATTTTCTTAAACCTATTGTTCTTCCATCAAAACATGAAGTGGTAAAACGGCTAATTTATAAAGCACATGTTGAGAACTGCCATGCTGGTGTCCAGATACTATTAAATATACTTCGAGAAAAGTATTGGATTCTAAACGGCAGAAAGGCAGTGAAAAATGTTGTAGCCAGCTGCACTGCATGCAAAAGATTTCGGTCAAAGAACTTGGAAGTAATCAGTCCTCCACTTCCTGAAAACAGAGTTAAAGATGCTGCAGTTTTTCAGATAACTGGTGTTGATATGGCTGGGCCATTATTTCTCAAGGATAACAAGAAAAGCTGGGTTTTAATTTTTACTTGCGCAGTATACAGAGCAGTCCATTTGGAGCTTGTTACTTCTGCTTCAACAGATGCGTTCTTAATGGCTTTTAGAAGATTTACAGCTCGCAGAGGAAGATGCTCTACTGTATACTGTGACAATGGTTCAAATTTTGTAGGAGCAGCCAACTATTTCAAGAAACAAGACTGGGAACGCATACGAAAACATGGAGCTGTCAACTCTATTGATTGGAAGTTCAATCCCCCAACTGCTGCTTGGTGGGAGAGATTAATTCGAATTCTAAAAGATCTCTTGAAAAGAGTATTAGGGCTGGCACGTCTCGATTACGAAGAAATGATGACGGTTTCAGCTGAGTGTGAGAAGGTAGTCAACTCAAGACCTCTTACTTACATCTGTGAAGAGGAAGCTGTAAAACCAATTTCGCCATCGATGTTCATCCAAGATATGCATGAATGCAGTCTTCCTGATTTGGATGCTGTTGAACAAAATTTTTTGTGTAAAAGGCTCAAATACAGACAAACCATTCTCAAAGATTTACGAAGCCGTTTTAGATCTGAATATCTTGGTGCTCTTATTCTACGTAAAAGTAAAAGCAAAAAGTCAGACAAACATACCGTTACTGTTGGCGAAATTGTTATGGTGGGAGCCGATAATAAAAAGAGAATCTACTGGCCTTTAGGTCGCATCACTGAGATTATACCAGGTAAAGACGGACAAGTACGACTTGTTAAAGTGCAAACTTCCCAAAAGGAGCTCTTACGCCCGATTCAAAGAGTTTATCCCCTAGAGATAACATCGTCTGAAGATCTTCCCACACCGATGACTCTCAGTAAAGTTAAAGAATCAGATAACATCTCCAAAGTTTCAGACAGTACTACTAATGAGCAAATGAAGTTTAGTAGAGTTGGCCGAAGAATTAAGGTGCCGGAAAGACTGAACTTGTAGATTATATTAGATATTGTTGATCATTCTTCTATTTATTTTACTTTTTCATTTTTATATTTTTTAAATGTAATGTTGCCATCTTTGTACCAAAGTTGTTTGACTAATAGTTTTTATGTTTTGATTATTATTTATAATCAAAAGGTGGGAGGATGTTGAAAATGTATTATTATATCTATTATTTATTTTATGAATATTATTATTATTGGATGGCAACGTTAGTTAAAAAAAAATATATATGATACTTGGTCTCGTTTAATCGAGAGCTCGTGTGTATTAAAATTTTTAGAATAAGTAATTTACTGTTTTAGAGCAGTAGGTTTTTCCATTGGGAATAAAGTTTTTTTGTATTTTTTAAATGATTTCTTTTTGTAAATAATATTCAACGTAGCTGTGTTCTTTTTTACTGATATTTGAATTTTAAGAAGAAACGCAGTACGTGTTATTCAATTGAGTAGCCGCTTTGAAGATAAAAGTGTGAATATTTCATTTACTGGCGTCCGTAGATAACACTAGTTTTTAGAAAGCAGAAGAAAACGGTGATTTTTTCTTAAGTAGCTTTAACAACTTTCTCTACCTTATGGGTAAGAGAAAGTAAAAAACGTTAGCTAGCAATCAACATTTAACCATTGGCTGGTGGTGGAAAATGGGAAAGAAGGGTAAAAAGTAGTTCATGAGAGAAATATTACACACAATTCTACTTCTTTATGGGTTCTAGAATATCATACAGTAAGTTTAAAATTAATATTGTGGATGGATAAATATTAAAATATAAAAGGCTTCCTGCAGAATGTTTGATCGGCAATGGTTAGAGATTTAAAAAAAAAGAGGGGGGGAGGGGGGAGGACGAAAAAAATTACATGAGTGAGAAATATTAAATAATTCTGTTCTTTTATATGTTATAGAATCTGATAAAGCGTGTTTAAAATTAATATTGACATTTATATTTTGGATAGAAAAAGATTGAGAATACAAAGTTTTTCATGGAGCGTTTGAACACTGATCGTTATTGGAGTTTGATTTTAACAAAATAAAAAACCGCGAAATTAACGAAAATCGCAAAAAAACGGAAAATCGCGGATCCGCGGAAAATTCTCATGCCTGAAAATTATCAGTCAGGATGAAAAGAAGTGTTACAAGAATTGCTGTTAAAGAAAATGCATATTCTTCAGCAATAAAATCGGCTCTAAAGCTTCAAGTAACAGCTAGAACTGTTAGAAATGTCCTGAATTGTGCGAAAAACATCTAATATTCAAAAATAAAAAAGCAAACCTAAGCTTGAGAAACGGCATATTGAAGCAAGATTGAAATTCGCAACATCTAATGTTTTAAAACCCACTTTTTAGCTAAAAATAGTGTTCACAGATGAAAAGAAATTTAACTTAGATGGATCTGATGGTTTACAAAACTATTGGCGTGATTTAAGACAGGATCCTACGTATTTCTCAAAGCGAGTGCACGGAGGGGGGTTGTAAGGTGCGCCAAATCTGGCAAACCTGCGCCGCCACAAATAAGTATGGCAACCCAACTCTCGGAACGAGAAGAGTTCTCGAGAGAGGGAGTCGTGGGTCGGGGGTGATGGTAGCGCTAGGATGTGTGCTGGTGTCAGCGAGTATAGTAGTTATAAACAAAATGTAAACTTGAACTGTAATATATATTCATTGTATATATATCATCGATTTTCATTAATTATGTAATTCATCTGTGATGTGTCCCATTATAGAAATTTTAATAAATACTTGGGACTAATTATGACTTTATTATCATTTGTGTCTCTCACTACTCACCAAGAATTCCACGTCCAAGATGTGCTAAATTACATTGGTGTCAGAAGTGGGATCGGTAAACGCTAAGGATGGTGAGGCAATCACTGAGCCAAATAAGAAAAGTATGGTAGCTGATACTTTTCGCTCTGAGCAAGAGCAGTGTACCGATTTAGCAGTTGCTTGGAAGCATGCTAAGGAAGGTAAGGGTAATTACTATGAGGTAGATGGTTACTTATTTCATAGGGACAAAATACTCGGGGAGAGCATTGGGCAACTTGTACTTCCAGATTGTAGGCGGAAGGAGGTACTGAAACTTGCTCATACCTCAGTGTTTAGCAGCCATATGGGTCCTAGAAAAACTCTAGAGAGGATCAAATACTCATTCTTCTGGGAAGGTATGAGGGCTGACGTAAAAAAATATTGTAGATCATGTAAAGAGTGTCAACTCACTCAAGCAGTTAGAACAAATGACCGAACGCCAATCACGCCGGTGACGAGACCGGAATTACCATTTCAGGTAGTGAATATAGATTTGATAGGTCCGATCGATCCTCCAAGTTCAAAGGGACATAAATATATATTGTGTATGGTCGACCAACATACTAGGTGGGGCGAAGCCATACCATTGACTAGTCTAAATGCAAAAACAACTTGTGAGGCGTTGCTAAGCATTTTTTCGAGGACCGGAATACCGAATGTTATCGCGTCTGACAACGGGACAAACTTCATAGCTGAACTGACTAAAGAGTTCGAGAAACGTATAGGGAGCAGTCCAAGATTCTCAACCCCTGGATATCCACAATCGAACGGATTGGTAGAGAGATTCAATAGAACATTGAAAAACATGTTACATAATGTAATAAGGGAAGAAGGTAGAGGGTGGCATTTACAAATTCCTTATGTGTTGTGGGCGTACAGAGAAATACCCCATTCAACTACAGGTGTGTCTCCATTTCAGTTACTGTATGGTAGACAACCACAAGGTCCTTTGTCCATCTTAAAGTCTACTTGGACTGGGAGACATAATAATATACAGTTAGATACTACTCCTGTTGCTAAATATTTAGAAGATTTAAAATTAAAACTTGAGAAGGCTGCGGAGCAAGCTAAACTTGTTTTGGCAGTACAACAGGAAAAAACAGCTTACTACCACAATTTGAGATCGTCTAACAAAGTATTCAAAGTTAGGGATCAGGTGATAGTTTTAATACCCGATTCAACAAATAAATTATTTGCCAGATGGCAGGGTCCCGCAACTATTGTTGAAAAACGTAATCCTCATTCTTTTATTGTGAAATTACCAGATGGTGCGACCAAACATATTCATCAAAATAAATTAAAACATTATATATCTAGTTCGAATTCTGTAAATGTTATTTTTGAGGAAGAAAAAGAATTCGGTCATGTTGAAACTTTACCTACCGCTACAAAGGAATCTAAATTCTTCGAAATTCTTGATAGTCTTAAAGCTGAACATTTAAATGCTTCTGAGTGGAAAACTCTTAGAAATTTAATCGTAAAATTTAAACATATCTTTACTAAACCTGTTCAACCAACCTCGGTGGGCAGTCATAAAATTGAATTATTACCAAATGCAATTCGGAAAAAACGCCATTGTTACAGTGTTCCCATGGCATATAGAAAGGAAGTTGAACGTCAGGTTCAAGAATTGTTAGATCTAGGTTTAATAGAGCCATCAGAATCTGAAATAGTTCATCCAATTGTTTGCGTTGCGAAAAAAGATTCTTCCGTAAGAATGTGTATCGATTTCAGGGCTTTAAATGCGGTAACTAAAGTTCCGGTTTTTCCCATGAAAGATATGCAAGAGTTAATTTTCACTGCAGGATCAGCCCATTGGTTAACCAGTTTAGATCTTTTAAAGGGGTACTGGCAAATTAAAATGGATAAGGAAAGTAAACCATTAACAGCATTTACCACTCACAATGCCGTGTACCAGTGGAAGACAATGCCTTTTGGTCTAGCAGGGGCATCGGGTACTTTTCAACGAGAAATGAACCGTATCTTAAAAGCTCATTCAGATTATGCACAGGCATACATGGATGATGTGGTCATTTTCTCTAGGTCTTTTGAAGAACATTTGGCCCATTTAGAGTTGATTCTAACCGAGTTATATAAATTAGGTTTCTCAGTGAGATTGGATAAATGTTCTTTTGCTTCACGGAAAATAAAATATTTGGGTCACGTGATAGGGGGAGGTAGGCATGGTCCTGAAGAAGATAAGATATCAGCTATTAGAAAGTTAGCTAAGCCTGTCACTAAAAAGGATGTCAGGTCTGTTTTGGGACTGATGGGTTTCTATCGCACTTATATACCGAATTATGCGGAAATATCTTCTCCACTCACGGAGCTGACCAAGAAAAATAAATCAAACATGGTTAGTTGGGGTGAGGCCGAACAAAAGTCTTTTGACCAATTAAAAGAGTTATTGTGTGAGGTAACTAGCCTGGCTACCCCTGATGCCAACTTGCCATTCCAAGTTCATTGCGATGCATCTGACTATGGTGTAGGATGTTGTTTAACCCGACAAGATGCTGATGGATCTTATCGCCCAATTGCGTTCGCAAGCCAGAAGTTCAATACGACGCAGAAAAATTGGGCAAGCATCGAAAAAGAAGCATGGGCAGTTTTATTCGGACTGAACAAATTCGATAAGTGGATTTATGGGGCTAAGGTAGAGATCATTTCTGATCATAATCCACTTAAGTATTTAACTCATACTACTCCTGAGAGTCCCAAGTTAACCCGTTGGGCTCTAGCTCTTCAAAGATGGAATCATTCCATCACTCATAGGCCAGGTGTCCAGCACAGAGGTGCAGACGCTCTGTCTAGGCTGGAATAGAAGTTTACTTGCATTATTTTTTTTTTTTTTTTTTATTCTATATATATTAAAATTGAAATTATATAGTGTATTGATTAATATTTTGAAAGTATATGTTTTGTAATAGCATTTATATATATATATATATATATATATATATATATATATATATATATATATATATATATATATATATATATATATATATATATATATGTGTGTGTGTGTGTTTTTGTTTTTAAAAGTGATAAAATCAGCCACTGTGGGCTAATTTTATGTTTAGGTGGGGCGTGTAAGGTGCGCCAAATCTGGCAAACCTGCGCCGCCACAAATAAGTATGGCAACCCAACTCTCGGAACGAGAAGAGTTCTCGAGAGAGGGAGTCGTGGGTCGGGGGTGATGGTAGCGCTAGGATGTGTGCTGGTGTCAGCGAGTATAGTAGTTATAAACAAAATGTAAACTTGAACTGTAATATATATTCATTGTATATATATCATCGATTTTCATTAATTATGTAATTCATCTGTGATGTGTCCCATTATAGAAATTTTAATAAATACTTGGGACTAATTATGACTTTATTATCATTTGTGTCTCTCACTACTCACCAAGAATTCCACGTCCAAGATGTGCTAAATTACAGGGGTTTCTCATGATTTAAGCAGGTTCCTGCGCTCGAGACAAGACTAATATTGTATTCACTAAAGGTAATATGAACTCTTTTGACAATCAAGATCAAGATATACTGGCTAACAATTTTATTCCATTAACAGATGAAAGTTTTTTCCACCCTTTTATGTTAAGAAAAAACATCACTTGCGTACATACATAATTATAACCCTTCTTTTATAAAAATATGTGAAGATTTATTATTTTTTATTCTGTATATACTATTTGATGTTTCTTTTTTTTTTTTATAAAATTACATTTTTTGCAATTTCCCACGTGGTTCTAAAGTTTTTTCCATCACTGTATTACCGTTACATATAAGTCGTAAGGTTTTATTGTGTTGCCTAGAGATAAGTTTAAAATTGGTGTCACTGGCACACCCCCAGATGGGACAAGTGTACGTTAAGATGGGTTAAAGACAAGAATTATACAAAATTAATTTATTTCTGATTGAAAGAGTTTTGCCACGAAGAAGGGGTTCGAGAGCTTTTCTAACACCCGCGGCTTTTCCTTTGATGTACAGAATATGCTTATTGAAAGTGAGCATGCGATCCAAATAGACCCCCCAGTACTTAGTCTCATCCTGCCATGGGAAGGTGGTGTTGTTAATAGTAAATCTACTGGGGTAAGTAAATTTACGAGAGAAGAAAACAGCAGAAGTCTTGTCTTCGTTAATTTGAACACGCCATTTGGCAAACCAGCTCATGAGCATGTCAATGTGATCTTGCATATATTTATGTAAAGTGTAGAGGTGTAGAGTACAGTGTCGTCCACGTAAAGGGCTAAGTTGGTGCATGGATGTCGTGGAATGTCATTGAAGTATATATTAAAGAGTGTTGGACCGGTTAGAGGTGACCATCACCTCTGTCACCGATGACAGAGGTGATAGTTCGTATTTGTGATAGAGTGTTGTTAACACGGACGACAAAAGTACGATTGCTAAGGCAGAGCCTCCTTAAGTAGGCTCTGGCTAAGGTAGTTGTGTAGAAGGTGTATAAGGTAGGCACGAATATTAAGCTTAATTAGTTTGTACATAAGGCCTTCGTGCCATACCTTGTCGAAAGCCTTAGCAACGTCTAAAAATGTGGCAGCAACAGGAATCTTCGCACTGAAGTTTTCTGAAAGGAATTCAACAACACGAAGGAGCTAATGTTGAGTGGAGTGCTTGGGCCTAAAGCCAAATTGTTCTGGGATGAGAAGATAGTTGTCAAAAAGATGCTTATTGAATCTGGTCCTGATGACGCGTTCAACAACTTTGCTGAGTGCCGGAAGAAAAGATATTGGTGTAAAATTAGTCGGATTAGAGTGGTTACTACAAGGCTTAGGGATAGGAGAGAGAACAGAAGTTTTCAAATTTTTTGAAAGTACTGGAATTTAAAAAAGTTATTAGTAAAATGGGTTAAAAATCTGATAAAGTTAATAGGGAGATTTTTTAGTGCAACGTTAGAAATTTTGTCAATACTTGAAGCTTTACGATTTTTGAGATTTTTAATAATATTGAAAATTTCCAGGGTTTCAATATTAGTATGAGGGGGAGAGACAGGAATAGCAAGAAAGTTATTAATTTCATTGTTGACATGACTAAGATGAGAAGTCAGCACGGAAGTCATTTGAGGAGAATTGATTTTCATAAGATTCAGCAAGTGCATTGGCTTTATCTTCGTTAGTATAACAAGTGGAGTTATTATAATTGAGAGGTGGGATAGAGGTGTAATTATTGTTTAATCTTTTTTTAATCCTCCAAAAAGAGTTATCCTCCGGAGATAGCTCCGATAGGGAATTGGACCAATTTTTTTTGTTTTTCTTTGACGATGCAAAATTAATTATGTTATTTAAGTTGTTAATAATATGTTTGAGAGGGATTGCGAGAATTTTGAAAGAGCCTACGAATGTGATTACGGTTTCTAATGAGATTGTGAATATAATTAGGTAACAGAAATTTTTTATTGTTATTAAAATAATGGAGGGTAGCATGCTTTTGAGCGTTGTTAATATGGTAGTGGAGGGTGGAGACTGCAATGTCAACATCATCAGGACCATTGATTTCATTGTTAGTTATGGGGATACTATTGAGATATTCATGATACTTATTCCAGCTAATGGGCTCTTCCCACCTGACGTCAGACGTCACATGATAGAGGAAAAACAAATAGCAGACGAAGTCTTGTTTATCTAGAGCGATTGCTGAAATAACATATTTTCTATTCTTATTTTTGATCAATCGTATTTAATCTGTGTTATTTTTTTATACGTCATCATTTTTAATCCATTTTATATCATTATTCATCATCTTTTGTTTGCTGTATAGATTTACAATCATCATTTAGTTTATATTTGTTACTAGCAGGCTACGCCCGCTTCGCTGGTCACTATTTTTAAATGAATCACAATAATTAATGAATTCTCAAAATTGCATTAATTTTTATCAGGTGATAAAAAAAAAAGAGAAAAAAAAATTCTGATCGGGAAAAATGTCGCACCGGGTCCCCACTGACTTCGGCAGCGTAGACCCGTGCGCTGCGCGCACGTATTCCTTCACCATCCTTATGACTTCTCAAAATTCCATGTTATTACTCATAAACTTTCATTCTCAAGAAAAGGAATTAAAAAATATATCATTTAGCATCGGGTAAAAACTCACATCGGGTAAAAACTCACACAAAATTGAAATTTTGAAATATTACAGCGCCATCTGGCGGTAGAAATTTCTGTAATCCACTGTTTGATTCCAAATCAAAAAAGCTTTCTAATGATGTATTACTTATGAAATTATTTTAATTAGTAGCTGAGATACAAAAGAAAACTGATTCAGGACACTTCAAAACGTGTAAATCTGGTGAAAGCTTTCGATAATTTAAAAGAACTTTAAAATATCTTTCGAATGATGTATTAAAAATAATTTAATCATAATTAGAAATTGAAATATTGAAATTTTAAAATATTACAGCGCCATCAGGCGGTACAAATTTCTGTATTCTACTGTTCGATTCCAAATCAAAAAAGCTTTCTAATGATGTATTACTTATGAAATTACTTTAATTAGTAGCTGAGATACAAAAGAAAACTATTAAAAATAATTTAATCATAATTAGAAATTGAAATTTTGAAATATTACAGCGCCATCTGGCGGTAGAAATTTCTGTAATCCACTGTTTGATTCCAAATCAAAAAAGCTTTCTAATGATGTATTACTTATGAAATTATTTTATTTAGTAGCTGAGATACAAAAGAAAACTGATTCAGGACACTTCAAAACGTGTAAATCTCGTGAAAACTTTCGATAATTTAAAAGAACTTTAAAATATCTTTCGAATGATGTATTAAAAATAATTTAATTAGAATTTGAAATACCGAAATTTTAAAATATCTGGCGGTAGAAATTTCTGTAATCTACTGTTCAATTCCAAATCAACAAAGCTTTCAAATAATGTGTTATTTATGAAATTATTTTAATTGGTAGCTGAGATACAAACGAAAACCTAATCAGGACATTCTAAAACATGTAAATCACGTGAAATCTCTAATTCCATTATCTACGGCAGTTTTATTAATGGAAGTAAAAAGAAAAATAAATATTTTTTATTTCCCCAAAACCTATATTATATCACGGTATTCGGGTAATGGAAGTAAAAAGAAAAAGAAAAAGTATTTTTTAGTTCCTTCAAATGTATTTTGTTGCCATGGAAACTCCTATCGTCTATTGAAAGATAGATTACGTGTTAGAATAAAATTTAATTTGCAATTAAAATGTAACTGCTTTGTTTATTAATGAAAATTGATGAAATTTTAACTGCAGGTTGGTTTTGTGCTGAATAGGTTGTATATTAAGTGTTGTGTACGAAAAAGAAAATTTAAATCACTTTGAAATTTGCAATAAGGATATTTGGTCATTTTTCGATCGACATGGGTCAACATTTTAATTAATATCTCCGAAAATAATTAAGATTTTTAAATTCTGTTTCGAGGAAAACATCGGAAAGGCTCCAGAGCATCCGTATGTCAATTCTTGTACTTCTGCGTTCAATAGGGGCTGGACGTATAAAAGAACAGACAGACAGACAGACAGACAGACAAACCTTTCCATTTATTATTATAGATTGATGTTCATGAAGAACGTGTTAAATACTCTGATTTTCGGTACTTAAATCAGTGACAGTGCAATATCGTACAACATAAATCCATTTAGACCAGTAACTAAGTTAATTAACTTGTTGTAACAAATTTATGCAATTAAATTAAATGAAAATATTTTAAAATTTCAAATTATAATCCATAAAATTCCACAAGAACAAGCTATTATTAATTGCTAGATCAGTTAATGTAACAGTTACACTAGAACATACAAAAATCGAATCTTACAGTTAAAAATAAATAAACACATAAAGGGTTTTTTAAAAATTATTAAATTTACAAATACAATTATTCTACTGTTTACAAATGCACAATATTGCTTTTATTTTATTTTATATTAAACACTAGCAGGCTACGCCCGCTTCGCTGGTCACTATTTTTAAATGAATCACAATAATTAATCAATTCTCAAAATTGCATTAATTTTTATATTGTGATAAAAAAAGAAAAAAAAAAATCTGATCGGGAAAAATGTCGCACCGGGCCTTCGGCAGCGTAGACCCGTGCGCTGCGCGCGCGTATTCCTTCACCATCCTTATTTCTCAAAATTCCATGTTATTACTCATAAACTTTCATTCTTAAGAAAAGGAATTAAAGAAAAATATCATTTAGCATCGGATAAAAACTCGCACCGGGACCCCACTGCCTTCGGCAGCGCAGACTCATGCGCGCTGTGCGCGCACGTGTGAGGATATACGTGCGCTGTGCTCGCATATTCTTTCCCAACTCAAACTTTTATTATTAAGAAAAAAAAAAAAAAAAAAAAAAAAAATCCGTTATCATCGGGTAAAAACTCGCACCGGGTCCCATGCGCTCTGCGCGCGCACACATTCCTTCTGAAATCAGACTTTTAGTCTTAAGAAAAGAAAATTAAAAAAATCATTTCTCATCAGGTAAAAAACCGGACCGGGTCCCCACTGCCTACGGCAGCGCAGTCTCGTACCTATTCCTTCCAGCCCCTCCTAATTAACCTACATATACTAAATTTGAACGGTCTAACTCAGTTAGCTGAGATGCAAAAGAAAACTTAATCAGGACACCTGAAAATTGTAAATCAGGTGAAATCTCGAATTCCACTTTCGATAATATAAAAGAACTTTAAAATATCTTTCGAATGATGTATTCGAAATAAACTGATCATAATTAGAATTTGAAATATTGAAATTAAAAAATATTACAGCGCCATCTGGCGGTAGAAATTTCTGTAATCTACTGTTCGATTCCAAATCAAAAAAGCTTTCAAATGATGTATTACTTATGAAATTATTTTAATTAGTAGCTGAGATACAAAAGAAAACCGATTCAGGAGACCTCAAAACGTGTAAATCACGTGAAATCTCGAATTCCATTACTTACGGTAGTCGGTTAATGGAAGGTGACAAAAATTTGTGGCGTCTACTCTTGAAATTCAATTCAAATAAGTTTCAAAATGACATATTACTTTTGAAATTATGCAAATTAGAAGCTGAGATACAAAAATGATATAAACACTATTATAAAACGACTTATGTCTGACTTTTTCGTGGTTTTCTCCGAAACTTGCGTAATTCCGAGCTAAATACTGTTAAAAATCAATAGTATGAAATGTGAAAGGAGTATCAGAATTCGAAACTCTGCAAAATATAAAAGAATAAAGGCGTTCTGGGTTTTCCGTCGTTTTCTCCGAAACAATCGTTCCTTTTCTACGTTTTCCCCCTCCCCCCCCCCCTTTCCGTCCCTTCTAATAATTTTACACTTGAAAATATTCGCAATCGATGTATCTTTCCTTAGAACCTAATAATACCAATTTCAAACGCTGTAACTCTTTTTTTTCCCTTCGCCCCCCCTCCCCCTCAAGCCCTTCCTAATAATTCTACACTTTCAAAAATATTCAGAATCGAATTATCGGGCGTTAAAATAAAATCTAATCTAATTTTTTTGCTTATCCGGATATTTTCATGAAAATTGAACAGTAGCTTTATAATATGCTGTCTAAGCCGAATATTATTTCAAATGTAACGTGAATAAAAATTTGAAAAAGTTTTAAAATTGCAATTTTTATCCCCACTGTAAAACACATGACATCTTGATCGGTTACTATCATTTCTTTTTTCATGGCAGACGTTCGTCTGGCATTTGAAATGATGTTGCCACAAAAAATTCATACTTTAGTTAATTTTAAAAAATCTAATTGTTGTACCGATAAGCCGCTTGCACACTTAAATTCAGAAAAAATTCCCCTTTCATTTGGTACAGAAATCGTAACGATCGGACAAATATTTCTAATTTATTTTCCACTTTTTCTAATTTTAATTCTGTTAAAATATCTTTTTTTATGCAATGGCGGTGAAATCTCAGTCATTGAGATCGCTTTTAGATTAGACATGAGTGGACATTTTAATTAATATCTCCACAACTAATTAAAATTTTTAAATTCTGTTTCGAGGAGGAACTCGGAAAGGCTCCAGTGCATCCGTATGTCAATTCTTGTACTTCTGCGTTCAGTAGGGGCTGAACGTATAAAAGAACAGACGGACAGACAGACAGACAAACCTTTCCTTTTATTATTATAGACTAGCAGGCTACGCCCGCTTCGCTGGTCACTATTTTTAAATAAATCACAATAATTAATGAATTCTCAAAATTGCATTAATTTTTATCATGTGATAAAAAAGGAGAAAAAAAATTTCTGATCGGGAAAAATGTCGCACCGGGTCCCCACTGACTTCGGCAGCGTAGACCGCGGAGATTGTGAATATAATTAGGTAACAGAAATTTTTTATTGTTATTAAAATAATGGAGGGTAGCATGCTTTTGAGCGTTGTTAATATGGTAGTGGAGGGTGGAGACTGCAATGTCAACATCATCAGGACCATTGATTTCATTGTTAGTTATGGGGATACTATTGAGATATTCATGATACTTATTCCAGCTAATGGGCTCTTCCCACCTGACGTCAGAGGTCACATGATAGAGGAAAAACAAATAGCAGACGAAGTCTTGTTTATCTAGAGCGATTGCTGAAATAACATATTTTCTATTCTTATTTTTGATCAATCCTATTTAATCTGTGTTATTTTTTTATACGTCATCATTTTTAATCCATTTTATATCATTATTCATCATTTTTTGTTTGCTGTATAGATTTACAATCATCATTTAGTTTATATTTGTTACTAGCAGGCTACGCCCGCTTCGCTGGTCACTATTTTTAAATGAATCGCAATAATTAATGAATTCTCAAAATTGCATTAATTTTTATCAGGTGATAAAAAAAAAAGAGAAAAAAAAATTCTGATCGGGAAAAATGTCGCACCGGGTCCCCACTGACTTCGGCAGCGTAGACCCGTGCGCTGCGCGCACGTATTCCTTCACCATCCTTATGACTTCTCAAAATTCCATGTTATTACTCATAAACTTTCATTCTTAAGAAAAGGAATTAAAAAATATATCATTTAGCATCGGGTAAAAACTCACACCGGGACCCTACTGCTTTCGGCAGCGCAGACCCATGCGTGCTGCGCGCGTACGTTTGAGGATATACGTGCGCTGTACACGCATTTTCATTCTCAACTCAAACTTTTATTATTAAGAAAATAAAATTAAAAAAAAATATATATATTTTATCATCGGGTAAAAACTCGCACCGGGTCCCAAACCCATGCGCGCTGCGCGCCTATTCCTTCCCCACCCTTCCAGCCCCTCCTAATTAACTTACATATACCAATTTTGAACGGTCTTATTCAATTAGTTGAGATGCAAAAGAAAACCTGATCAGGACACCTTAAAATTGTAAATCAAGTGGAATTTACAAAAGAACTTTAAAATATCTTTCGAATGATGTATTAAAAATAATTTAATCATAATTAGAAATTGAAATACTGAAATTTTAAAATATTACAGCGCCATCTGGCGGTAGAAATTTCTGTAATCTATTGTTCCATTCCAGATCAACAAAGCTTTCAAATGATGTATTACTCATGAAATTATTTTAATTAGTAGATGAGATACAAAAGAAAACCTAATCAGGACACCTCAAAACGTGTAAATCGGGGGAAATCTCGAATTCCATTTTCGATAATGTAAAAGTACTTTAAAATGTGTATCAACTAACGTAAGCTTTCAAATGATGTATTACTTGTGATCTTTTTTTAATTAATAACTGAGATACAAAAAAAAAAAAAAAAAAATTGATTCAGGACACCTCAAAACGTGTAAATCTGGTGAAAACTTTGATAATATAAAAGAACTTTAAAATATCTTTTGAATGATGCATTAAAAATAATTTAATCATAATTAGAAATTGAAATATTGCAATTAAAAAAAAATTACAGCGCCATCTGGTGGTACAAATTTCTGTATTCCACTGTTCCATTCCAAATCAAAAAAGCTTTCTAATGATGTATTATTATGAAATTATTTTAATTAGTAGCTGAGGTACAAAAGAAAACTGATTCAGGGCACCTCAAAACGTGTAAATCTGATGAAAACTTTCGATAATATAAAAGAACTTTAAACTATCTTTCGAATGATGTATTAAAAATAATTTAATCATAATTAGAAATTGAAATATTGAAATTTTAAAATATTACAGCGCTATCTGGCGGTACAAATTTCTGTATTCCACTGTTCGATTCCAAATCAAAAAAGCTTTCTAATGATGTATTACTTATGAAATTATTTTAATTAGTAGCTGAGATACAAAAGAAAACTGATTCAGGACACCTCAAAACGTGTAAATCTGGTGAAAGCTTTCGATAATTTAAAAGAACTTTAAAATATCTTTCGAATGATGTATTAAAAATAATTTAATCATAATTAGAAATTGAAATATTGAAATTTTAAAATATTACAGCGCCATCAGGCGGTACAAATTTCTGTATTCTACTGTTCGATTCCAAATCAAAAAAGCTTTCTAATGATGTATTACTTATGAAATTACTTTAATTAGTAGCTGAGATACAAAAGAAAACTATTAAAAATAATTTAATCATAATTAGAAATTGAAATTTTGAAATATTACAGCGCCATCTGGCGGTAGAAATTTCTGTAATCCACTGTTTGATTCCAAATCAAAAAAGCTTTCTAATGATGTATTACTTATGAAATTATTTTAATTAGTAGCTGAGATACAAAAGAAAACTGATTCAGGACACTTCAAAACGTGTAAATCTGGTGAAAGCTTTCGATAATTTAAAAGAACTTTAAAATATCTTTCGAATGATGTATTAAAAATAATTTAATCATAATTAGAAATTGAAATATTGAAATTTTAAAATATTACAGCGCCATCAGGCGGTACAAATTTCTGTATTCTACTGTTCGATTCCAAATCAAAAAAGCTTTCTAATGATGTATTACTTATGAAATTACTTTAATTAGTAGCTGAGATACAAAAGAAAACTATTAAAAATAATTTAATCATAATTAGAAATTGAAATTTTGAAATATTACAGCGCCATCTGGCGGTAGAAATTTCTGTAATCCACTGTTTGATTCCAAATCAAAAAAGCTTTCTAATGATGTATTACTTATGAAATTATTTTATTTAGTAGCTGAGATACAAAAGAAAACTGATTCAGGACACTTCAAAACGTGTAAATCTCGTGAAAACTTTCGATAATTTAAAAGAACTTTAAAATATCTTTCGAATGATGTATTAAAAATAATTTAATCATAATTAGAAATTGAAATATTGAAATTTTAAAATATTACAGCGCCATCAGGCGGTACAAATTTCTGTATTCTACTGTTCGATTCCAAATCAAAAAAGCTTTCTAATGATGTATTACTTATGAAATTACTTTAATTAGTAGCTGAGATACAAAAGAAAACTATTAAAAATAATTTAATCATAATTAGAAATTGAAATTTTGAAATATTACAGCGCCATCTGGCGGTAGAAATTTCTGTAATCCACTGTTTGATTCCAAATCAAAAAAGCTTTCTAATGATGTATTACTTATGAAATTATTTTAATTAGTAGCTGAGATACAAAAGAAAACTGATTCAGGACACCTCAAAACGTGTAAATCTGGTGAAAGCTTTCGATAATTTAAAAGAACTTTAAAATATCTTTCGAATGATGTATTAAAAATAATTTAATCATAATTAGAAATTGAAATATTGAAATTTTAAAATATTACAGCGCCATCAGGCGGTACAAATTTCTGTATTCTACTGTTCGATTCCAAATCAAAAAAGCTTTCTAATGATGTATTACTTATGAAATTACTTTAATTAGTAGCTGAGATACAAAAGAAAACTATTAAAAATAATTTAATCATAATTAGAAATTGAAATTTTGAAATATTACAGCGCCATCTGGCGGTAGAAATTTCTGTAATCCACTGTTTGATTCCAAATCAAAAAAGCTTTCTAATGATGTATTACTTATGAAATTATTTTAATTAGTAGCTGAGATACAAAAGAAAACTGATTCAGGACACTTCAAAACGTGTAAATCTGGTGAAAGCTTTCGATAATTTAAAAGAACTTTAAAATATCTTTCGAATGATGTATTAAAAATAATTTAATCATAATTAGAAATTGAAATATTGAAATTTTAAAATATTACAGCGCCATCAGGCGGTACAAATTTCTGTATTCTACTGTTCGATTCCAAATCAAAAAAGCTTTCTAATGATGTATTACTTATGAAATTACTTTAATTAGTAGCTGAGATACAAAAGAAAACTATTAAAAATAATTTAATCATAATTAGAAATTGAAATTTTGAAATATTACAGCGCCATCTGGCGGTAGAAATTTCTGTAATCCACTGTTTGATTCCAAATCAAAAAAGCTTTCTAATGATGTATTACTTATGAAATTATTTTATTTAGTAGCTGAGATACAAAAGAAAACTGATTCAGGACACTTCAAAACGTGTAAATCTCGTGAAAACTTTCGATAATTTAAAAGAACTTTAAAATATCTTTCGAATGATGTATTAAAAATAATTTAATCATAATTAGAAATTGAAATATTGAAATTTTAAAATATTACAGCGCCATCAGGCGGTACAAATTTCTGTATTCTACTGTTCGATTCCAAATCAAAAAAGCTTTCTAATGATGTATTACTTATGAAATTACTTTAATTAGTAGCTGAGATACAAAAGAAAACTATTAAAAATAATTTAATCATAATTAGAAATTGAAATTTTGAAATATTACAGCGCCATCTGGCGGTAGAAATTTCTGTAATCCACTGTTTGATTCCAAATCAAAAAAGCTTTCTAATGATGTATTACTTATGAAATTATTTTAATTAGTAGCTGAGATACAAAAGAAAACTGATTCAGGACACCTCAAAACGTGTAAATCTGGTGAAAGCTTTCGATAATTTAAAAGAACTTTAAAATATCTTTCGAATGATGTATTAAAAATAATTTAATCATAATTAGAAATTGAAATATTGAAATTTTAAAATATTACAGCGCCATCAGGCGGTACAAATTTCTGTATTCTACTGTTCGATTCCAAATCAAAAAAGCTTTCTAATGATGTATTACTTATGAAATTACTTTAATTAGTAGCTGAGATACAAAAGAAAACTATTAAAAATAATTTAATCATAATTAGAAATTGAAATTTTGAAATATTACAGCGCCATCTGGCGGTAGAAATTTCTGTAATCCACTGTTTGATTCCAAATCAAAAAAGCTTTCTAATGATGTATTACTTATGAAATTATTTTAATTAGTAGCTGAGATACAAAAGAAAACTGATTCAGGACACTTCAAAACGTGTAAATCTGGTGAAAGCTTTCGATAATTTAAAAGAACTTTAAAATATCTTTCGAATGATGTATTAAAAATAATTTAATCATAATTAGAAATTGAAATATTGAAATTTTAAAATATTACAGCGCCATCAGGCGGTACAAATTTCTGTATTCTACTGTTCGATTCCAAATCAAAAAAGCTTTCTAATGATGTATTACTTATGAAATTACTTTAATTAGTAGCTGAGATACAAAAGAAAACTATTAAAAATAATTTAATCATAATTAGAAATTGAAATTTTGAAATATTACAGCGCCATCTGGCGGTAGAAATTTCTGTAATCCACTGTTTGATTCCAAATCAAAAAAGCTTTCTAATGATGTATTACTTATGAAATTATTTTATTTAGTAGCTGAGATACAAAAGAAAACTGATTCAGGACACTTCAAAACGTGTAAATCTCGTGAAAACTTTCGATAATTTAAAAGAACTTTAAAATATCTTTCGAATGATGTATTAAAAATAATTTAATCATAATTAGAAATTGAAATATTGAAATTTTAAAATATTACAGCGCCATCAGGCGGTACAAATTTCTGTATTCTACTGTTCGATTCCAAATCAAAAAAGCTTTCTAATGATGTATTACTTATGAAATTACTTTAATTAGTAGCTGAGATACAAAAGAAAACTATTAAAAATAATTTAATCATAATTAGAAATTGAAATTTTGAAATATTACAGCGCCATCTGGCGGTAGAAATTTCTGTAATCCACTGTTTGATTCCAAATCAAAAAAGCTTTCTAATGATGTATTACTTATGAAATTATTTTATTTAGTAGCTGAGATACAAAAGAAAACTGATTCAGGACACTTCAAAACGTGTAAATCTCGTGAAAACTTTCGATAATTTAAAAGAACTTTAAAATATCTTTCGAATGATGTATTAAAAATAATTTAATTAGAATTTGAAATACCGAAATTTTAAAATATCTGGCGGTAGAAATTTCTGTAATCTACTGTTCAATTCCAAATCAACAAAGCTTTCAAATAATGTGTTACTTATGAAATTATTTTAATTAGTAGCTGAGATACAAAAGAAAACCTAATCATTACAATCCCAAAACCTATATATACCACGGTAGTCCGGTAATGGAAGTAAAAAGAAAAAGAGAAAGTATTTTTTAGTTCCTTCAAATGTATTTTGTTGCTATGGAAACTCCTATCGTCTATTGAAAGATAGACTACGTGTTGGAATAAATTTAATTTGCAATTAAAATGTAACTGCTTTGTTTATTAATGAAAATTGATGAAATTTTAACTGCAGGTTGGTTTTGTGCTGAATAGGTTGTATATTAAGTGTTGTGTACGAAAAAGAAAATTTGAAGCACTTTGAAATTTGCAATTTTTATCCCCAGTTAAAGATCATGTGACATTGAGTTTCACATGTTTTTTTCCGTTAGAGACAGCCGTTAAAATCGTCTGCTGAATGCTGATAGAATGCCTCTTTTTAAGCAATAAAGATTTTTGGTCATTTTTGCGATCGATATGGGTCAACATTTTAATTAATATCTCCGAAACTAATTAAGATTTTTAAATTCTGTTTCGAGGAAAACATCGGAAAGGCTCCAGAGCATCCGTATGTCAATTCTTGTACTTCTGCGTTCAATAGGGGCTGAACGTATAAAAGAACAGACAGACAAACCTTTCCATTTATTATTATAGATTAATACTTTTGTTCTTAAGAACAATATTTAATTGAATTCGATTATTCGTTTTCCTCTATCACGTGATTAAGCAGACGACGGTGGGAAGAGCTCACTGCAACAGAAGGTATAGGGGTGATGGGATGAATAAGATCTAGTTTAAAGTAGATAGGAAGATGATCGGGACTGAGATCACTAATTGTATTGGTAGTAATGGGATAGGGAAGATATAAAGAAATCAGAGAGAAGTACTCATATATATAGAAAAGGAACTGGATTCTGCTCAACCAATAGAATTACGAGGAATGTGGGGGGAGTGGCCAATAGCAATTTTTGAAACACAAGTTGTGAAAACTGTAGAAAAACTAAGAAAATGTGGACCGAATATAAAATTTTCAACAAATAGGGTACAGCGAAATCCCAATTAACAATATTTTTAAGATTTTTATAAATATAAAAAGCTCCAAAGAAATCAAGTTCATGAATGGATTTAGGCCAGCAAATTATTTTAGCTGAGTCAAATTTAAAATTATGATTTTCCTCCCAGCAATGCTTAGAAATAGCCGATTTATTGGTTTCTTGCTTGCAGATGTAATCAATATGTTCTTTTAGACGTAATTATTATTATTATTGTTTTTTTTTTAATAAACAGAACTTGTTTAAAATCTGGTGTGAAACAACTACATGACTTCCACTACCCTCTACCACACACATTATATGCACTTTTTAGAGATAATGTGATCAGAAGACATAAAATTGATTTACCAATGCAGATACTTAAAAATTTTTCTAGTATGAGACAGTTGATACACGTGTAGAGACATTTAAAATAGATTTGCATAGCGATTTTAAAAATAAGAAGAAAAAAAAATCGATTCAGCCATTTTTTGAAACATTAATTTCTGAGATCTAATCTAAAACTGACCTACCTATCAGGATAACTGTTAATTTTTTTTTTAAATAATCAGGTAATACATTTGAAAGGATATCTAAAATGGGTTTATGTAACAATTTACAAGAAAATCGTTAGAGCTGTTTTTCAGATACCGACTTTTACCAAATCTTCGTATACTCAATAGTTGACCAGAAAACAATAATTACATTTAAAAAAAAAGGGGGGGGGGAGTTTATGGCGAGTTTGAAAAAAAAAAAAAAACTGTACAGCCGTTTTTAAGGGAACTTGCGAGACCTGAAACTGAGCTATTTATACAGGACGCCTATCAATTTTCCTGAACTAACCTACAAATTCCTAAGAAAAGACATCTAATAGAGTGTTTATATAACAATTTTGAAAAAAATCGTTAGAGCCATTTTTAAGATATGGACTTGCTGTACCATTTCCGGATCCCGATGTCCCACTTCTAGTTTTCTAATTTTCAGCGAAAGTTGGAAAAATCCTCTGTGCATCAGACCTGTCTCAATTCTGAAGTTTCGTAGTTCTATCTTTATTAGTTTCGGAGATATGATAGTTAGAGGATCCCCCACACACCCATACAAACACGCACTGACCAATTGCCAAAAACTACTTTTTTGGACTCAAGAGACTTTAAAACACGTAAATCAGATGAAAACTCGATATCGAATATTCCAACCGAATACAATACTTTCATTACCTACAGTAGGCGGGTAATGGAAGCAAAAATTCTGTGAATAAAAGTATTTAAAATAACAATAAGTAATGCTTCAAACATAAAAATATTTTTTCATTAGTATGTTGTGGCCACCACAAAACTTTCTTCGACAATTTGCAAAACAAAATACATGCAGTACACATTATTTATAATAATAATTTATTAAAATTATTTTCCATGATGAATGCAAACGATTTGCATTTCAGAGAAACAGAGCACTAAATGTCCAGAAAAAGACAATTTTGTGCTGACGTCCGAGGAAAAGATGTCTCAGATGTCTAGAAAAAAATTCGACCTTTTTTAGGGGGGGAGGGGGGGGGTGATGTTGTTGTTGTTTGTTACAAAAGAAAAAAAAATATCGATAAATTTGTTTTAAATTATCACATGTCAATCATTCGTTCTAAAGGTATTGATGAATTCTTTTGAAAAATGATACACATGTTAAAATTTTACACACCGAGGGGAAGCGATGCCCTTACATAACAAACAACAAAAAAAAAAAAAAAAAAAAACCTGGTTGACTATTACTATCAAAAATATTTATTTATTTTTAATTTCACATTATAAAATGAAAAATAATTTTCATTATGCATATTTATACAGAATTTTGTCCTATATAAAAAATTATTAAAAAAAAAAAAAGAAAGAAAATAGGATGACAGCATCATCTATTTAGTGATTGATCCCCAAATGTCAAGCAATTTTTTTTCAAGGTCCAACTAAATATTAAGTTTCATTACATTTTATCTACTGATGAGATACAGAGACCACAATATTTTTTAAATACACGCATTTTCTTATAATGGTCAAATCGCGTTCAGGATATCTCGAAACGTGTAAACCGGAAGTTAAAAAGTTTCACGAATCCAATACTACTACTTATATATATAGAAGAAAGTAAAAACTAACTTATTGATTAAACCTGTAAAATAATACCCATATATATATATAGAACTTATTGTAAAACTACTTCAATAATGTAAAATAGAGAAGGAGGAAGTTAAAAATGAATTTAAATTTTATTTATTAAATTCAAATAGTTTTCGAGAAACTTTATTAAATTTTAGTGAGGGAAAAAAAAAATTAGCTTTCACAATGGCATTAGAAATTTGTGCAAGAGTACTACGTCTGATTACTATTGTTTTCGTCAAAAACGTCTTTTTATAGTAGTAGTTTTATAACATTTACAAGTAGTTTATTCATTCATTAGAATGAGGATAATCTGATTCATAAATATTCAGTTTTTGTTCATTCACATCAGGGAAAATATTCAGAATGTTTATACAGAATATTATTAGCATTTGGTAAATGAGTAATATTAGAAACCTTTGAAAATAAATGCAGTGAATTAAAACACCTCATTATTACAATCTTCTCGTAGAAACAGATTTTGAAAAAAAAAAAAAAAACATTAAATATCGCGACTGCACCAGTGCATGCATAGCAGATCACTCTCTTTGATTGAAAAGCTGAATATCGCAATAAAAAAAAAAAAACAAGGAAAAAAACTGACAACTATCACGTATCAACTGTTGACGGAGTTTTTTTTTTTTTTTTTTTTGGAAAAGAATAAATGTTTTGACAATGTGCTAAAATGCAGATTTGTAACCTATGCCGATCAGATTGGATTTCCTTTTGTCTTTTATGTTAAACAACTTAATGACAGTCGCTGAACAATGGTGTCCTTTCACGCAAATTCGCACGCACCATGGAGTAATTTCTTTCATAGAATTGTTCTTGAAAAATCGGATAGAACGCAATTTATATTCTTCACGTCTACTTAAATTATTACAACCAGTAAAATAAATGCAGTGCTGCATTTAACGGAAGTCGCTGAATCTGGTCACTATATGGAAAATTCGTTAAATAGAAAATCTCTTTTAGAAGTAATCAGGGCTGGTTATTAAATTAGGCGACTTAGTACATTTGTTAACTTCTTTAAAAAAAAAAAAAAAAAAATCTAGAGCGATTCCACTCGACTTTCCGAACATTGAGTAATTAACGGTTTTGTAGATAAAGTAAAGTAAGAGGAGTTGTTAAATAAACAAAAGAAAAAATTATAATAGGGTGTTTGGGTATTTTTCTTTATATAGTACACGTTGGAGAGTCTGAGTGCTTTTTGAATCTCTGGATCTCGCACGACATCGATGAAGTATTCTAGTCTAGGGTCAAATCATTGCGAGTTACAGGGTGACAGTGTGATAGCCTCTGGATATTTGATGCCAGTTCTTGTAAGCTTTCCCCTGGTCTCTGATGACGGGACATTAACAGGAGTTGACTATATTCTTTAGACCATTTCCCTCCTAAACGCAGCTCCAGTGCTCTGGTCAAAGCCTTGAAGTCATTTCGCTGTTCCTTTGGAATAGTTTCCAGGGTATCAGCTGCGTCGCCCCATAATGATGCTACCAGATGAGCTGTCTTGGCAGTAGGGTCACAACCGTTAGCATGAGCAAAGCTACGATAGAAAACTGTGTCTTGAATGCTTGCCAGGATGATCTACCGTCATATGTGGGAATCTTTATTGCTTCTCGATTCAGTATTCTTTCACCTTCCTGAGGCATCGATATTAACTTTTCTTCCAGATTCCGTAACTTCTTTTGCAATTCATTTCCCAATCTTTTTTCGAATTTCTTCTCAAATATTACTATCAGTTCCCTCATGCATTTTTCTTCTATTCTTCTCTCAAGATCTTCCTCCAGTCTCTTAATTTTGCTTTCTATCTCTGAAAACCTTCCTTTCAGCTCTAGATTAAAATTTTCTTTAACTTTCTCTTCAAAATTCTCTTCTATCTTCATAACTTTCTCTTCAATTTCATCCATTCTATTTTTCATCACTTAATTTATCCTCTATTACTTCTTTCACTGTCGAAAGCTCTCTCTTCATCTCGTCTTGATTAGATTTAATTTCTTCACCCAAACTGTCCTTCATTTCTTTATCCAAACTATCTTTCATCACTTTCATTTCTTCACTCAAACTATCTTTTATCTCTCTTTGTCCTGCTTTCATTCTTTCCATCAATCCGGCTTCCATCTTTTCCTGTCCTGTTTTCATTTCACTCATTTGGGCAGCTAACCATCCAAGAACTTTATTTCTTGTTCCATTCCTCTAGTTATCACCTGTCACACACAACCCCACTCCTAACACCAGAAATGTTGCATTCTTGGGGGTTCGTAAGTTGTCCGAGAATGAAAGGTGAATTTTGCAGAGGCTGGAAACTTTATCTACAGAAAATTCGAGAAGATTACAGGTCTAAAAACCAAGTATCAACTTCACTTTCACCAGTAAACACAGCTTAATTAACAGCTGTCAACAGCAAATTCACAGTACAAACTGTATCAGAGCATTAACATACAGCAATCAACTGCAATCCAAAAAAGCTCAGAGCTCTTTCAGCAGCAATGAAAGCATTGGTAAAAACTAAACTGAGACGGACTGATTTGGTGCAAAGCAATTCCTTAAATACCTGCATAGAAAATGGAGAAAATTCCAGAAACTCCGCAGCCAATCAAGTTAGAGCTTCCATATTTGATATATCGATAATAAGGATTTTCTCGCCAAGATTGCCAAGGAGCGAAAAAAGTCACCAAATTTGGCACCAAAGCCGTTACCTGCCTTAATGAGGCATTTTAACATGTTTTTAACGAGAAATGGGCTATTTTAATACGAAAACAAACTAGAAATACTGAAAATTAACATTTTATCACCTGACTACGCCTCTTTGAATGAATTTACATAAAAATAATTAGATGAATTATTTACAAATCCGTAACACTATTTTTATTTTTCTCTTGATGTGGTTTGACTTCTTATACAAGCTCTGAATAATTACCTTGTGTAAGAATCGCTTTTCAAAATACTTGTAGTAACTTTAGTTCAATAACTAGTCAAAATACAGCTATTTTATAATAAACTTTTTGACAAGAAAATTTATTATTTTCTCTCCACTCTTCAACTGTAGTTCCTCTATGATTTCATTCATACTTGCAGTTTTATTGCTCCTATCCTACTGTTTATTAAAGATATGATTTTGTTTTTTTATTATTATTCATTTAATTGTTATGATTCAATATGTCTTTTCTTCATTAAAATGTTTAATAATAAATACTCTTTTTAATACAGTTAAAACACTACAAATGCATAATATTTATATTTATTCTTCAGTTAAAGCACAGTCTAATATTCAGCTCTGTCGATATTACTTTAATCTTTTATTTTCTTTAGATATAAAAAGAAAGTAGATTTTCTTTCAACATGTTTGGTGTTATAGTTATCTAAGATGAAAATCGTCTGTATTCATTATGGAAAATAATTTTATTAAATAATTTGTGCTGAATTAATTTGTATACGAAAATACACTTTTTCTCATAATTATAAGGACACCTGTTTTTCTGTATTAACTAAACGCTGAACACTATTATTTAAACAAATATATTTTTAATTAATTTGAATTTCATTAATAGACTATATTTAAAAAGTTTTATCGTTTTTCTATCTTAAAAAACTTTAAATATGGTAAAAAGATGATTTTTCAGGTGTTCACAATTATAAGGACAGCTCGAATTTTAGTAATTTTTTTCAGTTATTCTTTAAATTAATATTTTATGGGGTCTCTTTTTAAGGTTAAACAGTCAGACATTCTCTCTGGTATATATATATATACATTTTTTTTTTTTTTTTTAATATTCAGTTTCAATACCATTTCGTATAGCATATATGATATTCTTAATAAATTTAAACTATTTAAAATTACTTTCCACTTGCATGCACTTTTCTAATATCATAAGTTAAGGTTTTTTCAACTTTTAGGCCATGGGAAAGGCAATACTGTAAAAGCACTTATTTTCGCGAGCCGTAATTTTCGCGAAAATGAAGATATCTGTGATTTCGCGAGCTGAAAATTTCGCGAATTTTAGAACCGAAAGTTTAAAAATCCTAACGTTAAAAAGTACCTAAATATAGAACTCCTTTTGCATAAGGCATTTTAAGAAATTTCCTTTTGTCCGAAAAGTTCGTCCCCACTTCATCATCGCTTTAAAAATAATTTACGCTTACAACGGTGCTTATACATAAACTTTGGCTTTGGCTCAACGCGCACATCCACCCCAAACAATTTTATTTTCTTCATCCCTTTTTTCTTATGCTGTTTATCAAACTAGGGACTTCTGAACTGAACCCCCCTTTTGCACCGAAAATGTAATCATCCCAACCCCTTAACTTTTCTCGTAATCGGACCGTCAATGCATGTGAGTTTTGGTAATTGAAAAATTTCTGTTTTTTCATTATTATTTGCGGCGAAAAAAAAAAAAAAAAAAAGGTATTTCGCGAGGCTTAAATTTTCGCGATTACGATGGGCTCGCGAAAATTAAAGCCTCGCGAAAATAAGTGCTTTTACAGTATTACATAAGTTTCTTTCTTCAAACTATTTCCTATTGCTCTAAAAGTAGAGCAAAAATGTAAGTCTTGTTGAAAAAAATATTATTACCCCCAAAATCTAACAAAAATCTGATAACTCCACGTTTAAAATTTGCAGATATTCTCTTGATGTTCATAATAATAGAAAAAATTAATAAATTCATTCTGCCTTCAGTAGAAGCAGCTCCCCAGAGCACCATATATCCACCTTTAAAATGCCCGATTCATATCTGCCTTTAAAAAATCTGCTCTGTCTTTCGCTATCTTCAGATCGTGCCAGTAACTGTTAAAACCATTTGGTTAATCAAGAATAAAATGTTTTTCATCCGAAAATGCAACATTTTACCATTTAATATTGTCTTTATTCAACTTTAACCCAGACGTTCTTTCCCCCATTAAATGCTGATTGATTATTACAGGTTTTTATTCATTTTAACATATTATTAATTATTTTAAACATGCATAAATGTGGACCCTAACCTTTCGTTAAAAATTACGAGCAAATTCAGCAGCCGTCATTATGAGTAGAACAGTAAGAGGAATTATGAGTCTTCGATCTCTGTAAAACAACTCAGATTTTGCATCAGATCTCTCTCCTATCGAACCAGCAGTTCAGCGTTTGATCACATTTCCTTCAGCAATTTTAGACCTTCAAATTCCATTAGAAATTCGGCGGATTGAAATTATCCTTCCACTTAAAAAGCACATTTATCATACTTCACTACTTGAACGTTCTTTTTTTCGAGGAATTATCAGTAATGTCCGTCCAAGAAAAATTGAAGGCTTATATATGAATTAATCTAGCCCAGTAGTTAACAAATTCACATGTCAACTGTAGTTTATCCACTAGTAAGTTAAATAAAACGAAAAAATCTGGATTGTCCCTATAATTATGAACATCTAAAAGTGTGGAGAAAAACACATTTTGCATTATTTTTTATTAATTTTGTTTCATATTAAAAAAATTATAGCAATTTCGGTTTTTAGAATACTAGATATATTAAGTGCACTTAGTATAATCTTGTTCACAATTATTTTTACATTAGTTATTCCAAAATATAAAGTGTCCTTATAAATATGAGAAGGAGTGTATAGAAGAAAGTACCGTGATGGCCACAACATACTTGCTTTATAATAAAAATAAAATAATTCCATTTGGTTTGTCACACAGCAGTTTTTTTTTTTTTTTTTTTTTGGTCCCATGATAAATTTAATTAGATCAGAGCTGAACGTGGATGAACATCCATGTTTGAATTGGAATTCGAACCTGGCTAACCATTTATCCACCAAATGGGCATAAATAACTTGAAAATTTTATAATCCTGTTATGGTGTATAATACTGTTAAGCTCAACAATATTTATAAATAAATAATAATATCAATACAACAGCATTTTTATGTAACTATATTTGATGAAAATCCTTTTGGATATACACAGAGATAAGTTCTACACTTCAGATTTTACAGACAATCCACATGCAAATGAAGAGAATAATATATAAAATTTAATTATGTATACCAATAAACGCTGTAATAAAGAAAAGAATCATTATTGAAACTTTAAATCTTCTTCACACGCCATAAAATCAATACAAGCACTACTGGTTTTGGAAGGACATCGCCTGTGTGTCTTCTTCAGGTGCAAAAAACATATGCTGCTACTACCTTAGAGGTAAGAGCATACAGCAAGACTGGAAGCAGGAAAATATCCCAAGGGAGCAACACAACCAGCCAATAGGACACAACAGCATATAGCAACCAACCAGAAGGGGACACACACACACAAAGAAAAGGGGGGGGGAGGAAAGGGATTTTTTTAAACAAAAATAAAAATAATTATTTAATGGAACTAATTAAGTTTTTCCAAGCTGTAGACAACAAAGTGGAATAAAATTTTTCATCTACAATTTCTAAGGTAAGTAGTGTTATTTAAGTGTACAAAAAGAAAGTTATTTTAACTCTCTAGCTTACTAGATATAATCGCGGACGCCAAATAAATTTAAAGCATACAGAAGAAGTTATTTTAAACTTCTAAGCTTTCTAAAAAACTAAATAAATTCTAACAACAAAATCTATTTGCTGCTTTTATTCCATAGAAAAATTTGAATACTCAGAAAAAACAAATTAGATGCACGCGCACGAGCATCATCTGAATAATCTTTTCTTTTTTTTTACAATAACAAAAATACATCACGTGAGTTAAAAATATAAAAATGAGAGAATAAAATAATATATGGACAATATCTAACATCCTCCCACCTTTTGATTATATCTTATAATCAAAACTCTTCATTTTGATATCTCTAGAAGATTTCATAAACTTCATAAAATCAGTCTGTCTGGCATTTTAATTAGTCTTCCAGATCTAGTCTTTCTAATTTTCCTGTAGGACTTATCCTCCGAAGGCTTTTCAATTTGTGCTTCCTTCACAGCTGGATTAGGAAACGTATATTCAGCACCGTCACACTAGATGATAAAGGGCAAAACTGGGAAAATTCATTAGTGGCCAGTGGCCGGTACTGTCAGTTTCATTAGTAGCCACTTTTTTAAGTTAGTGGCCACTTTTCACATGATAAGACTATTTCTTTCAGACTGCAAAAAGCATTGTCACCATTTTGCGGTATAATTACCACAAGAAAAATATGAAAATAAGAAATACATATAATAATAAAATTAACACAGGGACACTGAAATTGTAATTTGCAATTACACTCTTTTTAAAAATCCTAAATTGCACATCCTAAATTAAAATCTGCTTAGGGCTGTAATAATAACAGCAAAAGTTATTATCTTTCAGATAATTCAGTAGTACTTTTTTTTTTCAATTTATTTAAGTGAAATAAGCTGTTATCATTCACAGTTCACATTGATATTTTCTAGTAAATGAATCAGCTGATTCATCATCATCACAACCTTTTACATGGTCATGTGTAAATACAGTTAACAGTTTTATTTATTTTTTCTTATTTCTAAAGACACACTTTTTTAAATGATTTTATTTCAATAGAGTTAAAATACTTCCTCTTAAAAAGTACAGATATGGAAACTTAGCTGCCAAATTTGTAGCTTTAAAAATAGGGAGATTTCTACTTTAAAATGGGAAGGGAAAAGGAAGATTTCTACACAAAAGAAAGCAAATACAAAAATTTTTGAAAAATACACATTTAAGTCAAATCAAATTTTGATACACACATTTGTCAACTATCTTAAATGGGTTAAATATACACTAAATACTATGGAGATATTAATGGAAAAAGATTGTGCTTTGCAGGACATTTGATCATTAACTGCTTGTGGAAATGGAGCTCACATGTGTGTGTGTGTGGGGGGGGGAAGGGTACATCTATATTCTTCTTTATATGTTCTAGAATCTAATCAAGAAAGTTTAAAATGATATTTACATTTATGTTATGGATAGAGAAAGATTGTAAACCGCAAGACTTCAGTGGAGCATGTGATTGCTAATCGTTGGAGGAGGGGGGGGGGGGGGGGGATTACAAGAATTATGAGTAAGAGATAATAAACAATTCTACTTCTTTACAGATTCTAGAATCTAATAAAGTAAGTTTAAAATATATATTTATATTTTTGTAGCAAATGGAGAATGATTAGAAATTATAAAGCTTTCTATAAGCTGTGTGATCACAGATCGTTAGGGGGAGGGGGGGGGGGGGGGGGGGGGTCCAAAAAATTATATGAGTGAGGCATATTAAACAATTCTACTTCTTTATAGGTTGTAGAATATAATAAAGCAAGTTTAAAATGAACATTGACATTTATGCCATAGATGCAAAAAGATTGGAAATCACAAGGCTTCGATTGCCTATCGTCGCTCGATTTTTAGATTATTTTAATGATCATAAAAAGTGGCGACTTTAGTGGCGATCGATGCATAATTTTTAATCGCCATCTTTTTTTATTTAGTCGCCACGTGGCCGGTGGCGACCGTTAATTTTGCCCTTTACTAGATGATACTTCTAGAGGATAGATTCTTTGTATTGGTCGAAGTATCTCTGAATGAGATGTTTGTAACTTTACGAGGCACACTTTTCCATCTTTGCCATGAATAAGCTCTATGACGCGTCCTAATGGCCAGTGCATCCTTTTTTTATTGTCCGCTCCCACCAATACAATGTCTCCTACAGAAACTGTCTGTTGGCTTCTTCTCACATTCGGTCGCTGAATAAGTAAACCCAAATACTCTGATCTAAATCGATTTCTTAAACTTTTCTGCAGTGCTTGTCTGTATTTAAGCCTTCGTTTGAAAGAGTTTCCCTCGACTGCATCAATGTCTGTCACAATATATTCATGAATATCTTTCAAAAACATGGCAAGAGAAATTGGTTTAATAGATTCTTGCTCTGACATGTAAGTCAAAGGTCGAGAATTGATAATGCTTTCGCAATCAGCCAATATAGTAATCATTTCTTCATAATTCAAGCACGCTCGCCCAAGGACTCTTTTTAATAGATCTTTCATCAGTCTGATGAGCCTCTCCCACCATCCGCCCCACCACGCCGCAGTTGGCGGATTGAATTTCCATTCAATTGAATTGGTTGCTCCATCCTTTTGTATATGATTCCAGTTCAGTCGTTTCAAATAGTTGGCTGCACCAACAAAATTAGAGCCATTGTCGCAATATATAATGGAACATCTTCCTCTACGAGATATAAATCTTCTTAAAGCCATCAAAAAAACCTCTGTAGATGCTGATGTAACAAGTTCAAAATGTACTGCCCGATAGATAGCGCATGTGAACAAGATAACCCAACTCTTTTGATTGTCTTTCAGAAACAAAGGACCAGCCATATCAATACCAATGATCTGAAACACAGCTGCATCTTTTACTCGATTTTCTGGTAGAGAAATAGGCGAAGATTCCACGTTCTTAGAGTTGAATCTTTTACAAGTAGTACATTTAGATAAAACAGATGTCACAGTTCTTCTTCCATTCAAAATCCAATATTTTTCTCTAATCAAATTTAAAAGAATCTGAGGACCTGCGTGACAATTTTTCAGATGAAAATATGAAATTAGTCGTTTAACAATTTCATGATTAGATGGTAGAACGATAGGTGTGAGAAAATCCTTCTTGTCTTGTCTATACAAAATTTTAGTTTTTACACGTATTATATCTTCCTCATCTTTGAAAGTCTCAAGAGTTTTCAATTTCTCAAAATCTTTAGAGGAAACAAAAAAGCTTCCTTCTGAATCATCCAAGCTATTTTCATTTCTGCTTTGTGAAATTCCTGACTTGTCAATTCTCCTTTCACTTTATCCTTTGGATTACAAGTATTATGTTTAAAACAGGGTTGGTTTTTTGACGTCAAAAACTGGTTTTTGACGTGACGGGTGTCAAAAACTGGTTTAAACTGTCAAAAAGTGGTTTAAACCGTCAAAAACTGTCGAAAACTACATGAGAAAAATAGAAACTAAACTAATTTTATGCATATTTTTAAATTGCAATGTACTATGCATTAACATTAATTTAATTGATTATATATATAATGTAAATAAATATATATATACCCCCCCCCCTCCAAAAAAAAAAAAAAAATGAAAAATTGTGTTAGAAAGCATGTCAATATGCATAGTCTTAAGAAGAGTGTGACCATTATCAATCTTTTTATGTGAATTATTTGTATACATAGATTAAAATTATAGTAATACAATTAATTATACTAAAAATTCTTTAAAACTAACTAAATTAAAAAAGAATATCAAATTCGAATAAATCAAATAAAAGAAAATTTTTGAAAATTTTTAATTTTTTTCTGCAGATTTTTATTTTATTATTCCTTTCACTTTGACATCATTATGGTTTAAAAATGTATACTAAAATATATGTTTGTTATGTATTTGTGCATTCAATGATAGATTATTTTTTTTAATTATATAGAATGCTGAAATTTTAATGAAAATTTTTAGCATTCAAACTTTTTTTTTTCTTTTTTTAATTAACCTATCAAAAAATTAATAAAATAATATCAGATATTTTAGAATATATTGTTAAACTATAACAGCGTAAAATCGAGGTATAAGATTAAAAAAATTAGTTGGCACAGAGCATTTTCAAAAAGTAAAGAAATTTTTATTTTTTATTTATTTATTTATTTATTTTTTAGAAATACAATTTGAGAAACTTTAATGTATTTAATATTATTGCATTTAAATGTAAATTTTCATATCTTTAAGACTGTAATTTACAAAAAATATATTCTGTCCATTTCCTTAAAAATATTTAGTTTAAAATTGCATTGTGTAATTCATATTAAAAATTTAGTTCAACTAGTCATGCAATACCTTAGAAATTTTTAATCCTCCAACATTAAAACATGCTATTGATTATAACCTAAAATAAAAAGACATATTTATTATTCACTAGCACAGTAATTTCATTCATTGGGATAAATTACTTACAGCATCTTTTAATTGTCAATCAGTATGCCTTTACTAGAGTAAAATTTCGGACAACTTAAAGTGCAATACGTAAGTAGTTCACATTAGAATATACAAATTTTTATATATAAATTTTTGTATTTTGTAAAGGTAATAAATATAAAATTTTTGTACTTAAATAGAAGTCATTGGCATTCATAAGAAACACATAATACTGTTCTAAAAAATTTTAACCTTAGGAGATATGTAAACTAAGCTCTTTTTTAAGACTACAGTTTTTTACTTTTCTATAATAAATATGACTTTTTAATTGTTTAAAGTATGCCAAGAGGCACAAACTTTGAGGTTTTTGACAGTTTTTGACAAAGGTTTTTGACACAGGGTTTTTGACGTGACAGTTTAAACTGTGGTTTAAACCGTCAAAAACTGTCATGCGTCAAAAACTTGCCAACCCTGGTTTAAAACGGAGAATCCATTCCATAAGGCGAACGATTTTCTCATAACATGAAAAATAGTGATAGTACCAAGTATTCTGTGAATTTTCATCTACATTTATCAGTAATTTTGTAGGTTTTAACTTTTCTCTTTCAACGTCTTCTTCATTTATATTCTGGCAGATGAAATTCATATGTTTATTATACTCATATGGATTCTTAAGCCACGATGGACCCTCCCACCATTTGAGAGAGACAAGTTGTTTGGCTTTACAACCTCTAGAGGGTAGATCCGATGGGTTAATTTCACTGGGAATATATTTCCATAAAGAAGGATCAGTCAAACTCCTTATTTCTTGAACTCGGTTCCTGACGAAAACTGAACAGTTCTCTTCTCTGATTATCCATGCAAGAACTGTCGTGGAATCACTCCAAAAATATCTTTCCATATTTTCCCAACTAAATGCATCTGTTACTGATTTCGATAATCTAGCACCAATCAAAGCCGCTAAAAGCTCCATTCGAGGTATAGTTGGGCACTTTAAAGGACTGATGCAGGATTTGGCAGCCAGAAGGAATAATTTCACTTGATCAGCTTTTTCTATTCTCAAAAATACAACAGCAGCATAAGCCTGATTACTAGCATCACAAAATGTATGAAGAGTACATTTTTTTAAATTATCTGGAGTGACTTGAATGTATCGCGGAATCTCAATTTCTTCCAATATATTTAATTCACGAAACCATCCGATAAACTCGTTTTTTAGATCCCCGGTAATTTCTTCATCCCAGGTTAAACCAATTTTCCAGGTTTTCTGTAACATCATCTTGGGGCAAATCATGACTGGTGAAGTAAAACCAATTGGATCAAAAACTTTATGTGCCACTGATAACATAGTACGTTTTGTTATTTTCTCCAGATTTACATCTTTCGTCCAGGATACATTGACCTTTAAAATGTCCGAAAATCTGTTCCAGTGTAATCCAAGTACAACAGCTTCTTTACCGTGTTCCGTGTCCTTTCTCTCTTCTGTATGTTCCCATCCTCTTAGGTCGAATCCGCCTTTAGACATTAGGTTTTTAGAGCAAGTAATAAATCTCTTTAACTCTTCCTCTGTACGGACACTCGTAACAACATTGTCAACATAGAAGCTTCTCAACAATCTTTGCTTAAGTTCTGGGTCGTATTCTTCATCATTTTTAATATGGTATTCTATTACTGAAGCTAGCAAAAAAGGTGAACTCTTGACTCCAAAAACGACTCTAGCATGACGAAATATTCTAAGCTCACTTTGTTCTGGATTGCTCCACCAGAGGAAACGTAAAAAATCCCGATCTTCTTTCCGGATGCTTATTTGCAAAAACGCTTTCTTGATATCAGCTAAGACACCGAATTTATTTTCTCTAAATCGCAAAAGTATGTCAGGAATTAATTCAATGAGATTTGGACCGCAGTGTAGACATTGATTCAAAGATGGATGGTTTTGGATTCTTGCTGATGCGTCAAATACTGGACGAATTGGAGTAGTGCTATTCTCCTTTATAACTGGTCGATGAGGTAAGTAGTGTCCATAAAAGGACCTTTCACATTCAAGGACCTCTTCAATAATTTTGTCGCCAAGCCATCCTAAAAGTACTTCCTCATATTTTTCATAAATATTACTCGCAAGTAGTTTTTGTGTGACATTGGTTAACCTTTTCTTGGCTAAACACAAATTATCAGGTAAAGGTGGTTTATCTTCAGCCCATGGCAAGGATATTTCATAACGACCGTCTTTATTCCATGTTACTGTATGTAGAAAGTGTTCTTTCACTTGACGATCCATCTTAGATAGTCCATCTTAGATAGCTTTTCGATTGGATCACTTATTCCAAGTAAATCTAATCTCCATAAGTCGGAAATTTCTGCTTCTTTTACAAACATGGAAGTAACTGATAGCGCTAAATTTTCTTTAGATGAACTTTCTTGAGGAACTTTTCCCATTAATGTCCAGCCAAAAAATGTTTCCATTGCAACTAGCCCAGAAGACAACACTTCTCTTCGACCGGTCAATAGTTTACCGATTATATCAGCTCCAATCAGTACTTGAATAGATTCATCTGCATCGCCAACATCTGTCAAAACAATGTCTTTCTCGGCCAATTCTTTCAGCCAAGAACCTTTTCCTACAGGTTTAACATTTTCACATATAATATTTTGATCCAAAACCTCAAAATTGCATCTGAATTTCCCTGTCAAATCTCTTAATCTTATTTTATAAAAGTTATGTTCATATTCTTTGGTTGAGACTCCGCCAAAAAGTGAGTGTACAACCTTTTCTTTTTTAATGGCTGCATATTTCATTTCTTCTGCTAATTTCTTCAAAATATACGATCTTTGTGAACCAGTATCCAAAATTAGACGAATATCCTTTTCTTTATTATCAGAGACGACTTTTGCTTTGAGAGTTTGAAGAAATACCCTTGGATTTTTATTGAAATTTGCCATATTTACTTCACTTTCATTTGACTTTTCTTTCTCTTCTCTTTCATTTGTTTTGCCTTTATCAAGACTTTGGCACATCACGGTGGAATGTTTTCTATCACAGATAAAACACTTCAGGACAGCTTTACACTGTTTGGTAGTGTGACCTGACCCCAAACAGAGGAAACAGCACTTCTTATCCTTTAGAACATTCTGTTTCTCATTAAAACTCATCTTTCGTGCCGTAAAACAGTCTGAACTCATATGCTTTCCATCACAAAACACACAATTTTTCTTTAGATCCTGTTTAAAAGAAGTCGTTAATAAAGTAGAGGCAGTGGGTATAGGCTTAACAACATCAGTATAAGTCCTTCTTTTTCTATAATTTCGGTCATCATTTTTCCTTGCCAGACCAAAACCGGCGACCGCCAAATTTATTCTTTCATCTCCTTCAACTTCACATTTGAGAAATTGCATCAAATTGTCCAACCGTTCTTTCGCATCAGAACTAGTAGAAACAATGTTACTTCTATTCCAAGCTTTCAAAAATTCAGCTGGAAAACAGGATTCTACCATAGGATATAATATAGAAGCGCATTTATCAGTAGTGACACCCAACGTTTCAAGAGCCCTTAAATATGATTCAAGTTTATCGTACAATGAAGTAAGAGAAAATTTTTCTCTTGTATGAGCAACTATAATCAATTTTAATAATTCTCTAATGTACACTTCAACTAGAAGATCATCTCTTCCATAACGAGCTTTTAGACTCTCTATAACTTTGGCATAGTTGGCGCCAGTTGGCGGAAAACTGTCTACAACTTCTCGTGCTCTGGAACCAGTGACCGTTGCTTGAATGAGGTACTGGAATTTGTTTTCTGGAGGAATATCGTTATCTTTATCTATCTGCTCAAACTGACTCCAGAATGGTAGCCATTCTTTTAAATCCCCATCAAATTGTCGGAATTGTAACTTGGGTAAGGAAATTTTTCTTCTAGATGAATTATTTTCACTAACAGTTAAAATTGACTCCCCCTGAATGTGTGCCTGGGACTGCATTCTAGCCAATTCCAACTGTTGGTCTAATTCCATCTTCTTTATCTCTAATTCTTGATTAAGCTTTTCTAATTGAATTTTTCCTTCTTGTTCAAGTTTAAGTTTTTGTTGCTGTAGATCTTTTTCTTGCTCTAGTTTCAATTTTTCTCTTTCTTGCCTCTCAACAACAGCCGTTGATAAAATTTCTTGCACAAAAGTGGGATCATTTTTATATTCGTTGCTATTCAAGATAATTTCCTTTAAAGTAGCAATAGTACATTCAGGAGGAATTATTTCGCCAAGCTCTTCCGCTACAAACTTCAGATCGGCTTTTCTAAAACCTTTAATTACTTGAAACATATTGTTTTACTTCGTCCTGTCGCGTAGACGTCACAAAATGTTATTTAAGCGTACAAAAAGAAAGTTATTTTAACTCTCTAGCTTACTAGATATAATCGCGGACGCCAAATAAATTTAAAGCATACAGAAGAAGTTATTTTAACTTCTAAGCTTTCTAAAAAACTAAATAAATTCTAACAACAAAATCTATTTGCTGCTTTTATTCCATAGAAAAATTTGAATACTCAGAAAAAACAAATTAGATGCACGCGCACGAGCATCATCTGAATAATCTTTTTTTTTTTTTTTACAATAACAAAAATACATCACGTGAGTTAAAAATATAAAAATGAGAGAATAAAATAATACATGGACAATATCTAACAAGTAGCACATGTTTTTTGTACCTGAAGAAAAAAGGCCACGTCCTTTCGAAACTGGTGGTGCTTGTATTGATTTTATGATGTGTGAAAAAGTTTTAAAGTTTCAATATTTATTGTGAAGAGTCTTTAATTTACAAAGAGTCATTAATTAGCAAAAATACATAGAAAAGTTTACACAACAGCAGCAGACAAAACTTAAAAAAATAAAATAAAATGTATTACAACAGAAAATAATCTGGTGTGACATTCAATTTACAATCCTTTTTCTTGTCCTACATCCCTATACTGACTATAGACCTATTTTTACACTTTACTGCGGTACTGATATAGGTTTTTTATTTCAACATTTCTAGTGTGCCTTGAAGCAAAAGAGCATTTTACTGTATTAATTATCAGAAAATATTCTAACATTTACTAAATTTAAGTTGCATAATACATAAGCGTATTTAATAATGATACATAAATTATAATTTAAAATGTTTCTTTTATTGTAAATTTACGATACTATGTATTTAAATAAACGTTATAACATTTTGTATTAAAATGCAAAATATATTAACCCATTTCAATCATAAATGAATTAAATATCTGTAATATAAAATTAAGCAATTTGTGACTGATCTTCATAATTATTTCTCAAATAAACGGAATAAAACAGTTCAATCTTTTGCAATGGAATGTATTATTATATTGGTTTTATTTTTAAAAATACAGACAAAAAAATTTTCTATTTCATAAATTTCTTCATTTAATGTATTTTTGGCGAGATGTTCATAGAATTTCTATATGAACTCCGACTCCCCTTATTGAATTTTCCCATTTACAAGATGTTTTGCTGTAAGAGTCCCTCTCCCCACCAAGACTTAAATAAGTACAAAGCATTGCTGGTAAAAAAAAAGGACACATTTAAAATATGGACACTTATTTCAAGATTTAGTTATCAATACATTTTCTGATTACTTTAGCTTGTTACTGATGTACAAATGAATACTGATGGTCATACACAATAGTTATATATATATATGTATTATCATTTACCTACAGTATATCATTACTCTAGTATTCTAATTGTTTTCTCCAGGAGAGTGCTGGCAGGGCACAGCACCCTCCTGAAACTATGTAGGGACACTCTGCTACATTTGAATGAGTAATCAAAATTTCTTAATAGTGAATACTTTTGATAAAATCAATAATATGCACTATGGCAATAATGTACATGGCTTTATAATTAATTATAAAAATAAAACATTATGAATTATTCACATAATGAGAGTCTTAATAGGGGTCTGTACAGACTTTTCACACAGGGTCCTGTTTTTGTGAAATTGTGAAAATTTCTACACGTAATTTTGTGAATCTAAATTTAGTGTGAAAGTAAAGTTCTTCCAAACTTTTCGGCTCTTCTTTCTGTGAAATTGTGAAAAATGCAATTTTGGAAAATAAAATTGCAATTAAGGCTTCATTTTCGACAATGACAGTTCAGTTTTATAGAACTAAACTGTAAATTCACACATATGCATAGAAGCCCTTATAGATTAGAAATTTAATATCAGCCTTTTGAGAGAAATACAACAAAAATGCTCGTTCCATTGAAGATTAATTTTGAAAATGAGAGATTTATCTTTTTTAAGATTAAAAAAAAAATTGTGATGGGTCCTGTTTTAGGATAAAAATTTTTTGAAGGGTCCTGTTTTAGAATAAATAATTTTGTGAAGGGTCCTTGACTCTGTACAGACCCCTGCTTAATATTTAGAGAAACAATATACACGATATATAAAAATAATAATATACTATCATTAATTATTTAGATTTCTAGTGTTATGTTATTAGTTATTACTAGTATATAACGCTGTCAAAAATGACGGAATGTGAAATCAGTTAAGGTAGTGAATCAACGAATGCTTTGCCAGCTTCGCTGAACACTATATTTAAAGGGGACTGATGTGCAAGTTGCACTTGACGGGACTAATATGCAAGTTGTACCTGACGGGACTAATTTGCAAGTTGCACAGAAAGAACAAACTATTTCTTTTAACGAAAATACCTACTAACCTGGACGATAGGTCTAATATAACTCAGTACTTATTTCGCTTCCTTCTTCGACTCGTTTTAAGGTTGAGATTAAGGGAAATGTATAAGCACAAAAAATTTTCAGTTTTGAAAGATCTTTCTAATAATGTAACATTTATGCAGATTAATTAAAAAATAATAATAAAAATTAAAATAAAAATACATAGCATTTCTAAGAAAAAAAATAACAATAAAGTCTACCAAAAGTCTATGTTTTGAAGCGGTCTAACCGGAATTGTTCCTGACAGAAAATGGTCATTATTATTATAAATTGGTAGGATCAGGTGGGGTAAAATAAGTCAGGAGGTATAATAGGTCAGTTTCAAGAAAACTCTTTAAAAAAAACATGCAAGCATTTTTTTTATTCCAATTTTGCTGGTTTTATATATTATTTACTAGGTATATAACCCGTCAAAAATGACGGAATATGAAATCAATTAAGGTAGTGAATCAACGAATGCTTTGCCTGCTTCGCTGGACACTATATTTAAAGGGGACTAATGTGCAAGTTGCACCTGACGGGACTAATATGCAAGTTGTACCTGACGGGACTAATGTGCAAGTTGCACCGAATGAACAAACTATTTCTTTTAACGAAAATACCTATAAACCCAGGACAACAGGTCTAATATAACGTATCATATTATATCATATTTCTCATAATATAACTCATTACTTATTTCGCTTCCTTCTTCGACTCGTTTTAATAAGTATTTTTTATAAGCATGAGCAAATTTAATATTTTTTAATTTTTCACGTGAAAACATTATTTCATCTTATGCCTCCTCCCCCCCCCCCCACCTCAATATATATAACAATAACTGGTAAATTTTTTTGGCAACAATCATAAATTTAAATGTCCAATTTTGAAATTATTTTCATATTTTAATTAATTCTAAAATATCTAATCAAAACTTCGTTACAAATAAGGTACCAAATGAAAGGTACTATATTTGTAACGAAGTAACCTAAGGTACCTTATTTATAACTTATTTATTTTAACTAACTTGATAAAGATGACATCACAATCAACTGTTCGTTTATATCAGATAAGTACATTATCATGATTGCGAGAAAATGATGTAATAACTATTAGCCCATAATTTTTATGATTGAATTTTATATTACATTTTAATTTTATCCTCCCTGGGTATTTTAGAATTGCAATGGTAGTTATAAACTTTCGTTGAAATCTTTTTACAAATTGAGATTAAGGGAAAAGTGCCAGCACAAAAAATGTTCAGTTTTGAAAGATCTTTCTAATGATGTAACATTTATGCAGATTAATAAAAAAATAAAAATAAAAATACATAGCATTTCTAAGGGGAAAAAAAATGGCTACCAAAAGTAAACTGGAACCGTTCCTGACAGAAAATGGTCATTATTATTATTATCCTTCATTTTGTAGGCAAAATTAACTGTAACTGATACTTTTAGTTACAGCCAGTAATTATTTGTGTGTTTCGCATTAGTAACTTGAATGTGTTGCTAAGAAAAACTTTGGTTTTGAACTAATTCAAAAGCTAATTTTACGGTATTTTCTTATATTCCAAAAAGCACATTTTAAAGATGAATTTCCTAAACTTTTGTGAGAAAAAAAAAATATATTAATGTTTTGGAGCAAAAAAACACATGTGAGGTAAAATAGGTCAGGTGTTGAATCATGTTAGGCTTAGCAAACATAAAGTAAATTATTACATTTTTTGTGTTTTAAATAATTTCATATGTATTCTTTTAATATATTAGTTTAAAATTAAGCTATATTTTGTTCTGAAGCTATTTCATACACATAGATATTATATAATTTAATGTTAAGAGAAAAAAAAATACATATTAAAGCTGAATCAAAACATTTAGTTTGTAGGTGTAATTCAAATTCCAGCTTATTTAAGAAGGGTGCCAATTTTTCAAACAAAGGGCAGGCAGGACATAACATTCTCCTGAAACTGTCTGAGTGAAACTCTGCAGTTAAGCATCAACTTCAAATGCAAGAGTGGATGAATCTAGATCATCAATCACCAAACATTAAGTAACTAATTACTTTTTTTTGTGTTTTAAATAACTCCATACATATTCTTTTAATATATTAGTTTAAAATTAAGCTATATATTGTTCTGGAGCTATTTCATACACATAGACAGATATAAAATAATTTAATGTTAAGAGAAAAAAAATGCAATTACATATTAAAGCTGAATCAAAACATTCAGTTTGCAGGTGTAATTCAAAAAGTTGTTTAATTCCAGGTTATTTAAGAAGGATGCCAATTTTTCATACAAAGGGCAGGCAGGACACAACATTCTCTTGAAATAAACACTTTATCACCCAATCAAACATTGCCTTCTAAAGAAGCTTTGAAAAATGCACACAGAAAGAACCCATGTGCAACAGAAAACAGGAGTCATTTTAACAACCAACTTATTTTTCAATTGATTCGATGAAAAAATCAACAGAGATGCTAAAATCACAGAAACATCAACTATAAAAGAAAAGAAAAACCAAGTCTTTCTCAAGAAGAAAATTTGGACAGCATTAATACTAATTGATTCGTAAAAGTTGGAAAATGTGTTAAAGTAGAATTTCCTGGGAAAAGATCAAAGATAATATTTCATGGCATCATTCTTTCACACAATCAGGAATATTCTGAAAAATTTTAAAGGATAAAAAAAGGTTTAAATGGAAGCTCCTAATGGATTTTCCAGAGAAAGATTTTTCTGATGTAGATGCATCGTACATTCCAAATGTTCATCCCGAACTAATGATGGACATAGAGACATTTTTTTTTCCTTGAAAGAACACAAAATCAAGTTTTTATTTAAAAAAAAAAGAATGTGTATTTATAATTTTATTTGCATGAAGTAAATTGTATTAAAATTTAAAAAACCCTGGGGTAAAATAAGTCACAAACAGCATATTTTAAAATTTATTTTTCAGTACAAATTCTTTGTTTTAGCGATATTTCTCTTAAAATATCATGAGGAATATTCATTTGCATATTTTGTGTAATTTTTTAACAAATGGAACCAATACATTTTCTGCAGTTTAAGTGCATATGTAAAATATGCTGTTTTTTGACCTATTTTACCATACCTGAACCTATCAAGGTTTTTAAAATATTACAAAAATATGTCATCATTAACAAATTCTTAATGAGCTATTTTGTTACTATTTCTTAAAACTTTAATCTAAAATTATTTTAATTATAATCAAACGTGAAACTTTTAAAATAGTATGCATTCAGCTCAAAATTTGGCTAAATATTTCTATATTTGGCTACTCAGCCAAATCACTGTTCGTTAAATAATTACAACCAATTCCAGATAACTGAATTTATGCAATTCTTGATAAAAGATATGAAATGCCCTATTATGTGTATACTACATAATAGGACACTAATAGTTTAATCAATATGGACACTGGAGAATTCTTTATCCTTACAGCTTATTGATTCAAATTATTTAAAGCGTGTGAGAATGAACTCTGCATTTAATTTAAGTCAAACTGAGTAAGCATGTTATAGGTCATCATTATAAGAAATATATAGCCTTTTATGAGCATAGGACTCAGTGGCGGATTTAAGGGGGGGGCTAGGGGGCAGAAGCCCCCCCTCCAAAACACTGACCTTCACAATTGAATATTGCAAATTTAAATTTTTTATTGGTCTAGAATAACACTTTGAAAAATCTTAGCCCCCCCCCCCCCCAAAAAAATCAAGTTCTGGATCCGCCACTGATAGGACTCATAGTTCTTTTACACAAAGGGGGATACAAAATTGCAGATAGCATGCGTATTACTTACAGTATATATGATAGCATAAAAGCATTTATTTGTTTTATTAGGACTAATCACCTGAATATTTAAACTTTAGAACTTCTTCACACGCCATAAAATTAAAGACAGCACAACTGGTTTCGAAAGGACATGGCCTTTCTCCTTCAGGTGCAAAATGCATGTGCTACTGCCTTGGGGGCAAAAGCAAGACCACATTAAGGCCTTAATTAAGGTTAAAACATTTTTGGTTATACTGTGTTACACTGCAATAAAGAAAAAGAAGATTTTCATGACATTTTGTAGTGTAGTAATTATCACATACTTGACCGCTTAATTAACTAAATGTTAAATAAAAGGTTCTTCTATCAGAAAGTAGGAAAGTGACAAGCGATACATATTATTTAACTACCAGTTAAAGAAATACCATATTGTTTAAATAATAAAACTTTACACTGCTTAATGTGAAATTTAACAGAACTTGAATATTTTGGTGTGTGATATGATCTTGGCTAAAAATCTCATGTAATTATTAATTTAGCATACATCATTAATAATTAAATTTTTGTGGGCATAATTAAATTTACTTAAAGTTGTTAATTTGAAAAATGCATTCATTGTATCTTACAAAGTTACAACTTATATTGTAAATTTTAAAAGAAAAACAGTTTCTTCCATTTCTTCCACTTGGAGGAAACCTATTTCATCCAGCCGGTTTTTTTTTTTTTTTTTTTTTTTCCCCACATTGGAAGAAACTTGCTAACCCTGATTAAAATGTCCTTTAATGTTATACAATTATTGTTTATTTATAAATTTATGAAAATTCAATTTTGAAAATACTCATTCTTGACATTAATTTTACTATTTAACAGGTTAGAATATAAAATTATTACTCAAGTGAATTTTCAAATACAAATAAAACAAACCTGAATGAACTTAATGTCATACAAAAACAAGATAAATGTAAATAATATGCACTGCCAAATGGAATTAATTTATGCGGGCATTTTTAAAAAGTGTATAATGTCCGCCTGCAATAAATTTCTTGATATTACTGCCTCTTGTAAACTGTACAACATTTATCTAATGAATCAAAATAATGTCACAACTATGAATACTTACGGATTAAATATGTAACAGAAAGAATCTAGGAAGCTCTAGGCAGACCACTCTTCTGATACATTCTCATATGAATTCTGTGTTTTGTTTGGTTTTGAGCAAAGTTTGTATATAATATCACCATAGAGAAAAAATAAATCATCTGATGTTCTTTTAGTGTAGTTTATTTACGAGTGAGGGCGCAAAAGAGATGCAGGAATGTCTGAGTTCTAGATTAACAAGCTTTATCAATCAATCTATCAAATTTACTAGTGGCAAAATCATCGAGGAGCAGATATACCATGAAGGTAAAAAGTCCTCTACCTTCATGGATACAAGGTTCTTCTATTATAAGGTTGGGCCATTTGAAGAGTAGCCAATCAGAAGCAAGCAGAAGTGAAACGTCACAAGGCGGAATACAGAAACAAACTACGATGCAAATATACAGCTGTTACTAGCCCAGAGCTAGCTATTACTTACTAAAAAATATATCTTATAATCTGATATCCGCGATTGTAATGAAATGCTCGCCCTCTGGTGGGCTAAGGTGAAATTATCACACCACTGCATATCCTCATATTATGCAATCGACTTTCCATGTTGAAATGGCCGGTAAAGAATAATAATTACACGTGGCTGTTATATTTACTAACAACTGCAGTGTTCAGAGAGCGCCATCTATCGATCATTACAAACGCGGATAAATATTACCCAAAAACGAAAATCATGTATGGTATTACATGAAATAAAAGTACATTCGTTAAAATATTTATTTTAAATACGTATAAGTTCATAAAAAATTATAAAGCTTTCGCGTTTTCGGCAACATTGCTATGCATTTGTTTACATTTATAATACTTAAATAAAACGATGAATTTCAATTATATTAAAATGAAATGAAATAAAAATGCAGTTATTTAATTGTTGTGCTCAAAAGAAAGCACATATATTTTTTTAAAAGAATGTAAAATATATACATTTTACTATATGATCGCGATATGTTTGTTTACATTTCAGATATTTCAGTAAAATTATGAATTTTAATTTTATGAGTAAAAATAAAATATAAGTACATTTTTTAAAATATTTGTTCAAAATAAAACACTTATATTTTTCAATTTAAAAAGAAATACACAATATATGAAGTTATTTGTAATATTGATATGTTTGTTTACCTTTTAAATACTTCAATATTGTCATGAATTACTTCAGTAAGACGATGAATTTAAATTACATCAAAATGAAATAAAAATGCAGTTATTTAAATGTTTCGCTCAAAAGAAAGCGCACGTATTTGTTTAAAAAAATCTAAAATATATAAATTTTGCTGTACTAGTGTGATTTGTTTGTTTACATTTCAGATATTTCAGTAAAATTGTGGATTTTAATTTTATGAGTAAAAATGAAATAAAAATACATTCTTTAAAATAGTTTGTTCAAAATAAAACACTTTATAATTTTCAATTTAAAAAGAAATACATAATATATTCAGTTATCTGTAATATTATGATATGTTTGTTTACCTTTTAAATACTTCAATATTATGAATTTTAATATTAAAAGTAAACTAAATATTGGAAATAGGAGAAATTAATATTTATGTCAGACTTTAAACTCATATTAAATTTATTATTTCCCCATTTAAAAAAAGTTTCAGCATAACAATATATTTCAAAACAATTATTAGTATCAGTTTACAAATAAAATAGGTTCCTTAATAACAGAAATTAGAAGGGTACTAAAATCACTTACTGAATTTTTGGTTGTTGAACTCCAAGTGTATTTTAATTATATTACAATTATTATTTCGTCCCATGTAACATGCTGAGTGATTGGTAATTGATCAGCACAAATTAATAATTGATTTATCTTCTAATACAGCTAAATTTTCGCAATCCACTAATCAACAAATCAGTTGTGACAGTGTTTGTTTACATTGCAATTGATATGTGGACTTCAGAGAATTGTGGATTTTTGAGAGATGATTATACTTCACTTTGCATGAAAGAAGAAATGTATGAAATTTTGTACTGCAGCAATCAATAATATGCATGTATGTATCATATGTATTTATGTAATCAGTAATATGCTTAATGTACATGAAAAAAAAAAAAAGATCTTCGGATACAGCTAACTTGTCTTGCATGAAAATCTGTACTGTAGCGGAAAGTAATATGAATATACAAAAAAGTCTGATATGAGAATGGACTCATGATCACTTTTTTCATTCTTGCACCGAAAAGGAGGGAAGGGCAGTTGATAAAACACAATCCAGAAAAAAAAAAAAAAAAAATGATACGTGGTGGTGGGTCTAACATTATGATAGCACAGTTTAAAAACAAAGCAAAATGATTTTGCGCTTTCATGTTTAAGCTACAAATGAAAATTTATAGTAGTACTGAAAATTATTTCAACTGAATTATTCATTTGAGTATTCACTTGCTGTATAAATACAAATTTTTCGCATATTTTTGAGTAAAATTTGATAGCATATCAAATATGAAAGAAACGCCTCTAGAAAAGAAACGCCTCTCTCTCATTGAAATCCGAGACAGACAGTTGGATGATGTTCCTTGTAAGTAAAAGAAATCACTGGTATCCAAAGAATTAATTAACTTTCGAAAAAGCTAAAACAGTGCTTGCCTATTTTCGCTAAAATGCTAAAGTAATTTTTTTGCCAGGTTAAACCCTGTCAGTAAATATACTCCAAATTAATAAATACGAAACTTTGAATAAACACCATAAAATGCAAGAACTTGCAACATTTGTTTCAGGTTAAAAGAAAACACAACACTTCATCAAGGCGAATAAAGTAGGCAAGAGTGCTGCCGAAGGGTCATGTTTTCTTTTCACCTGAAACAATTATTGTGAACTCTTGCATTTTATGGTGTTTATTCAAAGTTTTGTACTTATTACTTTTAAACCTCAGTTCTGTGGTGTTTATTTATTTATTTTTTTAATATATATATATATATATAATACTCCAAAATGTTTAAGCAATGATCAACATTTTTTTACAAAAGAAAAATTATATTCATTGTTTAAATATGGGGTATGACAGAAATAGTTTCAAAACATTTTGCTCATGTTGGCTTGTTGGTATTTTTAAAACTATTTTCATTGGAAAACATGTGCTACTACTGACACTTTTAACATGTTATTACAAAAGTTACATTGAAATGTGTTACTACATAAAAACAATTTCATAAAATTTTCAATTATCCAGATACTTTATACAGAGGATTAAAGAAAGAAAAAATTAAAATAAAAAAAAGTACTAAGATTTTTTTTTTTTACACACAAGTTTATTTCATTTTAATTTTAAACTGCAAAAATATTTTTGTGTGTACTCATTTTTATCCACTACATAACTTAATGAGATACCACAATTTGTTTCATGTTTTATAAAGATAATAAATTTTAACAAAATATTAATTATGTTCCTATTTGAATTTTAAAAAAAGGTCACTTTTAACAGCAGACAACAGGCATTGGCTACTGCCTGCTTTCAAAAGAGTATACTTGAAAATCGAAGGGAAGTAGCATAAACATTTAACAAACATACTTAATACATGATTATTGCTAATTTAATATCCCTTTGATTTATTACTTCTGATCTGGAAAATGTATGATGTAATATACACGATGATATTACTTACATGATTTGATTTTATGAGCAATCTATGTATTGCTATTATACATCACAGTTTTTCAGCAATGTTCTATCACTTTCAATAATGTATTCTTTAAAAAATATATGTGCTCTAATGCGGAGCATGTCAAAGAAGCAACAAAAGACGTAGATTAAGATTATCACACGGTACATTTAAACAAATTCGATTAAAAGAAAAAATAAATAAATAAATAATAAAAAAAGCAATTTAAACACAGTTATTTCAAATGTAAACAAGATTTGATCGATCCGCTTTATGACGTAGTGCGCGAGAAATCTCAAATAGCTAAAAATTCGCGCATCTATGAAATGGCACCCCCCTGCATGGATATACAGTAGAATTTCCATTTGTTTGTTGCAGGGAGGTTTGTTGTTATTTTCATATCAGCGTCCTTTGTATGAAGAATGCTGATTGGCTGAAAGAAGGGCGCGACGTATGTGCGCGAAAAGTCGCGCAAATCCGTTTTTGGAGTGCAACTTGCTTTAAGTGTTTAGGCGCATGCGTAAAGTGACGTACTACCAGCTTATCTAAAGAACCAATCAGAGGAAAAAAAGTTCCCTTGTTACTGTTCTAAGTTTAATCGCTTAAGAAAGTTCTTATACACGCCCATTCTACGAAAGTTCGTAAGATTTAAGACCAGACTTACCGTAATCCCAGCCTTACAACTAGGGCTGAAGTATTTTTCAATATATTCCCAAGTATCAATATTTTTTTAACTCTATAGTTCCCACGGCCTGGAAATTCTGAGGGCCTCAGGATCCCAGAAACATAGCCGAGTCTTGCGGTCACTACTTTCCCCTCTTTTTATTGTTCACTCTGCAGACCATGTCGTTAGAGCAGGTCCCTCAATGTCTGGAGTAAGAAGATAGTCTTTTTACCTTTCGTCAGAATCTGACATAAAATTACACCCCTCAGTTTGCTTATAAGTAGCTGATAAGAAGAGAAATTGTAAACATATGCCTTGTTTAGTATTTTACTATTTAAGGTAAAGACACCAGTGCTCGTCACCCCTAAAATCTGCACCAGTAGTCGTCACCCTCTTAAAAGAAGTGTTAAAATAACCGTTTTATAACCTGTATGGATTTGAATCTACCCGCATAAGATTCTCCAAAGCCTTCTGCTTCTTATGACATAAAAAGTTCGATTTCAACTATTGGGGAAGAGTAGGGAGAAACAAAATAAGGGAAGTATACGTTAAATTACAATTGAATTGAGTCAACGTAAAGCAAATGATTAAGGGAATAGATATGCATTTCTTGTTATATTTTGTTGTTCGCTGCTTTTGACATTGCTCATAAAGCATTGTATGTAATGCTTATGAAATGCAGAATACGATTTATGTGCAACTTTTTAAAATTTGACATAATATAAAGGTTTTTAAGGTATGACGACTACTGGTGCATATTTTGCACGTTTCACCAGTGCTCGTCACCCCTGACGAACACTGGTGTTTTAACATTTTTAATAACTGGGTAACATTTTTGATGAAAAATACTATATTTTCGTTTAGAATTATGATGGTATAATTTTTACTTTAATTTGACTATCGGCACCAGTAGTCGTCAGGGGTATTCGTAAATGTAAACAAATGTATTTTAACCTCAAGAACGTGAACTTTATTGCACTTGTAACTCTTGTATAGCTTGTTTAAATAAAGTCAGTCATGGTACCTTTAATTTACTATGACTGACTTTAAACCACCTAAAATTTTCCGTATTATTTTGCTGGAAAAATTAAACAATGGCACATAAACATATTTAGTTATAAAGCGCTTTTTCTAGTTTTCTGTTATATATTTTAGAAAAACAGACATGATTACTCCATACATCTGTCTAATGTATTTTAAATTTTTATGATGTCATGGTTTTGAGAAGATATTTTTAAGTGATGTTTAAGTTTTTTATTGAGCGTGATAATTTAATTTTAATTCATATATATTTCAAAAATGATAAAATACAAAGGCTTAATTTCATAGTTAGCATGACTGTGAGTCAGTTCAAAATTATGTTAAGGCTTTTTTGTTATGTTAGATGCTGGTGAATAAAAACTTATATAGAAAATATTAAACATTAAAAAAATTTCTGAAGCAAGTTTTCTGTTTATACATTATATTAATTATGTAAGATAAACAAATAGTTAAAATGGTGATAAAAATTACCCTGTTGACTAATTAAAATTGTAAGATAATATTTGATAACATTAAATAACATTAACATTTGATAACATTAATATCTATAATATTTCATAACATTAGCTTGATGTGTAGAATAATACTAGCAAGCTTTGCCACCTTCGCTGGTCCCTATATTTAAATAAAATAGGAAAAATCCCTATCATTATAAAAAATTAAAAAAAAAAAAAAAAAAAAACTTTGAAATCAGTCGAAACAGCAGTCAATGTTCCCGCTGGCTTCTGTAATAGCTTTCCGTCCCGCAATATGATGATTGGCTTCTACTGCCTTCGGCATAGACTTACCCGCTTTTTATCCCCCCCCCCTCTTCCCACGGTTAAATTTAGAATTTTAACGCAATATTATCAAATTACATATTCCGTACTTTTAACCAATACCCAGACATCAAAACTCGCCTTTCTGCGTTAATTTGGAGTAGAGCTAAGGTTAAAAACGTGTTTTTTGTGCGCTCGGCCGAGGGAAGGGAAGAGGGGAAGGGAAATTTTGCAAAATCGCCTTATAATGCGTCTAAGGTGCACACACACAACCAACCAACGCATAAAAAAATTCACTCCCGAAAATAATTTGCAGCAGAGTTTAGATTGAAAACACACACACACACACACACACACATATATATATATATATATATATATATTGCCACCCTCACATAGACGAAAGATCTTCGCAAAATCTCTTTATACTAGGTGTTGGATGCATATGACCAACTCACACATCAGAAATCGCCTTTGTAAGACTATTTAGAGCAGAGTTATGCGTAGAAATACGTTTTTGCTACACTTTCTCAAAATTTGGTCGGAAAGAATTACGCAAAATACCTTTACAGTATTTTTGGGTACGCATAACCAATCAACGCATCAAAAAATTGCTTTCCTGATATAATTTGGAGAATAATTACTCTTGAAAACGTGTTTTTGCATCCACCCCACACTTAATGAGGAAGGAGAGGCGAAAGATTTCTCAAAATTCCTTTATAGTATGTGTTAGGTACGCATAATCAACCCATACGTTTAAAAAAAAATAATTGCAATACAAAAAGAATTTTTTTTTATACCATGTTTTAAATTTTTCTATTGAATCATATAAATGCTATTGAAGGCAGCAAGAACCTGAAACAATTGGCTAAAAGTAATTTAAAAATGCATCGTCACTGTGTTCTGAGCTATTTTGAAAATTTCAAAAGTCTAGGTAGTCGGGAAGATTGATGATCGGGACGAGTATATGATTGATGAATCATATAAAGGCTACTGAAGGCAGCGAGGACCCGAAACAATTGGCTAAAAGTATTAAAAAATGCATTGTTATCGTGTTTTGAGCTATTCTAAAAGTTTCAAATGTTTAGCTAGTCGAGAAGTTAGTCAAATAAATTTTCTGTTGAATCATGTGAACGCTACCGAAGGCAGCGGGGACCCGAAACAGTTTGCTAAAAATATTTTAAAAATGCATTGTCACCGTGTTTTGAGCTATTCTGAAAGTTTCAAATGTCTAGATAGTCGGGAAAAAAGTTAAATAAATTTTCTGTTGAACCATATAAACGCTGCCGAAGGCAGCAGTGACTCGAAACAATTGGCAAAAAATATTTTAAAAATCCATTGTTACCGTCTTCTGAACTTTTCTGAAAGTTTTAAATGTCAAGCTAGTCGAGAAGTCAGTTAAAAATCGATTGCAAGATTTGTACTGATAACGCTGCCGAAGGCTGCAGGGACACGGAGCAGTTGACTAAAAGTCTTTAAAAAATGCATTTTCATCGTGTTCTGAACTATTCTGAAAGTTTCAAATGTCTAGGTAGTCGGGAAGTTAGTTAAAAATCAATTGTAAGATTTGTACTGGACAAACAAACAAGAATACGCGTTAATAAAAAGCATGGTAAAATCAATCTTACTGCGATAATTTGGAACAAAGTCACTCTTAAAAACGAGATTATTACCCCCTCCCCTGCTACTTACCCTCTGCTTTAAGTAAAGATATTTTTGAGAAGGAATGAAATTTTGAAAACTTTTCTTAAAAGCAAAGAATTTTCAAATTATTTCACATATGAATTTGTTTTATTCGCGATATTTTGAATTTTACCATTTAATGTTTTGTGTTTTAAACCCTAAGAATGGATTTGGGTTCTAAATATGTTCCAAAGATATTCTGTTTCAATAATATTCAGTTAATTTTGCAAAAACGCAATTAAAATCAAACTATTGAGCAAATTGTTGCGTTTTATTTACATGACGACCACTGGTGCAATCACCTGACGACTACTGGTGAAACGCAGTTTTCAAGTGACGAGCACTGGTGCATTTTTATAGGTTTAATTTTTATTTTTTTAAAAAAATTGGCTTAACGTATTGAAAAAATGAAAGTGTCTAACAACAACTAGAAGAATCAGTGTATAAAATAGACCAAAGTATAATATTGATTTATAAATTCCACATGAACGCCACGCGAAAAAAACAAACATTTTAAAAATAAGGCCTTAAGAGTGACGAGCACTGGTGTCGTTACCTTAAATCTCTTTTAGAGAATAAATATTTGAATTCGGGGTTTAAGTTTCAGAATTATTATATCAAATAATTTGATTTGTGATATAAATTTTGATTTGTTTCTGCAAAGTAAAGATAATATGGCCAATGTAAATAGCTCGGAAGTATATAAATTTTACAATTATTTTCAAAATGGAAGTGCTACATGAAAATTTATTAACAAAGAAAAGGAATTAATCTAAAACAATTAATTATAAATTCAAGCGAAAATTAACGGGACCCATGTAATAAGTTTTTTTTTTCTTTACAATAATAACTAGTATGTCGTGGCCACCACAAGACTTTCTTCTATATTTTCCTATACAAATTCATTCAGTAACAATATTAAACAATCAGTAACAATATTAAACAATCAGTAACAATATTTAACACGTTAGTAGTCGCTATAAACAGCGCCACCTATTAAAAATTGCACACTTTTTATTAATAATTTTAAGAAGTGATGTGACCGACGTTTCTTCGGTTTTATTCGAGTTTTATGTATATCAAATGCCACTTCTAAAAATTTGTTGTGGCTATTGAATAAAAAAATCTTGCAACACTAAAAGATGAGCGGCAAATCGACCAACTAGCGACTACTAACGGGTTAAAAAAAAATTACGATTTTTTTTCTAAGTTTTCTTTTGTTAAAAGTAATACATATTCAATCAGTAACAATATTTAAAAAAAAATTACGAATTTCTTTTTTTTTTTTTTTTTTTTTTTTTTTTTTTTTTTGTTAAAAGTAAAAAAAAAATCGATAACTTTGTTTTAAATTATCACAGATTGATAGTTCAACCATTCATTTTAAAGGTATTGACGAGATCTTTCGAAAGACACCCACCTTCAAAATTTACCCCTCACGCGGGGAAGCGATGTTCCCACATGCACAGAAATTTTTTCCTAGTTAACTATTACTATTATCAATAAATCATATTAATTTTACAATCACAAGTCAAAAATAACTCTCATTATGTACATTTATACGAAATTTTGTCCTATACTGCCATGTTAAAAATTTAGAAAATATGAGATCACAGCGCCACCTGTTGAGCTATTGATCCCCAAATGTAATCAGCACCAGTTTATGTCGGTGACCAACTAAATACCATATTTGGTTAAATTTCGTTAAAAAAAAAAAATACGAATTTTTTTCTAAGTTTTTTTTGTTAAAGGTAAAAAAATCGATAACTTTGTTTTAAATTATCACAGATTTATAGTTCAACCATTCATTTTAAAGGTATTGACGAGATCTTTCGAAAGATACCCATCTTCAAAATTTACCCCCCGGAAGCGATGCCCCCCCATGCACAAAATTTTTTTCCTAGTTAAATACTACTATTATCAATAATTCATATTAATTTTACAATCACAAGTTTAAAATAACTCTTATTATGCACATTTACACGAATTTTTGTCCTATACTGCCATGTTAAAAATTTAGATAAAATGCGATCACAGCGCCACCTGTTGAGCTATCGATCCCCAAATGTAATCAGCAACAGTTTATGTCGGGGACCAACTAAATACCAAGTTTGGTTAAATTTCGTTTAAAAAAAAAAAAAAAAAAAAAAAAAAAAAAACGATTTTTTTTCTAAATTTTTCGTTAAAAGTAAAAAAAATCGATAACTTCGTTTTAAATTATCACAGATTTATGGTTCAACCATTCGTTTTAAAGGTATTGACGAGACCTTTCGAAAGATACCCATCTTGAAACTTTGCACCCCGGGGGGGGGAACCGATGCCCCCACATGCACAAAATTTTTTTCCTAGTTAACTACTACTATTATCAACGAGTTCTTTCGAAAGATAACCATTGTGAAAATTTACTCCCCCCGGGGGGCGGTACTTCCCCCCCCTCGGGGGGGGGGGCGAAGCGATGCCCCCCCATGCACAAAATTTTTTTCCTAGTTAACTACTACTATTATCAATAATTCATATTAATTTTACAATCACAAGTTTAAAATAACTCTCATTATGCCCATTTTATACGAAATTTTGTCCTATGCTGCCATGTTAAAAGTTTGCATAAAATGCGATCACAGCGCCACCTGTTGAGCGATTGATCCCCAAATCTAATCAGCACCAGTTCATGTCAGGGTGCAACTAAATACCAAGTTTGGTTAAATTTCATTCATTGGTTAGTGAGATACGGTGAAAAATACGACATTTTGCGATCACAGCGCCACCTGCTGGGCGATTGATCCCCAAATCTAATCAGCACCATGCCCCGTCAGGTTCCAACTATATACCAAGTTTGGTTCAATTTCATTCATTGGTTCGTGAGATACGGTGAAAAATACGATATTTTGTCCTATACTGCCATGTTAAAAATTTAGAAAAAATACGATCAAAACGCCACCTGCTGGGTGATTGATCCCCAAATCTAATCAGTACAATGCCCCGCCCCGCCAGGGTCCAACTATATACGAAGTTTGGTTGAATTTCATTCATTGGTTTGTGAGATACGGTGAAAAAACGAAACCACAGAAAGACAGACAGACATTTTTAAAAAACTATCAATTCGTGTTCAGTACATCCCAAAACGTGTAGATCCGTGAAAAAACGGAGGTCGAATATTTTCGCGAATCCAATACTTTCTCTATATTACATATAGAAGAAAGTAAAAACGACAGCTGCGTTTTATTTGTCCTCATTGTAACCAAATTAAATAGTATCTCAAATAAAACATCAAACTAATTAATTAATAATCTTATACTATTAAGTGAGCAATATTTGTATATATATTTCACTGTTCTCGAAAACGGTAGCTCGGACAGTCACGAGATTTAATACAAAGGTGCCCCCCGAAGGATCATTGTGCACATCGAAGTCAGAATTTCGAATTTCTGTTTAGTTTTCTTTTAATTAATAAAAATATGAAAATAATAAGCTAATAATAGCATAAAATTAGCCATTTAAATTTAATCCATAATTTAATTGTTGCCAAAAAAAAAGAGTTTTTTTTTTTTTCCAACAGGAAAATAAATACATTTATCTAAACATGAACAATACTACACACTAGTGATCGCAGAGCTTCCAAATTTGGCATATAGGTACCTGGGACCCTGCAGGTGTGCACCTCATCGAGATTTTTTCGAATTTCGAATTTGAATTTTTTAAATTAATGTTTTTTCGATTTTAAACATTGTCTTTTATGTTTCATTTTTCATGAATTTATTCTTCGATTGTAATCGTCTGCGTATCTTAGCAACGGCTATATTATGCAATTTATTTTTTATTTAATACATTTATTTGAGGGCGAGTCTTTTTTCTCTTTTTAATTTAACTTATACTATTAAGTGAGCAATATGTGTATATTTCACTGATCTCGAAAACGGTAGCTCGGACAGTCACGAGATTTAACACAAAGGTGCCCCCCGAAGGGTCATTGTGCACATCGAAGTCAGATTTTCGAATTTTTGATCAGTTTTTTCTTAATTAATTAAAATGTAAAAATAATAACCTTCTAATTTCTGATAAAAAAAGCCATTTAAATTTTAACATTTTATCCATAATTTAATTGTTGCCAATTTTTTTTTCGACAAAATAATAATAATTTAAAAAAAAAAAAAAAAAACGTACATTTATTTAAAATGAGGAAAATAAATAAGAAGGATTAGAAAATAAATTAGAAATATCAGTCGCATCGTTACAAATAAGATAGCAAATGAAAGGAAAAATTTTTGTAAATCCGATGCATTAAACAGCTTATCAATCGGATGATTAGTTTTTCTTAATTAATTAAAATGTGAAAATAATAAGTCATTTAAATTTTAAAATTTTATCCATAATTTAATTGTTGCCAATTTTTTTTTCCGACAAAATAATAATAATTAAAAAAAAAAAAAAAAAAAACCGTACATTTATTTAAAATGAGGAAAATAAATCAGAAAGATAAGAAAATAAATTAGAAATATCAGTCGCATCGTTACAAATAAGATAGCAAATGAAAGGGAAAATTTTTGTAAATCCGATGCATTAAACAGCTTATCAATCGGACAATTAGATTTTTTAAAATTAACTAAAGTATGAATTTTAGGTGGCAACAGCAGAAGATTGTATGGAAACCGTTAGGAGAAAAAAAAATATGAAAAATCTGCTTCACATTAAGTCACATGATTTTTAAGTTGGATTAAAAATTGCAGTTTTCAAATTCTTTTAAATTTTCTCTCACGAACACAAAAATATAATATACAGCCTGTACCCCACAAGACCAACTTGCATTTCAAATTTCATCAATTATTTTGGTTAATAAACAAAAGTTATTATTATTTTTTTTTTCAAATTAAGTTTTATTCTATCTTCGAAAAGAAATATGTGATCATAGATATAATAATATATATAGATCTATTATCCCCATATTATCGTGCAAAGATTTTTGATGCCGAAAAAAAAGCTTTGGAATCAGCCATTAAGTGGTATTGAAGGAAAAAAGGAAAAAAAAGAAGAATGAATTTGAAACTATATCTGGAGCTTTTCATTCACCTTTAGTAAATAAATTATTCATGAATTTTATTTACTAAAACATTCGTGTGTATTCCCGTGTGTATTCACTCGGGGAAAGACTGCCATATTTTGGTAGAATCGCCGTCTTTTCCCGAGTGAAAAGGAATCACTTTTTTCTCCCCAATGATCAATCTATATATTATTACTATATCTATGTATGTGATACGATACATTAATAATTTGGGTTTAAAAAGTTTTTTTAAATAGATTATTTAAACTCTATGAACCATATTTTTAGTTTATCAGTTTCATTAACAGATCCTGCTGGGCGATTTTTTAAATTTTGGTGTTGAAGTACACCGAACGTTTTTCGACAAGAAATTTAATATAGCAACAGCCATTTTAATCTAAGTAGCGCATCGAATATATAAAAACATAAATGATTTATTTTTACACAAAATTTACAGAACAAATGCAGTTTTAAAGATAGGAAATTTATTTCAACAAGCACTATTTTAAACCTAAAAACCATTAAAAATATAAGCAGAATATAAAGGATTCTTATGTATAAACAAAAAAGAGTCTGGTAAAATTATTAGCAAAATAGTCCTCCCCTTTTCATACAAAAAAAAAAAAAAAAAAAAAAAATCCATCGCTAATATGGCGACAAAAATTCAAAAGCCGCCAGTGGAGCAACATAATAAAGTTGTGCAACACGATAATGTTTACCTATTTATTTATTTTTTTATATAATAATCATTATGCTAATTTATCATACAAATAAATGAGCCTCTGTGTGTTACTGCACTTGCACGCTGTCGAACAGAAATATTTGAAAAATTCAAAATAATATTTAAATAAATAAATAAACATATGTCTAATGTAAAATATATATAACCATAAAAAGATTAGTTGTCTAAAATATGGCAGAAATAGCGCTCATAGCATATTGTTACAAGCACGGAGTAAAAAGACAGGAGAAGAAGGTAACGCTGAAATTTTGTGATGTTGTTTTCTAATGTTTACAGAGGGCGCCAGCGTGCAATCCTTCCTTATCTCCAGCTTCCTCAATGTTATTCAATGGGGAAATGTCTCGTTTTAATTATTTTTTTTTAAAATAATATCAAGCTGAAAAAATTTCGATTGAAAGCAAATTTCATTAAATAGAGTATTCTAACCAACATGTTTTTTTAAGAGCCATTTTATACTAATTTTACTTTGAAAGAAAGCTTTTAAAAAATGACGATTCTTATGAACCGAAGCTAGCTAAAACAGACAATTGGGAGGAAGGAGAATGGATGAAATTTTGTAAAGAAAAAAAATAAACTTACTTAGGTGCAGAAAACACGAACTCGGACTTTATTTTTCTCCTAGGGCTTTTTTTTGTTTTTCTTATCGCTATCATAGCCTGTTTTACAACTAGGAACGAAGCATTTATTTGAAACATCTGAATTATGCAGTTTTAAGAACTTACAAAGAAATTAAATTGCTTAAAATAAAAAATTTTTAATTTACTCCAGCAAAATTCTATTGAAAACAACAGTATATCCGCGCCGAGGTAGGGAGGAATGACAAGTGGCGCCCTCAATATTTACCAAAAATTTAGATCACAGTTTCGTAGCTTTCTCCCATTGGACCTTCAACTCCTATTAATATTACTCCGTGGTTACAAGGTATTTAGTCTTATTGTTACAATGGATTAAGTCTAAACCCACACAGCACATACGTCCAAATTTTGTTCATTTCTCGTCTCGTACGTTGAAAACACGTCCCTCCAGAGAACTGACATCCCATTTTTGTCACATGCTCACATAAATTCAACCATCATGTTGAAAGTATGTGTCGTGAGTAACCAAATTTGGACATACATTATTAGAAAAATATCTTGGAAGTAATGTGTTCCACAATTGAGCCACAATGAAGTGTCCTTTTACGTTGAATTCAACAAGCATGCAGCGTACTTTTTACTAAAACGGAACGAGCAACTGGGCATGCGCATTCAACCAACCATTCCACTTTTCCTCTCGGCCGTGGCTTCGCTTTCGCCCGCCGCCATGTTGTCATTTTGATTATGTGAAAAATGAAAATGCGAAAGAAGAAATAATTGCGTCGTATAATTAATGTTATGATTGTAGATTTCGAAGATATCGTCATATATGCTGTATTGTCCACCGTCGCCAAGCTTGTGACAACGATTTTACATTCTTGTTCTATACAGAATGTGAATGCGATCTGAAAATAATTGTCATATGTAAGTATCTAAAATAATTTTATTTTATTTTCATTTCTGATATTTGACTTTAATGTAATAATGCTTATTATACCTGAAAAGGTTTATTATTTGTAAAATTTAATTTCATGGGTGGTTTTAGTTTTTGTTTGTTGTGTATCATTTCTTATCCATTGATTTATCGATCCATAAATATTATTACATGGCCTAATGGACCTTTCTTTTATTTTAAGCAGGAATGGAAATATCTGTAGAAGTATTTTCTTGTAAACTTAATCGGAATTTCCATTGCTTTTTAACCATTCAAGCATGCCTTTATCAGTTGATTAGCTTTGATAAACAATGCAAAAATGTGTTCATGAAAGCTTAAATTTATTTTAAAACTGTTGTAGTTTTATTTAACTCTCTCAAATTATAAAAAAAAAAAAAATAAGATTGATTTCATTAATGAAAGTTGTTATTTAAGTATGAGAAATTCAGTAATTCTGAAGTTAATTTATGTCAATAATAACAGTAAAATTTTCGAACGAACCATAGAAAATGAGAATAAACAAAGATTTCTAATGAACTGCTTGTACTGGTTTGGATTTTCTTATCTAGAATATGTATACTCTTTAACTTATTTTTCACGAGTAATTTTTTTCCTAAATATTGTAAATATTATATATTTATATATATTATATATGTGCAATTTACAATTAAAAGCCAAACCATTAATTTCTCTTTCTCTGTTTTGAATCTCTTATCTACAATATGTATACTCTTTAATTTATTAAATTTAGTTATGTTTTTCTCAAGAGTAATTTTTTTTCTAAATGTTGTAAATATTATATTTATTGCACATATATTAAATATATATGTGCAAGTTACAATTAGAAGAGAAGCCAAACCATTAATTTCTCATTCTCTCAATTTTTATTTAATGATTTTAAATTGGTATTTTTAGTCTTCTGCTATTTATGTGTTAATACCAATAGCAGAAACAGTTGAGCCAACACTGTTAATTTAACAATCCATAAATGGGATACACTTAATAATAAATTAGTGCCATAGCTAAAGAGTTATACTTTCTCCTTTGTAAATGTAAATTTTGCACATTTTATGAATTATATTATTTCTTTTTATTATACCAGACCTGATCTCTGATTATACCAGACCTGATTCTCTGATTGCAGAATTTTGTTTTATTATAGATAGATAAAAAATTCTTCCTGTGCACATGTGTATACGTATATTTATATAAAGTTCAAAATTACAGTTAACATTATGTAAACTATGAAAATTGTAACTTCGTGTTGATGGTATTTTTTGATTAGGCTTAAATTTTGTTTTTAAAAATTAGATTTTTCTTGGAGGTAATTATTAAATGTAAACTATTACTCATGATATGTTTTTTCCTCCTACAGTTGGAATGTAAACTCTGAAATGTTTTTTTTTTTTTTTTTCTTTTTCATCCTGTATACAATATTTATAAGCTATTTTTTTTTTTTTAATTTTGGCCTTTTGTATTTTTCTTCCCAGATTATTTATTTAAGATGTTAATGAATATGTAAGGAATCTAGCTTTGGCCTGCAGTCTCCTAGCAGCCCTTCAGTTTAAATTGCAAGTTAATAAGTAAGACTTTCTGCATATAACTCAGTACTAATCATTGCAAGATTTCTTTTTTTTTTAAATCAAGATTTATTTGATTTTAATGATTTTTTAAAACTATTCATACATTATTGTGCAACACTTGTATTTTATTCTGTGTATTTTTATGTATATATATGTAAATATTTACACTATCAATCATTTTACTTAAATTATAAATAATATTCTATTCCGATAGAAAAAATCCATGTAGGCATTTATTACCAATATTTCTATTCAAATTAGTATCATTATAATATAAGAAATAATCTTATAAAAGTCACAAATGCTGTAGTACGAGCCACTCAACCTGAGAATTTGTAGTACTATAATGTATTGAAATAAAGAAAGTCTGGTGGACTGCGGTAATTCTCGATCAATGTGTTTCTAGGTTAATTAATGTTCACCCAGCTTATAATAGTATGCTTAAACAAAAATTAGAAAGTATTGTTAACAATTCAAGAACATTGTAGTTTAATGTACAAAATAAAAAAAAGTCGCCATCTTTGCTGAAAATTAATAAATAAAAATATATATTAAACTGCTACAAAAGCATCTTGAAAAAAGATTGTTTCTGAAAATCACACATTTTACTTAGATTCTTAGTGGCACAACATTTCTATTTTTTTTTTTTTTTTGTTTTTTGTTATTTTACAACTATATATCTGTACTGATAAGTATAAAGGATTTAAGTCCAAAAATGTCGATTTTGAGTTAAGTACATAGTCAGACTCAGAAAAAAATTCTCTATCAATTGGTATAAAGGATTTAAATCCGTGTCCTTTAGTCTTTGAGAAAATCCATTGGTAAAAAAAGATTCAAGTTAGAAATTTAGCATTAATCTTTAGTATAAAATATTTAATTCAATTTTTCCCTTTATTAAATGAAGATTGACAATCACTTAACGGTATATAGTGTATAAATCAACATAATCCCTTTTTCCTAATCGATTCTGCTCATTAGTTTTTAGTTAGTTTAACTTTATTTTTCGTCTCCTAAAAAATCAAGAATATGCACTTAAATCCTTTATACTTATCAGTACAGATATAATATAAGCTTTTAAATTACGTTAATAATGTTTCTGTAATTTAGTATACTGGTTATACAACTATATTGATTTATACAACAGATTTTTTTTTTACCTATGTTTAAAATTATTTTAGACATATTTATCAATGTACATATATGTAGTGTGCATCTATAATATATATTCATTAATGCACATCAAAAAATCATAATATGTATTTTGCTTAAAATTAAAACCGGTTTTGTTATAGGTTTCATATCAAAATCAAAATTATCTTTCAAGCTATTTCAAAATTTTGTAGTAAGCATGACTAATGACTAATTAAGATCAAGATTACTAAGTATTGTACTGAATGCTAATAAATTAAATTGTATTTTATTGTACACACTTGTGATTTAAATTATACAGTTACATAAAAAGTTATTTATTTTTAACTGTTAACTTCAATACATTAAATCAAAGAAAAGTTCAAATGAAAGCCAACTATTTTATCTTTATTTCATAGTAAAAAAAAACTGTAATAACAGTAAATGGTTTTTTTTATAACTAAATGTTTAAATTAAAATATATAATAAAACTGAAATATTTTTAATGGGTAATTGCAATACTTAACTATAAATCAAAGAAAAGTTCATATCAAAAACGTAGTAGTTTATCTTTATTTCATAGTAAAAAATAAACTGTAATAATAATAAATGGTTTTATTTATTAAGGATATAATAAAAATGCATGGTTGAAATAAAATATATAATAAAATTAGGACAGTAATGCTATATACATTATGCTTTTAAATGTTATAAAGTGTTTTGCCAATAAGTTTGGATGTAATTTCAAAACAAATAAAAATAGTAAATTAACTACTATGCTTATTTAAAAAAAAAAAAAAAAAAAAAAAAACATTTATAATCAGGGGTCGATCCAGGCAAAATTTGGGTCCCTTTTGCGGCTCCTTCACAAAATTCCACACAGTAAAAAGGGGCCCTTCAGAAAATTCAAATTCATAAAAAGGTACCCTTCACAAAATTCAAATCCATACAAAGGGACCCTTCACAAAATTCAAATTTATAAAATGAGTCCCTTCACAAGATTTTTTGTTTTATAAAAAGGATCCTTTTATTAAATGTTTTCATATTTTCAGTATTATTTTTAATTTATGCCTTAATTTGGTTCAACGAAACTCTATTAACTTGATATTAAACATTACATAAAGTGATTGTAAAAACTGAAGATTTTACACAATATTTTACTTTTTCACAAAAATATTTTATATTTCACAAAAATATTTTGTTTTTCACAAAAAAGGGACCCAAAAATTAAAACATGGATTGACTCCTGATCAGGGTTTAACCTGGCAAAAAAATTACTTTAGCATTTTAGCGAAAATAGGCAAGCACTATTTTAGTTTTTTCGAAAGTTAATTCTTTGGATACCATTGATTTCTTTTACTTAGCTTTGTTATCCTCAGTTTTGTTTTCTATTCCTTTTGTTCATTGATGATTTTAACCAAGCATCCATATTTGTGACTTTAAAAATATGAATCAGGGAAACTATGTTTTGATTTTATCAATGGAAAAAGAGGTATTCATATCATATGTGTAAAAATGAAAAAGCAAATTAAAAATCAAGTAAAGTGTAGTGGTAGATAATCGTGAAATACTAGTGCTAAAAATGCTTCTATGAAGCAAATTCTGAATTCTAACATACTTTTAAATATTTTTGCATTTAAATTCAATCATTGAAAATTAAAAATAAATCCAAGTTACTATATAAATAAGGATTCCCAATAATTTCAGTCCTTTCGTAGTTTTTGCCTGCAAATATTACAAAAAAATAAAATAAAATAAAATTCTGAATTATTATATAGAGATATTTTATACAGTTATCCAGTTTTAGCATTTTAGCGAAATTCTGACCGACTTGTTTTAGCAAAATATGATACCTTTTAGCAAAATGCTAAAAAAATGAATGGCAGTTTAAACCCTGCTCCTGATAATATGTAATTAAAATCAGGTTTATGTTAAAAATGACATTATTTGTAGTCCAAATTAATCAATATAGCTATCATTTGAACAAAAAATGTCCTGATCCGTAATTGCCCTGAGTCGGGGTGCGATCGATATTTACCCGGTTGCTGGGGCAATTACAGATCAATGAATTTTTTCAATTAAACAAACTTTTAAAACATTTTAATCAAAGTCTATATTTTATTGAATAAACACATGATAAAGCTTTAACCATGCTAAATTTGGTTAACATCAATTGTGATATTTTTAGAGTTATTTAGATGTTTGTGTTTTTTGATCGGGAATTACCCTCGCCCACACTAAAATCTTATCCATGCTATGGAACGGATAAAATAATTTTGGAAAAGGGTAATTTATTAGGGAAAATGACATCATAACTGAAACAATGTATTAAGAGGAAACTTTTACTCACACTACAAAATAAAGAGAATAAGGAGTTAAGAAAAAAAAAAGTAGGATATCTTAAAAAACTTATATTTAGGCTAAACTAATATAATTTGAATCAAGAAAATTTTTTCACACTATACCCATTAACAAAATTCACATTTTCATTACCATCTTAATACTTTCACTTATTCTTATAACTTTTCTATATTGAGTCGGGACAATTCATTAAACAAGCAGTGACAGCTGCCTTGAACTGTATGTAACTGATTATATATAATTAAATTTAATGGTTATGGAGTTTTTAAAAAAAATTTGGAGGCTTCAGCAGGGACCGATTTATTCCTGCGGAGGCCTAGGGCACTCATGTTTAATGGGCCCTTTCTTCTGAAACTTTAATATTTATAATCCTCTATTCTATTAATCTATACAGAGAAGATATTTTAAAGGTAAATATTTTTTTCTGCACATGATTATACAGTTTACCAAATGATTAAACACTGATTATCTATATTTAAATAACTGATAACTTAACATACTATCATTTTACGGCAAAGTATATATTGTTCGAAATAATACAAACAATGATCAATTTCCATAGTGCACACAATGGAAATATTCACAATTAGTTAAAAAAAAAAAAAAATGTATTTTATATATTATAGGATAAAAAATCAATAAACAAAAAAGTGTAACTTATGATGAAGCCAATGTACTATCTGTAAACTGATTCATGCACTAAATTAGACAGCATTGCAAACATGCCAACAGTTTAATTTATTCCAGAGGATTGTAAATACCTACCCTTTTAACATCACTTTATTTGTATTGATTTTTTTTTTTTTTTTTTTTTTTTTTTCAAATATGGTAGGACAAATAAGAGGCACACAGCACAATACTATTTCCATTTGTTGACGAAAAAATGAAAATTATCGATCATTACAGAAAATTTTCATTCTAACTATTTTTTTAAATGTATGGTGGAATTTCTTGAAGGCCCAAGGCATGTGCCCTGAATGCTCTGCCATAAGTCAGGTGCTGGGCTTCAGGGCTTTTTAAACACTACAATGTAAAATATGCCATTATTTTAAAAATATGTGTGCCAATATTAAAAGATATAAACTGATATGAGAACTATAAATAAGCAAGAAAATGTTTTCTTTTGTAAATATCAACTGCAAGGCTGGCAGAGACAAACTATCATATTATATATATATTAATCCTCGCTTTCCCAAGATGGGGTCATTTTTTTTGTGAAATCTAGTTAAGCACGCCTCATTCAAAAAGTGTGTTAATTCGCCACAGATAGCAAACATAACCAGTGGAATTTTGCAACTTCTAAACGATATAAAAAGGTGTTGTGCTGGTGATTTTCGCCAAGTGTGCCAAGCGGCACCTGAAAGCAATTTTTTTGCAGTAATGCCATGATCTTGGGAAAGCGAGGGTTAATCAATTAATTCTACACTAACTAAATATTTATAATTCATACATCAGTCATAAGGTTGTGCTTGTATAAATAATTAAAATATAATAAATGGTTAAAATGTATAAATAATTAAGAAAATTAAGGTATAATTTATTTTTTTATTTATCAATGTTGCGTAGTAGAGACGAATCTAAAGTCAAGGTATCCAATATAAATATTAGCTTGTTTAATAATATTTTGTTATATTTTACAAATTATATTTTTAAATTTCTATAAGAAATATTTAAAAACCACATTTTTTAAAAGCTGGATGTACAGTTTCATTCCACTAAAGCCATTAACTTTAATATGTAAAAAAAGTGATTTAAATCAGTGATAGTTTTTATTTTTTTACTTTTTAAATCAATTGATTTAAATCACTACAACCCTGTTGCAAGATTCTCAATTTATAGCGTTTCCTTACAAAGTTTTTATTTATGAGCTTTACAAGGCAAAATTAGCTCTGGCCGCATGGTCAGTTACTACTGAAGAATTAGTCACTAATAAATTTGCTGCGGGTAGCCACCACAATGTCCACTGTTTGGCTACCTGCTGCAATTTTCACACACACCAAAAAAAAAAAAAAAAAATGTTTGTTTCCCTCAGTTGATTAATTTTAGCTTTAACGTGTGTATACGGTAGGAAATCCACTCCCAGAAATCCATAGCACTTGGGACCAGAGACTGAAAATTTTATGGATTTTAGTTTTTTTTTTTTTTACTTGTTTGTAGTATAGACAAATAGTTTTTTTTTTTATTCGTTTTTTTTTTTATTCTTTGAAATTACTTTTCATTTAAGCACAAAAACTTTATTATAAATTTCATTGTTTACTTTGGTTGTAACTTTTTAAAAGTATATAACTTTTTTAAAGTATTTATAATTTTAGTAATACGTATTAGGATATTTATTTGCATTGTATAATTTTATATTGCTACTATTCAGAAATTCTTAAAACATTGTTTTTATCATATTAACTAGTATGCTGTGGCCATCGCAAGTCTTTCTTCTATATAATCCTGTACAAATTTACACAATATAAATTATTTGTTAAATTATAATTTATTAAAATTATTTTCCATGATGAATGCAGATGATTTTTATCTGAAAGTAGTTTAATATTAAATGCCAAAAGAAAATCAGTTGAGAAGAAATGAATTTTCTTCCCATTATTTCATTTATTTATTTTTTCATTAAAAATGGAAAAAATCAATAACTTAGTATAAATTATCACTGATCTACGGTTTGATCATTCATTTTAAAGGTGGTGGCGAGTTCTTTCGAAGATACCCATATTGAAAATTAACAATTCCAAACGTTAAATTTAGTTCAATGGTTTTGAGATACAGTACCTACAAAATTTGTAACACACACACAGACAGACATTTCCTAAAAGCAGTCAAATTGTGATCATGACATCTCAAAACATGTAAATACATCAAAAACTGTTTAAAATTTTTCACAAAACCAATACTTCCTTCTTATATAGAAGACAGTAAAAATAAGATTTTTTTTTTTGCTAAGTTTTTTATGGCAAACATGAAAGAAAAAATCTAGAATGTTGTTTTAAATTAACGCAGATCAGTGGTTCAGCCATTTGTTATTTTTTTATTTTTTTTCTTTTTCATATGTATATAAAGAGAAAGTATTGAATTAGTAAAAAGTTTCAAACTCCAGTTTTGATGGATTTACACGTTTCAGGATGTTCTGATCACGATTGAACTGATTTTAGAAAATGTCTGTCTGTCAGTCAGTCTTTCTCTCTGTGTGTGTGTGTGTGTATCACTAATGTAGTAGACACTGCATCTCATTAACCAATTAATGAAATTTAACCAAACTTGGAATTTTGTTGAAACCTGACATAAACTGATGCAGATTAGATTTGGTGATCAATTGTTCAACAGGTCGGGCTGTAATCCCATTTTTTCTAAATTTTTAACGTGAACAAAGCAAAATTTCATACAACTCTACAAAATGAGTTATTTTAAACCATGTAATTATAAAATTAATTGTTAATCAGTGATTGTGAAATTAATATGAATTATTGATAATAGTAGCAGGGGTCTGTCCAGGTTTTTTTTCCAGGGTCCTATTTTTGTGAAAAATTTTCTTATTTTTGTGAATTTTTCTTATTTTTGTGAAATTTTTTTCTGACATAGTTATTATTTTTATTTTTGTGAAAATTTATTTCACAAATTTTATCTGCACACACACACATATGTATATATGTTTCATCTAGAGCAGGCAGGAGGGTGCTGTGCTGCCCTGCCTGCCCTTTGTCTGAAAAAATGACACCCTTCTTGCCCTTAATCTAAAAAAGTTGCACCTTTGCCTTTTATTGAAAATAACCTTCAAATTGAAGATATGTTATAAATATAAATAAATGTAATGTATTGTGCATAACAATCCACAGTCGTTCATATGTCAGTAACAAGCAAAATTAAGTTGTAAAGAAAGTTAATGTTTGAAAGTTTTTCTTTTATTTGTACTTAAAATCGAAATTTTAAAATAAATGTCTGGATTTTAAATATTAAATGACCTTAAGAATTCCAAACTTGCCCACATACATCTAGAAAACGCCTTTTCATTAGCTGCACATTGCCCTTTTTATAATCCCGGGGGAAAATCCTAATATATATGCTTATACTTTTAATGGATCATTATAACTCATAGGTAAAAAAACCCCAAAAAAACTAGTGTTTCAGAAAAAAAAAAAAAACACCTGAATTTCAAATGATACTCAAATTATTTAGACAGAAGCCCTAATCTTTCTGTACCTTGTTATCAGTCAATCAATAAAAGAAGAGCAACGTAATTTGAACGTATTTTTTTAACGTAATAGTCCGAATAACAGGAATTTACTCCCGTAACTGGCCGGCCTCGCTTTATCTTTACTAAATAGAAGCGATCAAATTATTGACAAAAATACAAAATCACACTTCTATAGCTATGCTACTCTACAAACCACATACTAAAGAATTACAAACTAAACAAAAACAAACACAACGCGGCAAAAGATCTTGCCAAAATATTTATGTAATTTTCCACAGAAAAATTTCGTCACATCAAGGAAAGGTACGCCACACCCATTATCGTGTTTGACGTCATTCCCTTACTAATCAGCGTGGACTGCGCGAGAAATGGAGGCGTGGTTTTATTGTCATGTAGTAACGATAGTGACTAGTACGAGAACATAAGAGAAAATTGATGGGATGCAATGTTTATATATTGCTGAGCAGATGTTTTTGCTCGGTATTATTTTATAAATGCTTTGTTTTTCCAAAAAAATTAGGGAAAAGTTTGTTTATCTCCGAATTGAATTTTGTGAAGGGTCCGTTTTATGAGTATGGAATTTTGTGAAGGGTCCGTTTTATGAGTATGGAATTTTGTGAAGGATCCGTTTTATGAATATGGAATTTTGTGAAGGGTCCGTTTTTTTAGCCTGGAATTTTGTGAAAGGTCCGTAAACGGACCCAGTTTTCCCCCTAGACAGACCCCTGAGGAGTAATAAATAAGGGGGGGGGGGGAATGTGCATCTGAGAACTTCGTTTCCTGTAGTGATGTAACTCTGTCACATAAAAATCGTCTACATTTATATGGAAAATAATTTAATAAATTTCTATTTTATGATTTTGGTGTATAATTAAAATTATACAGAAGAAAGTCGTGTGGTGGCACTATCCCACTAAAGGTATTGATAAGATCTTTTGAAAGATACCCATGGTGAAAACTTGTCCCCTCTGGGCAATAAATGTAAAGGAAAATATATTCCATAGTCTGCAGAACTGCCTTTCTTTTTCTGTTTTTTAGTAGCTTTTAAAATAATTTATATTTTTTTCCATACATTTGGACAGAGATAATTGCATTATGTGATCTGTATAAATCATGTTAAAAAAAATCACCTAGGAAGATCTATAAATAAAGCTTATAAAATAAAATTTGATTCATAGAGTTTAGAGTGCTATTCAGTCAAATGTGATATCATTGATAGTTTATTATCTACAATTTGACAGCAAAAATATAAAAAATAACTAGAAAAAATTAATTATAATAGAACTAACCTTTAATAGCTATTTGTTTTTAGCATCATGAAGTATATATATTAATGTTTATCAATAATTGTTTCAAAATTTTTAAGCTATAATGATGTTCTATTATAATTATTATTATTATTATTCACGTGTAATTTTAATATGTTTGTCAACTTACTTAAAGTTAATATAAGGTTATTATTATCATGTTTCAATTAATTAAAAAATGATGAAAATTTTGAAAAATCGGGCCTCATAATGTTCTAGGACATCTCAGTAAGCATCTTCGTGTTGAATCACATGACTGTCCTTATTACCATTTTAGTGTTATGCTGTCTGGAGACATACGTCCAGACACCGTCTTTTTTATATATGAAGATTTACTTGTATTATTGAAAAATCTAGTACTTACTGTAGATGAGAAAATTCAAAACTGATTGGTTTCAATTAAATAATCATACAAAATTGTTTCTTATAAATACCACAACTTGCATATTGTTATTGAATATAATTTTTGGTTTATGGGAGGATATAACTGTCAGTTTTTATTTATTTATTTATTTTTCCTTTTGAAATGTTTTTTATTTTCTCTCTCTGCAGGTGCTGCGAGAACTTGTCTATTACAGAGAAAAACATTAGATGTTGAATTAGATTAGTAATGTTCAATTAGCTTCGCTATGCAAATAAAGAAATTTTATGTAATTTTTTAAATAAAAGTGCATAAATACATATTGTTTCTTTTGATTCTTTTTGAAATTTGAATCTCAAACCAATACAGGTAGGTTGGAAGTCAGTCCTTCATGGCATCTTGCCTTAATATGTTTAATAAAATAGAAAATACGTATGTATATATGTATTTAAAAAAAAATATGTGTTTAAAAAAAAAAAAAAAAAAAAAAAAAAAAAAAAGCAAATCAGTTATGATAAAAATATGTGTGTTTTTAAGCTACGTAAGTACTTTCTAATTTTTTCTCTTGTTTTTATATTTTATCTAATAATTGCACTGAGTTTAATTTTGTTTCTAATATTGACGTTCACTGAGACTTGATTCTTGGCTTTTTCTTTTTAGCTGCATTTCATTGATACAACCTGTTGTCCAAAAAATTTGGATCATATTAATTACAGTGATTTGAATTAGTGATTACCTCTACAGTTTTACATCACAACCACCATTATGCATCACAATGAGAAAACATGGAGGTAATCAGGAATTTAACTGCCTGTAATTAATGTGATCCAACTTTGTTGAATGCCAGGTGGTATGAAATGCTGCTAAAAAAAAAAGTCAAGAGTCAAGTCCTTTAAGCGTCAAAAGGGGATGCAACTTACTTGGAACAATGAGAATGAACATGTTCATAAAGATAAAATTTATATGGTGATATTTAAAATATTTGAAAATTGTATATACAGTACACTTATGCTGCTATTACATAAAAACTTTTTGCACAACATTTGAACCGATTTTTGCTCTAATTTCTGGAGACTGAAAAAAATTTTTGGTTCGGTAAGTTCTCCAAAATACTTCAGATCTCAGTGGATGGTGTCGCATTCAGTCTATGCCTAGAACCGGTTTATAGCTGCATTTATAATGAACCAATTCTGGTCCTAGACTGAAAGTGGTGCCATTTACTGAGATCAAAAAAGGACAGTGACAAAAAATCAGTTTCAACTGTCAACATCACCTAAAACATGTGCTGAGGAAGTTCTGGATCTGGAAAGAAGGCTATACATATAAGCTCTGAATAAAGCTATTAAGTTTTATCTTTAATTACAGTATAAACGTTTCATGTTTTTTAGTAATAGTAAAATGTGGAATTGATGCATTTTTCTAATTTGGATTCTGTGTCTCCATTTGACATATTTGTGATCCATATTAGTTAAATGTAAATTGGAAGAATGTAATGTTTTTATTATAAGCTTTTAAGACAAAGTTGTAGCAATTCAAAAATCATGAGAAAGGTTCAAAAAATTTTATTTAAAAAATTGCTCAAAATTATTTACAAGGAATTAGGTGAATAATAATTAATGTTCATTAGTTGTGTTGTTAATTAAAGAAAGCACTATGTTATTTATAGACATAAATTTTACTATTAAAGATGTGATTCTTTTAGATTAGGTTATGCTCAGTGGGTGATCCATGTATGCTAAATTAATTTTATATTAAAAAATCTGGAGTGACTCTGTTTGACTTTCTGATAAATTAAAGTAAGAGAAGAGAAAATTATAATAGGGCATTTGAGTAATTTTCTCCATATAGTGTGTTCTTTAACATTATTGTACTTTAAAGAATTTGAGCCTGTAGATCATAATGTTAAAAAATTTCACATTGTGTCACTATAAAATAACTAAGCGCTAGATACTCCAAAATCAATAGGTCTTGTGTTACGGTGACCTATAGCATATATACCAACATTCAGGTAAATTCATCAATGCATTCAGATGCTATCATGTTTACTCACACATATATACTACACACACATGCATATAGTACCATGAAAATAGCAAAAATGAACTCTGAGACCTCAAAGCCTATCGAAATACCAAAATCTCAAAGTAAAATTTTTGTCATTATTACAATATTTTCTTTACATATTTGTAGAGTATAAGTAATATTGCTATTACTAGGGGATAAGGCTGATTATCTATTTTATGAATTTAAAACTGCAGGGATACTTTTTTATATTTGTGTGTTGGCGGGGGGGGGGGGATTCACTCCCCAACAGACAGAATTTTCTGTAATGATTTGCTGACTGCAGTATAGAACTGCTAAACTAAGTTTTAAATCACATGAAGCTATTAGCAATTAATAAATTAAGTAATACCTGCACATAAAAAGAAAACAAAGAATGTACAAAAGAACAGTAATCTAGAGACATGATGTAAATTGTATTACTTTTCTTATCTCTATACCTGATAGAGAAAGTTTTTTTTTTTTTTTGGATCAAATAGCTGAAATTGAGTTTTTGTTAAATTTAAATGTTTTGAGGTCCCCTGAATCTGAAAATCATGTTTTTAGCAGTTAGTCTGTTATCAACATATCTCTAGAACAAATAGTAGCAGAAAGTCCAAACTGTAATGTACAAAATGTGCATCATATAGGGATGCTACACTAAACTTTTCTTTGAGATCAAGCAAGTAGTTCGTGTACAAGGGCATCCAAGAGAATTCAAACGTATTATCCTTGGAAAAATTTTGAGTAAGTACAGTGTAACAGCATTAAGCTGACTTAAACATTTTTTTTTTTTTTTATGCATAAAAACATGTCTTGTGTATATTGTGATATGGAAATCTTTTGTTTACAGGGCTACCCAAAATATTTGGATATTTGGGGCTATACTTATATTGACCAAACGTCCCCATTTCCTGGGGACAAATGGGGATTTCCTTTTTTTTTTTTTGAAAGCATTTTTCTAAGTTTTAAATAATTGTAGAAAGTAAATTATTAATCAGTAATACTTTATTTTTAGTCCTTATTTATTAGGAATGAAAAAATACACCCATAATTGGATATTTGTAGCAATTTTTAACGCTTCTCTATTATAAAGGTATTTTGATCTGGACAGCCTAGCTATACTTGAAAATTGCTGGAATAGTAATTCATTTTTTGGTAGGTGTTTTTTGATTGGGACTAAATTTAAGTACACAATATTGTTTATAGACAATATGACAACAGAGCTACCAAAAATTGAGCTAAATGTTCTTTTATATTCAATGTAATTGATGGGAGTGCTTCGATGCACGTTACTGTGTCGACAAACACTGCTCAGAAAGAAAAATTAGTGTTTCAAATTCATACTGTAAAAAAAGTAATTTTTGAAATTTAACTTTGTTTTTTCTTGTATAATATCATGTTTTGAGGTACCCTGATTACAAAAGTCCAATTTTTAGTGATTAATCTGTATGTATTCATATTACCATATCTTAAAATATCTAGTGTGTCACACACATCATTTTCTCTTACCCTGCATTTCAATATTATAATGATTGATTGCATATTAAATTTTAAGTTCAATAGCATAAGATAATAAAATTCAATATACTTTTAGAACATTCTAAAATAGTTTTAAAAACAATTTTATTTGATATGCAGTTCTGTGCATAGAATTATTACAAAAAAAAAAAAAAAAAGGGCTATTAATAATTTACCTTCAAACTTGCCAGTCTTTATAAAATTTTTGCCGGTAACCTAATATGAAATTCAAAGTGCTAAATTTGAATTTCCTGCAGTTATTTACTATTAAGTTATGCGATAACAGACACACATACAGATCAACTGCTAAAAATTGGACTTTCATAATCAGACCACTTCAAAACATGATATAATACAAAAAACAAAGTTGAAAATAAAACTTAAAAAATTACTTTATTTGCAGTATGCATACGAAACATTAATTGTGCAGTGTCCGGCACCATAGTAAAATATACAAACCACTTCTGTTAATTAGATTCAATAGAAAAGAACATTTTGCTTAATTCTGAGTATCCCTGTATATTGTCTATAATCAATATGCACTATTAAGAATACTTTATATTAAAAATTAGTCTTCTTTGAAAAGCATTTAATGCAAAAGGAATTATTATTCCTCCAAGTATAGCCCCATCCAAATACTTTAATTGGCCTTGTAAATGAATGATGAATAATTTTCATACCACAATCTACACAAAACATGCTTTTAAGAATTAATATATATATATATATTCCATTTTGGTTAAGTCAGCCTGTAGATGTTACACTGTATTTGCCAGATATTTCCCCTTAGACAATGTATTTGAATTCACTTGGATGTTCCTGTACACAAACCATTTGCTTGGTCTCAACGAAAAGTTTACTGTAACATCCCTATATAATACGCATATAGAATACTAAGTTTGGACTTTCTGCTATTATTTGTTCTTGAGATATGCTGATAACAGATACACACTCAGACTAACCGCTAAAAACATGGTTTTTGGATTCAGGGGACCTCAAAATGTGTAAATATGATAAAAACACACTTTCAAAAATTTTGACTGATAAACAATACGTTACCTATGTGGGAAGAGAAAGTAAAAAAAAAGTAACTGCATGAAATTCGAATTTGATATTTTGAAGTATGTTTTAAGTTGCCACTTAAAAGTTTGATCAAAATAGGTAAGTTTGAAGTCAAATTAATAACAGCCCTTTTTTTTTTTTTTTAAATAACTCTAAGCACTACTGTTGAGCGGGGCTTGAGGGGTTGGTATCCCTCTCACATACAATTATATGTCAAACAACTATTCCTAAACCAATTTTAAATTATTTTTGAATTACATTGAACTTTATTATCCTACGCTATTTATCTCAAGACTTATGCAATCTACTTATATAATATTAAAATGCAGGGAAAGAGGAAGTCGTGTGAGTGATACACCAGATTATTTAAGTACTTTATTGAAGCCTGGCATTTTTTTTTTTTTTGTGTGTGTGTGTTTTTAAATTAATCTGCAGAGCTCTCTGCTATGCTGTACTATTTTTGCTACTAGAACCTGCTCTTATATCAGATTTTTTTCCTTTTCTTTTCAAAAAAGAAAAAAATATAAATTTAATGTTGCAATTAAACCGTCTGTTATTGCTTTACGACATTTGATTTTGTAATAGCTTCACTTTTTTAATATTAAGAATAAATGCTGTTAATTTTCATAGCAGGTAATCTTCAAAAATATCAACAGATTTTCAGAAAATATGTCATTTTAAAAGTGCATGATATTACAAGTCAACAAGAAATAGATTGTTAGGCTTTGCATACAATCTCCTGTTCCCAAGATTAATTTCAGATTTTATTCCACCAATACTGATCTTGTACTTCTGCAAAAGAAAAAAACTGATGTGGACACCACATGACTTCCTTGTACACCTTTAGAAATATATACATAATGTTAAAAAGCATTATCATTAGACCCGAGACAGTTGGCTAAAAATATTTAAAAAATGCATTGTCAACGTGTTCTGAGCTTTTCTGAAAGTTTCAAATGCCTAACTAATCAAGAAGTCAGTTAAAAATTGATTGCAAGATCTGTACTTGTAACGCTGCTGAAGGCAACAGGGACCTGAAACAGTTCTCTAAAAGTATTAAAAAAATGCATTTTCACCATGTTCTGAACTATTCTGAAAGTTTAAAATGTCTAGCTGGTTGTAAAGTTAGTTAAATAAATTTTCTGTTGAATCATATAAACACTGCTGAAGGCAGCAGGTATCCGAAACAGTTGACTGAAAATAATAAAAAAATGCATTTTGAATGTGTTCTGGGCTTTTCCAAAAGTTTCAAATGTTTAGCTAGTCAGGAAGTCAGTTAAAAATCATTTGCATGATCTGTACTGGTAACGCTGCTGAAGGCATCAGGGATCCAAAACAATTGGCTAAAAGTATTTAAAAAATGCATTTTCACCATGTTCTGAACTATTCTGGAAGTTTCAAATGTCTAGCTAGTCGAGAAGTTAGTTAAATAAATTTTCTGTTGAAACCGTATAAACGCTGCCGAAGGCAGCAGGGACCCAAAACAGTTCTCTAAAAGTATTTTTTAAATGCATTTTCACCGTGTTCTGAACTATTCTGAAAGTTTCAAATGTCTAGCTGGTTGAAAAGTTAGTTAAAAAAATTTCTGTTGAATCATGTAAATGCTGCTGAAAGCAGCAGGTATCCTAAACAGTTGGCTTGTTGGCTAAAAATAAAAATTAAAAAATGCATTTTCAACAGGTTCTGGGCTTTTCTGAAAGCTTCAAATGTCTAGCTAGTCGCGAAGTCAGTTAAAAATCATTGCAAAATGTGTACTGGTAACGCTGCTGAAGGCATCACGGATCCGAAACAATTGGCTAAAAGTACTTTAAAAATGCATTTTCGCACTGTTCTGAACTATTCTGAAAGTTTCAAATGTCTAGCTAGTCGAGAAGTTAGTTAAATAAATTTTCTGTTGGAACCATACAAATGCTGCCGAGGGCAGCAGTGACCCGGAACTATTTGCTAAAAATATTTTAAAAATGCATTGTCACTGTGTTCTGAGCTATCCTGAAAGTTTCAAATGTCTAACTAGTGGGGAAGTTAGTTAAAAATCGATTGCAAGATTTGTACAGGTAACGCTGCCTGAGGCAGCAGGTATCTTAAGCAGTTGGCTAAAAGTATTTTTAAAAAATGCATTTTCACTGTGTTCTGAACTATTCTGAAAGTTTCAAATGTCTAGCTAGTCGGGTAGTTAAATAATTTTTCTGTTGAATCATATAAAAGCTGCTGAAGGCAGCAGGTATCCGAGACAGTTGGCTAAAAATATTTAAAAAATGCATTGTCAACGTGTTCTGAGCTTTTCTGAAAATTTCAAATGTCTAGCTAGTCAGGAAGTCAGTTAAAATTCGATTGCAATATTTGTCCAAACAGTTTTTGAGTTAAAGTTTTTTGTTACATTATGGCCAAAACCTTTGTATTTTTGGTCATTATTAACCTAATTTTCTTAAATATCTCCAAAACGGAAAATCATACGAAGTCCAAAAAGGGAGGTGCACAACTGGATGTTATAACAAACCTATGTACCAATTCGCAACTTTCTACGTCCAATCGTTTTTGAGTTATGTGACATACACACACATGCGTACGACGTCACGAAAAACCGTGTAAAGTCGCTTATATCGCTAAAACGAGAGCTCGTGTTAAGACGACACTTGCAGGTGTACAACTAGACATCATGAGAGTCACACATATAAATTGGCAACATTCAGCGATCATTCGTTTTCGAGCAATGTGAAATACAAAATCCATTTCGCAAATCGGGATTACTATAATTCCTTATACTTTGTATGAGGAAGTAAAAATTGGTGAAGAATTTTATTAAACCAACTAGAAATTTTCAAGGAGTTTGAAAAAATAATAATTGTCGCCTGTACAAAAAAACAAAAAAAAAAAAAAAAAAAAAAAAAAACAGTATTTTGCAATGAGCAAAATATGTCTCATATTCTAATAAGATGATATACAAAGTTTTATCTGAAATAAAAAAAAAAAAAAAAAAAAAAAGCTATCTTGCCAAATTTTCTGCCTGGGTAATGAATTCCATTAAAATCTACCAAAATTGGATGTGGAATATACATTTAGATTTCATCCCCAAGTTTTATAGAAGTTACATAAAATCAGCATAACTGATGCATTTTTCTTTTTTTTTCTTTCTCTTTTAAGCATTTTAATGCACTTATTTTAAACAGGGAAGCCAAAAGCATTGGTCTTGCTTTTTATTATGCAAATATTAATTTTAGACAAAAATATACAGGTATTGATTTTAAGCATATATTTTTAAATCCTGATGTTGAAAATCAATATCACATTTATGTTTAAAATTAATCTCTGCATTATAAAAAACAAGGTCAATGCTTTTGGTTCCCCTGTTTAAAATAAGTGCATTAAAATTCTTAAAAGAGAAAGAAAGAAGAAAAGAAAAATGCATCAGCTATGTTGATTTTACGTAATTTCTATAAAACCTGGATGAAATCTAGATGTATATTCCATATTCAATTTTGGTTGATTTTACATGATTTAGATGAGATCTGGATGTATATTTTACATCCAAATCTAGTTGATATTACATGAAATGGCTGAAAACACAATGTTGCATTTACATCCAAATTTGGTTGATTTTACATGAATTGAACAAACTCTGGATGTCTTACATAACAAGTTGGTTGATATTACGTACCAACTAAGTCTCATTTGGAGCCATGTTACAACTTTGCTTGTGACATTTCAACCAAAAATCAACAAAAGCAGATAGCAAATTTCAACGTAATGGGACGTAATATTTGATCGCGATTACGTAATATCAACCTAATCGGGATGAAGTGTGTTGTGTGGGAAATGGTGACAAAAATTCAAAAGCCGCCAAAGAGAACTATATTAAGGCTGTACTATCAGGTTTACAACCCATGAATTATATATAAACACAAAAAATTAATTGTCTCATGCGACAGACGTAGCCGGTCACAGCATATTGTAATATTTGGCGTGAAATTGCTGTCATTTAATGATTGATTGGATAAACAAAATAAACATATGAAATAACGTAAAAGCAAATATTATGTTGTCTAAACCCAGTTACATTTGAGTCCAGTCCGAGTTACATGTGAACAACACGTATAGTGTTGTTCACATGTAACTGGGATTCAAATATAAAAGGGAAACTCCAATTTTTTCGATACTATCTATTTCGAAACTGTTATATAATAAGCACCTAAATGGAAGCTCATTGGTAAACTATTGTCGCAGGTAATAGGGACAAGCGACCGAGTTGCAGTGGATGACCAAATCGCTGCCGAATGCAGCAGGGACCTGGAGCGAACTTTTGAACAATTTCAGTAATTTATTTTATTTTATTTTTATAAAGCTATATAGAAAAGAGTTCCCTTTAAATTTAGTGGCCAGCGAAGCGGCAAAGCCTGCTAGTTATATTTATTGAAAATAAAATGGTAATGCAGTAGAAAAATTTAAATATATTAAATTTAAAAACGTATTTATAACAGTTATGTTTATGCATAATTTTTGTAGTATAACAACAATTATTTTTCATTTGTTAATTTAATTTCTTTAAAAGTTTTTTTATTTTTCTAATTTATAGTATTTGTCAGGAAATAATGGTAGTATATAGTAGAAAGGATTAAACTGATTGGAATTATTTGTTTTTTATGTATTTAATTCCTTCTAAAAGAAAATCTACTTTTTATTTTATTTCATTACATTGGTCGGAATCAAATTGTAATACAGTGTAAACAGCATGAGCAATAAAATACTTGGTTCAAAAACTAAAATATTTAATAGACGCTGAGATACAGTTATCTTTAAAATCGTAGTTCTTAAATAATGGCAGACCCACCTATCGTCAATAAATACCCATATTGAAATACATAGGAAAGAGATTTCTGCAGGCAGTGGGAACCTGCTCCCGATACAGTACGGGCAGAGAAAGAGCTGCCGTAGTCAGCGAGTACCCGATGCGAGGTCTAGAGCGATTCCAATGTAATTATTTTAGTTTTTATTTATAATGTGATGTGAAATATAAATAATGATCCAATTCTTTTGGAGATTCATTTAAATATAGTGGCCAGCGAAGCGGGCGTAGTAATATTTAAACTGAGAAGGAAAAACACTTTTTTCAATAAATAATTGTATAGTATTATGAAATAAAAAGTACTCGTGAACACCAACAGGAAATGTAAAATAGTATAGAGAAAATGACTCTTCCAGGATTTTGAAATTTTAACCTTTTATCTAAATATGTTCTTTTTTTTTTTTTTTTTTTTATTCATGAACGAAACAAAAAATTATATATTCATGAAACTTTACATAGTTAAAGATTAATAATATATAAATATATATAAAAAAGATTTTTTTATCATTAAAAATATTAATTATTGCAAAATTTCACCCAAAATTTCTTTTCCTTTCTGGGTTTCGCTAAAACTCATAATATGAAATAATTATTACTGAACAGTTTTTCTATTTTCTTACCAAAATTACAGCTTTCATTGTTTGCTAACAACCAACGAGATATATAAAGTAGAGTGATAAATGGTAACCCTTGAGAAGGTCCAAGATGAGTCATGTGACATGCTCTCCTTGCACCTGCGTATTCGATGGTTCCCGTGGTAACAGCTTATTTTCAGTAAATTTCTATGGCAACGGTTTGGAGATTGTTCTTCGCATAAGTCATAAATGCCAATGTTTTTGTTTACTTACGTAGTTTAATATTCTTTTGTTCTAAATCATTTTGATTTTGATTTTACTTCTCTTTTATTTCGTGTAGTTGAACTTTAACCGACAAAATGCTTAAAAATAGTTGAAAAATTATTATTTGTTGTTAAATTTAGCTCTTTAAAAGTTTAAATTTTCTTTCATAAACACTTTTAAATTTTGTTGGGAAACGATGAAAAAAAAAAGGTATTTTATTATTTATTAAAAAGTGAAATATGTGTAAAATTTTTTTAAAAACAATTTATTTCGGTCATAGGCCTGTTATGTTACCTAATAATAATGATAATTTGTCGAACTGATATTTTAAATGCCAAAATAGCGATAAAGGGCCAAACACAGCAACCTATTCGAGCATGTCACGTGATTCATCTTGAACCACGGAAAGTTAATCCTTCATCCATTGAATCAGCACTCTAATTTATATATCTCGTTGATAACAACCCCACCTGCTTTATAGTAACCCTGTTACTATGACAACAGGTGTGATTAGGTTACTGTAGCTTTTTCTCTACTGCCAAATTAGGGTGAAACGGAGTATAGACAAAATCGGAGACTGCGGATCATAGATATAGTAATAAGACATAAAATAGATTGATCAGCAAGGGCGAAAAAGTGATGCCTTTTTTACTCGGGGAAAGAAGGCCAGTTTACTCTCTCTTTCCCCGAGTGAATATACGCGGGAATACACACAGCTAATTTAGCAAATAAAATTTATGAATAATTTATGTACTAAAGATGAATGAAAAAACTCCAGATACTCATTTTTCTTTCTCTCTTTTCTTCTTCTTCTTTTTTTTTTTTTTTTTTGTATGGAATAACGGCATTTAAAGGAATTTATCGTTTCCATCTACTATTTCTGTCTGTTTAGGAGTTTTTAGGGTCCAAAAAACGATTGGACTTAGCCTTATCGTTTGAGAAATTCGAGTTAACCCTTTAACTGCCAATAGCAATATAAAGTAGAAATTTATGATTACTCGGAAATGGTTATAACGATATTAATAAAAGTTTGGGATAAGTGCTTTTTAGAGACCTAAAACAATTGGAACATCCTTAGCTTCAAGAAAATTAGTGCTAAACCTTTAACTGCCAATCGCAACATGTAGTAGAAATTTAGTTTACTCAGAAATGGATATAACGATTTTAATTAAAGTTTATGTCCTTTTTTTTTTTTTTTTTTTTTTTTTTTTTTTTTTTTTTTTTTACAGAACTAAAACGTTTGAACATATCCTCATCTTCAGGAAAATTTGCATTAACCCTTTAACTGACAATCGCAACATATAATAGAAATTAGTTTTACTCGAAAATGGATTAAACGATTTTTATAAAAGTTTGGGATTAAGTGTTCTTTAGAGAGCTAAAACGAATGGACATAGTCTCATCTTCAGTAAAATTCGCGTTAACCCTTTAACGGCCAGTCGCAACATGTAATAGAAATTAGGTTTACTCGGAAATGGATATAACGATTTTTATAAAAGTTTGGGGTTAAGTTTTCTTTAGAGAGCTAAAACGAATGGACACATCATCATCTTCAGGGAAAATCGCGTTAACCCTTTAACGGCCAGTCACAATTTATAGCATAAAATGGGTTTACTCGGAAGTGAATGTGACGATTTTGATTAAATTTTAGGGTTAAGTATATATATATTTTTTAGAGAGCTAAAACAATTGCACATATTGTCATCTTCAGGAAATTTTGCATTAACCCTTTAACTGCCAATCGCAACATATAATAGAAATTAGGTTTACTCGGAAATAAATGTAATGATTTTGATTAAATAAATGTAATGATTTTGATTAATATATATATATATACAGTCGAACGCCGTTAATGTGAATTACTTTTAACATGATCTGTTACCACAATCTCCGTCAAAATGAAGATTACTTCAGTTATATGACGATCAGTTACTGATAGCATGGACTACTGATAACACTAACAGTAGGGTGACCAGATTTTTTTACGCAAAATGAGGACAAATTATGCAATGTCCTCATTTCTATGAGAAAAATGAGGGCAGTTTTCTTTAAAAATGAGGACATTTCTGAGGACATAAAATTTCATAAAATATAGTTTAAAATTAGCTTATATTAACCCCATTTGCAGCCATTAATCGTCACTATGATAAATTTATACTACTTGTGAACTTATACGATAAACATTATAAAAAATTATTTATATAAGCATTATTAAATTTACAATAAACATTGTCATCAACTTGTACACATTATACTTCTCTTCGTATAATATAATGGTATACTGTTGATATATTTAAATATTAATTTCTGATATGTGGTTGATACAAAAGGACTAAACTGTTTTATATCCGCTTCTGTTTATACTTTTATAAACTGTTTTAATACAATTGTTATTGTTGTATAGACCAAGTTTTAGTGAATACGAAATCATAACTACTTCAAATGCAAGTGATCCGATAAATAACATTTTAAAAGGAAAAGACAATCTGAACAATGCCAAAAACCAGCTAGGGTTAGGCTAGGAATAAGAATTGAATTCTAGTCTGACGGCCTAAAGCATTAATGTTCTACAAACTGAGCTATTATGTTGTACCTTCCAGTAGCACTATTGAGAGAAAAAAATCGTGAAATGTCAACAAGGTAATATGCGTTCAGCTCCTATCCCTGACTTACAAGGAGAGGTCACGACATGGAAAATTCAAATCTGGACGAAATTGCGCAGGATTGTATTATACTATGAGGGTAACAACATATTAAAGCAGTAGGACCCACTATCCACAAAATTTCGAGAAAAAAGCATTTAAAGTTTCAGTAATCTTTAAATACAAGTTATTTCGTAAGCGAGCAAGCGCCCCAGCGGTGTGATTTTAAAGCGCCAGTCTGATAGCCAGACGACTTGGGTTCGAGGCTACCTCGAGACAGCTTCTTTTTTTTTTTTTTTTTTTTTTTTCTTTTTCTTCTTTAACTTTTTATGTAGTCTAAACTTTTTATTTTTGCTTTATTTTACAATTCAATTCAAAATTTGAAAGTTTTAATAAATTATTTAATTTTGTTGAGTATAAAATAACTTTTTCTATCTTTAATATTTATAACTTACAAATACAATAAATTTCTATAACTTAAAACATAAGGTTTAGTTTTACAAAACTCTAAATAAGAAACATAAAGAAAAACAGACAAATATTTAAATAATTAAAAAATAAGAAAGCTGTAAACAAAGTGTAAAATAGTTAGCAGGTGTTACTTAAATCTTGGTTTGAGCTTCCTGATTTTGTTTGAATGTGTATAAATTACGTAAACGCTTCTAGCTTGTTAATAATAAAGGGCAGGTAGAATTTTATTTTGTGCAAGGAAAATTAAAATGATGCAATTAAAATGATCATTTCTCTGTATTATTATTATTTTTTTTAATTTAAAAAACAAAATGTACTATTGTTTCAAGCATACCTAAAATAAAATAAAATATATTTCAATAAATAATCAAAAACAGTTTCTTTAGTTTTACCTTATTTTACAGTTAAAATAAAACTAAAATTTATTTTTAAGTTATAGATATTTATTGTATTTTTAAGCTATAAACATTAAAAATAGAAAAATTTATTTATTTTATATTCAAAAAAATTAAATAATATTTTATTAAATTTTCAAATTTTGAATTGAATTATAAAATAAAGTAAAAATAAATAAAAAATTTAGATTACATAAAAAGTTAAAGAAAAAAAAAGGAGTCTCGAGGTAGCCTCGAACCCAAGTCGTCTGGCCAGCAGACACGCGCTTTAGGATCACACCACTGGAGCGCTTTCTCGCTTGCGAAATAACTTGTATTCAAACATTACTGAAACTTTAAATGCTTTTTTCTCGAAATTTTGTGGATAGTGGGTCCTACTGCTTTAATATGTTGTTACCCTCATAGTATACTACAATCCTGCGGAATTTCGTCCCGATCTGAATTTTCCATGTCGTGCCCTCTCCTTGTTAGATAGTTTCAATCGTACTAAAAAATGCTTTACCATTTAAAATGTTATTTAAATTTAGTTAGTTATAAATTCTAAATTGTAATAAAATAACTTCCAGCTTCATGTTAAATTTTTAAATATCCACCCCCCCCCTTTTTTTTATTCAGTGAAGGAATCTTGACTTTTTTACGTTTTATTGAGTTGTAGAATCAGTATTGAAAACTAATAAGGTCAGCACAGCAGCATCTCTAATGGTGAAATTTTAAGTAAAGAAGGAAATTACTGAAAATTGAGGATAAATGAGAACAAACATCCAAAAGTGAGGACAAATGAGAACTTTTGAAAGCAACTGAGGACAACACTTGAAAAATGAGGACTGTCCTCAGAAAATAAGGACTTCTGGTCACCCTACTAACAGATTTTTGATCCTCCTTGAGATTCACGTTAACGAGGTTCGACTGTATATCTTTTCATGTCTGCACAAAAATGATTTTTTTCAGCATTTATTATTATACTACTTTAAGAAAAAAATCGTCTGCATTCATCATGGAAAATATCTTTAATAAATTGTAACTTAATAAATAATTTGTATTGCGTAAATTTGTATAGGATTATATATAGAAGAAAGTCTTGTGGTAATACTAGTTATAATATATTAAAACAAGCGGGCTCTACCTCTGCCGCTGTTAACTACATTTAAAAGAAATTTTGAAAATTCTTTTAAATTCGATATTACTTACTATATAAAAACTTAAAAAATATTAAAATTTAAAAAAAAGTATTCCATTAAAGATCAAAACAGTATTTAAACGATAATAATAACAAAGCGACAGATTATAAAAGATCATATTTTTCATAAATTAGTTAAATTTAACTTACTTATGAAAACTTATTCCACTTCCTTTCATAAATGTATTTGTATAATTAAAAGCCACGCAATATTTCGACATTTTCAATATATATCAACATTCTATTCCATTATTGTTTCCGAGTTTTATACTCTCTCAGGGCTGATGACAAAAAACTTTTTCGGCATCAAAAATCTTTGCACGTTAACATGGGAAGATAGATCTATATATATCACTATATCTATGCTGCGGATTCGCCTTTAACTTCGCGCCATCTACTGGTTATTCTCTATTTTAACTTCGCGCCATCTACTGGTCATTCTCTATTTTAACTTTGCACCATCTACTAGTCATTTGAATCTTAATTTATTTTTTCAATGTAGATTACTTGTGGCTTGTGGGTGAAAATTAGGCTTTTTATAGTTGGCAATCTAGAAAATTCGTCTTCTGTTTATGATGGAATGGAGGCTTTGATAGTAAATAAAAAAACTGCAGCGTATGCTGTCGCTTGTAGCTTTCAATGTTTTCATGGTTAGGATATGGAGTTAGTAAGTTACATTTTATATAATACCCTGATATATATATATATGTAATGTGCATGTATGTGTGTATTTCATTTCATACGAAGAAGTTGCTTGTTTCAATCATTGAAAGCATATGCTATTTTTAAAGTTACTACGATAGCGCATGTCTTCTATCGGCTTGCAAAAATATTTTTATTTAGCAGATTTTATGAAGATTTAATTAATGTATTTGTTTCATTTCAGGGGCACAGAGTATGCATACGAGATCTGAATCCACAAATTGTATGCATTCTCTGTGCAGGGTATTTCATTGATGCGACAACTATCACAGAGTGTCTGCATACATGTAAGTTCGTATAAAATTTCTATTTTAAAGCCTAGAAATTAATTATATTTCTGTAAGCGTTCAGCATATTATTTTAAAAGTAGTTTATATAATCGTTTTTAAAATTAATACTTATGTTCATCTATTTGTTCTGTTGGTTATTGAAATACAACATATTTATTAACGATTTGTATTTTACAACGCTAAATATACTGTCTGCATTATGATTTTGTATTCTACAATTAAATGTATTTTAGTTCATGCATTCTTTAACTGATATAATTTGTAATTTTTAAGTAAAATGTCACTATAGCTAGAGTAATTAAATATATGAAGACTTCACATTGCTATTGCCGATGTACAGCTCACCGGATGAGTCGATACTGCGAATCGATACTCTAAATCATTACAAAACATCAAAAATACATTTTAATAAAATAAATTGTTTCACTCTGGTGCTTGTTTTGAAATTCACTGAAATAAATTTAGCATATTTAAGATTAATTAAATAAAGTAAACATTTAACACAGTAATTGATAGAAATTTGAGCTACTTCATCACAAAAGAAAAAAAAAACAAAAAAAAACGGAGGGCTTTCAAGTTTTAGAACATAAAATTCAGTGTTATGAATTTTATATAACTTGGAGATTTTCTACAAATTTTCAAAATTACAACCTTTTGTGGATCTGAAAATGTGTGAAAATCTGATGCAGCTTATTCATTGTGCACGAATCTGAAAATGCATGAAAATCCGTGCTACAGCAATGAGTATTCTAATATTAGAACCAAAAAAAACATCGCTGGATACTTCTAATTCGAGGTGCATGAATCAGAAAGTTCATAAAAAACTGTACTGCAGCAATCAGTATCCCGATATTAAAACCAAAAAAACATTACTGGGTACTCCTAACTCATAGCGCATGAATCGGAAAATGTATAAAAATCTGTACTGTAGTGGTCTGTATCCCGATATTAAAAACAAAAAAAAAAACATCACTGGATACCCCTAATTCGTAGCGCATGAATCAGAAAATGCATAAAAATCTGTACTGCAGCAGTCAGTATTCCAATATTAAAACCATCACTGGATACCTGGGTTGGGTTTTTGACGTCAAAAAGTGGTTTTCGACATGACGTGTTGAAAACTGTCAAAAAGTGTGATAAACTGTCAGAAAGTGTCAAAAACCTCAGGTAATAATCTTATTAAGAGTATTTTATTGCAAATCAAGATACAAAACAGAGTAAATCACAATTTATGTATTATAAATAGTTTTGTACTATTACATTAGCATAATTTTAATTAAAATACAAATTATAATTCATATTCGTGAAGGAAAAATAGCAAAAAAATATTGAAACTGTTAGGTGCCTTTCTCAAAATACTATCTATTTAAATTTTTTATTATTTAATTATTCAAGTTAGTTGCAAATAATGTTATTAATTTAAATACTAAATTCTTTAAAGCCATGATTTTTTATTATTCAATCACTGATTTTTTAAGTTACACCTAAACATTTCATTTTGTACATAAACGTGACATAAGCAACAATTACAACATTAATGTTATACAATTTGAAATCAGTATAGCTAACAGGTTTTAAATTAATATTATACAATTTGAAATCAGTATAGCTAACAGGTTTTAAATTAATATTTCATAATAAAGAGTTAATTATTATCAATATCATGATGTCTCCACAAGGGTTTCATGGTGGAATGTCACCTATTGTCACAAACGTCCAAACACCAAGCTATTCTATTGAAAAATTTGTTATTAAAATTATTCATTACTTTTTTAATTCAGTTTTCACAATTATTAAATTAGAACTTCTTTACGAAAATTGAATTTTTCAATTATTTAATTTTAAAGCTGTAAAGTGAGTCACATGAACTAAGTGTATTTTTTGCATTTTGTAGTTTCAAAATTAAATATTATGTATATATTAGGTAATGAGTAATACAGGGCTCCTAGTGACAACTATTTTTGTGTAAAAGTATCTTAAAAGGTACTATTTTAGGTTAGTCAACTCTATTTTCAGATAAATGGAAATTATTTTTTAAACAGAAAATTGTTCCCCTCTATTTTTTCTTGGTTAGATTATATTTGAGGGTGCCCCTTGATTCTCGCCAAGTTGTGATCTCGGTAAATATATTAAGGTTAGTCTATTTATACTTATAGGTTACATGTATATAGTGTATATGTATAGGTTATATCTTATATGTATATAGTGTTATAGGTTATTAACAAAAATGTGCCAAACAGTTTCACCAAAGGGGGTACCCTCAAATACATTTTTACCATTTTTCTTTATCTGCTTTTGACCTAGTATAATATTTTAATTACCTAGGGTCAGTGGCGGTTCATAATTGAGGGCCAGCGGGGCACTGACTGCCCACCTAATTTTTTTCTTGATTAAAATAATAATAATTCTTTTGTTTTTTTTTATAACTGTTCAAAAAAATATATACAAAATAACAAGTCTATCTAACTTTTTTCTTAATCTTATTATAATTTAGTATTTGTCAATATATTTTTTTCAGCTGTCATAAACCACTAATGACTGACCGACTGCTACTTTCCTTCCTTATCTTAGAGAATGGGGCAGTTTACAATCGGCCCGAAATTGGTGTGTTTATTTGTACAGTTTATTCTACTAGAACAACGGGTTAACACATTTGGCAATGAACTGCTTTATCAGTGTAAGCATTCTGTAATTTTCTCGTCAATGGGCCAGCAGAGAGTGGCCCTTTGGAACAAAACTATAGGGAGAAAAAACTGTCTCCTTTAAAATTTGTTAACCGTGCAATTCACGGATAAAATTTGGCGACTTCTGCATTACGTTTTTTTCCCCTCATTGATTTTTCGGTGAATATTTTAGAGTTATATATGACGGTTTAAAATTTTAGTGTTTAAAGAAAGAAATCTGGTAATAGTCAAAAATACTTTCTAGACTAGCCTTTGAGATAAAAGTCTGTATAAGAATTTAAGACCTCTTTAACTAAAGTATTTTAATTTAAATGAGGGGAAAGAAATAAAAAGAATATGCGATTTTTTTTTTCCTCTTCAGAATAGTGTATTAAAACTTTTATGTAAATAAATTGTAAAATTTTTAGATAAATAATTAATGGATTTAAATGGATAAATAGATTAAATATCTGCATAAAATTGTGATTTATTATTATTATTAAATGCAATTTAATAGAAACATCCGCAATGTTTCTTTTTTCCTTTTTTTTTTTTTTTTTTTTTTTTTTTTTTTAAAGATGATAACCCGTCTTCTTTCTTTATTTATTGAAAGTTAATTTAATTTATCTAAAATTAAGCTTTTAAAGTGAGAAACATGTTTTTTTTTTATAAATATGTATCCACATTAATCATGACTTTCTAAATTCCAATATAACTTTTTACAGATTGGTTAAGGTTTATTTTATTTATTTTTTAAGATAAGAAACATGAATATAACACTTGAAATTCTATAATTAAAAAATTTAGGGATATAATTAGCATAAGCTAAATAATATTACACTCTGAGACATTTGAATTTAAATTTTAATGGTTTGTAGTGTTAGGGTTAAAGCCAGTTGACTAAAAGAGGGTCCTAGACCTGAGTGGTGTACTCTCTGTAGATAGTCTTTTTAAGTGTTACATAGCCCTTTTTATTCAAGTTTTGGAGAAAACCATAGTAAACTCCAAATGTATATGTCAACGAAAGCGATCTGGTATCAAACTTGGCAATTTCAGTCTACTAGCTACCAGATATTTAAATTTTGATATTCCATTGATCAGAACATTGCAGAATTTTGAATTGTATTTATAAAACTTTAATTTTTGAGATAATTTTATGCAATGTTTTCCATAGTGTTGAATTTAAGATTCACCATCATTTAAAAAAAAAAAAAAAAAATCCAAAATTTCGTTTTACACCCATTTTATTAATGTTTGTTTGCATGTTTGAATAATGAATAGTATTAAAGTTAAATTATGCTTCATACTATGGATCAGGCCCCACCTGTAAAAATTTGCACGAGCCGCCACTGCCTAGGGTAGACAAACAGTGGAAGTGAAAGGCAAGGAAATTTATTTCTATGCCTTAAAATAATTGAAAAAGGTAAGTTTCCATGAAATAATTAAAATTTTAATTATTTATCTATCGTAATTTATTATAATTTTAATCAGACTACTATTCATATCTTAAGGGCTACTATTCTATACATTAAAGGTGACTAAAGCAACTATTTTTGAGTGTCTTTCATGCTGGGAACCCTGTAATACTAATTACAAAGTTGAAAGTTCACTGTAGAATAACATGATTTTTGGCTCTCGGTGATGGTAGTGATAATGCATTACCTTAAAAAGCATTAATATTCCAATAAAATTTATTCAGCTCATAATGCATTTTACACCGTTCAGTTCAGCATTGATTGTAGAATGTAGAGGATCTCTTTTAATTTTGTATAAATCTATTCTAACTTCAGAAAGAGAAACAATACTAAAGGCTTCACAACTAGTATTTTGTTACTGCATACTTTCTCTAAGGAGAATAAGAACTAGAAAGGAATTGGTGCATTGATTATATTATTAATGTACATCTCTATTCATAATTTTTCATTCTGCATTTTATAGTAGCATAAAATTATTTTCTATAATCAATAATGTTACCTTACTTAAATCCTTACTAAGTCCGAGCTCCATTATATATTTCGGCTACCTAACGGTGCCATCATCAGAAACACTCTGTAAAAATGATTTGAAGGTGCTAAATTTGGACGGCTTGTTTATCTATTGTAGTTTCTTCTTCGATTTCTTCACTTCTCTTGTTTTCTTTATATAGCTGTTGCCACTCGGGAGGAATTATGCTATGTCCTAATAAAGTATAAAATATTAAAAATTAGTGTATCAATAGAAGTTATTTGATATCATAGCATACTAAGATGAACCACATCCAGTAAAAGCACCTTTAGTTTCATCATATAATAGTTGTTCAAATTTTGAACTTTCTTGTCCGGTATCGACTTTAAATACATTACAAAAATGTTGGAGGAAGGATTATTAATATAATCAATAATGTTACCTTACTTAAATCCTTACTAAGTCCAAGCTCCATTATATATTTCGGCTACCTAACGGTGCCATCATCAGAAACACTCGGTAAAAATGATTTGAAGATGCTAAATTTACTACCATGCACTAATTTTTCTCTAAATAATTCCATTTATTAAAAAAAAAAAAAAAAAAAAAATAATAATAATAAAATATACTCAAAAAATTAATTTTTTAATCTCAAAAACACAAAAAAAAAAAAAAAAAAAAATCATTCAGTGGGCCGCATTACGATAAACATACACGAATGGTCAGTGTAAAAAGAACAACAAAGTTCTGAGACAGTTAATCAAAGTTCCGATACATTAAATTAAAAAGTGTCGATACACTGAATCGCATCACAGCATCACAAATCGCCAATGGGTGCCCTATAGTAAAGCTTAGCCAGCAAATAAAAGAAGGAGGGGGAGAAAAAAAATCAGATTTGGACTCCACATGACTTTCTTATATACACCCATATGACATTCCCCTGTCATTATATTAAGGATACTGATTTTCAACTCCTTGCTATTAGTGCTGGACGATATCAGAAATTAAATATCGCGATATATCACCAAGTTAATATCAATATTAGTGATATATTGCGATATTTCTTTCAAGATAGGAAAAAATAGACATTTGTTATTTTTTAAAGACATATGCACACGAATTTTAAAGTATACAAGTATAAAGTTTTTTCCATGTATTTTCTGGTTATTACTACCATAACTTTATTATTAACCCGTTAGTAGTCGCTATAGGCAGCGCCACCTATTACAGATTGCGCACTTTTTATTTAACTGTCACCAATAATTTTAAAAAGTGATGTGATCGACGTTTCTTCGAGTTTCTTCGCGTTTTATGTATGTCAAATGCCACTTCTAAAAATTTTTGGTGGCTATCGAATAAAAAAATCTGGCAACACTTAAGGACGGGCGGCAAATCGACCAACTAGCGACTACTGACGGGTTAAAAAAAAAATGCATAAAAAGTGAATCAATATTTTGTGTTTGTTATAACTTATACTATTGCTTTTTAGTATACCTCTGTATAGTTTATCCTCTATTCTTCCCATTTTAAGCTTTAATTATTTTAAAATCATATTTTAACACAGCTAATATGTGATCTGTGTTTTATTTGTACCAAGTATATCAAAATTCACAATTCTACTAAAACTAAAGCTTAAGAAAAATTGTCTTAAGATGTAGGTATTAAATAAAAAGGAAAATCATTTTAAAAGTTAAGAAATGCCATTGGATACACTTTTTTGCTCGTACCAGAGTAATATTTTTTACTTAAAACTCTTATATGCATCCTAAATGTCAGTTACTTGTCATTTTTATTTTTGTATCTGCTTACCAAATCATTACAATATTTTTTAAATGTATATGTGTTCAATTCACATTCATAATAGTTTCACAATAATTGAAAATTGAATTATATATATATACTAGCTGTGAATACCCGCTTCGCTGGGTCATTTTTAATAGCACAGTTATTTGTTATTAATAATCCATCAATACTTACTTGACAATTTGTTATATAAAAGACACATTTTTTTTTTAATTGATTAATTTATTGATTTTTTTTTGTTTATACTTAAATTATACATAAATATCTTATGACTAAGTATACATTAATATCTTAAATTATCTTAAATCAATTTATATACTAAACATTTCTACTGAAATACATTCTTATACACTACGTTTACTGTTTTGTGTTCTGGTGCATAAACAAATAAATTATCTTTCTGTCCCATGCGTGAAAAAGCTACATAGAGTTGGCCATGTGAAAAACAGGATTCTTTTAAATTAACCCCACAAAATCGGAACGTCTGACCTTGGGCCTTATTGATAGTTATACTATAAGCTAATCTTAGTGGAAATTGTAATCTTTTAAAACAAAATGGTAAGTCATTCGCAATTAATGGAATTCTTGGTATAAAAACCAAGTTTCCTTTTTCTTTGCCAGTTAGAATTTCTGCCTCAATGATGTTGTTCAAAATTTGTTTTACACATAATCTTGTACCATTGCATAATTTTGGCGCATTAAGATTTCGCATTAATATGACTGGTGATCCAACTTTTAGCTTCAATTCATGAGAAGGCATACCAGGTGGCTCTAATGAATTTAAGAACTCTATCGGAAAGTTCAAATCAGGCCCGGACTGGCCAGGTCGGCTGGTCGGCGATTGCCGAGGGCCCCCGGCTCAAGGGGGCCCCCAAACTCCCTCAAACAATACTACTTTATAATTAGTTATATCTGAGTAATTTGACTATTTATTTTCCTATAATTTTACGAATTTACAATTAATTTTGACTAATCGTGTGTTCTGCCGTGCTCATAATTTCAGGCAAGTTCGCAATCAAAGAACTTGAATGCAAACAAGTATTGAAGCTTTGTGTTGAAAACCTTGCCTTTCTTTATTATTTTCATCTAGACTGCGTGCACAAGTGAAGTCGAAAATGTTTCATTCATGGTGTACGCTGCTTTATACTTCCTCTTCACCCTGCAAAGCATGTTTATTCTCCTATCTTAAACAGCCACGAAATTTTAAATGTAGCATCAAGATTGCGATAATTACGTCTCTTCGGAGCTGTAATTATTGTTCTTACCTAATATAACTAACTTCTTTGTTGCAAGTCTCGTAGTAAGGCTGTATGTAAAGCAATGTCAGAGCTGTGTCAACATGAAACGTGTCTATTAATGTGGCGCTTCGAAAAGAAAAGAAGAGAAAATCTTTAGATGTTGAAAAAATTTCCAAATGTCTAAATACTTGGTTAACTAGTTCATTTCTGAGTCGCAAAGTCGGCCTTTCAGGGGCGACAATGATACATTAAATACAGGTAACTCGAATTAGTTTCTCATAAGTTCGTTAGCTCATAAGCTCTAGCAAATCGATTCTGAAATTTAATTTTTAAAATTAGAGGTTCTTAATTTCAGATGAAAATGAGAGATTTTATATAAAAATAATACTTAGGTACCGTTCACTTACTCGGTAATTTGAGACAAGCCCTTATTTCTGTTTCTTGCTGTACTTCGTTTTTGCCTTTAACATCGTTATAACAGGGATGGAACACGGGCGCAGAATTCCTACCGGTATTTGTATAAGAAATTTCTCTACTTATAATATCGTTGATATAAGAAGTAGAAAATTTTGTTGCAGTGGTAGTGGTATGAGTACTGTGCCCGTGTTCTATACCTGTTATAATAAAAGTACAAACCAACAAATAAAGTGACTGTCATCAACGCTTCGCTTCATATATCTAGTGGCCATTCTCAATCACAATTACTTATTTAAATAAAACTATACATTAAGTAGTGGGCTTTTTTCCCCTATTGTTTTAAAATATAGGAAGTTAAGGTATTACACTAAGTTTTCACTTAACTACCGGAAAAAAAAAACAGCAGCTAAACAATTCTATTATTTAATTTTCTAATACTTTTAAAATTAGAGGTTTATAATTTTGGCTTAAAATTAGACATTTTATTTAAAAACTTAACTAAACCCGGCAACGCATTGCTGTGGTTTTAGCAGGCTTCACCCGTTTCGCTATTCGTTTGTCATTACATTTAAATGATCTGATCTGAAAGTTCCATATCAGTTATCAGTATTAAAATCACACACGCGAAAAAAATAAATAAAACACTGAAATCAGTCAAGGTCTCGATTTGGATTCCTGCTGCCTTAAGCAGCAGCTTTCATGCCCACACAATGCTGATCCAACAGCCTTTTTTTTTTTCCTATAAAATTCTGTACAAAATAGATTTAGGGTGAGAAAACTTTTTTTTTTTTTTTTTTTAAATCTATTTTCCATATAAAAGCATGCAGTAACTGTTTCGTTCTTTAGGAACGAAATAATATTATATTCGTTTCTTAAAAATTGTTCGGTACAGATTCAGTATAAGATCCCCCCCCCCCCCCCCATCGCCCTTCGCGACATTTAAACTTTCGTTGTCATTTTGCCGATAAACTAAAGAGGCTGTCGCAGTTGCGTAACTAAAGATCTTGAAGAAAGTTGCTTAGCTCACTATACTTATACCAAGGTTTTTCAGAGCCATTTTTCTTTTTGTTATAAAATATATTTTACAATTTGCATTAACTAAATCACAGTTAAAAATGACTTTTTTTTTTTTTTTTTTTTTCCTGTATACCTGGTAATTTATTACCGTTGTTCCTTTTTTATAATTATTTAGGTATTACTGTAGGATTTAGATTATTATGGTTTCTTCAACAATGGGATTTGGTTGCCTAAAAATAAATATAATTATAAGATAAAAAAAATGTTATAAACCATGTTTTTAAATTTTCTGTTGAATCATATAAACGCTACTGAAGGCAGCCGGAACCCCAGTAATTGGATAAAAGTATTAAAAAAATTCCTTGCTATCGTCTTTTGAGCTATTATAAATGTTTCAAATGGCTATTTAGCCGGGAAGTTAGTTAAAATTTGATTGCAAGCTTTGTACTGGAAACGCTGCCGAAGGCAGCAGGGTCCCGAAGCAATTGGATAAAAATATTTTTAAAAAGCATTTTCACCGTAATTCTGAACTATTCCGAAAGTTTCAAATGTCTAGCTACTCGGGAAGTTAGTTAAATAAATTTTCTGTTGAATCATATGAACGCTGCCGAAGGTAGTAGGGACCTGAAACAGTTGACTAAAAGTATTTAAAAAAATGTATTGCCACCGTGTTCTGAGCTATCCTGAAAGTTTCAAATATCTAGCTAGTCGGGAAGTTAGTGAAAAATCGATTGCAAGCTTTGTACTGGTAACGCTGCCGAAGGCAGCAGGAACCCGAAACAGTTGGCTAAATGTATTTTTTAAAAAAAATGCATTTTCACTGTGTTCTGAACTATTCTGAAAGTTTCAAATGTCTAGCTAGTCGGGAAGTTAGTTAAATACATTTTCTGTCGAATAATATAAGCGCTGCCAAAGGCAGTGGGACCTGAAATAGTTGATTAAAATTATTAGAAAAATGTATTGTCACCGTGTTATGAGCTGTCCTAAATGTTTCAAATGTCCAGATAGTCGGAAAGTTAGTAAAAAATCGATTGCAAGCTTAGTACTGATAACGCTGCCGAAGGCAGCAGGAACCCGAAACAGTTGGCTAAAAGTATTTAAAAAATGCATTTTCACCGTGTTCTGAACTATTCTGAAAATTTCAAACGTCTAGCTAGTCGGAAAGTTAGTTAAATAAATGTTCTGCCGAATAATATAAGCGCTGCCGAAGGCAGCGGGACCTGAAATAGTTGACAAAAATTATTAGAAAAATGTATTGTCACCGTGTTGTGAGCTGTCCTGAAAGATTCAAATGTCTAGCTAGTCGGAAAGTTAGTGAAAAATCGATTGCAAGCTTTGTACTGATAACGCTGCCGAAGGCAGCAGGAACCCGAAACAGGTATTAAAAAAATGCATTTTTACCGTGTTCTGAACTATTCTGAAAGTTTCAAATGTCTAGCTAGTCGGGAAGTTAGTTAAATAAATTTTCTGTCGAATCATACAAGCGCTGCCGAAGGCAGCGGGACTTGAAATAGTTGACTAAAATTATTAGAAAAATGTATTGTCACCGTGTTGTGAGCTGTCCTGAAAATTTCAAATATCTAGCTAGTCGGGAAGTTAGTTAAAAATCAATTGCAAGTTTTGTCCCTGACAAACAAACATACAAACAAACAAACAAGAATCGAAGTTAATAAAAACATGGTAAAATATTTCACGTTCTCATTTTTAAAAAATGAATCGCTAGTAATTAAATAGTATACTTATTTTTTCAGCATGGAACTAGTTTAGGTGTGGTATATAAAAATTATATAAATATTTATTGTAAAAATAAATAAACGACATCAGAAAAAAAGCTTACATTTTTGCCGAACTATTTTCCTAATAGCAAGAAAGTTAAATGTGGTTTTTAGACATGTAATCCGAATTTTCAAAAATTACATGTTTTAATATCCTATCTATCTAAATATATATAAGGGTACTTCCACTGACTCATCAACGCATAGCAAAATCTACTGAAGCCACTGATTCGAAACTGGGTTAGATTATAGAACATGTAGTCTAATCATCCTCTAAGAAGCTATTCTAGAAAATTCGCTTCTCAAGGAGGGCAAGGATGATTTCATAAGTGATTTCGTAAAATCATCATTTCAACGAAAAAACAGATATCAGTAAATTTTTTGCTTTAAAATATAGCTAACACAAACACTTAAAACATATGTCTGGAATTTTAGAAATTCGGCATTCAAGGGGAGAAGGGGCAAAATGTGATTTCACATAACCCTTCATATCTCAAACAAAAAGACAGATACGTAAGATTTTTGCTTTAAAATATAGCAAACATAAATATCTAAAAACCAATTTCTGTAATTTCAGAAATTCAGTACCCAAAGGAGGTTGGAGGGAGCAAAACGTAATTTCACATTTCACAACATAATTTCACATACTCGTAGTCCTACATAACTCAGACAAACAAATAACAACAACAACAACAAAAAAAAAAAACGAAAACAGATATCCATGAGATTTTTGTTTTAAAATATAGCAAGCAAAATACATACAAGTCAATTTCTGGAAATGTGTAAATTCAGTGCCCAAGGAGGGTGAGTGGGGAGAGGGCAAAACGTGATTTCCACCAACTGAATAAACACGAATTTGGGTCACGAATTTTGCAGTTAAAGTTGGTTCTAGAGAGCTGACACTACTAAGACGGGGTTTTTCAAAATGCCCTCTCGGCTCCAAATTACTTATGATTAAGAAACAGCACAAGAAGAGACTAGACTTGTATACAAAAAAGAAAAAATATATACCGATTTTCGAATTATTGATTTTAAGGGGGAGGGGAAGAATTTCGCAAAATTCAGATATTCCAGTAAAACTCTACGAAAAATCGCACGTAGAAGTAGAAAACAACAGATGTCTTCTGAAGTATATTTCCAAAAATCCCTTTTTGGGTGTTTTGCGATTTTTGATTTCGAAAGGGCAAATTTCAGAGTCGCAGTTTTGCATTAAATTTTTTCTGGGGAATCTAAGGGTGTACGAATTTTGGTGTATGTTGAATATTTTCATTAAACATTAACTGTGACAGGTTTTGCTATATTTCCCAATGGGAGTGGCGAGGTGGCAAAGATAAAAAAATTTTTATAAGCATAACTCTGTTCCAAATTATCTCAGGACCAGAATTTTTTAATATGTGGGTTTGCTATGTGTACACAACACTCAATATAAATGGATTTTGCAAACAGTTACCCTTTCCTCCCTTCTCCTTTTCCTGTTTGCCGAGCGAGGGGAGGGGGGGGGCAAAAAATACGTTTCCAAGCGTAACTTTATTTTCAATTATCTCAGAAAGTTTTTTTTTTTTTTTTTTTTTTTATGGGGTTATACCATGTGTACACAACACGCACTATAGGGAAATTTTACGACTTACGGGTCTGGTGGGTAAAAAACATGTTTCGAATTGTAACTCTGCTCTAAATTATTTAAGAAAGGCGATTTTTTTTGTGTGTTGGTTATGTGTACCCAATACACACTATAATGAAATTTTGTGAAAATTCACCCCTTTGGTGGGGGAGGGTATAAACTGAAGTTTTAACCGATTTTAATGAATTATTATTATATTTTTTCACTTCATGAAATTTTTAGTATTAATAAGCTGTATGTAATTTTGAGACTTCATTTAAATATAGTGGCCAGCGAAGCGGGCAAAGCCTGCCAGTTCCCTTTAATTTCCTCAGCAAGGGGCCCCTTTTCAAGTTCTAGCCGAGGGCCCCAAAAAGAGCCAGTCCGGGCCTGGTTCAAATTTTCATCTTGATTCATCATTGAATCTATTGATTTATAGATTTTTTCCTCTCCCGGTATCATATCCTGTACTCTTTCATTTATTTGTTTTACTACACTATTTTTTGTAGCCAAAATTGCTCGTTCATACAACCATGTTTTATTCAAGTAATTTTGTTCTATTGATGGATAAATTTTTTCTATAAGTTGTTCTTCGGTATCTACTACATGACACAACTCTTCTGATAAAATTATTTTACCAGACTGTAGATCTAGTGGGTAGGTGCCATTTCCAATTTTCAGAAGATTGTCGGCAAACTCTTGTGCTTTTGGATCTCCAGTTATTAGTGCTCGCATATTTTCGGTTAGTGATAACTTTTCAACATTATTCAAAAAAATTGATCGTTTTAAACACGCATTTATTTCGTCAGCTGGTGTTGATTTTGGTATAACTGGTAATGTTTGTCGGAAATCTCCAGATAGTAGCAATAAAACTCCGCCCATTAGTTTTGTATTCTTCCGAAGATCTTGTAGTGTTCTATCCAGTGCTTCAAGTGATTTTCGATGAGCCATTGTGCACTCATCCCATATTATAATTTTGCACCGTATTAAAATTTGGCCACGTACAGCAGGGTTCGTTGATTTAAATCAGTTTGATTAAAATCATGATTTAAATTTTGATTTAAATCAATGGATTTTTTTAAAAAAATCATTGATTTAAATCAACTGATTTTTTTTAAAAGTCATTTATTAAAATTCAATTATTTTTCAAAACTTTTTAGGATCTAAATTTTTTAAATCTTGTTAGAATGAGTTTCAAATACAAAATATGTTGCATTTACAACCTTCAATTAGCAAAACTATAAGGTCATTGTGCCTAAATGCGATAACCCATAAATGCGACAAAGTTCTTCTACTGAAAATCTAAATGTTTAAATCACAAACTTATAAATCATAATGGAACATACACATTTCAAGAACGGTTCGCGAAACTTTTCATTAAATTTTAAAGGTTTTTTCTAGTAGAATTTTCTTTTGCAGTAAACATTGTCCATTATGGCTTTCCGACGTCTTTTCCTAATTGCGATAAAATATTTTCAAATAGTAACTGTAATTTTATCCTTTCATCTTTCAAGATCAAATAACGACTGTTACGTCATGTGCTAGAATACCCTTCATACCTACCAGAAGAAAATAAAAAAAAATACTACATTTTTTTAAAAAGAGGGGTTTAAAATTTTTATCGCATTTAAGGGTCTGTTTACACCATTTTCCTAAATGCGACAAATTTTATCCCTTAAATGCGGCGAATTTTACAGTTGATATATTAAGGGAAGTTTAAGCATTTTTTCCTTTTTTACACTTTCCAACAAGGTTTAAAAGTGACTTAGACTTGTCTGTCCCTCTGTCCGTCTGTCTGTCTGTCTGTCTGTCTGTCCGGGCTCTAATTCCCGTAGGGACACCCTAAAGTATTCCAAAGCACTGTATTCTATGAGAGGTATTGCTGTAAACCATATTTAATATCTTAACTGTATACAAATCTTAGTGAAATTGAATCATGTTATTCAAGTTCACTATCGTTTCATATATAAAATGGAATAAATACCACCACTAGGTTGTACACAGGGACACTCGAAAGTACTCCAAAGCATTGCGTTCTATGAGAGGTATTTCTATAAACCAAATTTTAATAACTTTACTTTCCACAAAGTTTAATGAAATTGAAATATGTTATTCATATGCACAAAAGAATGCTTTGCATAGAATATGGCATGATTAGCATTAGATTTACAGGGCCACACAAAAATATTCAGTTACATTAAGAGCTGTTCATAAAAATTTGCTGCTATAATTTCAATTTCGTTTACATTAAGCGTTTTTAACATTGTCTAACAATTTTCATCTGTGAATATAATTTCAATTTAAGTATCTGTCTGTTCGTCTGTCCGCGCTCTAGCTCCAATAAATATTTATGTAATTTCTTGAAACTGATATATGTTATTTAAGTTCACTATCGGATGTTCCCTATTGAAAAAGGAGTTAATATCTCTACTGGTTTGTGTACAGAGGCACCCAAACCTTTTACAAAGCATTGTGTTCTATGAGAGATATTTCTATAAACCATATTTTAATACCTTTACTGTACACAAACCTTAATGAAATTGAGAAATGTCATTCAAGTTCACTATCGGATGTTTTATATATTAAATGGAGTAAATACCACCACTGGTTTGGGCACAGAGACACTTGAAAGCATACCAAAGCATTGCGTTATATGAGAAGTATTTCTATAAACCAAATTTTGATAACTTTGCTTTCCACAAAGCTTAATGAAACTGAAATGTGTTATTCATATGCACAAAAGACTGCTTTCTATAGAATATAGTATGTTTAGTATTAGTTTTACAGAGCAACCAAAAAATATTCAGATACATAAAGAGCTATTAAGAAAAGTTTGCTGGAATTGCACTTTCGTTTACATTAAGCGTTTTTAACATTTTCTAACAATTTTTAAGTGTGAATATAATTTCAATTTGTGTATCTGTGTATCTGTTTGTCTGCCCATCTCTCTGTATTTCGGCGCTCTAACTCCGGTAAATATTTATGGAATATCTTGAAACTAATATATGTTTTTCAAGTTCACTATCGGATGTCCCCTATTAAAAATGGAGTGAATACCTCTACTGGTTTGTGTACAGGGGCATCGGAAAGTACTGAAACCTTTTTTTTTTTCTATGAGGGGCATTTCTATAAACCATATTTTAATACCGTTTCTTTACACAAATCTTAATGAAATTGAAATATGTTATTCAAGTTCGCTATTGGATGTTTCCTATGTGAAATGGAGAAAATATTACCACTGTTTTGAGTACAGGGAGACTTACAAGTATTGCGTTGTATGAGAGGTATTTCTGCAAACCAAATTTTAATAACTTTACTTTGCACAAATCTTAATGAAATTGAAAAATGTTATTCATATGCAAAAAAGAATGCTTTTTATAAATACAGTATGATTAGCATTAATCTTACAGGGCCACATAAAAATATTAAGTTACATTATGAGCTATTAATAAAAATTTGCTGTAATTGCATTTTCTTTCACAATAAGTATTTTTAACACTTTCTAACAATTTTTAAGCGCGAATATGATTTTAATTTGGTTATCTTTCTGTCCGATTGTCTGTCTTTCTATCTGGCTCTCGTCCGAAGAGTTCTTAAATATTTTCAGAATTTTGAAAAATTGATATATGTTATTAAAGTTCACTATGGAATGTTTCCTTTTTAAAATGCCATTAATATGTCCTACACAACGTGTTTGTGTACAGGGAACTTCCAATGCTTTGCGTTTTAGGACAGACATTTTTATAAATCACATCTAAATAACTTTCTACTGTAAAAATTATAAATAAATTGAAATGTATTTTAATATTCTAAAATAATGTTTTGTATAGAATATGATATGATCAACTTTCAGATTTACAGGACTACACTAAAATATTCAAATACATTAAGGGATCAATTATAATCTGACGGCTGGATTTTCTTTTGCATTAAGCCTTTTTAACGTTCTTCAACGATGTCTGAGAGCGGTTTTAAATTGAATTAGTCAATCTGTATATTTTTCTGTGCTTCTCTCCTTTGTTTGATAATGCAGGCAAAGAATATTGAAAGTTATACGATACAACAAGCACGTACAATTGGAGAGTATTAATAACCAGTGCGTACTGCATGATTTTTCGTTCTTTTTTTAACACTTTCCAGCAAGGTTGAAAAGTGTCAATGACTTCGGTTTGTATGTCTGTCCGCAGTCGAACTCCTGTAAATTTTCATGGAATTTCTTGAAGCTGATATATCGTATTCAAGTTCACTATCGGATGTTCCCTATTGAAAATGGAGGGAATTCCTCTTCTGATTTGTCTACAGGGACACCCAAAATTTTCAAAAGCACTGTGTTCCATGATAGATATTTCTATAAACCGTATTTTGATACGTTTACTTTAAACAAATTTTAATGAAATTGAAATATATCATTTAAGTCCACTGCCGGATATTCCACATGTAAATTGAAGTAAATACCATCACTGGTTTGTATACAGGGACATCCGAAAGTATTTAAAAGCATTGCGTTCTATGAAAGGTATTTCTAAGCACCAAATTTTAATGATTTTACTTTGCACAAGTCGTAAATATATATATATATATATATATATATATATTATTCATGTGCACAAAAGAATGCCTTCCATAAAATACAATATTATTAGCATTATATTTACAGGGCCACACAAAAATATTCAGATACATTAAGAGGTATTGTTGGAAAATTGCTTGAATTGCATTTTCGTTTACAATAAGCGTTTTTATCACTTTCTAAATGTTTTTAACACTTTCCAATAAAGTTGAAAAGTGTTAATGACTTAGGTTTGTCTGTCTGTCCGTGCTCTATCTCCCGTAAATATTCATGGAATCAGAGTTACACATACACTACTCAGAAAAGAAGAGTTAAACACGGAGTTACACACTCTGTTATAAAAAGGCAAAGTTACACACACAATTACACACAAACTGTTAATAAAAATGCAGAGTTACACACAAACTGCTAATAAAAATGCAGAGTTACACACACAATTACACACAAACTGTTAATAAAAATGCAGAGTTACACACACACACTGTTAGCAAAAAATTAGCGGTACACACAGCGTTACACTCATTGTAAAAAAAAAAAAGAGATTTACATACGGAGTTACACACACTGTTAATAAAAAGGCGGAATTATACACAGCAAAAAATCAGTGATACACGCAAAGTTACACACATTGTTCAAAAAAAAAAAAAAAAAAAAAAAAAAAATTGAACATTGAATTACACACACTGCTAATAAAAAGGCAGGATTATACACAGAGTTACATGCACTGTTAATAAAGAGTTACACACAGAGTTACACACACAGAGTTAATAAGAAGGCAAAGTTGCACACACACATTTAATTACGTACAGGGTTACGCACACTGTTAGTTACACATAAGTAAAATTACACACGTTTTTTACTAAAAATCAGCGATACACACAGTGTTACACACACAATGTTAAAAAAAAAAAAAACTGTTAATAAAAAACAAAATTACACATGGAGTTACACACACTGTTAATAAGAAAGAAGAGCTACACACACACTGTTAATTGCATACAGGGTTGCACACACAGTGACAGTTTCACATAGCGTTACGTACACTGTTAGAAAAGTTCAGCAATACACACAGAATTACACACACACTGTTAAAAAAAAAGAAGAGTTACACACTGTTAACAAACAGCAGATTTAGACACAAAGTTCCACACACTGTTAATATAAAGGAAGAGTTACACACACTGTTAAAGGCAGAGTTGCACATAGAGTTACACAACATTTTATCTTGAAATAGTTATGCGGTATTAAGTATTTTATAAACTATAAAAAATGAACGAAAAATCATGCATTACGCAATGATTATTAACACTTTCCAACTGCACGTAATTGTTGTATCTTATAACTTTGAAAGTTCTGTACCTACGTTATCACACAACAAACAAACAGTAGTTCTGAAAGGCATACAGACAGATTAATTGAATTCCTAATCATTCTTAAACACTGTTTGAAAGTGTTAAAAATGCTTAACACAAAAGAAACCGTCGCCCTTCGATTGTAATTCCAGCCCTTAATCTATCTGAAAATTTCAGTGTAGCCCTGTAAATTTGAAGGTTAACAAAATCATATTTTATACAAAACATTATTTTAGCAAATTAACAATAAATGCCAATTTCTTTATGATTTTACAGTTGAAAGTACAGTATGAAAGTTCTTTAAATGTAAATTATAAAAATTTATGTCCTAAAATGCAACGCATTGGCATTTTTTGCGCGTTCTTGTACATAAACATGTTGTACAGTACCTATTAATGCCCTTTTTATTTGGGAACAATAGTGAATATGAACAACATATATATATTTTTAAAAATTCAGAAAATATTTCCGGACGCTAAGTGCGGTACATGGACAGATAGACAAATGGAGATTCGGGCACATAGATACAGAAATTGAAAACACGTTAAGACTTAAACAAGAAAGAAAAATCGTGCAGTACTCATTGATTAGTAACACCTTCCAACTGTACGTAATTGTTGTATCGAATAACTTTTAATATTCTTTGCCTACGTTGTGAGGTTGAGATGTCAGAACGTCACCACAGTTGTTTTAATTAAGCTGGATCCAGCAAAGTAGAAAGTGGGGACGGTTAAAATCTCTTCGTCGCCAGTGACTCGGCGAAAGTTGAGGTCGAGTTAGCTTTGTGTCGGCAGGGTGCTGCAATGAAAGACTTAGATTTTGAATGTTAGATAAATTAGAAGTGATTTTAAAAGGACGGATTGAAATGAAGAGAGAGGAGGATGTAGGAAGAAGTATAAAATGGCGATGGTTTTAGTAGATGGGAGTGGATGTTGGAGGATATTATAGTGGATGTTGGAGGATATTATAGTGGATGTTGGAGGATATTATAGTGGATGTTGGAGGATATTATAGTGGATGTCGGAGCATATTATAGTGTGGATATTGGAGTATTATAGTGGATTGTTGAAAGTCTTATTTTGGCGAATATTGAGTAGTAGAAATTTAGAGGAGTGAGGAATAAAACATGATGAGTGTTAGTACGAGTATTTGCTAGCGCTCGTGAAAGTGAATTTCGATCTCTAGGGTATCCTCTGATCGAAAGTGAAGTCGCAGCAGTGGAGTTATGAGTACAACCGTCGCTACACCTTCAATTGCTTGCTGGGGTGAGATATTTAAGATAATCTAATTTAATTGTTGATATATATATTTTGATTGAGTAATACACTGACTGAGCTAGTTTAATTGCCAGGCCACCCTCCCCATTAATCTGCTCAAATAAACGTTAGTTATTGTTAAGTCAAGTCTTGTGTTCTCATACTTATCCATTTAGTGATCTAATTAAGTTAAGATGGAGTTTGCGTCAACGCAAACTTTACAACGTTATCACACAACAGACAGAAGGACTGAAAAATATACAGATAGACTAATTGACTTTAAAATTACTCTTAGGCATTTTGGAAAGAGTTAAAAAGGCTTAACGTAAAATAAAATGCAGCCATTAAATTATAATTACAGCTTTTGATCTCTCTGAATATTTTAGTGTAGCCCTTTAAATCAGAAAGTTAATCATACCATATTCTATACAAAACATTATTTTAGAATATTAACAATACATTTCAATATTTTTATGATTTTTGCAGTAGAAAGACTTAACTTTCAAAAAATTCTGTCCTAAACCGTAATGCATTGGCATTTTTTTTTTTTTTTGTTGTTGTTGTTGTCCCTGTAAACAAACTAGTTGTACAGGAACTATTAATGTCGTTTTGAATGGGGAACATTCTATAGGGATAATGTTTATAAAAATAACACTCATAAAACACAATGCTTTCGAATGCTTTTGGGTGTCCCTGTACACAAACCAGAAGAGATATTCACTCCATTTTCAATATGGAACATCCGATAGTGAACATCAATAAAATATATCAGTTCCGAGAAATTCCATAAATATTTACAGGAGTTAGAGCGCGGGCAGACAGACGGACAGACAGATGGACAGATACACAAACTGAAATCATATTCACACTTAAAAATGTTAGAAAGTGTTAAAAATGCTTAATGTAAACGAAAGTGCAATTCTAGAATTGTTTTATCAGTAGCTCTTAATATAAATGGATATTTTTGTGTCACCCTGTAAACCTAATGCTAATCATGTTGTATTCTATGCAAAGCATTTTTTTCTGCATATAAATAACATATTTCAATTTCCTAAAACTTCGTGGAAAGTAAAGTTATTAAAATTTGATTTATAGAAATATCTCTCATAGAAGCAATGCTTTGGAATACTTTTAACTGTCCCTGTACATAAATCGGTGGTGGTATTTCCGCCATTTTATACAGGAAACATCCAGTAGTGAATTTGAATAACATATTTCAATTTAATTGAGATATGTCTACAGTAAAACCAATAGAAATACCTCTTATAGAACACAATGCTTTGAAATGCTTCCGGGTGTCCGTGTACACAAACCAGTATAGGTATAAACTCCATTTTAAATAGGGAACATCCTATAGTGAACTTGAATAACATATATCACTTTGAAGAAATTCCATAAATATTTATGAGATTTAGAGCTCGGACAGACAGACAGGCAGACAAACAGGCGGACAGGCAGATACACAAACTGAAATCATATTCACCCTTAAAAAATGTTAGAATGTGTTAAAAACGCTTAACGTAAACGAAAGTACAATTCTAGCCAAATTTTTTAAATAGCTCTTAATGTAACTGGATATTTTTGTGCCACCCTGTAAATCTAATGCTAATCATGCTATATTTTGTGCAAAGCATTCTTTTGTGCATACAAATACCATATATAAATTTCCAAAAACTTCGTGGAAAGTAAAGTTATTAAAATGTGATTTATAGAAATATCTCTAATAGAACGCAATGCTTTGGAATACTTTTGAGTGTCCCTTTATATAAATCGGTGGTGGTATTTCCTCCATTTTATACAGGAAACATCCAATAGGGAATTTGAATAACATATTTCAATTTCATTAAGATATGTCTACAGTAAAGGTATGAAAATATGGTTTATAGAAATACCTCTCATAGAACACAATGCTTTCGAATGCTTTTGGGTGTCCTGTGCACAAACCAGTAGAGGTATAAACTCCATTTTCAAAAGGGAACGCCCGATAGTGATCTTGAATAACATATTTCAATTTCATTGAAATATGTCTACAATAAAGGTATGAAAATATGGTTTATAGAAATACCTCTCATAGAACACAATGCTTTGAAATACTTTCGGGTGTCCCTGTACACAAACAAGTAGAGGTATCATATTCACCCTTAAAAAATGTTAGAATGTGTTAAAAACACTTAACGTAAACGAAAGTACAATTCTAGCCATTTTTTTTAATAACTGTTATTGTAACTGGATATTTTTGTGCCACCCTGTAAATCTAATGCTAATCATGCTACATTCTGTGCAAAGCATTCTTTTGTACATATAAATACCATATTTAAATTTCCAAAAACTTCGTGGAAAGTAAAGTTATTAAAATTTGATTTATAGAAATATCTCTCATAGAACGCGATGCTCTGGAATACTTTTGTGTGTCTCTGTACATAAACCGATGGTGATATTTCCTCCAGTTTATACAGAAAACATCCTATGGTAAACTTTATTAACATATTGCAATTTCATTAAGATATGTGTACAGTAAAGGTAAGAAAATATGGTTTGTAAAAATACCTCTCATAGAACACAATGCTTTGAAATACTTTTGGGTGTCCCTGTACACAAACTAGTAGAGGTATGAACTCCATTTTCAATAGGGAACGTCCAATAGTAATCTTGAATAACATATATCAGTTTCAAGAAATTCCATAAATATTTACGGGAGTTAGAGCGCGGACAGACAGACGGACGGACAGACGGACGGACAGACAGACAGACGGACAGACAGACAGACAAACCGAAGTCATATACACTTTTCAACCTTGTTGGAATGTGTTAATAACAGTTTTCAACCTTCTTTGGAAAGTGTTAATAACATTAAAGTAACTCCCCTGCATTAAATGCATTATCGCATTTAGGGAGTTTGAACATCGCATTTAGGATATAGTACCTTAAATGCGACAAAAATTTCCTAAATGCGACGCTGGTATATATTTTCATAAATTACTGATATTTTTTTAATTTCTTGAAAAAAAAATGACTCAAAACACTAGTTTAGAACTATGAGTATAATATTCAACCATTTTTTCTTTCTTTTCATAATTATTTGTTTACTAAAATGCCATAAGTTTCCTAAATGCGATAAACTTACCAAAAATCACGTCGCATTTAGGCACAATGACCTTATATATAGGTATCTGTACGTGTGTGTGTGTTGGCACATATGAACCAATTACTTTAAATCTTACACAATTACTTTTTATGCTTCAGAAAATGAATTAAAGAACTTGAAAGCAATTTTTATATATTAATATAACTAAAAAATGTACTAATTCAGTATAGGATTTCACACTAAGACCATATATTATCATGAAAACTCTATGAACTTGTCTTTTTTTTTTTTTAAACATTTTAACAACAAAGCATAATTAATTCAACTATTATGATAACATATAAAGCATGGAAGTTTTTACTTTTATTTATTTATGTATTTTTAATGACATTTCAGCTTCATTTATTAATTTTTTAATGTCATTCAGCATTTATATATATATATTATATTGTGTCCATAAAAATGTTTCTTTTCTAAAATTTTTCTCATTTAAAGTACTGCATATATTAGTTTTTATAAAATTACTATTTAATGATTTTTATCACATTTTATTATTTTATGAGTTTTTATGTTAATCATAAAGTTGAATGATTTCTATAATGAGAACTTTTATATGATAATAGTTTTTCTCAAAAATATTTCTATTTTTCACTAAAATTTGCCTCAAAAATAAAACCTGGATCGACCTATGCTTAAGCTTCAGTTATTTTCTTTGATAACATTTGATTTTGATTATTCACGTGCATTATTGGGATTATGCATATTTCAAAATTTTTTTAGATAGTGTTAACTTTCATGCCATGATTAACATGGTTTATAATAATACCATAGATAATTACATATAGATCCATTAAATTAACAATACAGTATGTTATCCAGAATCAGAATGGTCAAAGAGATGTTTTATTCTTCCCTAACACTCAGAAACGTTTATTTTTAAATATGGAAATTGTCTGCTTCATTTGTATTTTTAAATTTTAAATAAAAGGTATTTAGTTAAAATGAGAAGTTTCATCTTTTAGTAATAAAGTGATCATATGATTTTACAAAATGATGAGCAGAAAAATCTATATCTATATATGAAATAGAGAACTTCTAATAATATGTATTTAGAGTAAAAGTAAATATTCATATAACATGACAGTTGTTTTTCATATGCATTCTGTTTTAAAAACTAAAAGGGAAGGTACAAGTTTACGTTAAATTTGCTTGTTAATTTGTATTTGAGTATGCTATAATTCTTGTGGTCTTAAATGGTAAATTTCATTATCCATCAGTGTTAAAAGTGAAAACTGATGTATATATGCTTATAAAAAGCATAGCTTCTGGCATGAAATTTACTTAAATTATGTTTTTAGACATTGTTTAAGATATAGATTACTTTTACAGGTATAAAGTAATAAGTAACTATAAATTTGTAGACTTTAAAAAAAAAATCCGATTTAAATCGAAAAAATCCGATTTAAATTAAAAAAATCCGATTTTTTTGATTTTTTTAAAAAAATCAAAAAAATCACGAACCCTGACGTACAGAAGATTTTGTGACATTACAGACTGGGAATTCTTGATCAGCTACATTTAATGGCAAATTAAATGCAGAATGGGCTGTTTTTCCACCTTCCATTGATGTCGCGGCGATTCCAGAAGATGCCAATGCTAATGCGATTTCATTTTTTACTCGGATTGTAGCTAGGATTAAATTGATAAGGAAAGTTTTGCCTGTACCTCCTGGTGCATCTAAAAAGATAATCCCTCCTGTACTTGTGTCAATACGACTTATTATTGTGTTGTATATTATTCGTTGAGTTTGTGTTAATTTTGGTTTATTTTCATTGATATAACGTTGCAATTCTTCTACATTATAATTAAGTTCTTTTGGCCCATTCCATGATTTGCTATACCAAGGGGGTAAAATTTCAAACTAACAAATTGATAAAAATAATGGCTCATTCTAATGTAAAAAAAGTTGAATTTTTCAAATTTGCAAATGATTTGGATCAAAAAAATTAATTAATACTCTAAAATTTACTATTTTATTACACTATTTGTTTCACGATTTCTAATATTATTTGAACAGTCACCATTTTTTTTACTTTAAGATGATAAATATATTAAAATGATTAAAACTGGAGTTAAAAAATAATATTATGGAATGTTTCAAAGGTAAAACACATGGTCTATAATTAAAAAAAGTTTTTTAAATATGTTTACTAAGTGGGAAAAGAAAAAACACTTTTGGATTGTCACACACGTCACATTCACTTTAAAAAGTTAATATAAAACATTAATGTGTGTGAGTATTAACTAAAAAACTTAGTTTATAAATTAGTGTGCATCAAGATGGCTAAATCTATCAGGACTTTTAATTTTGTTACATATTTTACACTTTAAAATTAAATTTTAAAATGTCACACACGTCACATTGTGACGTGTGTGACAATTGTGATGTGTGTGACTTTCAACTTAAAAAGCTTACAAGAATACATTATTTTATATAAAACAGAGAATACTGAAAAATAGTTTTAAATTTAATAAACCTACATCATTTGGCAACTATTTTTAAAAATGGCAACACCCTCCCTCAACTTCTAGTTAGCTATTTCGCAATTACTTTAAAGTTATTGCATTCACATTTTTTAATTTTAATTTTTTTTTTTTTTTTTTTTTAAGTATTTGTGAAAATGGCTGCACAAAATTATGTTTATAAATAATGGATATAAATTATGAATTTAAAACTGGCAACAGAAAATTATGAATTTAAAACTGGCAACACTAACTTGTTGTTGATACTAGAAATTCTAATTTTACCTGAGCACATGTTTAAATTATTCTCCAGCTACATAAAAATTAAAGATTTTGATTAAATGTTTTAAAAGTTTTATTCTTTTAAAGAAATTGGATTAAATTTGAGAGTTTTAAAATCATGGATGAAAAGAAACCAATGTCAGCAGCAGAAAGAAAAAGAAAATCCAGAGCTAAAATGAAAGCAAGTGATCCTGAATACCAGACAAAAGAAAATAAAAGAATTGAAGCAATCAGAAAAAATAGGATACAGGGTATGAATGCACAACAAAAAAAAAGCATATAAGCTTAATGCAGCAATGCGTAAGAGGAAAAGTAGAGCTAAAAAGAATGAAGATGATGTAAAAAATGATGATTCTACAGAAATTAGCATTTCTAAATCTCCTTATAGAAAACCTCAAGCACTTGGCAAAGCTATTAAAAAAACTGTGAGAGCACTTCCTTCTTCTCCCAGAAAGCGTAAAGCAGTTGTACATGGACTTGCTAAATATGTTGGACTAAAATTAATCAATAAATTAGAAACACAACTTCATGGCAACAGCTTAGCAGAAGAAACTGCAAATCAAATTAAAAATTTTTACTTTCGTAGTGATGTTGTGTATACTATGCCTGGAATGAATGATGAGATTACTGTATATGATAGTGGTAGGAAAGTTAAGCTGAGGAAGTATTACTTAACGATGTATCTGAGAGAAGCCTATAGTTTATTTAAAATGGAGAATGATAACCTGGAAGTCGGATTTTCGAAGTTCTGCTTCCTAAGACCGCCAAACGTTTTGCTTTTGCATGAAACACCTGCAGATCAATGTAAGTGCAAGATTCATGAAAACTTTATTCTTAAGTTAAAGGCTTTGAAAATAAATTACAGCAATGAATGGTGGCAAAGTATCTTGTGTGATACAGAACAAAATTCACTTTGCTGGCAAGGCCAGTGCAATGAGTGCAAAGATGGCAGAAAGTTTCCAGAACAAGTTCTATTTGACAGGGAAAAACCGGTACAGTGGTATAATTGGAAAACACAGTTATGTGAAGAGAGGAGAGTTCTAAAGAAAGTACTGGAAGAGGGCTGTGTAGAACAGCTAATTGATTTAGTATTGGAAGATTTCGGCAAAATGCGAGACCATACAAATATTAAGAGAATTCAAGCAAGTGAATTTCAAGCTGACCAAAAAGATAAAAGGAAGCGAGTCTTGCAGATAGATTTTGCCATGTCATATTCAGCAGAATATCAGCATGAAGTACAATCCGCATTGTGGAGCAGAGCAAGTGTTACACTGTTCACAGCAGCAGTTATCTATGATAGTAAATGTCAAACATACTTAATATGTTCAGATGCACCTAATAAGGACAAAGATTCCATATCATGCTTCTTGCTCCACTTGTATGAAAAGTTAGAGAAAAGAAAAGATTCAATTCAAGCGGAAGTGGATGTTATATGGAGTGATGGGCCATCAAGCGAATTCAAGAATTGCTTTATGGTAAAATTACTAAAAGTGCTCTCTGCTAAATACTCTAGACCTTTCCATTGGAAGTATTTTGCCACTTCACATGGAAAAGGAATAGTGGATGGAATTGGTGGCTCTGCTAAATCTCTAGTTCGGCAGCGGGTTATGAGTTGCTGTGATAAAGCAATTGTAGTTCAGAGTGCACAAGATTTTGCTAACGTAGCTGCGGAACTAATGCCAAAGACTCAGGTATTTTATATATCGCAAGCAGAAATTACTGAAAAGTCAATTTCAATGTCACTATGGAATGAAGAAGTACCTCAGGTAACAGGCATCAAACAGGTCCATGTAATTGAATGTTCCTCTGAAGGAAATATTAAACTTCTCAAGTCAGCACGAAGTAATAACTGTGATATTTTAATTAGTGAATGTGAAACCTACAGTCAAGGAGATTGGGTGCTAGTGACTTATGACGCAGAAAAGTATCCTGGTGAAGTGATAACTGTAAAAACAGAAGAAATTGAAGTCTCTTGTATGATTAGATCTGGAAAGTACTGGAAATGGCCAAGAAACCCTGACATTGCCCACTATACATTTGGTAATGTAATTGGAAAACTTGATCCTCCAATTCCAGCTACTTCACGTGGACAATTTTACTTTGAGAAACTATAAATTACAATATTCTTATTTAAAAATATGCTGTTAAACCTCATTTTACCTATTTTACTCAATTAATTTGTAAGTTTTTCCTATTGCCCAAGTTTCATAATAAATAATTTTATAACTATTTGCACGTGTCACACACGTCACAATTGAAGTCACACACGTCACAAGCATTTTTATTTTTTAATTAAATATGCATGACATGAAATAATAAAACAGTGATTGATAAAAAATATCTGAAGTATCTATTACCCATTTAAATTAAAATAAATATTATATATCAATATAAATCACAGAAAAAATTTAATTTGCAGATCAACCTGAAAATTTTCCTTACAAAATAGTCACACACGTCACATGACTTTAAAGTCGTTTTCTATTTAAACTAAATGCTTCTTACACTAAAATGTCCTGTCACTCATGCATAACAAAACCATATTAACAAGCTTTTCCCATCAATATTAGGAGAGTGTATTTTTATTGTAAAACATTGTAAAGTGACTCCAAATGTCACACACGTCACTATGGAATGGGCCTTTTGTTAATTCTGAATTAAACACGCTTGATCTGCCTCTTTCAGGAGATTGCACCCCAAGAGCAACTAAATTTTGATTGCACATTGCGAAACATCGATCTTCTAAAATTATTAAAGCTTCATTATAAATATTATCGTTGAAACCAATATTCATATCTTGATTGTCTCTACGCACTCTTGCTAGAATATCATCACTCATACTATCACGATATTTCATCCATAGTCTATTCGTATTTGAAGGATTACATGTTGTTATAATTATAGCAAAGAGTTCACGTAATTGATTTGCTGTTGCTGTTTCTGCAGCCTCTTTCATTGCCTGTTCCCATTGATTGTCATTTTCTAATAAGCCACGACGCTGACAGGCTTCACGATATGTCTCGCAAATGTAACCATCTACCGTTCGAAGATCTTCAAAGGAAGTTGGTCCACGTACTTCATGGAGTAGTAAACGTAAATAAAAGCACTCAGCATTTTTTGGGTGTACCGTATATACTCGACCGATAGCATTATCTTTAAATACACCCTCAAATCCTTCAACCAGAACTCCTCTCTTTCGTCGATTAAATACTCTTCGTGATGAGTCCCACGTGTAATAACTGGGAATATCTCCATAAAAAAGAGTCTTAGCAAAGGGATCATTGAGACACAATTCGAAAAATGCCGTCAAGGTTGTATTAACAGGTTGGTTTGCAACTTTTTGTGCTGTTTGATTAGTAAAATATACTCGTTGTCCATTTTCAAGGTGAACTGCTAAGTGAAAAACAGCTGGATCTCTGTCATGAATCGAAAACCCTAATATACGCCAAACTGCTTCGTTACTATTTATATACCGTCCCATTTGATATCTTAAAATTTCATCGTTTCGATTTTCATCAGTAATTCCAAAAACAGCCATATCGCTTCCTTTGTTAATATATTTACACACATACTTAATTGACTTGACAGAACTGCAATATTCTACATTAATATGAGCATCAAACATTTTTTATAATAAAGGATTATAAGGGACAACCCATCGATTATCAATTTCAATTTCTTCGCCTCGTATTCTGATTTTTGCTGTAAATCCTCCTTCACTCGGTGGTCGACGTCGATATTTCGGGTATGCATCATCTCCTGTTTGCGTCTCACTCAAAAATGATCTTGGATATCGTTTTGAACATTTATTATCTTTCATACAGGGTGATTGCACATTAAGCGCTCCGCAAGGCCCATGTATCATGTCTTTCACGATTATTCTATACAGAATAATCTAGAACTAGAATAATCAGAATATTCTAGAACAGGATCTTCATCCGGATTTGGAAATTCTGCTTTGATAACGTCATCGATCTGATTTGAGTGAATTTTTTCTTTCAGCCAAATTAAATTGTGTGAGTGTGGCAATCCTCTTTTTTGCCACTCAATGAAGAACATCCAACTGATAACATTTCCAAAAATAGAACTCTTCACAATAGTATTAATAAATTTTACTTGTTTCTGTTTAAACACGCGCGCAATTATATTATGTCTGTCATGTGGCTTTTGTCCATACTGTAATTCATCTTGAATTTCTTTCCTTGAAGAATTACACGTAAACGTTATAAATAAATCAGGACGACCATATTTCCTTACATACGTCATTGCGTCTTGTGCATATTCAAGCATATGCCTAGGGCTACCAGTGAACGTAGAGGGCAAAATTACTAATCGTCCCAAATTTTCTATATCTCCATCATTGGCTACTGCATCCCGTAAATGAATATATTCATCCGATCGTAATTTATTTTGATTTTGGCGGATAAATAACAGTCTCTCTGCTTCAATTTTTGCTTGCATATCAACAATAAACTGTAAAAACAACTGCCGACAGTTGAGTATATGATTGTATTTATTTTCTCTCTCCATTATCCGATATGCATAAAATTCCTTAGAAGAAACTTTTTTGTTTGTTGGTCTATTTGTTTCTGGATTAATATAATAAATATTAAAATGGTAACCATCTTCACCGTGACAAAATATTAATGGATACTGCAAGGCGTCATACATGTGATGAGTTTCAGCGATACGTTCCAACTTATTACTTCTTCGTTGTACCACAATGTCTCTATAGCTACTTTCACTGTCCACCATGACTACAGCTATTTCATTTACTTGAGGTGCATTAAATCGTCTTTCGTGCTCACCAATTGGCCTTTTATCTGCTCGAATGATTATTTTATAACTATCTGAAACCATTTTTTCCATTGCTGTTTTAAATATCTTTATTAATTCATTATTTTTATGAAGAAAGCGCTGTAAATAAAGAATTATATCTCGATGTAATTTTGACATTTCCAAAAATAGAACTCTTCACAATAGTATTAATAAATTTTACTTGTTTCTGTTTAAACACGCGCGCAATTATATCATGTCTGTCATGTGGCTTTTGTCCATACTGTAATTCATCTTGAATTTCTTTCCATGAAGAATTACACGTAAACGTTATAAATAAATCAGGACGACCATATTTCCTTACATACGTCATTGCGTCTTGTGCATATTCAAGCATATGCCTAGGGCTACCAGTGAACGTAGAGGGCAAAATTACTAATCGTCCCAAATTTTCTATATCTCCATCATTGGCTACTGCATCCCGTAAATGAATATATTCATCCGATCGTAATTTATTTTGATTTTGGCGGATAAATAACAGTCTCTCTGCTTCAATTTTTGCTTGCATATCAACAATAAACTGTAAAAACAACTGCCGACAGTTGAGTATATGATTGTATTTATTTTCTATCTCCATTATCCGATATGCATAAAATTCCTTAGAAGAAACTTTTTTGTTTGTTGGTCTATTTGTTTCTGGATTAATATGATAAATATTAAAATGGTAACCATCTTCACCGTGACAAAATATTAATGGATACTGCAAGGCGTCATACATGTGATGAGTTTCAGCGATACGTTCCAACTTATTACTTCTTCGTTGTACCACAATGTCTCTATAGCTACTTTCACTGTCCACCATGACTACAGCTATTTCATTTACTTGAGGTGCATTAAATCGTCTTTCGTGCTCACCAATTGGCCTTTTATCTGCTCGAATGATTATTTTATAACTATCTGAAACCATTTTTTCCATTGCTGTTTTAAATATCTTTATTAATTCATTATTTTTATGAAGAAAGCGCTGTAAATAAAGAATTATATCTCGATGTAATTTTGACGTTTCCAAAAATAGAACTCTTCACAATAGTATTAATAAATTTTACTTGTTTCTGTTTAAAACACGCGCGCAATTATATCATGTCTGTCATGTGGCTTTTGTCCATACTGTAATTCATCTTGAATTTCTTTCCATGAAGAATTACACGTAAACGTTATAAATAAATCAGGACGACCATATTTCCTTACATACGTCATTGCGTCTTGTGCATATTCAAGCATATGCCTAGGGCTACCAGTGAACGTAGAGGGCAAAATTACTAATCGTCCCAAATTTTCTATATCTCCATCATTGGCTACTGCATCCCGTAAATGAATATATTCATCCGATCGTAATTTATTTTGATTTTGGCGGATAAATAACAGTCTCTCTGCTTCAATTTTTGCTTGCATATCAACAATAAACTGTAAAAACAACTGCCGACAGTTGAGTATATGATTGTATTTATTTTCTCTCTCCATTATCCGATATGCATAAAATTCCTTAGAAGAAACTTTTTTGTTTGTTGGTCTATTTGTTTCTGGATTAATATGATAAATATTAAAATGGTAACCATCTTCACCGTGACAAAATATTAATGGATACTGCAAGGCGTCATACATGTGATGAGTTTCAGCGATACGTTCCAACTTATTACTTCTTCGTTGTACCACAATGTCTCTATAGCTACTTTCACTGTCCACCATGACTACAGCTATTTCATTTACTTGAGGTGCATTAAATCGTCTTTCGTGCTCACCAATTGGCCTTTTATCTGCTCGAATGATTGTTTTATAACTATCTGAAACCATTTTTTCCATTGCTGTTTTAAATATCTTTATTAATTCATTATTTTTATGAAGAAAGCGCTGTAAATAAAGAATTATATCTCGATGTAATCCTGTAAAAGTTGAAAGCCTTTGGTCCAGTTCGTGTTCTTCATTTCCTACAAAATAAACTTGTAAAAATTTCGGAGTATCATTTGGGAAAGACAATAATGATCCAATTTTATGATATACTTGTCCCTGTATTTTAAACACTGGATTGAATCCTGGTTCTTCGATTACTGCAGTTGCTCCAAATGAAGTCATTTGAAAGCATGCATTGTAACGCCTAATATTTTTTAAAAATTCTTTAGAATTATGTGTTTCTCCTTTCATAAATTCTAGGAATTCCGGTGGCAGAGATTTCAAGTCTGGTAATTTAATTTTACCATTCGAACAGCATGTACTCGGTGTTTCTCCTTTGAATTTTTTAGCTTTACAAAATTTACAAACTACATTCATTTTACCGATTACTACACTTGGATGTTGATTATAATTTCTAGTGGGATTATAATAAAACGCTTCATATTCAAGACTATATCCTCCCCGACGTTTTTCACGAATAGCATTTACGGTTGTTCCTGACGCTTGAGCTTCCATTTGATCATTTAGTCGAAGGTTACGCATTTTTATTGTATTTTGTATTCTTCTAGCATCTGTCTGTTCATTTGTTTCTCTTTTTCTTTGTAATCTTTTTCTGATTTTATCTGTCTCTCTAGAATCATTAAACTGCTCTTCAGTCTGGTTATTTCGCCTGAGATAATAATTTTCCCGAAGTAATGATAGACGCTGTTCTCTTTCTTCCGTGGTTTCATTTCTTCGCGACATCTTTTGCCTCTTCGATACAATTCGAGAACGCGAGAATACGCTCTTACGTTTTGGCATCGTTAGTGATATTTTTCACACTGCACTAAAAAAGAACACTAAACTTAATAAGATTTAATTCTTCACTGTAAAAATTATTACTCACTGTTATTTACAATCACACTACTTATAAGTTTTCTTTTGTTACGCAATTCTTGTAAAAAATCGACTAAAGCACGGGCTTGACTTTTCGTCTTATATAGTCGCGAAAATTATCCCCACTAATTACTAAATTTTCTGGATTGTTCTACAAATTTCAACTTTTGAATTTTTTAGAAAATTTGAAAAGTATCGAGAATGATCCAGAATAATTTCGACCAATTAAAATATTGACATACATTTTAGAGATTTCCAGAAATTTCTAAAATATTTTTGATCGTCTAAAACATTAGTATATACTTTGGAGCTTTTTCGATCATTTTAGAATATTCTAGATCATTCCAGAGCTTTCTTAATCATTCTAGAATGTTCTAGATCAATTTAGAATTTTCTAGAACATTCTTGGTTGGCTCAAATTTTAAGACTTTCTAGATCATTCCAGAAATTTCTAGAACGATCCAGATCATTTCCGATCAATAAAAATATTTTTGATCGTCTACAACATTTGTATATACTTTAGAGCTTTTTTGATCATTTTAGAATGTTCTAGATCATTCTAGAACTTTCTTGATTATTCTAGAATGTTCTAGATCAATTTAGAATTTTCTAGAACATACTTATTTGGCTCAAATTTTAAGACTTTCTAGATCATTCCAGAAATTTCTAGAACAATCCAGATCATTTCCGACCAATGATAATCACACATTTTTAGAGTTCACATCTTTCAACCCCTGTATCTGCAACACCCTTTGAGGTATCGACTTGCAACCACCATAGTGCACGATGGGAGCCTTGTACCTGTTGCTACATACAAACACTATTCGTCTACGATATGTAGTTTTAGCTGCAAAGTGAAATATAGGGACACACACCTCAATTTTTATATATATATACAGATTATATATATATATATATATATATATATGTATACATTGTCAGTATAAAAATTATATTATTTAAACAAAATTATGTTAAAGTTTCATTTTGTTACTTAAAGTAACTCATTTTGCATTTAAACCAATTTTATTTAACATGTACGGCTTAAAAAAAAAAAAAAAAAAAAAAGAAAAAGAAAGAAAGAAAGAAAAGGAAAGAGAAAAAATAAATGCTACATAAAAAAAAAGTAATAAACTATCCAATATTATATAATTCTATAAAGAAACTGTCACTGTAAAATTACTGAAGATAAAACTTTATTTTACATCAGTCAGATAGCACCCTTTCTCCCTTCCCATGCTATCCAATGGGATTCTTGTCGCGTCGTCTTATAAAAATATTTTATTAAAAAATGAACTTTTTCGAATTCTGTTTTTTGAATATTACTCTTTGAACAGGTCGTCTTTTAGCTTAAATTCTGTTTTTTGAATATTACTCTTTGAACAGGTCGTCTTTTAGCTTAGTGAGCAATTTTTTGAAAAAATAAATTTAAATATTTTACTTAGAGATCCACTCTTAGAGTCCATAATTTACTTATTGAAATAAAATATTTAAATTAATTTTTTCGAAAAATTGTTCACCAAGCTAAAAGGCGACCCGTTCAAAGAGTAATATTCAAAAAACAGAATTAGAAAAACTTCATTTTTGAATGAGATATTTTTATAAAACGAAGCAACGAAAATCTCATTGGATAACATGGGAAAGGAGAAAGGGAGCTCTGACTGATGTACAGCCCAAAGCGAGTTAAACACATGTTGAAGGTCGCATCTTGGTTATTGGCCAGAAGTTATCGATACTTTAAAATAAACCAATATCAATGAACCAATAGCAGGAAATGAGCTAAAACAAAAGATATTGTTTTCATTCGTCATAATAAGCGTTTGTTTTTATATCGCCTTGTCTGTGGTTACTGTGGTATTACACCTATGATCCCACGAGCGGTGATATGCAATATTATTAAATACTAACGGTAGTATAAATTCTTTCATATTATCTTTTAGGGTCAGTAAATGCATGAATGTATCAATATACTGTGGGAAGTCAATATACTGTGATAACATAATTTTCTTGATGAATATTATTCAGACTTTTTGGACAGTATTTTCGATTAGGTAGATAGCACGAATAAAGATAAAGAGAGTAGATACACTGCGGTAACTTGGTTTTTTTCTTAATGAAAGGGAGATATCGTTTGGGTTGGAAGTTGGGGAAAAAAGAAAAAGGGCTGCACTATTCAGCTGTCTTTTTGTTCGGTGCGTGGTGATGCATGCTTAGTGGGGTAAGCAGAATTAGAAGAAGGTATTTAAGATTGGCGTTCATTATTATTTATCGGCACATGGATGTATCGTGCAGTGCACAAGGGGTTGCATTAGTATAAGCTATACGGCATTTGCTTTGTTCGGTGTGTGGTGATGGTGCTAGTAGGGAAAGCAGGATTTGAAGAAGGTATTTAAGATTGGCATTAAACATTATTTATCGGTGCATCGATCGATCGCTCAGTGTGCACTAAGAAATATCGTTAGAGGGATATATCGGCAGAGCAAGATCTTTAATATCGTTATTGCGATATTAAAAAAATATTGATACTTGGGGATATATTGATAAATACTCCAGCCCTACTTGCTATTATTTTTTGCTGATGCTGACATGATTTTTATATGTTGACAAGAAATTTTCTCATAAATCTAACTTAATTTTTTTTTTTCTATTAAGAGCGTGCACTCATTAGGAAAGGTATATGTTCTTCCAGTTATTGTATATGGAGATTCTACAATACTAATTATATGAAGAAATGATATTCCACAAATATCATCTGAGTTGGGTTTGTAAAATGGAGGCGAAGGACCATTTTTTTTTGTGTAAACTTTAGAAGAAACCTCTTCTAAACTCTTTTCTTGATTAACTGCAGACACCATTAAAAAATACCACAAATTATCATAAATAGCAGCTTGATTTGTGGTATAAATTATCTCTATTTACATAAGACTGTGGAATAGGTATCTTTTAAATTAGAAATATGAGCAAGTTCTTCATTAGTTCTAATTCTTTTTGTTTCTATAGTATCTATTGTGTCCAGTGGTTGAAAATTGTGGAAACTGTGATTTCCATGTAGTGTTTGCAAATCTTTGAAAGATGTTTCCAGAGTTGAATGAGTTAACTGTAATTCATCTCTAATAACAGAATTAAAATTTACACTTGAGCACACAGAAATCAAGAAATGTTTTGGGAGAAATAATTTTATTCTTTAAATGTCTTTGAAGATTCTCTTTTCTAGCTAACCATTTTGTAGTCTTGCCAAATTCATCACATTCTGATTTGCCATGGCTTGTAGCAAAAAAATACCATCTTGATTTTTTTTTAAGTTGAATTCATTCCCATGATGGCAAAGATTATAGAGATTGTATTTATTCTGCACACCCATTGCAGAAATACAGGTACCAGTAGAACCAAATAAATGTATCATTTTGGCATTAATGTGCAAAATTTGAAGAAATCCACTTTAATTTTAGGATATTCCTTTTTAGAAGCTTTTTATTGAAATTGGATTTTGTAATTGCGTCTTCATGTTACGCTGAAAAACAAGACACCTCAACTTTAAAGTAAATGCAGACTAGGACTGGGCTTTATATCGATGTAAAATAAAATATCGATTTAACGCTAATATCGTTTATTCGATTTAAATATTTCATCTTCCGTAAAATATCGATGCAGAAACATCAAAACACGCGAAAGTCTGATTCTAGACTAAACCGATTCAAGCTGGAATAATGCCAGATCGCTACTCATTCAACTGGATATCGGTTTTAATCTAGCATGCACAGTCTGAAAATCTTGACTCAATCAAACCGCAAAAAATCAAGAGAATATATGAAGTGCCGTTTCGATTTAGTGTTACGCAGGCGCACTGGGAAAAAGAGAATATCGGTTTAAAAGATTCATTCATTCGAGTCATGATTACGGTTTTAAGAAACGCAGACGCAGGTGCAGAAGCAAAATAAAAACCGATTCTGAATGAGATTATTCATTCATTCAAAATTCGTTTGATTACTAGAGATTTATTTTATCAATATTAGTATTTTCATCTGCTATTTTTTGTTACATTTTTTTGCCAGTTCTTATAATTTAAAAATAAGAGACCCTAGTTTCTGTTTATTAGATAGGTGAATTAACTATTCTTTACTAATATTTTATGTAATTAATAATATTTCTTCATTAAATTCATTAATTTCAGCACAGAATATGATATTGTCATATTGTCAAAAATAAATTAATTCAAACAACGACGTTGTCTTAGACATGATTATTTTAATAGTTAAATATATAATTTTTACTTCTTTCGAAGTTAATTATTAACAGTATATACTATTATACTATGGGTATTTAAATATAATTTTAAATACGGTGAAAGTTGATTTTTTGAAGTGAAAACTTCTTTAGGCGCGTTGAGCCCTTTTGGGTGAACAAAAATCATTGAACTCCCGTCATCGCCAGCTAACACTTTCCATTTGAAGTGAAAACTTTTGGGTGAACAAAATTCATTGAATTGGCGTCATCGTCAGCAGACGCTTTCCATCCTTGTATGATACAAATAATGTATCATGCAATTAACTTGCTAATGTGAAGTGTTAATAATTATATACTGTATATTGTTTTAAAATCTGGTGCGGCTCTACACGATTTCTCTCATCTCCGGGCACTGTCTCTATTGCAGTTAGACCTCACAAAACCGTGAGAAAGCCCAAAGATGCCATTTTTCTCACGTTTTTACAATCTGGTGCGGCTCTACACGACTTGTCTCATCTCCGGACACTGTCTCTTAAAGATTGCAGTCGGAAACGTTGCAGTTAGACCTCACAAAACCGTGAAAAAGGCCAAAGCCGCAATTTTTCTCGCGTTTTTACAATCTGGTGCGGCTCTACACGACTTCTCTCATCTCCGGACACTGTCTCTTAAAGATTGCAGCCGGAAACGTTGCAGTTAGACCTCACAAAACCGTGAAAAAGGCCAAAGCCGCAATTTTTCTCGCTTTTTTACAATCTGGTGCGGCTCTACACGACTTCTCTCATCTCCGGACACTGTCTCTTAAAGATTGCAGCCAGAAACGTTGCAGTTAGACCTCACAGAACCGTGATAAAGGCCAAAGCCTCCATTTTTCTCACGTTTTTACAATCTGGTGCGGCTCTACACAACTTCTCTCATCTCCGGAGACTGCCTCTATTGCAGTTAGACCTCACAAAACAGTGAGAAAGGCCAAAGCCGCCATTTTTCTCACGTTTTTACAATCTGGTGCGGCTCTACACGACTTCTCTCATCTCCTTACACTGTCTCTATTGCAGTTAGCGCATTAAATAAAATTGTAATATAATTTTTGTAGTTGTAGTTTATATTAATGAATAAAAAAACCACTTCATTTAAAAGTATTTCCTACACAATAAAATATTTCCCGACGATTCAAGAAATACACACGTAATTGTTCACGTTTTCACTTCTGTCGGCACTCCCGAAGTGCAACTTTTTTTTTTTCCCCTTCAAATGCACCAAATTGTTCTTCTTTCTATCAATTTTATTTCCCTATAATGAGATAGCTATTTAAGTCTTTTTGTCTTTTGTAATATTTGATGTAATTTAATCTAAAATAAATAAAAAATTTTAAAATTTCAATAAAAAAGAAAATCTCGTGATTAAGAAACTGTATTTTAGAAAATTTCAATTAAGAATTATATTTATTAGGAGATTCAAGGCACTATAGAAATTTAATAACATGTGTGAAGCTCTTCTCTTAATTAGCAATTTTCTGCTGATAGCCATTTTACAATTCGTTCGCATGTAAGTGGGGAATATAAATATTTTAATCCATTACAAAGTAGTAAGAAATAATAGAATTCTGAATTTATAAATTAGTTAAAAAAACAATAATAAATTATTGGGGTGTTTTAAATATTCTGAATGTCAGTCACGAAATGGCACATCACGAGTCACGCATCAGTGTGAAATTCTATAATATGATTTGTGGTAAAACAAAACTGCGTTATATTAATTATACTGTTTTGAGATGTATAAATTTTGAACTATGGATAATAATGAATAATTTTATAATAATTAGTATTAAAGCATTATATCTTTATCTGAAGTCTGTTTGACTTTTTCAAAGGTCTTATTTTAGTAAAAAATATATTTCTGTGATTAAGATAATAATGGTTGGGTTTTACGTCGCACTAGTGTTGAGCAGATGGGCAATTGGCGATGGTCTGGGACACACCCCCTAGAGGTGGTCCGGAGACATGCCATCACAATTTTGATCCTCCACGTAAGGGATGGCTCTCCCACTTCGGTGACCCCCAGAGGTATAATTTTTGATGGGAACATGGAAGACGTTGCGGCCACGACAGATTTTATGTGCACCAGCCACCACTAGTGTACACGACGGTCTTTGGCTGGCTCGAGTACCGAACCCGCAATCTTCCAATTACGAGGCCGGTGCTCTACGGACTGGGCTACCGCGGCCCAATAATTTCGAAGAAAAATTTTTTATTTGGTTAAACTGATATAATTTTTCTATGGTACATTGTTGATTTTCGCGCTTTTACGTTTTTCTGTAGGTATTCAATTCATTACAAGAAAATACTTGTAAAACATTTTAGCTTCTGGTTTTCAGTGAATTTACACGTTTTCAGGACAGAATTTCATAAAAAGTTTTACATACTTGCACCTTGATATAAATTAGCGCTTATTCACATTTTGTACACATCACTATACAAATGTCATTGTCATCCAATTTTAGAACGTAAGGATATAATAAATACTTTCCAGTATATTTAAAAAAGTCTTACAAAAGTGCCAAATTTTATAATTCGTCCCTGGGCTGTGGTAGCCCGGTCAGTAGAGCGCCTGGCTCGTAAATGGAAGATTGCGGGTTCGATACTTGAGCTGGTCAGAGACCGCCGTGACCACCCTGTCCTCCATATTCCCATTTGATAGCTCTGGAGTTCACCGAAGCGGGGGAGCCATCACCTCCGTGAAGATTCAAAATAGTGATGGTATGTATCCGTACCATTTTTAGGAGTGCGTCCCAGACCGTCACCAGTTCGCCATACACAGTAAAAAATTTCAGTTCAAACTTGATTCACTATAGTCGGCAGCAAAATTGTTCGAGCGATAGCAAAAATACCAATGTAAAAAAAAAAAAAAAAAAAACTTAATACTGTTTTGTTAAATAAGTCCTTGTCGAATCATGTTTTTAGACGGGCTAAGAACATGACTCGACAAGACTTTATTTTACAGAGCAGTATTAAGTATACCTTTTTTATATAGGAATAATATGCTAGCGCTCGAATAATTTTGCTGCCGACTACATATGAAGATAAGTTATAAGCAATACCTTAATATGGTTCAACCTCATTTTTAAGTTTTCTACTTCCTGCGATTGAATTTAAGTTGCACCAGACTTGGAGCTACCATACATCTACTCACAAGGGTATGAATCAGTAAAATTACTATTCAAACCAAACCAAGATTAAATTAAAAGCGTGGTCGAAAACATAGGCTAAACGGCAAATTTTGAACAACAACTCACTTATGGGTCACGATAAGACACTAGAAAATTTAATCCCTTTTATCAAAATCAACGAAACATAAAAAGCAAGAAAGCGTGGCACAGTGTCAGAATGTTTGACAGGAGATAAAAAGGTCTTCAGTTCAATCCCCACCTCGGTCGAATTTTGATTTTTTTTTTTCTTCATAATACCAATATTTGGTTAATCTAAAATTACTAAATCATGGTAAAAAGTTAAATCATCAGGTGGTTATAGCTACTTCAGTAACAATTTTTGGTTCAAACTAACACGAAATTTTTAACAGTGTAGCGTAGTACTACTGCAACGTTAAACCCAACCAACTAAGTGTAAACCGTCTCTACATTCGGAAGAAAACTACTAAAAGTAATTACGTGTAGGGGTTATACCCTATAGTTGGTAACGCTGCCTTAAATCGATATATCCTTATATCGGTATTTTTGATGAATGATATATCGATTTAAGAAATTTCAACATCGCCCAGCACTAATGCAGACAATTCTTTTCGTCACTCATTGGCTCAGTTGGTTAGAGCGTCTTGTTGATAACACAATGGTCGTGAGTTCAATCCTCAAAGGGCCCAATGTGTCAAGTTTTGCAGATAATTAATAGAAAAGGTGTCAATTGATAAAAGAAAATTTTCATTGTCTACACATTATCCTAAAATTTTTTAAGAAGCTTAATGCTTAGTTAGTAAAAAGTACAAAATAAAAATTTAAGAAAAATAAATACACTTGAAGCTTTTTATTCTGGAGCCCTAAAAAGCATAAAATAAAAGTTTATTCTTGCTGACGCCGAGATATGCTATAAAAGAATAAAAATTTTAATAATAAGAAAAATGTGGATATTTCACTTTTGCAAGATAGAAAAAATTTAAATATTCAAAATATTTTAAAAAAGCATTTGAGAACAATATTCTTTTTGTATATGTATTTGTTAGATATTTCTAGCATGTTCTATGACTTTTCTTGGCTGTTCTTTGACTTTTGGTTAGAATGTCATGCTGATAATGCAATGGTCATGGGTTTGATCCTCCAACGGCCCAATGAGTTAATTTTTTTAGATAATTAATAGAAAAGGAGTCAATTGATAAAAATAAATCTTTCAATGTCTACAACGTATCCTAAGAATTTTTATTATTTTTTTAGAAACTTTTTCTGTAACTAAAAAAATGCAAAATAAAAATTTAAGTAAAAAAACATTTTTTTAACAGTAGAAACTTTTTATTGTGGAGCCCTCAAAAGCATAAAATAAAAATTTATTCTTGCAAAGACGTTCTATAAAGAAATGAAAGTTTTAACAATATGAAAATTCTGGAGGAAAATATATTTATTTCACTTTTGCAAGAGATGAAAATTTTTAAATAGTAAAAATATTTTAAAAAGCATCCGAGATCAATATTCTTAGTTATTAGTTTTTGTATAAATATTCGTAAAGCCATAAATTTCAAAGGTTTCGAAAACTTAAAAAAATATTTTGACTATTTAAAAATTTTCATTTCTTGAAAAGGTGAAATAACCTATATTTTCCTCTAGAATTTTCTTAGTGTTAAAACTTTCATTTCTTTATAGAGCTTTATATAAAGTCTTTGAAAGAATAAATTTTTATTTTATACTTTTGAGGGTTCCACAATAAAAAGCTTTTTACTTAAATTGTTTTTTTACTTAAATTTTTATTGAAGGCTGAATTCATTTCTCTAAGATTGCTTAGTATCAACATCAACCTTTTTCTCTGATATTTTTTTTCTATGTTTATAATATACAGTTGAAGATCTTTAATCCACACACCTTGGTTCTAGAACTTGTGCAGATTATAGATTTTTGCAAATTATAGATTGGTGATACCATTTCCTCGCTATATGAATTAGTATAATGTACATAAAACAATAAACTTTATTTCATGAAGCCAGAATTAGAATTGTTTTTATATAATGTAATGGAAGGTAATAAATATGTAAAACAATAAAATTTATTTAATGAAGTAGAAGCAATGTATAGCTTAAACCCTTAAATGAGCAATTCATTAAAAAAAAAAAAAAAAAGAGCTGTATTCCTGCTTCTGGACTGTAATTAGCAGTATGCAGCCAGATACTTGCAATGTGATTAGTTTGATGCAGTTTTTAATGACTGCATTGTAGATCTTATCCTCAAAACAAATGCTGGTATAAATTTTTTCTCAAATAGTTTTGTGTATTTTTGAAATATCACCCTAAAAAGAACATTTACACTAATGGTCCATAAATATCTGTGAAAATATGCAATCCCACCAATGCATACAATGTCCTCCTTTCCAACCAATGAACAATGCCATTACTGGCAGGAGTTAGAAAACTGCACCTGCATGTGTTTTATTTTATCACTAGTTGAATATTATTCAGACAAGGTTCTGATTCGCTAAAAATGTATAAGGTAATAAAAATATAATTTTTTATTTTCCTTTTAAAATTAATTATGTATATCTAAATTAAATTTTACACTCATTTTTCTCCTTTTAGTATGTGAATTAACATCATATTTTCTCATATACATCCAAAATATTGGATTTTTGTTACTGCAAAATCTTTTGTTTATGTTTGCAAAGTGAGTGTGGATTATAGACAATTGCGAATTATGGGTATGCGGATTATAGATCCTCAACTGTACTCAATTCCTGGCATCATTCTTGACTATTCATCACTTTGATAAAAATTTCTGAGTACTTACATCAATAGTTCCGATTAGAAGTCTTGCAACATCAAGGATCTGGTTCAGCTAAAATTCCTTTCTCTTTAAAAAAATTTTTGAGCTTAAGAACAGAATAATCTGAAACATCAAATATTTGTTGAATTATTTTCTTTGACTAAGATAGGGCAGCATGAATTGTGAGTATTTGTTTATTCCTAGGTACATGTGCCTTTTCATTAACTAGTTTATCGAAGTGATGTCTTTCCCCCCCCCCCACACACACACCCGTCTTAAATTTATCTGTATTAATTGTTGTGAACAAGATATCTACATTAGCACATTTCTAAAATTGTCTTCTGTATTTTTTCTAAATTTTCTATTTTTGTCTTTGTGTAACATCTCTTGCTATAGTTTCCGTAGGTGAGTATAATAGTAAGTAGAGTAACCTAAGGTAATTCCTGTTCAACAATTTTCTGGGGTAATTCATGATCATAATCCTTTTCTATGTTTGAAAAACTCCTTACCGAATGAAAAAAAAAAAATTTCCTTTTCGGCAAGTTTAAAGGCAAAGGTAGATTCCTTTACGTTGTATAGAATCACAATTTCAACTTGCAATTATAACATTACCATTTGGGCACCACTAAATTTCATGTTAATTGTTACAAATTTACTAAATTATATGATTTGACGATATTTTGGTGACAAAATTTGCGACTTAGCAATGAAATTTGTGATTTGGCAGCAAAATTTGATAGTTGACAACGAAATTTTTGACTTGGTGACGAAATTCATTATTTGATGACAAAATTTGGCGATGTAGAATAGCAGCTTTGACGCCATTATATTTTCTTCCCACGCAAAAACCTCTTATCTCTTCACAGACCAATCTTGTTCTCACAAGATAAAAAGTCAAAGGAAGCTGTAATGTATTGCTCTCAATTTCAATCATAAATTTTAAATTCTAACCTAAACCGGCATTCTAAACTATTCAGATTCACCACAATCGATATTTTTACTAACAAGGAAACATTCAAAAGGTGTCATCTTCAAAAGATATAGAAAAAAATATATGTGATTTTACTTTTCATAAAGCACAAGAAAGTGAAAAAGTTATCGGATGAAATGAATTACAGTGACCACAAAAAATTATCAAAATTAAGCATTTTTGTCATGATTAAGCAACTTTATGTCATGACAGTCAAATATAAATTTATAATATTCTATGGCTATTCATTTTTGAGCTATGCAAAGATACAAAATCAGTTTCGCAAAGCAGTATTATAGTAAAAATTAAAGTTCTATTTTTGTTTTTTGAATTTTATAAATAACTATTATAACTATAAGAGATTCCTTTACTCCCCCACCCCATACTTTTGAAGTATTTTTGTTTTCTATCCACTTCATGTTAGAAATGTTTTCTTGTATAAATTGATTGTACAGTCGGGGAAAAAAAAAAACGCAACACTCAACGTAACTTCGTTGCTAATCGATGTAGAAAAATGTAATAGGTATCATTCGACGGGGAATCGTGAGTAGTTTCAGAAAATGAACTGAAATTTTGAATTGGGGGTCGTCTACATATTAAAACGCGCACCAACATTGATTTTTTCAATGGTAATGCCCCATTTTTATTTTATATTTGAATTCCTGGGATCGCGACAACGCGAAAAAGTATATTAGTTGTATATTTTACTTATTTTTTCATAGAGTTATAAGCGTTCAAAGTTTGAAGGTGCTAATGTTAAATTCATTTTTGAAGCTTTTATTAATATCTTCACAAAAAATAACTTGATCGATATAATTTCTTTTTTACAAGATACAGTGAAAAAACCCAAACATAATCCATCATTACTTTTGATTCTGAAAAATATTAATAAATTCATATTCATAAAAATTATGAATTATGACCTATATTAATTTTTACATAAAATTAATCCTAATGCTGAAAAATATGGGTGTGCAAATTTGCAGCTCATTCCAGTTATTAGTTTTCGAGATATAAATAAATCTTTCTTTTGGAGTGGTTTAGGGGGCCGTCTCTTATAAAGTTTTGCATGAGATAACGAATCAAATCTTAAAAAATAACAAAGAAAATTAAACAAAATATTTTTATTTTTTATTTACGGGTCAAATTATATAACAACGTCAAACGTAAAGAAATGAAACAGAAATGATGATTTTTAGACATTAGTCTTAGCATCAAGAATTCCTGTTTTCTAAAGAAGACAAGCCCCGCCTTCATCGTTCTTACAAACAAAACAATACAGAAAAGAAAAGTAAATGTGACATTGAGTATTCGTGTTAAACCCCTTATTTTATGTTGACAAAAATATGCACAAGTGGTATTTACTTCATCGATTAATTGGTGATAAATTTTGAATCTTTTAAACGAACACTAGAAGAAAAAAAGTTAACTAAATAGGCGGGGTTTACTGTTTTAAATAGAAAAATAGGTTTAATGTGAAATTGTCAAATATAAAAAACGAATGGAATTGGAATGCAAGACAGACTTGTAAAATCATTTCTTAACTACCGGCATAGTTAAAAAAGGCTTAATCACTTGCTTCATATATTGCTTTATTTTGTTTTATTTATTTACTTATTTATTTATTTTGTAGAGGGGAGGATTATTATTTTAAGGACACTTTAGTCTTTAAAATTTTATTAATATATTATAACTTTATACATTTTTAAAAACATACTTTAACTTTTATAAATATATTTTAACACTTTTGCGATCGCAGTATTTTGTCTTTTTGACAGAAAGACCCGCGTACGGGCGTAATACTCTCAAAAGAAATATTTCAGAACAAATTTTCTGTATTCGCAATTATATTACAAATGGATATACATTATAGTTATATTCTTTCTAATGAATATATTTTTATCCATAGTATATTTTATTGCAAAAATTTGAACACTGGGTACACACTTAAGAAATATGTAACAAACAAATTACGAAAGAAACACCCACTAACAGAGTTACAGATTTTCAAATGGCGTGAATCTACGTCAGCAGTCGCGAAAGGGTTAATTAAGAAATTATATTTTCATAGAAATTATAAAACGAATCGTACAGTTCCAAAGAGTTCAACTGACCCAAAACTGGTAAGTGTGGTTAAAATTGTTTAATATTTACTTCATGAACCTTTACAATAATTTATCCGAAAAGATTTAGTTTATGCGTTGTTGTATATATATATATATATGTTATTTCATTTCGTATATTATGTTACACTTACGAAAGAAAATTTAAGCTTTATTGGTGATCAGTACAGCCATAATAGACAGTTTTACTTAAAAATATTGCACTTTTTTCAAAGAGTACTGTATGGACTAATCGCAAGTGTAATGTATTTAAACAGACCTAAAATTATGTAAAAAATTACTGAAGTATATACAAATCTAAAAAATTGAATTCAGGACAATTAAGGAATTGGAAAAATGAAACGTTTTATAAATTTTTATAAATACTTTTTTCTTGAAAGATTTCCGGTGTGAAACATTAAAATTTTGTCTATTTCTTATAGGATCTTAATTTTATTTTTCTACATTTGCAGATAACCCCCTAACACATTTTTGATTATAACTCTTTAAATACCAAAGATAAAGCATACAAATAGTATACTTTTCCGCACTGCCATACTCTCAGAAATTCGAAAATGAAGTCGAAATTGGGTGTTCCTATTGAAAAAATCAAAGTTGGCGCTCATATCAATATGTAGATGACCCCTAATTCAATATTTGACGACATATTCAGAAAGTGCTTTTAATTTTCTGTTGAATTATATTTATTAGATGTTTCTGCGTCAATTAATAACAAAATTACAGCGGGTGTTGCATTTTTTTCCCCCCCGACTGTACATTTTCAGAAAAATGGTTCTATATTGTAAAGGAAAATAGTGTATATTTGTCATACTTTTATTGTTTGTCAGTTGTAAATGTTGATATTCTTTCACTAAAATCTTTTAAATTCAACTTCTTAAGCTGATTTTTTTGACTTCTCTTTATAGTTATTAAAATACATTTCCATATTTTAACATTATTTCATTCACATATTTTTTCCCCTTTTACTTATATAGTTTGCAAGAGCTGTATTGTAAAATATCTCCAGACTACCAAACATTGTCCTATGTGTAATGTGAAAGTCCACGAAACACAACCATTACTTAATCTGAAGATTGACAGAACTCTGCAAGACATAGTGTATAAAGTTGTTCCTGGTCTGTGGGATAGTAAGTTTTTCTTCCTTTTTTACTTCCATTACTCAACTACTGTAGCCAATAGAAGTATTGTATTTGATTAAAAAATACAATATTGAGTTTTCACCTGTTTTATATGTTTTTAATGTACAGTGGTGGCTCGTGCCAACTTTCCCAGGTGGGGCCCGGTCCATTGCACGACATGTAAAATATATTCATAATTCAAGTGCAAAAAGAATAAGTTATTTAATGGGGAAAATTATCTTATATATACAAGCTGGCCAGAGACCCATGAAAATTTTTACCAAAAAACATGTTCTCGGGTGCCTGCGGTGCCAATCGTAATTTGTTCTCTGTAGAAGTTGCATAATATTAAAAATTCAAAAATTTTTAAATAAAATCTAAACGTAGCTCTAGTTCAACGTAAAATACACTCAAATCAATGAAAATCAAATAAACCAATCAAATCTCTTGTAATTCCTCATAACGTAGCTCTAGTTCAACATAAGATACAACACTCAAATATCAATGAAAATCAAATAAACCAATCAAATCTCCCGTAATTCCTCATAACATAGCTCTAGTTCAACGTAAAATATGCTCAAATCAATGAAAATCAAATAAACCAATCAAATCTCTCTTAATTCCTCATAATGTAGCTCTAGTTCAACGTAAAATATGCTCAAATAAACCAATCAAATCTCTCGTAATTCCTCAAAACGTAGCTCTAGTTCAATGTAAAATACGCTCATATCAAAGAAAATCAAATAAACCGTTCAAATCTCTTGTAATTCCTCATAACGTTGTTGTAGTTCAATGTAAAATACACTCAAATCAATGAAAATCAAATAAACCAATCAAATCTCTCCTAAGACTTTCCATTCTGCATCATTATAGAAATGGAAAGTTTTATTTTCATATTTTTATTAATTAAAAGAAAACTAATCAAAAATTCGAAAATCTGACTTTGATGTGCACAATGACCCTACGGAGGGTACCTTTGTGTTAAATCACGTGACTGTCTGAGCTACCGTTTTCGAGAACAGTGAAATATACATATATATATATATACAAATATTGCTCTCTTAATGGTATAAGATATATATATTCAGGGTGTTCTATGTATATTATTATTATTATAATTCATTGTGAATATTATAAAATTTTACAATGTTACAATATCAAAATTTTTAAACTGAAATTCTTCTAATTTTTTTTTTTTTTTTTTTTTACTTTTGTGCATATAACAATTCTAAATCTTTTATGTATAAACGAAAACATTATTTATTTAATATATATGTTTCTTGTACGTTTGTTTTTAAAAGCACAGCCAAAATATAAGAAATTAAATTAAAATTAGAAATTTCATGAACATTAAATATGTATACACATTTTTAAAATGCCGAATTTTTTAATTAAAGTGTTTGTGATTTTATTTTTTTATTTTCTAGCTTATTTAAAAACAATGATGTAGGACAAATGTACATAAAATTTAAAATCTGTAGGTGATTTTTTGTAAGGTATGTTAAAATTAAAAATTAAGCCTGTACAAAAAATTCAGTTTAAAATTTTATGTTCCTTCAACAATAACAATGCAAAATTTTATAACTGTCACAATAAATAATTAATGTCTGACATTTTATTTCTTTGCAGTTTTTTGCATAATATTGAGTTAAAAATACACAAATAAAGACACTTTAAAAATCCATAGCTATATATATAAAAAAAAAGTGTATATATATATATATTTAAAAAGGATTGATTTATCCCTTAATAATAATAATAATTTAGAAATATATTTTTTTAAACAATCAATATTAATTTATGTAAATGCGATTATTATTATTAAAAATACTTTAATCAAATATTATTTGATTGAAAAAATAATACTCATAAAAAATATTACACTAAATCACATTTTTTTTTTTTTTTAATATATAATAAAAAGATATACAAATTTAGGCAGCCAAAACTGTTCAAGTATTTAAATCTAATTATTATTTATTCAAAAATAAATATTCTGCTCACTGAGTTTTTTGTCGAGCAAATCTTTCAATTACTTTCTCATTAAATTCTGGAATTGTGGAAATAAAGTCTTTGTGGATTGCGAGAACTGCAAGAGCATTTAAACTTTCCTGTCCCATAGAATTTCTCAAAAATGTTTTAATCCTTTTGTCAATAAGTTTTCAACAGAATTCACTTCTTTTACTGTTAATTTTTAAGCAATCATAGATTTGTTTGAAAAAAAAAAAAAAAAAAAAAAAACATAAAAAAAGTCTCCTCTTTTTCATTATCAGTAGAAAAATAAATAAATAAAAAGTACTGTGAAAGTCGCCAAATTCTTTCCACGATCTGTATGGTTAATATATTTTGAAGGAGACTTAGTTATTTTGCATTAAACTATGTTCCAGGGGCCAATTTGCCAAGTGCCCCTAACACTTTAAAAGTATGGGAATATTAACATTGATAAAGCTCTACTTCGCCAAATGTGTTAACCCGCTGTTCCACGCGCAAAGCAATAAATACTATACTAATTAATGTGCGAGATCGGGCACAAATCTAGAGTGCCCAAACGGCTGAATTCCGAATAGGAAGTAGCTGTAATTTGGTAAAAGAAACGCGGACAAAGGGACAAGCAAACTTTATGTCCAAGAAGAATAAGAGGAAATTGGATGCACGTTTTTAACTTGATAGATATATTTTTACAAGCATCAGAATTTAAAAAAAAAAAAAGAAAAAAAAAAAGAAAGAAATATTATTTGATTTTTAATAGAGAGAAAAATTCAAGCGTGGCCAGGCCCCAGGTGCCCTCAATGACAGACCACCACTGTGTATGTATATGTGTAGGGGAATCTTCTGATTATTATATCTTTAAAACTAATAAAGATACAATCCCGAAACTTCAGAATTAAGATAGTTCTAGTGTACAGTTGATTTTTCTTTAAATGAAAATTGGCACTAGGAACTGAATACGAAAAATGATATTTCAAAATTGGCTCTAACAATTTTCCTCAAATTTGCTACATAAACTCCTTTTTAGATGTTCTTTAGCATGTATTTGATTATTACAGGAAAATTGGCAGGTATCCTGATTAAGCAGGTCAGTTATAGATTTTGGAAAAGGGTGTTTCAAAAAACGGCTCTAACAACTTTTTTAAAACTCGATATGTAACCTCCTTCAGGGGTAGTAGTTGTCCTAAAATTCCTTATGAAAATTTTTTTGTCCTGAAATGTCCTGAATTTCCTGAAATTTTAATACAATTCAAAAACTTTTCATATTTCTTTCACTTTTCAATGAGAAAGATTATCTCAGTATGGTAATTTCAAAGTTTACCATTTAGTTTATTAATATTTGTTTGACTCTATCTCACAGTAATACAGTGCCTGAGAGAGGTTTTTCTATAAGTAATATTGTCACAAAAGAGAGGAGCAGCATATCAGAAATCGTAATTTATTTTTTATGCTTTTGCAGGGGTTATTTGAGAAAGCAGTCCTCAATTACTTCTCTTTGTATCAAAAGAGATGATTAGATATATAGATCTGTCACATGCTGAATACGGAGCAAATAAAGACAATAAGCTCAAAAATGGAAGCTTGAAAAAGATGCTGCTGCTTTCAAAGTAAATAAAAATAATCTGGTGTCTCACTCACACGACTTTCTCTTACCCTGAAATTTTATACTATAAATACAGGTTGGAGATTACGAGGTAAGATAACGAGTACTGTTATGTAAACCTATGTTAAACAATTCAAATTAGGCTTCGGAAGAGTTTTATATGATAATTAGTTATGTGGGGAACCCCCTGTTTCATTAATGCACCTATATTTATATAGAATTTAATTCTGTTGTTAAAATCAAAAGTTTACTTAAAATTATACAGAGAATTTTCACACGCAACATTCATTGAAACTTATCAATCTTGATCAAACTTTTGCAGCAACAAACTTATATTAACGTCAAAATACAACATTTGGATCTCCTAAAATTATTCGTTTTTAAGTTACTCTAAGAGACACAGACAAAGATCAAACGTTTAAAAACTTGATTATGGTAATCAGGAAGCCTCAAAACGTGTAAATATACAAAAAACAAGCGATGAATATTTAGCTTAAAACATACATTATTTACCATATCTCTATGAGAAATTTATTTCAGTTTCCGAACAGCTTTCCTGGAAATGGTAAAATATTATTAGTAAGGCACATCCACTAACAACAAATAACTAGTGTGTTGTGGCCACCACATGACTTTCTTCTATATTTTCCTATACAAATTCACTCAGTAAAACTAATTTATTAAAATTATTATTTAAAAAAATTATCTTCCATGATAATGCAGACAATTTCCATATTGGAGAAGTAGTATAACACTAAATATCCAAAAAAAGTTGAATTTATTCTCAATACAGTGAAACCCCCGATCTATCGTTCCTGCATCCATTGTTTTTCTGCATTGATAGTTTTATTTCTATGGTCCCTGCACAAATTGTATCTAAATAATGTTAACGAAACCCACATGTATCGTGCTTCAAAAAGCCGCTTTCCCGCATTCATCGTTGTAAAATTTTCTCCTGACCTTTTAAAAATTTTCTCCGGATGCTCAAACGGTTCCATATATATGGCCATATAAACTGGAATTATTTCTTTCATCCTAAAATAACTCTTTTCCCTATTTCCATGGAGGATCAAAATTGTGATGCTACGTCTCTGGACCATCTATTCATTTTGTAATTTCGGCATGGCAGGAAGTAACCTCTTTAGTTATCCGAAATTGTTTCGTGAATGCAGTTATGTCTGAAAAAATGTTGAAGAATATCACACTGAAAGGCAAGAAAATGATGATGATGATAATGCAGATGAAGAGTGGTTGCGTGTAGCAGAGGATGCGTTGGGTAAAAAATTTAGTGATAATATTTGCATTAATCAAGATGTTGCGACAGGCAGTATCCTAAAGCATAGAAGAGATGTGTGATTTTTAAAAAAATTAAAAGAATGGTGAAGAAACAGAGGATAATTTTCATGTTGATGACTTAATTATGGCATTTAAAAATACACAAACTTTTACATAAGCACATGAAATTACAGAAAAGGACCAGAAAAATGTTGCAAATCTGGATAAATTCCTGTTTCATTTATAAAAAGAACAAAAAACCCAACATAAAATTTTTGATTTAAAAAAATAAATTTTACTTTAACATTCTAATTCTAAATTTTACTTAATGTTATTTCTTTCTTTGACAGTTTGAAAAGTAACAAATTACTTTTTATTAGTAGTATACTGTATACATTGTGTGTATTAATCCATAAACATTGTTTTCTATGTGTTTTGACTATAATCCGCATTCCTCATTTTTCCGCTTTCATCGTTTTTTTCCCACACACCCCGTGAAAAACAATGGATCAAAGTTCTACTGTATTACATTAAAAAAAAAAAAAAAACTTTTTTTTGGTCAAAAATAAAAAAAAAATGAAATGATTTTTTAAAAAAATTCGATAACTTTGTTTTAAATTATCACAGATCGATGGTTCAACCATTCGTTTTAAAGGTATTGGCGACTCTTTTGAAAGATACCCATCATGAAAATTTACCCCCGTCAGGCGAGGCTCCTATTTACACAACATTTTTTTCCCAGTTGACTACCTCTATTACAAAAAATATATATTCGTTTCATTTGGTTTAGTGCAGTCTATATATGTTAAACTCTACTTACCTGCAATTTCCCCCGTAGACGTAATATATTTGAATAATTTTGAGTTTTGAGTATCCCTGTACATGAACCATTTGCTTCATCTCAACGAAAAGTTTAGTGTAGCATCCCTATATGATACACATTTAGAATACCGAGTTTGGAATTTCTGCAATTTGTCCTTGAGATATGCTGATAACAGACACACACACAGAGACCATTCACTAAAAACATGATTTTCATATTCAGGGGACCTCAAAACATGTAAATATATCAAAAATACACTTTCGAAAATTTGACCCTAAATCAATACTTTCTCTACCGTAAAGGTAAGAGAAAGCAAAAAAAAAAAAAAAAAAAAAAAAGAAAGAAAGGAAAAACTGCAAGATAAATTTAAACAATTAATTTAGAAGAAACTGATTTGAAGTGTAAAGGAAAAGCTGCTCATGCTTTGTCTAATGAAGCATCATAAAAGTTGAAGTACGGAATAAAAAAGTAATATTCAAATTGTTAAAGTTGGATAGATGATGCTAAAAACTGCTAATGCCATAGTTAAGACTATAGAGAAAAATTATTTGTTTTTTAACAAAATAAATAAGTGATAAACAGAGATCAATGTCTAGTGAATGTCAGAATTCATTTTAGTTGCTTGTGTCATATCCAAATATTTGCTAAATATAATTATTTCTGACTTATACTGGCAAATGTGGGTATTCACCATGTACTGATGGTAAATATTAAATAAAGATATTTTTGTTACTTTAAAGCAATTTTTAAAAACTCTTTAGTATTAAAATGAGCTAAACAAGTGGAGGACCCTCTTAAAACATCAAATAGAAGAGTAGGCTCCATGATTAACGATGTAATTAAATGTTTGGCTGATTTGCTTATTTATTTTTTAGATGAAATGAAAAGAAGACAAGAGTTTGAAAAAATGAGAGGCATTAAAAGAGATGAAGATGGTAAGATATGTATTTATGTATATAATAGTATAAGTAAAACATAAATATATAATTCTATGTTTTACTTATAATATTTCATGTAACATATTAATAAAATTCAAAGATTATAAATTTTAATAAATAAATGTTTAAAAATTATAATATGTTACATGTTGTTGAACATTTATAATTAAAATTAATGGCATACTTTCTGATTTAAAGAATAAAAATTAAGAAAGGAAAAGATAAATTATATTCTAGTAAATTATTTTATATCAAGGCACAAATCCGATAAATAATATTGATATATACAGATGTCTCTCTCAAATAGTTTGGTTGATTGATTAACCAGTATTAAATTACAACAAATTAAAACCATACTAATCAAAACATATATTCAATAGGGAAATCTGCAATAGAATCCAGACCAAATTTATCCAATATTGATAAATAAACAATACAATATTACAACATTTTTTTGTGTTATTGCAATTATAAATTGCAGTTTGATTTGAAAATTTTAATAAAATATATTTTACTTACATGAATCTTTATTAACATAAACTTGTGTGTTAATTTAATAAGTGAGAAGACTCTAAAGAGATTTTAAAAAGCCAATTTTGAGTTTAATTTGAAATTACTACATTTTTTAGCTTAATTATATTAGCTCTCTTATATTTTGTTTAGGGCGTAATGAATATGATCACCAGGTCGCCGTGGTAATCTAAATTTTCCATTATTTGGCCATCAGATTTTTATGCTCATTGCTGACTTACTCTTATTAAAAGTTTTTCTTATTTTCGTACTGAAATCAGTGAAATAATGTACTGAAACCCACCTTTTTTTCACAAATTACTGTATTTATAATAAAACATGTTAGCTTCCCTTTTCCATCCAGAATAACCAAAGTTCTTAAAATTCAAAAAAATTTTTTGCTTTACAATGCACAAAACAAAATCTCTCTACCTTTTTCTGTTCAATTTTGTTAATTTTTAAGTCATAATTTTATACAAAATTTGTAGAAATTCATTGTGTAAGAATTACTATGTCTAAAATTGTTATTGTTTATTTATAATTTCCTAATTTTACTTTTACTTATTCTCAAAAAAAAAAAAAAAAAAAAAAAAAAAAAAAACTTTTTAAACTTCTGCATTTTTTAGAGTTAAATAATTGTGATAGTTTTTTATTTAAGTACTCAATTTACATTATTATTATTATTCATTAATATAGATAATTTAAGAAATAATCACCATGAAAGAACATAATTTATATTGTGTTTTTATGTCAAATTATAAATTAAATATTATTATAATAACTTTAAAGATAATAACTTAAAGGTAATTAAAGTTATGATATTTGCTATTATTATGAATCTATTAAGTTTATATTATTGTTCAGTCAGGATAACCTGTCTTTTAATATATGCAAAGCATAGATAAAAAGATAGATTTAACTACAGTAAGTTGCTTTATAAAGATATATTCTGTCAAAAAAAGTCCATCATACAGTATTTTTGGTGAATAATAATTTATTAAATGCTTTAACTTGAGCAATACTGTTGAACCAATGGGCAGTTAGAAAATTTTACTTCTAACAGAGATACAAAAGTGGTATAAAAAGGTTGACTACGATACTTAAAAGGTTGATACAAATCTGTAATGTGCGTTGGGAAAAAAAAAAAAAAAAAAATTAAAAGTATTGCTTATACTTTTAATATTTATATGTTTATACTTTTTATAAATACGACAAATTAAAATCTCACTAGCCCTTCTCTTGCAGAAAGTACCTACATACCTAATGATTTTCAGAAAAATTGCTTTCTTTTTTAGTTATTAGTAAAAGAGATTTAAATCTTTGACATTTGTATTACCTAATATGATTTTCAGAAAAATATCATAAATAAAATCACTGGGAAATTTCAGTCTTTCCCCCCCCCCCCCCCCTCATTTTATTTTTTTAATAAAAGATATTTAAATCTTTGATATTTGCATTATAATTTTAATAATAACTGTTGCTAAGTTCAAAATTTTTAGAATTAAAATATTGTTATCAGCGATGCCGTTTACGCGCTATAGCACGTAAATTACGTAAAAAATCGAAGGCAGGATGCGGAAAATTTATTGTGGCTGGTCCCAGGGGACGTGTATTTTTCATTCTTAAAAAAAATTTTCAAACTACAAGTAAAAAGAAAAAGTAAATTTTAAAATATATTTCTTGTTTAAAACTGATATTTTCCTTATATTTTTCAGACATTCTGCTCTGAAGAAAAAAAAAAAAAAAAATCCTTTAAAACTCCATTTTACCATAAAGGAAAAAGAACCAATCCTATACGATAAACACAAATGAGTGGCCGGTGCAAAATCAAAGTTCTGACTCTGAGACAACAAAACAAAGTTCCAATGCGAAAAGATTATCAGTAAAAAATGCACAATACACCAAATAGCATCAACACATAACGAATCGCCAATGAGTGCAATCTATGAAAGCATAGCCGAAATATGAAATTCAAAAAATGGTCACAAAATCATTCTTTCAAAAAATCAAAAACATTCCTATCTAATTCCAGTACGATATGCCAATCCTGTACGCTAAACACACACGAATGGCCGGCAAGAGAACAAACACAAAGAAAAGTGAAACCAAAGTTCCAATATGAAAAAGTTACCAGCTAAAAGTGCTGTTACATTGAACTGCATTATTCAGCTGCGTTCTAAGTTCGTTGAAATAAAACAAAAAACAAAGGAAACGGATGAACAAACATGATTACAGAAACTTCATTATTTAAGTTATCAGTACAGTTTATCGGTAAGTTATTTTCTGGTTAAAGCAGGGTAGGGGAATGGGGTAGATTTTGCAGATGTGATATTTCCGTATTTAGCTGGGGCTGATATCCAGAAAATTCTGATAACTGGAATCAGGTTGGTCCCGTGATTGCTGGATAATGGATCCTTTACTGTATTTGAAGTGGAATGTGTAACTAAATTTTGCAATCAGTCTGCTTATCTCAGAACTCCTCCTTCCTCAAAAAAAAAAAAAAAAATCGTTTTGTTCTCTTAATGCTGATAATTTCAAAGACTTTTTAAAAATATTTCTAGTTTAAAATAATTATAATTGTCTGTTATATTTTTTTTTTCTCTTTCTTTTTTTTTTTTCTTCCAGAGCACATTGAGCTAAATGTTTTCAATTGTTCCTTAACACCTCATACATAATATTTATTAGTTTTAAGACAATCTCAAAAAGAGCTGGTTAAAAATTCATAAAAAACTGTTTTTCATCTACAATAAGATAAAATTTTAATTTATATCTTCATATAAATTTATTTATGTGGGGACCCATTTTTGTTGAAAAAAGGACCCAGGATTTTGAAACCCAAATAGCATCACTGGCTATATTAAAAATAAATTATTTTCTAAAATTTGAAAAAATTAAATTATCATATCACCACACATAACAGAAAATTTATAGTTAATAAATGTATCAAATTAAAATAAATAAAGTAAAATAAGTATTAAATAAGTAAAATAATTAAATAAATAAATAAATAAAAGAAATGTTCATTCTATTTCTATTAAATATTTGAAACCGAAAAGTACTTACTTTTCAAAGCACTTATAATCGCTCTGTCTCTTCTCTAGCAGTCGAATTTGAGTCTCAGTTGACTAATCAGATAATACTTTACATCACTATTGTATCATTTCAACAAAAATTAATAGTAACTGGTCCAAGTTAGAGAAATATTATATAGATTTTTAGAAAAGTCTTAAGATCTTTTAAATGAAAACTTTCTCGGATCGAATAAAATTTTTTATTTTTTGTTTCTGTTATATGTTAGGCATTGTCAATCTAATATTTACTATTTATTATAATTTGATCAATATATTTAATATGCAGAAAAGTGTAAATGAATGTTTTCTGTGAATTATTGAGCAATTGTAGTTAAAAATATTATGTTTTGAAAGCCAGTGAATATGTATTATTAAGATTAAATTTGTTAAGTAAATGTCATTAGTTCTGTTATCCAGAGAAATAACACACATTGTGTTTTTTTGTACATTTGCATGATAATAGCTGAATATCTATTACAGTAATAAGTTATGGTTCTTTTCTTTTGGGACTATATTTTCTTTTACATTATATTAAAATTTTTGGCTTATGAAACAATGTACCAAGCTTATATTGTGTTATGTTTGTAACCTATTAATTTAATTAAAGCAAGAGGCAAAACTGATTAAATACTTTTTTATAAGCATAGGTAACTGTGCCTTTCTCTCTCTCTCCCCCCCCCCTCCCCCCCCCATGTGTCCTAAGGAGAGAAAAAAAAAAAAGAATATTTAGCTTTAAGGGATTATAGACTATGTTTCCCCATTTACAATTTATAAATATTTGTATAAATTTATTATTTGTTTTGTAATTTCTTTATTATATTCTCTTTTGTTTGTCTTACAGAATCTAACGATGGTTTCATAGAAGACGACGGATATTCTATTTCAAATTCACACTATTTTATGCATGATGAACTCATACATATTTGTCTTCAGCCATGCGAGTAAGATTGCTATCATGATTGATATTAATTTTTTTTTTTTTTTTTTTTTTAACTATATAAAATATTACTTTTACCACAAAGAAAGTTTAAAATTTCTTAGCTATCTTTATAAATTTAATCTGAGAAATTTTTACAAGAAACATGTTTATTAATAAAAAAATAATTGATAAATTTGGATTTCGTAATAAATAAATGCTTAAAGGACGTGCTAAACAGACTTTTAACAAAAGTAATGTGGCAGATTAAATAAAAGAGCGATTTGTTAGCTTCATAAAATTGCGGATGATGGAAGAATACATGTAATTAAATTCTGATCATATATATAAGAGAAATATTATAATGGAAAAATTCAAATTTGACATTTTTGTGTTTCTATGAGTTTTGAGGTCTTCTGAATTCATTTTTCATTTTTTATAATAAAGAGGTATGTATGTGTATCAGTGAATACGATAGCATCTAAACGCTGCATTTGATATGTATGCTGGAGGTGACATCTAATGATTTTAATGGTTTAGAACTTAGTTTTTTTTTTTTTTTTAAACCATGATTTTATTACCTTCGATTCTTGTTTTTTTCTTTTTCCAGTACAAATCTTGCAATCGATTTTTAACTAACTTCCCGACTAGCTAGACATTTGAAACTTTCAGAATAGTTCAGAACACGGTGAAAATAAATTTTTTTAAATACTTTTAGCCAACTGTTTCAGGTTACTGCTGCCTTCGGCAGTGTTACCAGTACAAATCTTGCAATCGATTTTTAACTATCTTCCCGACAAGTTAGGCATTTGAAACTTTCAGGATAGCTCAAAACACAGTAAAAATACATTTTTTAACACTTTTAGTCAACTGTTCCAGGTCTCTACTGCCTTTGGCAGTGTTTATATGATTCAACAGAAAATTTATTTAACTAACTTCCCGACTAGCTAGACATATGAAACTTTCAGAATAGTTCAGAACACAGTAAAAATGCATTTTTAAAAATACTTTTAGCCAACTGTTTCAGGTTCCTGCTGCCGCCTTCGGCAGCGTTACCAGTACAAATCTTGCAATTGATTTTTAACTAACCTTCCGACTTGCTAGACATTTGAAACTTTCAGGATAGCTCAGAACACAGTGACAGTACATTTTTTAACACTTTTAGTCAACTGTTTCAGGTCCCTTCTGCCTTCGGCAGTGTTTATATGATTGATCAGAACATTTATTTAACTTCCCGACTAGCTAGACATTTGAAACTTTCAGAGTAGTTCAGAACACAGTGAAAATGCATTTTTTAAAATACCTTTAGCCAACTGTTTCGGGTTCCTGCTGCCTTCAACAGCGTTACCAGCACAAAGCTTGCAATCAATTTTTAACTAACTTCCTGACTAGTAAGGCATTTGAAACTTTCTGTATAGCTCAGAACACGGTGACAATACATTTTTAATACTTTTAGTCAACTGTTTCAGGTCCCTACTGTCTTCGGCAGTGTTTATATGATTCAACAGAAAATTTATTTAACTAACTTCCCAAATAGCCAGACATTTGAAACTTTCAGAATAGTTCAGAACGCGGAGAAAATGCATATTTAAAAATACTTTTAGCGAATTTGCGGTCGCGGAGGTATTAACACTCTTTCATGGCCCATGCGATAAACTGCCAAATTAAATTTGAAACATTTATCTTTATTCAAGGTTGTAGCTAAGGGAAGAGTATTTGGGGAATTTAAAAACTCAGAATAATTTTGCAGATTTGTCAAAAAACTTTTGATTATATTTCATTTTAAACACTTAATATTACGTACTACATATCAAACCTACTCTGAAATTTTTATCTGGCTACGATCTTGGCTGTATTAAATGCAAAATTTTTACAATTATTTATGAATTACACTAGCGAAAAGAATCTGAAATACTTTATTCCTTAGACTGAATTTCCGTTGGGTCTCATTGTGAGCATCAATCCCCAAATGGGCCAAATGGCATGACAGTTTCCTAATGAAAAAGTTCTCACATTCGGTTATTTACTAAATTATTCTGCCGATTCAACCTTTTTAAACATCATTAATTACTAAATGTTCAGAAAGTCGAGTGAAGTCAATTCAGATTTTTAATTATGAAATTACAAGAAATAAAAATGACATAAGTGGCTTTAAGTAGAATTTAAAGGAATAAATACAATGCAAATTCATTCTAATGTCAATATGAAACATACACATCATATAAATACACTGGCAAACCCGTGCGAAATTTTCGCACTTTATTTCTTTTGTTATTTACCTTTAAAATTTGAAACTTATAAATATTATACCAATTTCACAACCTAATTTAAATTTTAATTTACCAGAAGCCATGTTATTATTATAACCAAATAAATATTGTGCAATAGTGAAACCAGAATCATTCAAAGAAAAGTTTCAAAATAAAATTCATGGTTGGCAACTCAGTTTTCATACTTCCGCAGGCAGTACAGTTTTAGTAAAGGACCCCCATGATGCCTTTTAAATTTTTATCGCCAAGTATGCAATGACATTTTATTTAGTTTGGCGTAAATTTTTGTTTTTAAAAAAATCCTACGTTGATTATACTTTTTAATGATTGTGTTTTGTAGTCACTTTATGATAATAATTCATATTTTGTTAAAATCTTTAAAATATTGCTAGGTTTAAATTGACGCTTGCAAAGGTTCTGAAGAAATAACTTTTAAAAATATATTTTCCATAAAATGTCATCATACAAATGTCATCATGTTATCAAATTAGATCGTTGAGCTAAATCTGCGTGCTTAAATATTGTTCATTGTTAAATATTTTTTATCCTCGCGTATTTTATTAATTTCACCAATATCATATCGTTTCGACAAAAAATAATTGAAATTGGTTCACGTTAGAGAAATATTATATAGATTTTAATTAATTTAAAAAAATCTAATCAAAACTTCGTTACAAATGAGGTACCAAATGAAAGGGGTGAATTTTCTGAATTCGTCGGACTAAACAGCTTATGGATTGGACAGTTGGATTTTTTTAAATTAACTAAAGTATGAAAATTGGATTAAAATTAACTAAAGTAGGAAAATTGGATGGCAACTTGCTATACAGATGAGTACAAACCGGAATCGTCATCTCTCTTGCAAATTATATATATAGATAGATATTCATAAACATGAATTCCCTAAGAATTACACACATAATATATACACATTAGACAAACATATTGTTTCGCACTCGGGGCTTGTGAATTTTCAGTGAATGAAAGATGAACCTTGCAGAGGTTAAAAAATTTATTTACGAATATTTCAGAAGATTACAGGTCTGTTATACCCAGTATCAATTTGAGTTTCACCACAACGAGCAGCTTAAATAACAGCTGACAACATAAAAATCACAGCACAAACGATACCATAATCATAACATATAGAAATAGGCTGCAATTCAATGGTAGAGACTTAGTCAAGCAGAACTTTATATTCCGTAAAGTCTTAGAGAGAAACTCACCTCAGTGGTTAGAACGGGACCCCTTTTATATCCTGCCATTTTTCCAGAATTTTACAGTAACTTCCGCTATAGAGTTACAGCTTGGACAATGGGTATATTGATAGTAAAGGTTTTTTCACCAAGTTCGTCAAAATAGTTGTCGAGAAGCGATAAAGTCGCCAAATTCATCGCCAAGTCCATTACGTGCCCTGATAAAGCGTGTTTTTAACAGAGAAGGAACTTTTTTAACGCGGAAACAAGCTAGAAAAGCGGAAAATTGACATTTTAAAACCTGACTAAGTCTCTTAGAAAGAAATCACATAAAAATAACTAGTACTATTTAGATATTTGTAACACTATATTTACATCTATGCACAACACACACGATTTTTATTGATTTATTACACAAATATATTCATTATGCATACGTATTATACTTTTTAAAAGCATATACATAACCTGCAAAAAGAAGTGATATCTCATGAAAAACAATACTATTGTAAAAGTCACCCCTCCCAGCAAAAACTCTTACCTTTCTTAAGCATCCAAAAAAAAGGATTGATATCAAATTTCGCCGCCGCTTATTGAATCTCGGGTACTCGATGCCTAGCTTAATGAAGATCTGCCAATAACACTGCATGTGTCTTTCTAATAAATCCTAATCTCTTTCGATATTCTTTGTTCGCTGCATTATAAAGTTATAATTTAAAGTATTTTTACGGCGGGGTGCGTAATAATATTTTATTCTTTACTAACTAAATTTTTTATTAATTAAAACTTCTACATAGGAGACGCACCTCACCGTAAAAATACTTTAAATTATAACTTTATAATGCAGCCAAAAAACTAACACAGATAACTAGAATATTGAAAGAGATTAGGATTTATTAGAAAGATATATGCAGTGTTATTGGCAGATCTTTATTAAGCTAGCCATTGAGTTCCCAGAATTCAATAGCGGCGGCGAAATTTGATATCAATCTTTTTTTGGCTGCTTAAGAAAGGCAAGAGTTTTTGGTGAGAGGGGTGACTTTTACAATACTATCGTTTTTTATGAGATATTGTTATGTGGTGTATAAAATATGCTAGTTCTGTTATTCTCAAAATGCATCAATTGTTTGATATTTTGTAATAACTTATGTAAATGTATAGAATTTTTAGCTATCATGTATTGTTAGAAATTTTTGTATTGTTTTTCATGCTTCTAATATTTTAAACAATAGAAGTACTTCTTAAATGTTTTCATTTATCCCAGAAATAAAGTAAGGGGTTTGTCGGCAGAACACATCTGTGTGGACCATTCCTATTTTTGATTGGTCTAGATTTAACTACTTTGGTGATGAAAGTCGACCATTTTTTTTAGTAATAACTGATGAATTTTTTTCAAAAGATACTGCATAGATGTTATACTTTTTTAAAAGAGCTCTAAAAACTGTTCATTTTTTGTGAGGACACTATATACATCAAGTTATTAGATTTAAAGATAAGACGTTGCAAAGTTTCACTATGCAATATCATTCAATTGCTTTTAATGAAGGTTGGCCATTTTTTTTAGTAAAAACTGATGAAATTTTTTTAAATATACTGCATAGATGTTACACTTTTTAAAAAGAATTCTAAAAACTGTTCATTTTTTGTGAAGACACTATATACATCAAGTTATTAGATTTAAAGATATTATGTTGCAAAGTTTCACAACACGATATCATTCGATTACTTTTATCTTAAAATATGAGTCTAATATTAAAGAATAATGAATAACTTTTTAAAAATTATCAGTTTTGAAGTTCTAAGAGCTGCAATTTTTAAATTACAGCGTACTTATTTCCTATACATTAATCCATTAATTTGTAAACAATTGTTGATTCATTCTTGAGAATCATTCACATTAGAGGGGTGCACAACCTTTTTGGCTGGAGGGCTACTCTCGCTGTTGGCTGGGACATGAAGGGCCACAGGCAAGATAATATAAAAGAATTAAACTATGCAGATATTTTTGCTATGTATATATATATATATATATATAGATAGAGGCACACTATCATCAGGTGCACTATCGTTGTAATGGACGCCAAGACTTTTTTGTCCGATTTTTGAGTGTGGAACTTCTTTAGCTGCAGGATTCTCTGTAGTACTATTCTTTTGATTGCTCCTTTGTCTGAGGATCATAAATGTGTCACTAACTTAGACAGAAAGTTCTTTAAAACTTCAAAATGTTTTCAATTTATTTTTTCTTCTTGTCAGAATTCAAACATTTGTGCACAGATTGAAAATTTTTTTTACAAATCAGAATAATTTGTACATTTATAATACTAAGACCTTTAGCTTTTATTTGCCACTAAATTTATTCTTCTATTTCAACTCACTGGGTGCAAAGCTAGGAACTTTTCAGCCTCCCTTCGTATGTCTTATATTTTTGCGAATGCAACTCTAGTACATTTGCAACTACCGAAAATCTTGGTGGTCATTTTGAAGTACAAAATGGTCCATTCTCACCAGATAAAAGCATTTAAATGTTTTGTCAGCTATGCCTGCTATAAAATTGTGTCCTATACATTCTTTTAGCTGCTGCTTAATTTCTGTTTGCGACCCCATAAATCATAAATGATCTCCATCATTATTGCGGTCTGTGTTTTTATTAGTTCTACAAAATAAATAAGCATCAATCAGTCTTTTATTCTTTTTTACGTCACCAGACAGAAATAAGTTCAACTAGCTGCACATTTGAAGTTATTATTATTATTATTTATTTATTAATGGAAATTAATTATTACTATAAATTTACATTAAATCATTACTTCATCATTAATTTTAATACATATAATTATGTTTTGGAGACAGATTTAAAAAAAAAAAAAAAGGAGCTTTTATTTACTGATCGTTACATTTTTCAGTTTTTAATCTTCTCAAATAGATAAACAGGGTTACATAACTGAGACATATGTATAAAATCTAACATTTTCATCCCCCCTCCCCCACAAAAAAAGAAAGTTTTTATAAATGCCAGTTTTGCGAGTGCAAAAAATAAAATATTTTATCTCTTTTTTATTTTTTCACCCCTGCCTATGATTCATGCTATCTATAATGTTGGTGCTTTTGCGGGCCACAAATTGATGGCTACTGGGCCACAGGTTGTGCACCTCTACATTAGATCATAGAGTATTGTTGCAAAATGAGTGGAAAACGGAAGAAATATTTAAGTTAATTTAATTTGTAATATGTTATTTTGACTTTTGACCTTAAAAGGAGTTTTTAATTATGTTACAAAGCCCAAAATGTGATATAAAAAAAAAATAGTGATTTAATTCTTTTGAAAATTTATTTAAATTTAGTGACCAGCGAATTGGGTATAGCCTGCTAGTATTATATAAAGTATCTTTATAATTTCAGAAATGGCATTACTATTAATGGACCAAAGTTTCCTACTCAAAAGTTTGTGAGATGTTCTGTAAGAGCACAAGTCTTTCATTTGAAGAAACTTATCAAAAGGATGTGGCCAAATGTGTCAGGAAGTGAAGTAAGAATTTCACATTTAATTTTCAAATGTTGTTATATGAAGTATTGTATTAATGAAATTTTTTGTCATATAATCATAGATATACTAAATTAATCATTGAAGATAAGTAGTTCAAGATCAGCATTATATTAGTTTCCTTTTCTTTTTGTAGCATTATGCTATTTTTTTTTTAATTTCCTCTTCCAAATAAATTTTTTGCTATCAGTGTCAGAATATATTTTATAAATGTATAAATAGAAACTACCAAATGTCAGTGCTAGTCATGTAGATGGCAAATAATATATATATAAACAAACTTATGTGGATACCAATGTGTGTGGTAAATGGCTCGTAAATAAATAGGTAAATTTTCATGAATATTTCTAAAACAAGCGAATAAAACAATTATATGAACCACAAGATTCATGATAATAGGATTATATAGACTGCTGAGCAAGAATTCAGGAACAGTATTCAGTTCATTATTATTGCAGAACCTCTCACTGACAAAATACACAGCACAGAGTTCAGTAAAATTCACTTGAGTCTAGATGGCTTTTTTTTTTTAATACTCTTTGCCAGAAATTAGTAGCAAGTAACGATACATTAAAAAAAAGTTAACTTCATTTCAAATAGAGAAAGATCTTCCAGTTTCTGGTAATCATGAACTACCATTCACTGTTAAATTTGGTTGCTGTTCTTTGCCAGTGTCAACTTCTGTTGCAGCCAACAAAAAGCTATTATGTTTTTTGCACCTTTACATGTATTTCCTCTCCTACAGTTTTAATAAAAAAAAGGAATACCTTTTGAAGTTCACTCAAAATGTATTTCAAATTTTTTATTAGTGTGTAATTAAGAGGTTCTTGAATTAGTAAAGAAATGGAGAAAAATACACGTATACATAAAAATAAATAAATAAATAAATAAAATGTAATTTAGTCTTTTCAGTGTAAGACCGTTTTTCAGCATATTTGTTTGATGAATCTTAAAATTAATATAATGCACAGTATAAATTTCAAGCTGTATACGACAGATATTTATTTATTAATCTTATTTTCTAGAAAAAACAACATATATTTCAATATGCAGTCACACCAGCCTTTTATTTTGACTATGTATGTCCCTGTCCCCAAAAGAAATAAGTAACTAAATAAAAATAAAATAAATAAATGTAAAAAAAGGTGTATTGTGAAAGAATTAAATACTAAGAGTGAAAACAGTTACAAAAATTTCTTTTTTAAAGTATATAGATTAAAAAATAAATAAATGTAAAATGTGGGGAAAAAAAAAAAAAAAAAAAAAAAAAACATAATCGTGTATATTATTGCTATTTTGCAAAGGAAGTCTTAAAAATTTATAAAACTGTATTCAAATAATAAAATTTTGAAAGTGGCTGCCATTTTGAAACCAACTGGTGGATTGCATTGAATACTTAATGCGGTTGAGACCTTGATATGAGATATGCACATATGCAGGGGTAGAATTAAAGGAAATAAAGAGTTACTAGTCTGCAGGACCAGTAATTTACAGATTTCACTGGTACATACTTTGACTGGTCCGTTTTTTCATTCTGTTATATTAAAAAAAATATTTAAAAGTTTGCAAACTGTTTCTTTTACTAAGACTACAGTGGCTAGAAAAGTTTATTGGATCTTCCTTGTTTTGTCTGCTCAGTCATGTGATCTAAGCACGTAAGTAACCACTAAATAAATCAGTTTTGGTTTTTAAACAATAATTTCGATTGTACTGACCTCTGGTGAGAGACTAATGCTGTTACTACACATGACAATTTTTCGCAAAACTTTTGAGCCAATTTTATTGGCTCAAATTGCCTCAACGCCCAGTGTAATAGGAGTTGAGAGTACAAACAGTTTATCCTGGTTAGTCATAAAAAGTGTGACATGTACTGAACAATGTGAAAACATATTTTTGACTCAACTTTTGCTGCCTGCTTTCGCATTTTGGCCTCCAGAAGTTAGAGCAAAAATCGGCTCAAATGAAAGTTGCGTGAAAAGTTTTCACAGGTGAAAGGAGCATTAATCTTCAGAGCATGATTTTGTTAGATGGTTGCCACACTGTGTATCCTAGGTGCTGTTGCTGTACTAAGACTTTATTTGTTTATAAATTTACAAGTATGATAAATTTTTGTAAATTAATTAAAAAATACAAATAAAGTCTTATGTAAATCAAAAATTTGCACTTTAATAAATGAGCTTAATGTTACATATCTACTATTAAGAATTAAAAGTAAAAAAAGGTTATGAAAGTGGAATTGAATGAAAAATTGCAGAGTACAGGTTATATTGACAATTATAAAGGCTGGTTGGTTGGGTTTAACATCGCACTAGTACTGTGCTATAGATAATTGGTGATGGTCTTAGATGCATCCCTCAGGATGATCCTGAGACATGCCAATACAATTTTGATCCTACACAGAGGGGATGGCTCCCACTCTTCGGTGACCCCCAGAGGTAGACAATTATAAAAAAGTACACTTACTATTGTTATAATATACTATTCTATTATGGGCAGTTTTAGAGAAAAGTAAAAAATACAAAAAAAAAATTGTAAAAGTTCCACTTGTTCGGTGCACCATAAAATTTATATTTTGCTGGTCTGTTGAATATTTTTGTGGTCCTGGACCTACAGACCACTGTTAATTTTGAGCCGTGCATATATGGACATTCAAGAAAATTGATTCAAATTACTGTATTAGAGTTTGAAATTTTCAAAGCTGCCAATGCTTCAAGTAAAATAACAGATCAAATTAATAAATTTGATTGAGACATGGACTATGCATATATCAAATTTTAAGAAAATCTGTTTTTAAAGGTTTTTAAATTTTTCAAGTAGCTGTTACTTGAAAACAAAATTGTGGATCAAACTGCCCAGCAAACTCATCCAAGATATTAGTAAGTCCACTGTTCAAAATTAGTTGGGGGTGAATCTGCATTTTGAAATTTTTTAAGTGGTAACAGCAAGATGACAGAGACAAAAATAAAATGGCAGAGCAACTTAGTTGACAAACATTATATTACACAAGATATGTGTAATGTAAGATAAGTCCATTGTTCAACTTCGATTTGAATTGGTTCAGCATTTTAGAAGTTATCATGATGAGAATTTTTTTATTAAGTATATATAGATAGAATAGATATAAACTAAGTTGTCGCAATAGGTTGATGTTTAAAGAAAACGACCTAATATAGGAATCACAGATAGATTTTTGTAAAAAGGTATCTAAAACACGATAGGCTACCAGCAAAGAAATTTATATAGTTATTTGTTATGCGAGACAATACTTTTCATTAGATAGCATCAATAGATACATGATCAGCAATACTTCAGATGATCAATGGTAACTTTTTTTACTACTTTAAGATAAGTAAGACAAATGCTTAACACTTTTTAACTCTGTACTAATTTATTGTGATCAATCTTCTCAGTTCATCATAAAATTAAACATATTTTCTAAACATGTTAAACAGTACCCTTTATTAAACATAATGTATAGTAAATTTAACTATAATTTAAAACTGAATTGCTATTTCATTCAAAATATAGCCAGACTTTTAAATGATGTTTCACAAACCTTGCTAGAGCTTAGTGTTCAGATTTTTTCCAAAAAAAGGGTGGGTTTAATCAATAAGGGTATATATTTGATAGATGAAAGAGTACTTCCTTCATTTTCGCTGATTTATTTTTACAATTTACAGTCCTCAAAATAATAAAGGTAATAATAAAAAGGGAATGTATCTAATATAATCAGAATTATCTGTAGAATACAGAGTACTCCTCCTCTTTTTTTTTTTTTTGTGGGGGGGGGGGAGGGGGAGCTAAAAGTTAAGATAAATGTGTGCATTGAAGAAATAAAATCACTTTAATGTCTAATATATTTTATCACATTGAAAGATACATTTTATTTCCCACTCTGTTTATCTATTATTATTATTATTATTATTTTTTTTTTTAGTAGATTGTTGAAACATGGGATAATGTAGCTGGAAAAAAAAAAAAAAAAAATTGCATTTTTCGAAGCTGATATCTGAAATATGTGATTGTTTCATTACAAATAAGTGAAACTTTTGTAATTTGTATGTCTGATTTCTAAAATATGAGATATTCATGCTGTCCATTCACAGAAATAAGGATTGCTTCATCACTGATTTACACAATTTACTTTTAATTGCAGTTAACTATTTAAATAAACAGTTTTTTCACCACCAATTGTTAAAATCCGCAATTATTTCACCACTTATCATTATTTTTTTCAAAACTGATTTGTGAAATGTGTGGTCAGACGTGTGGCAGCAGTTCAACAGAATTTTTCCTTTGAGATTGTTGAAGTATTTCAATTTTTGAGGATAAATAACAAAATACATAATTTTATTGTCTGATTTTTTGGTAGAGGATCTGTTTTCAGACCTAGAGTCTTTAAGATTGATCTCGGCTAAATAAGAATTGAGCTATCAAGTAATCAATTAATTCTACAAATTCATTAAAAGTATTATTTTTCTTTCTTCAATGGTGAGCAGTTAACCCGCTAATCATCAACTGCCTTTGAACTAATTATTTATTGAATAAATAATTGACCTAGATAATTATTTTTGCTCTGAAAGTTTATTTAGCATTAACTTAACTTTGGATATTATTCTAATATTAATCAGAACATTCCAGAATCATAGTTTTTCCCAGTGGCAGCTTGTGCAAATTTTCACAGGTGGGGCCCGATCCATCGTATGATGCGTAATTTAACTTTAATACTATTCATTATTCAAACATGCAAACAAACATTAATAAAATAGGGTATAAAACGAAATTTCAGATTTTTTTTTTTTTTTTTTTATGATGGCGAATCTTAAATTCAACGCTATGGAAAACATTGCATAAAATTATCTCAAAAATTAAAGTTTTATAAATACAATTTCAAAAATTCTGCAATGTTCTGATCAATGGAATATCAAAATTTAAATATCTGGAAGCTAGTAGACGGAAATTGCCAAGTTCGATACCAGATCGCTTTCGTCGACATATACATTTGAAGTTTACTATGGTTTTCTCCAAAACTTGAATAAAAAGGCCTATGTAACACTTAGAAAGACTCTCTACAGAGAGTACACAACTCAGGTCTAGGACCCTCCTTTAGTCAACTGGCTTTAACTCTAATACTACACACCATTAAAATTTAAATCCAAATGTCTCAGCGTGTAATATTATTTAGCTTATGCTAATTATATCCCTAAATCTTTTAATTATAGAATTTCAAGTGTTATATTCATGTTTCTTATCTTAAAAAATAAATAAAATAAACCTTAACCAATCTGTAAGAAATTATATTGGAATTTAGAAAGTCGTGATTAATGTAATGTGGATACATAAAAAAAAAAAAAAAAAAAAAAAAAAACATGTTTCTCACTTTAAAAGCTTAATTTTAGATAATTTAAATTAACTTTCAATAAATAAAGAAAGAAGACGGGTTATCATCTTAAAAAAAAAAAAAAAAAGAAAGAAAAGAAAGAAAAAAGAAACATTGCGGATGTTTCTATTAAATCGCATTTAAAAGAAAAATCGTTTAATAATAATAATAATGATAAATCACAATTTTATGCAGATATTTAATCCATTTAATTCCATCAATTATATTTATCTAAAAATTTTACATTTTATTTATATAAAAGTTTTAATACACTATTCTGAAGGGAAAAAAAAGCGCATCCTTTTTTTTGTTTTTATTTATTTATTTATTTTTTTCCTCATTTAAATTCAAAATAGTTAAAGAGGTCTTAAATTCTTATATAGGCTTTTATCTCAAAGGCTAGTCTAGAAAATATTTTTGAATATTACCAAATTTCTTTCTTTAAATACTAAAAATTTAAACCATCATATATAACTCTAAAAAGTTCACCGAAAAATCAATGAGGAAAAAAAAAGGTAATGCAGAAGTCGCCAAATTTTATCCATGAATTGCATGGTTAACAAATTTTAAAGGAGACAGTTTTTTTTTCTCTATAGTTTTGTTCCAAAGGGCCACTCTTTGCTGGCCCATCAACGAGAAAATTACTGCGTGCTTACACTGGTAAAGCAGTTCGTCGCCAAATGTGTTAACCTGCTGTTCTAGTAGAATAAACTGTACAAATAAACATGCCAATTTCAGGCCAAATGTAAACGGCCCCATTCTCTAAGATAAGGAAGAAAAGTAGCAGTCGGTCAGTCATTAGTAATTTGTGATAGCTGAAAAAAATATATTGACAAATAAATTATAATGAAAGAAGATTAAGAAAAAAGTTAGATAGACTTGTTATTTTGTATATATATTTTAGAACAGTTATAAAAAAACAAAAGAATTATTATTATTTAATCGAGAAAAAAATTAGGTGGGGCAGTGCCCTGCTGGCCGTCAATTACGAACCGCGACTGATTTTTCCTCTTTCTATCTCCCTTTCAGCTTTTGATTCTAATTGTTAATGTAAATGCAAACAGTTTGTTAATGTAAACATATATATGCTTTTTTTCAGACTTTAATAACATAATGCCTTGTATGGAAAATGGTTTTTTAAAATGTGTATTGTGCTATAATTCTTGTGGCACTTTAGTTAGGTATTAAAAAACGACAACATTAGTTTCATTATTTTCTCTAGCTTATTACTTAATTATCATTGTCTGCATTTCTCTCACAATAATAGGAAAAAAAAAAGTAGTAGTAAATTGGTAAGATTTCTGATACTTTGCATAATGAGAAAACATACAATAACTTTTTCTTGCGCCCTGTTTTCATTTTTGCATGTATTTTATGTGCGGTGTGTACCCAGGGCATCTCTGTATGGTTTTTCTTTTTCTCTTCTTCAAAGTCAAAACTTGAAAAGTTGCCCACACCTCAGTTTAATTTCGTATTGCTGTACAAAGGGAATTTTAGAGTTAATTAGAAACTGAAAGGAAATCATGATTTTCTCTAAACTGTGTCATATGGTTCTATAAATGTTTCTTGAACTAATTGTGAAACTACATTTGTCGCATGGAGGTTGGTGTTATAGAAATGATAAATGAATTTTTGGAATTCTATGGCCGTTGATACTAGAAATCAGTCTTTCAATTAGCTTGATGCATTACTTCTTAAAAATTGGCAAAGTTATTTAAAAGTATAGTGGCATTTAAAATTCGTATAAAAGTTGGTTTTATCTTTTTAAATTAGTAGGAATTAAGATCAGGCAAAAAGTTAATTAGATACGTTGTGTCCGCTGAAACCAGGCAATTCGTGATGGCTCGCTATATAACCGAATTCCAAAGTTCAAAGGAAAATAATGAAAATAAGTTCTTACTTTGTTATGAAATTAGTTGAATCCAAGTACACATTAATAAAGAGGAAACTTCTTTGGAGAGAATTTCATTTTATTTATCGGCTTCATATTTGGAGGAAGGATGGCTATTATTTCAGAGGCGATGACTTCAGCTTCATTAGTAAACGAATGAGGGTAATGCCGAATTTGAGTAAGTACTTGAAAAGTTGTTCTATAATTATGAATTGATTATTTCCAATACTCTGTATAATCCATCATAGTTCTAGACAAAATTATCATTGATAGTCAAGTTATATTAAAACTGGCGCCGCGGCCATCGCTCAAAACGAACGATTGCGCCCCAGCGCTGAAAATCGTGGCTTCTTTACATCACCGCTTCCCAAACGTAAGTGACGCTTGTTTTCAAAATCAAAACGCGGCAAGAGTAGCTATGCGCCGTATCGGCGAATCAGCTCCGGAGGAATTTAAACTTGATCACGTGACAAGCGGAGCTGTCCCTTGAACCCACGCTTCATCGGAACGGTAATCGGGAGCGTCGTGCAATATGGCTAGGAGAGGGAAAGCTCATCTGCCGAAAATGAAGTTCCACTGAGAGAAAATTGCGATCTGGTTTTGCAAAACGGAACCAAAGAGATCGCGCGCTACGGAAAGTTTCTCGCGGTTTCGTTAAATGCCAAAACGCATTTAAAATGCTAAGGATGGCAACATTAATGATTACTTAATTACGGAGAGTAGATAATTAATTTCTTACTTAATTAAATTTTAAAGTTATTCGTAAGCGGAATTAATTTAAAAATGTGAATTAAGGATAAAGGATTATTTTAATTGATTACTTTAAAGTGTTTTTCTAAAACGAAATTATTAAAATTAATTAATTAGAAAAAAAACATTGTCATGCAACATGACAACATTGTATAATTAAAATTTTTGTTTTGTATAAAATGCAGAGCGTAAAAAGACACATGATTAAATTTTAAGCATATTTTTGATTTTTAATGTGTGAAGTGTGGCTTTGAGAAGATTTTAAAATGTTTCTGTTTGAACTTGAATGTAGACTGAACTTCCTAAGAAATTTTCAGATTAAGTTTGTGCAATGGTGTGTGAAGTTCTATTCCATATCAGATAAAACTTGATTAAAAAAAAAAAGTAACTGCATTTCTCAGCAAAACAGCAAAACATTTTGAAAAAAAAAAATAATAATAATAAAATAAGTAAAAATAACAAAATGCGTAGCTAATGAGAAAATACAGAATTTTTTTTTATTTATTTTAAGAAATGACAAAAGCATTTTTCATTTAAAAAAAAAGGCAGATTGCATTGGCTTGTGGTATCCCTTGAAAAATGTGCAACATGAACACTGTTTGAACTTTTGGTATTCTAGTTTATTTTAAAATAACATATTTGGTTCTCATAAGTACTTTTTAGAGCTGTTTTAATCAGTTTTTTTTTCAATGTGTATTTATATATACAAAACTTGTCTACAAAATTCAGTGAATGGTATGAAAATAAAAATTAGTTGGCATAGGTGAACTCTGCTCAGTTCTCCATCATATGTATGTTCTCATAAATTTCTAGTACAAGACATATTTGAAAAAATAATAAAAAAATTAAAAAGGATATTACTTAAAGATTACTTATTTAATAGATGAATGAAAGGAAGGATGAGTCATGGCACGTGAAGTGCGTATAGTGGATCATTAAATTATGGCGTTGTTTAGATAACAGCGGACATAAAAAATGCGGCGATTTTTTCTTAGTGCCGTTTTATCGGCAGACGGCAGGAAATATACTCTCTTGCTGATTAATTATCTAAAAAAAGGCATGGTCATCAAAAAATATAAAGAACAAATATTGAAAGAGCTTACCTTCAACTCTGAAATATAATCAACATTAAAGTGATGTTAATACACAAATAAGAACAGCATTATATTACTCAATCTTATTTAATTGATATTCTGTAAAATATGACAGAGGTACCTCCTACAAAATTTATTATTGATTTATATTATCATGATTAACATTATTATTTATTATTTTGGTATCATTTAAATCTTATTTCTTTTATTGAAATGACGTTCATTATGAATGATTATTTCCTTTTATTATTCATATATTGAAGTTGTCATGATTTCTTATTATAATCACGACTATTCTCGTCAAGTCCACTTTTTGTATTATTAAGTTTTTTACATCGTTCATTTTTGAGTGTTAAAGTCACTTTTATTATTTATACGATGATTGATAAACGATCATAATCCTGTTTTAAATTGAATCCAATTAGTAGAGATGGCGGCACACATTCAATTTTAATTAATAGTGCATTTCCGTATTTCGTTGATGGAGACCGGTGACTATTGCAAGCTCATAGAAGACACCATGGCATAATTGATCTTGCACAAGAGCCTATTTTTATAAGCTTTAAGGAGAACATCTCTTGGTGTAATTGATAACTTTATCTCCAGAAAGTCACCAACAGGAACTGTATTATGCATGATGATCGACGAATTTTAACTGCTTCACTGAATAAATTTTCATCTCCAGAAAATTCTTGGCTGTTATTTTGCTGAGAGCTGTATCCGGATGCTTATTTAAAATAATGGATTTTGAAGAGATATTATAGCTTAAATAAAGTAACAGCAGATTAAAATTAGCAAGAAGGGACATTACGATCCGAGCCGCACCCAGCGACTATATTCTAACGGCAAAGCCGCTAGGCCGAGCTCGAACCGCACGCCCTTACAGAACGATGTTTTTCGTCAGAATGTGTCGGCGCTCCTTCCCAAATCTCCCGCCTAGAAGTGTTGATTTACTGGCGAATTAGTACGCGCTCAAATAGCTCACTCAATTATTTTTAATTGGAGTTTATTTTATAAATAAAAGTTAATTAAGGTTAATGAAAGTGAATTATCTTTATTCACCATTTATTTATTTTTGATTTATTGAAAGAGTAATTCATTTTTTCTATTTTTTGTTGAAAGTTTTGTAATGACGCTATCTTTTGAAAATGCGTAGGAGTACATCCGGAGTGCATTGAACTTAAGCAAAAATTCTTGGAATGAGTCAGCTCATAGCGTGGGCTTTGAGGGAGAAAACGATGTATTTTTGAAAACACAAAATATCAGAGCTATTTTTTAGAAATAAATAGAAGAATCCAGAACTTATTCAAATAAATTTTCAATTGCTAATTCACCAAATAATTTGAGATTTATTCGTATTTTGGGATTTATTAATTATTTTCTGGATTTGTTAAATAATTTTTCAGAGCATATTGTTGGCTTTTGGCCCACTTTAAATATAGAATTGTACTTGACATCGTTTTTATTTCAAGTCTTTAATATACTTAATCTATTATAAATATAAGTTCTTGTCTTTTAAATTCATTAAATCTTTATTAAAGTGTAAAATAATTGCATTACTTACGTTATTAACTTTAATGTGTAATTTTTCCGAAGTACCGCGTTGCAGTTACTTCGGGTTTGTTTACGTCGCCATCTTGGTTTAGTCCGTTGCGGCATTAACCCTTCGCTACTGAACTTTTAGTTTTCACCGTTTGGTGGCGCCTGTCTAAGTTTTGAACGCTCACAATCAATCGTTCAACCACCTATTTTCTGATTGATTAGTTCTGTGGGCGTTTCATGTTTACGGTGAACCGCACGGATAGTTTTTGGCAGACGATAAGTATAAATATGAAGTAATTTAATAGAACATTGCTCTTTTTCTCTTTTTGTTATGTTTTACTGCTGGTGGTAAAGCCTAATTATTGGCCATGATGTTTTTTCGTTTTCTTAAATTGACTTTTGAAATAGTAATAGGGAATGATAGTGTTTTTTTTGAAATAGTAAATAGTTTTTGAAAGGTTATTCTTTTAAGATAGCCTGGTGTTTGTCCAGAAGATGTGGACTTTTATTTTCTCGGCTCTACTGGTTCACTGGAAGAAAAATTAAACAGATGTGACATCAGTTCAGAAAAATAGTCAGTTTCTCTCCACATATATTTATACATTAAATTTAAATAGCAGTTTATTTTTCTCTCATATGTTTAAAGTTTTTTCTAGTTGAGCATAAAATCTGTGATATATTAATGATGTTACTTTATTTTTACTTGTTATTAATATTTAATAAACGTTAGTTGTTTTATATAAATATCTTGTCTTTATTGCCTCTCACTGTCAACATGTTTTTCACTACCTTAGTTTCCAGTTGGCTTCCATTGCCATTTGCTATAACATGTATTAGTTTAGTTGCTGTAAGGTAGTAAGATTCCTTATTTAATATTGTGGACTGAACAGCAACAACTTTTAGCTAAAATATAGTTTAGGCTTACATTTTTGGTTATGGGCTAGTCCCATATTAAATTTAAAGGTTTCTTAATGCTGTGTTATTGGCTAATATAGTTATGTTGACAGTGAAGAAAGTTTTTTTGGCAATATATAAAGTTATTCCAGTAATAATTAAAACTTGAATTTGTTAAGTAAAAGTTAATATAATAAAGAAAAATAAATTTAAATATTGTAGTAAAAATAAAAATTTAAAGTAGAGAAAAATGTTTTTTTAAAGTTTTTTGGCACCCTCATTGATTAATGAGTGGGGGGGGCCATAAATTGAGTTTTTTTCTCTATATGAAATTGAGTTTTTTTTATAAAATTTTTGAGTCTTAAATAGACTTCAGTTATGGCTGCTAATGTATTTAGTGTGGAGAGACTGACTGCTACAAATTATGGAAACTGGTCAGCCGATGTCATGTATGTTTTGATGGAGCGTGGATGCTGGGGCATTGTTGATGGTAGTGAAAAGGCACCAGTCATCGATGTGGAGAAGGGAATTACTTATCGAGACCTCCGTGACTTTAATCAGCGAGCAAGTGCTGCCATCTCGACCATATACCACAACATGTCGCCAGAGTACCGTAAAGTTATTGAAGGACTGACTGATGCAAAGGAGGCTTGGCAGAGACTGAAAACTTTCTTTGAACCGGATAACCGGAGTCGTCACATGCAGCTGGTAACAGAGTTGTTTTCCTGTAAGATTCTTCCGAATGAAAGCATCAGCTTGTTTTCAGCGAGGTTAATGAGGATCCAGGAGCAATTAAATGGAATTAAAAGTCCAGTTAAAGAAGTATATGTGTCTTTTCAGCTGCTGCGATACCTCCCGGCACAGTATGATGGGATTGTACAGAGCATCTTGCGCTGGAGTGATGAGAAGTTTGTATATAAAGATATCCTTGTAGAACTTATTGCTGAAGAGTCTCGTTTACAATTACGGGAGCAAGACAAGCAGCTTGTATATGAAGTTGCTGCTCACAGCACACATTATCAACATAAACCTAGAAAGCCAGTAGTCTGTTACAGATGTAAGCAGCGTGGTCATATTCGTCCTCAGTGCCCAGAGTTGCCGCCTGCGTATGCCCTAAAGCAGTCCTCAACTAGTAATCCTAACCCTACTCAAAGAACTTTGACGTCTACAAGAAGCTCCAGACAACGGACTTTGACTCCCACTAGAAGTTCTAGTCAGAGAGCATCATCAGCTTCGTCAAGAGGTTCCAGTCCAGGTGCCAATAACAGAAATCAAAGGACTCGGTTTTCTAGAAATAATGTTAATAAGAAAAGTTTGTGTAAACCTAATATAGCTGGTACAGGTAAAAATGCTTTTTATATTCAAGCTTGTATGAGTGATGTAAGCGAAGTGTCGAACACTTGGGTCTTCGACACGGCTGCTTCTCATCATTTCAGTGGTAATAAGGAAATTTTTGAAAAATTTACCCCTTTTTCTGATAAAATGTCAGTTGCTATAAAAGATCAGTTTTTTTCCATTGAAGGGAAGGGTCTTCTTAAGCTCAGATTTGGTCGACGTGATTTTTATTTTGCCGACGTTATGTATTCACCTTCTTTGAAACATAACCTTATTTCTGGTCCAAGGTTAGATAGAAAGGGTATAAAGTTTGAAGGTGGCGGAGGTGAAATAAGGGTCAAGCAAAATTCTAAAATTATTTTTCGTGCTAAATTAAAAGATGGTGTTTATGTTTTAAATCCTACAATGCCTAAAAAGAAAAAATCCAACACTGGTGCATTAATTACTCAGAAAGTTGATGAATGTTTAATGCATCGTAGACTGGCACATGTAAGCCCAGCTGCAATTGAAGATACAATTCGTAAAAATGGCGTTGTAGGGTTGTCAGGGTTTAAAAAGTTTAAATTAAATTGTGAAGTTTGTAACTTAAATAAGCAAAGACGTGTCTCTTTTAAAGCTACCAATTTTATAAGATCTAAAAATCCTAATGATTTGATCTATATGGACGTCTGGGGTCCTACAAGAGATGTAGGCAGAAACGGGGAAAAATTCTTTTTGTCAATAATTGATGACTTCTCTAGGAAAACATCAGTCTTTCCTATACGTGAGAAGACTGAGGTGTTCAGGATTTTTGAGAACTATGTAGCACGTGCTGAACGTTTTACTGAGTGCAAAGTGAAAAACATTCGGACCGACAACGGTAGCGAATTTGTAAATGATAATTTTAATCGCTTTTGCACAGAGAGAGGTATAAAGCATGAAGTTACGAATACGTACTCTCCTGAGCAAAATGGTGTTGCTGAGAGGTTTAATGAAACCGCTTTGAATGGTACCCGTTGTCTGCTTGCTGATAGTAATCTTGGTAAGGAATTTTGGCCAGACGCACTTTTAATGTTTACATATGTTTGGAATAGAATTTGTCATAAGGGTCAAAGTAAAACACCTTTCGAGTTATATGGTGGTTACAAGCCATACATAAACCATTTAAAACCTTTTGGTTCCGTAGCCTATGTTGGAGTCCCTCGTCGGTTAAGATCTAAACTTGATCCTAAAGCCCAAAAAGGCATAATGATAGGTTATGCGTTTCGTACAAAAGGGTACAGGATTTTCTTTCCAGATACTGGTAAAATTGTAGAAACAATAAACGTTAACTTTAAAGAAGAACCACTTGATGGACCAACACGCAGTGGAGCAGTGCTGGGTTACGAATCGGAGTCTAGTGGTCACGTTAGTGATACGAGTGTAGAGTCGACACATGATATTTATGTTTCCTCCCCGTATTTCGCAGATGATGACTCAGATGATGATTTACGTTTAATCCACGAAGCCCGTGCTAGGAAAGCCAGTGGTTCAACTCAAACTTCCCAACTAAGATCTGTGAAATGGGAACGTAGAACTAAAACCAGAGCTGATGACTCGCGTACGGACGTATATTACTATGAAATGGGCTCAAAAACTAGACTGAGATCTTTAAACGACGTGGAAACATACTGTAAGACTAATAACATAAACTTTGACCCGACACTTTTTGATTTTTCAGGCAAAAATAAGTATCAGGGAATTGTATCAGATCAAACACACGCGGCTTCTACAAGCTTAGTGACCTCATCTGAATGACTAGACATTCAAATCCCAAAGACTTATAATCAAGTTTTAAAATCCCCACAAAAGGACTTATGGCTAAACGCAATGAACGAGGAGATGAGTGTCATTGAACAACGTAAAGTGTGGAGTTTGTGCCCACTTCCCTCAAATCACACACCTGTTGGCTGTAGGTGGGTTTTTGCTTTAAAACGTGACGATAGAGGAGAAATCATAAGATATAAAGCCCGCCTTGTTGCGCAAGGCTTTAAACAAGTCAAAGGCATTTCGTATGATGAGACCTTCAGTCCGGTCATAAATTTTGGCCTTATTAGATTTTTCTTTTCCATCCTTGTAGTAAGCAAAAACTGGTCCCACTGCCAATGTGACGTTAAGGGCGCATATTTATATGCCCCTTTATCAAATGAAGTTTATATGACACAGCCTCCGGGTTTTGTTCAAGAGGGTAAAGAAAGTTTAGTATGCAAGTTGAATAAAGCTTTGTACGGCCTCCATCAAAGTGGCCGTGAGTGGTTTTTTGAAATACATGGGGTATTAATAACTTTGGGATTTGTTAAACTAGAATGGTGTAATTGTGCATACACGTATAAGAAAACCCTAGTGCTTTTATTGTATGTTGATGATATGGTCTTGTTTGGTGTTGACAAATCAACCATTAGTAAAGCAATTAAATTATTAGAAAGGCATTTCGATTTAAAAGTTTTGGGTAGAACCCGTAGACTGTTAGGGGTTGAGTTCGAGGAAGGTGAAAATGAAATAACTATCGGACAACAGCTTTACATTAGTGAAGTTTGTAAACGCTTTGAGGGGTATCATTTTCCCATTTCTTCTCTCCCTATCAGTAAGGGAACTGTTTATTCTAAAACCCAGTGTCCTCAGACTGAGGAAGAAATTCTTGAAATGTCAACCTATCCATACCGTAGTTTAGTAGGTTGTTTGTCTTTTCTAGCCGGTCGAACAAGACCTGATATAAGTTATGCCATCAACTTGTTTAGTCAGTATCAGAGTAATCCTGGTAAAGCACACTGGGAAGGGTTATTAAAGTTGTTAGGGTATGTGCAATATACACATGAATATAAACTAAAATTAAAATGCAATGTTTCACAAATCTTTTCTTTTACTGATGCAGATTTTGCAACCAATAAAGATGATAGAACATCTATGGGGGGTCAAATAATTTTTATAGACAATGCACCAATAGCTTGGAGGTCATTTAAAGAGCGGTGTGTTTCACTTTCCACCATGGAGTCAGAATTTGTGGCATTAACTGAGACAACTAAAGAAACCCTGTGGTTTGATAGAGTTTTAGATGAATGTCATAATAGGGGGATTTTACTTGAAGTTAAACTTAAACCAGTAATATATGTTGATAATATGGCTTGTATCAATTTTGTAAAATCACCAATTGAAAACCATAGGACCAAGCACATTGATGTGAAACTTTTTTTTATTAGGGATTTAATTAATAAAGATGTTTTCAATATAGAATATATTAAAAGTAAATTGAATCTTGCAGACCCTTTCACGAAGCCACAGACCAAATATGACCTTAAGCAATTTTGTGATAAAATTTTTGTGACAAATTAAGTTTTTTTGTATTGGTTAAAATTAGTATTACTACCAGTATGTTATATGTGTTTTTGTTAAGTTTTAATTGAATTTTGTTTCCTATATATATATTGGGAAAAAGTGGCTTTCCTTGCCTATTAGGTATAAGTAAATATAAGAAAGGAAAAGAAATAAGTTTTCAGAGTTCATCCTGCAAATATAATTATACACTAATTTAAATAGATTTAAGTGTTTTTGCAAATATAATTATACACTAATCTAAATAGATTTAAATGTTTTTGCAAATATAATTATACGCTAATTTAAATGGATTTAAATGTTTTTGCAAATATAATTATACGCTAATTTAAATAGATTTAAATGTCTTTGCAAGTATAGTTATACACAGTGTAATTGCATGGTATTTATACATTTATATTTCTAAAAGTTCTTGTGATATTTTTATATAATGTTGGAATTAGTGATTATACATACTTACATACTTTAGAATCTGTGATTATACTTAGTGCAATAATATCAGTGCTTATATGTATATCTAAAATTTTCCTGTGATATTTTCTTTACATAAATTTTCAATTATAAATTGTTAATGGCAAATGTGTTTATACAGTAATTAAATTATCCATTGCAAGTATCTGTGTAGTCTATCATTGCATGGGTGCCCATGCCAATTTATCATACATGCATATTAATGCATTTATGAAGTCATTGAATGTTGTGTTAAATGTTTTTTCATACATAATCTCATTCTATTCATCATTTATGTTTCATATTCAAAATTTAAAAGTGATAACTTTGGGGGGTGATTAAAATTTTTTTTCATATTTGATATTCATATTTTTCATTGATAATTTCATTATCATAATTTCATATTTTTCATGATGTTTGTCTGAAATTGTTGATACTTGCGGTGCATAATTAGTAATATATTAAGAAACAAAAATAGATTCTCTTTCAGATCCTGTGAATATGAACTTTTCCTAGAAATTAATGATGAACTTTTTGAACTTTATCCTGAATTGAAATGTATTAGATGGGCAGGCTTTCTTGCATTGAAAGATGTGTTCTTTTTCCTTGTGTGTTATATTTCAAATTAACCTATTAATTATTGTTATGGTTTATCTGGTGAGCCAGTAGCAGTTTAGTTTTTTTTTTATGTCAAGTGGGGGGGCACATGTTGGCTTTTGGCCCACTTTAAATATAGAATTGTACTTGACATCGTTTTTATTTCAAGTCTTTAATATACTTAATCTATTATAAATATAAGTTCTTGTCTTTTAAATTCATTAAATCTTTATTAAAGTGTAAAATAATTGCATTACTTACGTTATTAACTTTAATGTGTAATTTTTCCGAAGTACCGCGTTGCAGTTACTTCGGGTTTGTTTACGTCGCCATCTTGGTTTAGTCCGTTGCGGCATTAACCCTTCGCTACTGAACTTTTAGTTTTCACCGTTTGGTGGCGCCTGTCTAAGTTTTGAACGCTCACAATCAATCGTTCAACCACCTATTTTCTGATTGGTTAGTTTTGTGGGCGTTTCATGTTTACGGTGAACCGCACGGATAGTTTTTGGCAGACGATAAGTATAAATATGAAGTAATTTAATAGAACATTGCTCTTTTTCTCTTTTTGTTATGTTTTACTGCTGGTGGTAAAGCCTAATTATTGGCCATGATGTTTTTTCGTTTTCTTAAATTGACTTTTGAAATAGTAATAGGGAATGATAGTGTTTTTTTTGAAATAGTAAATAGTTTTTGAAAGGTTATTCTTTTAAGATAGCCTGGTGTTTGTCCAGAAGATGTGGACTTTTATTTTCTCGGCTCTACTGGTTCACTGGAAGAAAAATTAAACAGATGTGACATCAGTTCAGAAAAATAGTCAGTTTCTCTCCACATATATTTATACATTAAATTTAAATAGCAGTTTATTTTTCTCTCATATGTTTAAAGTTTTTTCTAGTTGAGCATAAAATCTGTGATATATTAATGATGTTACTTTATTTTTACTTGTTATTAATATTTAATAAACGTTAGTTGTTTTATATAAATATCTTGTCTTTATTGCCTCTCACTGTCAACATGTTTTTCACTACCTTAGTTTCCAGTTGGCTTCCATTGCCATTTGCTATAACATGTATTAGTTTAGTTGCTGTAAGGTAGTAAGATTCCTTATTTAATATTGTGGACTGAACAGCAACAACTTTTAGCTAAAATATATTTTAGGCTTACACATATTAACTGAAAAATAGATTTTTCTGGATTTTAAATAAATTATTTCCGGAGTTTAAATAATTATTTCAGATTTCAATTTTTGAAATAAATTATCTCCGTTTTTATAATTATTTTATATTAAAAATTCATGATATCTGAATTTTGGAAGGAAGTTTTAAAATAATAATTTTTTAAATAAAATGTTAAAGGTTTTTACCTTTTAACAATATTATATTCATGTTAAGAGAAATGAAATTGACAAAACATTTGACACAGTGACAGAATGAAATCCCCACCTATTAGGCTACCCACCATTCAGTTTGATATATTTCTCTTATTCTAATTTATTAATTTATTTTATTGGGGTTAATTTCGTAGTTTAGTTTTCATGCTACTGTATGCAACAGTAGTCCAGTGCAACAATCCCCAAAATGCATATTTATATGGAATATCGCCCAATTTTGCTATGTTGATAAAATCTTAAATTTCAGATAACTTACGAATTTTTCCTATTAGAATATTTATAGTCAATGATGTTCAAACAAGTATCATAAATGTTATTTTGAAGTTGTTTATATATTTATGATCCTCAAAATGGACATTTGTGCTCAATTTTGCCCTATTCTGCTATGTTAAGTAAATCGTAAATTTCGAATAACTTCTGAAGTTTTTTTAATCAGAATGCTGCAAATAAATAGGATTCTTGCCAGTGTCATAAATAATATTTTAAAATTAGTCCGGCTTCTCTGCAATCATTTGTTCAGGAGATATTGTGTACACAGACTAACATACTAACTAGGGATCCAGCCATTTTCCATTTTTTATTAATCTGTTGGTTTTTCCTTGTAATTTATTATTAGGATCTTTATTATTAGGATAATTGAAATTCAAAAAGATCCTAATAATAAATTACAAGGAAAAAACAATAGATTAATAAAAAACTGAAAATGGCTGGATAATATTCCCCCCCAAAATCATAAACCATGCACCTAATACTGCCCGTAAGTTTGGAAAATATAAATTTCACAAAAATTCCCCAAAATTTCACCCAATTGTAAATAAAAGAGAAAGTCCTACATACTCACTTGAATTATATATGAAAAATATCGTATTTTACTCCCCCCATCTAATAACAGTTTAAATTCAACAGAAGACTTCATAAACAAAATTAGAGAAACTAAAATAACCTAAAATGGCAGATTTCTAAGTTTTGATGTTATAAACCTTTTTCCATCTATAGACATAAATGAAATCAAAAATATAATTAATGAAAAAATAAAAGAAAAATACGATGACGAAATTATCACATCACTAATTGTAACCAATAACCGAATTCTAAATGAAAACTACTTTAAATTTAATAACCGGTACTATAAACAAATTAAAGGGGTCCCAATGGGATCGCCTATATCTGATATCATCGCAGAATTAAAACTCCGACTATTTCAAAACACAATCTATGATCAATTTAAAGATAAAATAAAATTTTGGGCCCGTTATGTTGATGATGTGTTCGCCATTGTCGACAATAAATGTAAAACAGATGAATTATTGATAGAAATCAGTGAAATTAATAAAAATATACAGTTCTCTTACAAATTGGAAGAAAAATCACTGTATTAACTATCTAGATGTAGCTATAATCAGAAAAAATGATGTAATAGAAACTACCATATATAGAAAACCTAATAACAGTAATGAAATAATAAACATTAAAAATAAAACCCATAAAATAAATGCCCTGCTGTCATATATCAATAGAGCCATAATGGTTTGTTCAGATGAAACTTTACTTAAAAACAAACTTAAAGAAATTTACGAAATCGTGAACTAAGCAGGTTATAATGAAAAACTTATAAATAAAATCTATAAAAAAAGAATTAAAAGCTTAAATAAAATTAACAATGCACAAAAATAAATAAAAAATATACAACCGCGATCCCTTACAATAAAGGTTCATCAATTAAAATAAAAAATAAAGGTGCTAGTTTGAATGTAAATATACCATTAAACCAAATAATAATATTTTTCAGTGTATAGGTAATGATAAAGACCCCATCGATTCTTTATAAACCGCAGGTATTTATGAAATACAATATAAAAGCAGAAATAACGACCCCGGATGTTACATCAGTATGACTAAAAGAAAAATAATTAATAGAAAAAAAGAACATAAGAATGACATCAAATATGATAAAATAACCACAGCACTAACCAAAACAAACTGCGAACAAAACATAAATATTGACATTGATAACTTTAAGAAACTAGCTAATTATAACAATTATAAATATGCCGCAATTCGCAAAATAGTAGAAATCACGGCCAGTGAGCAATCTTGCAACAAATGGCAAGCGAACGAACAAATTGACGAAAGGTGGCACAGCATGTTAAAAGAAAATAAAAGAAGAAAAAAGCAGAACATGAGCAGTCCCTCCTGATGATGGTCAGGTAGTTGACCGAATGGACTATGAGTGAAAATAAAGTAGGCTTATTTTAATTAATTTAAATTCCATTTAGATGGTCGATCGTATTTATTAGTCAGTTATTTCAGGAAAATTGATAAGCCAATTTAATTGGTAGACCAGAATAAACAGGTCAGTGTTTGGCCTCGCATGTTGGTTTCTCTTCTATGTATTTTCTTCAAACTCGCCATATTAGCTTTTTTTTAGATGTCCTTAAGTATGTAATTGTTGGTTTCAGGTAAACAAATGTTTAAATTTGCTACTAAATAAACCTTTTTTGCATGTATTTCTTGGTACTACAGGAAAATTTATAGGCATCCTGATAAGATTGGTCAGTTTTAGATCTCGAAATTGGTTATTTTGAAAAATATTTACTACCGATTTTCTTTAAACTCACTATATAAATGCTCTTTTATATATCTTATGACGTATGTATTAGTTTTCTGTTACAGAAAAACTATTGGCATGTGATTGATTAGGTTGATTTTATGTCTTCTGACCACACTATCTCCAGAAGTATCATATGTGTGTAGTAGTGGGTAATAACAGTAGTGTGATTGTTACAAACCAGATTTATTTATTTTTTTATTTTTGCACATGTTGCGTTATAAGACATACTATGATGCAATGACGAAAAGATTCTATATCAAATCTCAGGTGGTTACATCAGTACGATTTAGAGCTAATTTTTATGTGGAACACACAAGAAGCATAAGTACATTCTTGATATCTATAAAATACCTCTCATAAAGTCGAAAGTCAAGCATATTTAGAAGTAAATTTCATCAAGATTTAATTATAAGTAAATGATTAGCAAGTTCTATGTTAATTGTTGACAGATAATAAAGGGAGAGAAAGGTTCTTTTTTTTTTCAGTCGTGATTATATATCGCAAATTATATATTTACCTTAAAAAATTTTCACAATTAAACCATTCTTAACACACAGCTAATAAATATGCTAAGTATATATAAATATTTTTGAATGGTGAAAAATATATTTCTATATTGTTAAAGATTTAAAAATGAAATTCTGATATAATATGATGCTCTTATTTTTGCGTCCTCCTTTGCGATAAAAAAAATGCATTTAAACACATTTTGCAATTAACTAATAAAATTTGAATAAATTAAACTAATCTATTATATAGGAATTTCGCTTAAAAAAAAAGTTATTAGTAATAGCATAACTATAAATTGTATTTACATTTCTTTTTCCTTCTTTTAAAGTGCTGCTTTAATTTTAAGAGAAAATTTCTGCACTAACAATTTTAAATATTAATTTTTATAATTTATCTTTATTTATTTTCCTTAAAATTTACTGCATCACAGATAACACATGATCAGTTTTAAATGAAATTAGTCTTGGTTCATATGTCAAGATTTTAATATTACAGCTCAAAAATGTTTTATTTTTTCTACATGTTTTCTTATTGTGCATTTTTTACAATCTACAATAGACATTTTCTAAATAAACCTTTCTTTCATAACAAATTCATTGTTTTAGAAAACAATTTTACTTTCTTCTATATACACAAGAAGAAAATATTGAATTTGTCAAAATTTTCAACTTCTGGTTTTCGATGTTTTTGCACGTTTTAAAATGTCCTGAACACGATTTGGGCATTTTTTGAAAATGTCTGTATATATATGTATGTTTATTAATATAATGTATGTTAGCAACATTTTGTGAAAACCTGCATATCAGGAAAAAATGCACAAGACGTCATGAAACTTTATATTCAGTTGGATTTCAATATTAATTGCTGCTGATTATATTTTGGCTAATATCGCTCTGTAGGTGGCACTGTTATACTGCCATAATTCTCACTTTCAGAAAATCTCTATCTCAGTTTCTAGAGTGTATATTATTCACCAAATTTTATATGTAAAAGGGTTTATTATCAAAAACTATGCTGATTTAATATGTGTGCATATCGGAGGGTTACTATGCTATATTTTTTCCTATTTACGAGAAAGCAATATCTTAGCTTCTATTGTGTATAAGCGCAATGAACTTAATACATAAGATGCCTAATATAAAAAGCTATGCTGAAGCAATTTTACTGTATACCAACTTATAGGGAGCTGTTATGCACCCTTTTTCAGGTTTTGGGTGGTTTTCAGTAAATTATTATAACAGAATAATATGGAAGAAAATTTTGTGATAGTCACAGCAAAAGTTTTTTTTTTTTCTTTCAATCACAACATTAAAATCTTGTTGTACTATTACTCTAATACAGATGAAAAATATTATTATCAGTTCTTTTCTAATTGTCATTACATTTATAAAGAAGATCTGTATTAGATCCGTTGAAGAAAAAAACAGATCTGGATATTCTTTTCTTGCTGATACAGATCCGAATATGAATCTTTATTTTCTCGTGGATGTCTGCAGATGGCACATGATATATGTAGATGGCACATGTCTAATACTAATACACTAATGGACTAACACACTAACAAACTGATGGACACCATACCCATTTTGATATTTTTGAATTCCTCACACCTGAAAACAAGTCCTTCCGGCTTATTCGGAAGGGTAGGTTGATTTCTTTTTTCTTATCAAGTAGCCGTCATTCTGTTTCAAAATGGCGGCTACAAATTATTAATGGACTTGGTAGAAATATTGATGTAGGCTATGCATATATGGAGTTTTAAGCAAATCGGTTCATAAATACCTTTTTATGTGAATATTAAATTTTCAAGTGGACGGCGCTTTGAAACAAAATGGTGGGTTAAGTTGACAAATATATCAAATGCATTTGTGAGATAAGTCTACTGTACACATATAGTTCGAAAAAAATTCAAAATCTCAAAAGTTATCGAGTTGAAAAATTAAGTGGCTGCCACTTGGATCAAAATAGCAGAGAGAAAGTTGCTCATCTAAGATATCATTGTAAATTTGAAAACATATATTTTTTTTGATGGATGGTTGGGTTTTACGTCGCACTAGTGCTGTGCAGCTGGGCAATTGGCGACGGTCTGGGACGCACCCCTAGAGGTGGTCCGGAGACATCCCATCACAATTTCGATCCTCCACGGAAGGGACTTTTTTTTGTAGAAATTCTTTCAAAGAGGCTTAGTAAGTTGATAAAATGTTAGTTTTCTGCATTTCTAGTTTGTTTTAGCATTAAAATAGCCTAATTTCCCCTTAAAAATGCATTAAAAATATCCAATAAGGCAGGAAATGGGTTTGACGCCATATTTGGTGACTTTTCCCCATGGCGACTGTCATATCGTAAATATGACATTTTTTTTAATATACCCCGCCGAAATAATTCAATAATTAAATTGTCCGTTTAGAGTTTAAATTTATTTAAAAATTATACTTCCCCCCTTTTTAAATTAACGGTCATATCCCCTAAATAAATAAATAAAGTATTTCATTACGTTTTTAGTTATTCAAACTTTAAATTAAATAGCTCCGATTTTATAATTAACTTATAACAATATTAATATTTATATAAATATACTTTTAATAACGGAATAGTCTTTTTACCTCAACGATCGGTAAACATATTTTCTCCTTTTAAAAAATAAAGATTCCAGCCGGCATCCATTTTTTTTGACGACCATAGCATAAGTTTCAATTCAAAATAGAACACCTTTTGAAAGGAGCGCTGTGATTGGCCAGAAGCCCGCAGAGCGTCTCATTCCCACCCAAGCTACCGGCGAGAACGGTCGTAAGAAAAACATCGCTCGAGCGATGTATATATTTTGGCATTCGCCTCCACGATTCCCTAACATTAATTTAACTAAAACAAATAAAATGACTGATTAATTTTTTATTCAAGCGGCTCCTACAATTAAAGTGAAATCTTCCCCTTCTATTTTTCTTAAAAAGGAATTAAAGTGTTCGTTAGTATTGATTCCGTTGTATGATTGACTCAATTAGCCAAGAAGGCATTTTTTTCCAGGACAAGTGTCATGATTGTGAAGGTAAAATAAAATTGCACCAACTACACAAGGAAAAACTGTGAGTAGAAAATTTATTAATTATCACCTTCGGCCATTACGTCTGCTATTAGGAGCGAGCATATTTAACCAACGGTCTTATAAAAATACAACCATGAAGTGTAGCGAAGATGATTGTTTTAATTGTCTAATCTGATTGTTCTCCCATACTTATATCACGAGCAATGTGATAGCGACTTTTTTGGCGAGTTTTGGCTAGAAAATACTTATGATCGATATACCAAAGATAGACGCAATAACGTGATTGGTTCATGAGTTATGTTAAATTTGTAGATTTTTGTTGTTTGAATTATAAATCCATTTTTCAACTTTGATTTGAATTGATTAAGTATTTCAAAAATTACCGTGATAACAAATTTTCAAGTGGCCGCTACTTGGAAACAATACTGAGGAACAAGTTGTCCAGCAAATACATCCAAGATATTTGAAGCATAGGTTCACTGTCCAACTGTGGTTCAAATCAGTGCCGTGTTTCAAAAGTTATTATGGTAAATTTTCAAGTGGCAGTCTAAGTGGCTGCGACTTGGAAACAAAAGGGCGAAACAACTTGCCCAGCGAAATCATCCAATATATTCGTATGATAAGTTCATTGTCCAGTTCTAGTTTAAATTAAATCAGTATTTCAAAACTTATCGCCATAAGAAATTTTCAGGTGGCACCACTTGGGAAAAAAAAGTGGAGTGAGATGCCCAGGGAACTTATCTGAGATATTAGCAAAATATTTAAACTACCTTACAAAAACTTTTCCATTTAATTTGGCTAATTAATTTCGGTCACACCGTGACCATCTTCAGAGCCAAGACTAAATGCTGACGTTCTTCTGTTGTTTATCTTGCTGGGGAATGTAGTGGTTGCCACTTCGCTTCACTTCATAATCCTTTAGGAGCTGTTGCCACGCAGCGGGGATGATACAGTGCTCTCTATCGTTTATGGTATTATTGTTAGTAATAATTTCGAGGGCCTCCCGTTTTAGTGCATAGTTATGGTTATTGTAAGGAGCTATTTTTTTTATGTTAATGGAGTTAATATTTATGGGGTTATTGTTGTGGGTGGCGGAGAAAGCAGTAGAGAATTTTCCTAATTTTAAGTCTGTACGGTGTTCTTTTTCCCGTTCTGCGATTTTGCGTTTGGTCATCCCAATATAGCAGGCTTTATTCCCATTGGTATGTTCAAAGTCAATTTTATAAATTCCGGGGGTAGAGTTTTGCGGAATGGGGTCTTTTTCGTTTCGGATGTGTTGAAAGATGTTTTTGTTAGGTTTTATTGGGATGTTTACGTTATTATTTTTAGCTTCATTTTTTATTTTAAGGCTGGCTCCATTACAAAATGGGATGGCAGTGGTGAAATTGGGTTTAGATTTCTGGGCCTTGCTGATTTTGTTTAAAGATTTTAAGCGTTTTTTATATAATTTATAAGATTTTTAGAATAGTTTGCTTTCGTGGCAATTTTTTTGATATAGTTAAGTTCATTGTTAAGTAATTGTTTGTTGGAACAGACTAAAATAGCGCGGTTAATATAAGATCGAATAGCTGATAATTTATAAGAGAGGGGGTTTTTACAATTTTTGTTTATGATTTCAGTGTTAGCAGTGGGTTTTCTGTAAACGGTAGTGTCAAAAGTGTTATTAGAGTTTTTTATAATTTTTATGTCAAGAAAGTTTAGAGTATTGTTAGTTTCTTTTTCAATGGTGAATTTAATATCGTTGTTTAGATTATTAAGGTCGGCTAGAAGGTTGTCGGGGTTTTCGGAGTCGGGGATTATGGCAAAAATGTTGTCGACGTAGTGAGTCCAAAGTTTACAGTTTTTAATAATATGGTTGGCAGAGTTTTCAAGGAGGCGAAGTTTTAATTCTGCAATGACTCCGGAAATGGGGGACCCCATGGGGACACCTTGAGATTGACGGTAGGTATTTTGGTTAAAGCTAAAGTAAGATTCATTAAGGAGGAGGTTGTTTGCCCGGATTAAAGTTTCGCTAGTTTTATTATCCCCAAAAGTGTCAATTAATTTAGTGTTAATTATTTTTGTGATTTCTGGAATATTAATGGAGGGATAGAGATCTTTTACGTCGAAACTAACTAATTTATTGTTGTAATTTAGATTAATATTACGAAGTTTATCAAGAAACATTTCATTTGAGTTTATTGAGTGGTTAGAGGGTGGGAGAAGTGAAATATAAATATTTTTCATGTACACTGGTCAAAAAAATTAAAGGATCAGCCCGTTTTCTCTTTCTCTTCTTTTGCACATAATTTTTAAACAAATAAACATATGAACATAAAATTTGGATGGCCTGTTCATTATCATATTATTAACTGAATCTTATGTAATTTTAGCATAAGAATAATTTTTAAGCTAATAAATATTCATTTTTCTCGCAAAAGTAAGCTTTGGAAAAAATGAAAAATTTCAACAAATTTAGGAAAGAACACATAATGAAAAGTGGTGTTAAGAATGCATTAGAGATAGGTAAAGACGCACATATCTTGAAATGTTAAACTAAATCTCGATTTTTCTTTTTGTATTAACTTTTCTTTTACTTTTATAATGAACTTTTTAAAAATATATAATTACTAATTTGTAAACTATACTCAGCACTAGAATAATAATGATGTCGAAAAATAATTGTATAATGAAGATCTTATCCAATTTTCATGTTTGTATGCATATTTTTTAAAAAGTTATTCACATGCGAAAAGAAGAAGAAAAAAGAAGAAACAGAAAATGAATGCAGGTAGAAAGATTTGGTTGTAATCTAACATAGGAACGCGTGTGCGTCTTTACCTATCTGTAAGGCATCCTTATGACCATTTTTCATTAAGTGTTCTTTCCTAAAATTATTGAAATTTTTCATTTTTTTAAAGCTTACTTTTGAGAGAAAACTGAATATTTATTAGCTTAAAAATTATTCTTATGCTAAAATTACATAAGATTCGGTTAATAATATGGTAATGAACAGGCCATCCAAATTTTATGTTCATATGTTTATTTGTTTAAAAATTATGTGCAAAAGAAGAGAAAGAGAAAACGGGCTGATCCTTAATTTTTTTGACCAGTGTATTTTTCAAGATGGTAAGTTGGGCCTTCAGATTTGTTTACTATTTGACGGAGAGAAGGAGGGTTTTTGTGATCTTTATATTTTGCAAAAAGTCGAGGTATAGTAGAAGCATGATTATTAAAAGTTGGTTTGTTATTGTTGGGCCATTGGCCAGTTTTTATAAGATCTTTGGTTTTATTTATGAGTTTATTAAGTGGTGAGAGGGGGATTTTTACGGCTTTTAATTTTTCTGTTGTGTCTTGCATCATTTCGTTATATTGGGTACGGTTCATAATAGTAATAAGGTTTGTTTTATCTGACATAAGAAAAGTTAGATCGCGATTGTTTTTGAGGCATTTGATATCTTCAGAGTCATTGTAAGTTTTATTTAATTTGGATATGGATTTTATAGCAGTATTGCGGATGATTTGTTGTTTAAAAGAGGGAATCTGATCAATTGTGGTTTCTATGTGAGATATTTGAATGATAAATCCACTATCTAAATTTGATGTAAATTGATTCAGTATTAATAAAGTTACCATAATGAAAAATTTGCAAGTAGCCGCCACTTGTAAATAAAATTATGGATCAAGTCACCAAGTGAACTTATCTAAGATATTTGTACCATAAGTTCACTATCCAACTTTTATTTGAATCCATTTAGTACCTTAAAAGTTATGATGATGACATATTTTCAAGTGGCAGTGTGATTTCAAGTGGCTGCAACTTGGAAACAAGAAGTTGGAACAAATTGTCCAGTAAACTCATTCAAGAAAATTATAGGACAAGACCACAGTCCAACTTCAGTTCAAATTCTATTAGAATTTAAAAGTTATCATGTTTATAAATTTTCAAGTAGTAGCGTAAATTCAAGTTGTCTTGCTTAGTTTATAACATACGTACTTTGTTAAAAATGGCGGAGAAATTTCATTAATAAACTTGGTTGTGATCCTTATAAAGTCTATATGCGTATACAAAATTCAAGTAAATCCGGTCTTAAATGTGATTTTTACAATGTAAATATGAAATTTTCAAGTGGTCTCCACTTGAAAACAAAATGGCGGAGCAACTTGGTTAACAAATTCATCTAAGTTATTTATAAGATAAGTTAAGACACTGTCCAAATTTGGTTCGATTTGGAGTATTATTTCGGAAGTTATTGTGATTTTAAATTTTCAAGTGGTAGCGTGATTTCAAGTGGCCCCGCTTAACTTAAGATATCTACCACTTTATTAAAAATGGCGGATAAATTTCATTAATAAACTTCATTGAGACCCTTATGTGATCTATATTTGTATCAAATTTCAAACAAATTCGGAATACGCTTTTTACAATTTGAATTTGAAAATTTCAAGTGGTCTCCACTTGAAAACAAAATGGCAGAGCAACGTCGTTAATAAACTCTTCTAAGATATTTATAAGATAAGTTAAGGCACTGTCTAAATTTGGTTCGATTTGGAGTATTATTTCGGAAGTTAGAGTGGTTTTAAATTTTCAAGTGTTAGCCTGATTTCAAGTGGTCCCGCTTAACTTAAAATATCTGCCACTTTATTAAAAATGGCGGATAAACTTCATTAATAAACTTCATTGAGACTCTTATGTGGCCTTTATTTACATCAAAATTCAAGCAAATTTTGCTTTAAATATGCTTTTTACAATGTCGGTTTGAAATTTTCAAGTGGCTGCCACTTGAAAATAAAAAGTCGGAACAATTTGGTTAAAGAACTCATCCAAGATATTTATAAGATCAGTTCACTGTCCAAATTTGGTTCGATTTGCAGTATTATTTCGGGAGTTATGGTGATGACGAAATTTTTATTATAGATAGATATATAGATAAACGAAGTGATTGCAATAGGTCGATTTCTAAAGAAATCAACCTAAAAGTCAAAAAACCAAGGTAGAAAATTTTCACGATTACCTAAGTTCCCCATACTTGTAGTATGATGGGGAACTAAAAATCTGGTGTGAAACAGCCACATGACTTCCATTATCCACTATTCCACATATTATATGCATCTTTTGGAGATAATGTGGTTAAAAGACATAGAATTGACCTAATAATCAGATACCAAATAATTTTTCTCTAAGACAAAGTTGATACTTGTTTAAAGACATATAAAACAGAGTGTACATTGCGAGTTAAAAAAGAAAAAAAAATCGGTAGAGGCAATTTTTTTAAATATAAATTTCTATGATTTAAAACTGACCTTATTTAATCAGGATGGCTGTTAATTTTTCCCTGTAATAACCACATAATACATGAAAAAGGATATCTAAAATAGGTTTATGTAGCAATTCTCAAGAAAATCATTAGAGCCGTTTTTGAGATACCGACTTTCACCAAAACTTGATATATTCAGTTATTGATGAAAAACAACAATTACATGCGAAAGGAAATCTAAAAGGGAATTAATATGGCAAGTTTAAAAAAATAATCCATACAGCTGTTTTTAAAGGAATACATTTGTGAGACCAGAAATTGAGCTACTTAAACAGGAAGCCTGTCAATTTTTCTGATCTAAACAACTAATTCATACAAAAGGACATGAGTGTTTATATAGCAACTTTGTAGGAAATCGTTAGAGTCGTTTTTTAGATATGAACTTATGGTCCCACTTCCATTTTTCACTGAAAGTTGAAAAAGTCATCTGTATACCAGATCTGTCTCAATTCTAAAGTTTCATCATTCTTTCTGTATTAGTTTTGGACATATGATAGTCAGACGATTCCCCACACACATACTGACCAATTGCCAAAAGCTACTTCTTTGGATTCAGGAGACCTTAAAAAATGTAAATCAGATGAAAACTCGATATAAATTTTTTTTGACTGATTACAATACTCCCATTACTTATGGAATCAGGTAAAGGAAGTAATAATATGTGGTTATGAAGGCTCAGCCATGCATGCACAGAGGTATATCAGTGTTGCATCAAAAGCACATGCAACAGTCAGTAGCAAGCATTATCAATAAAATCACAACTTTAATTACAATGTTTCTCACTGTGGCCATTTCAGTGGATGTGTTTGAAATCTTGTCATAGTGCAATTAACACTAAACCTACCAATACTTCATGTATACTTATTCCTACCACAGCGGATGAAGTGACTCGTCTTTAAAATGTTATATATATTACTATGTAAAGCAAAAATATATTATTTAGCACAATTTGGTACATGAAACATGGACGATGTGATAATGTTATTTGCAAGAAATTCTGTCAAAAAGTTTAAAATGGGTCATTTGACCCGCGTGGTAGGTTTAGTGTTAAGCAGTGTATAAACATCTTGTTTTTCTACAAATTGGAAAAAGTGGTGACAAAGGCCGTGCAGTATGAATGTATATGAAGCAGAAGCAGTGAGTAAGAAATGTATTTACAGGGTTGCTACAGTACCTGGAATTCAGCAAAAACTTGGAAAATTCAGGCAATTTGAAAGATCTATTAAAATACAGGGAAAACTCGGAGAATTTAAAAATTAATTGCAAAAGCGAAAGAAATGTATTAAATTAAGAAGCTTTTTGGAACATCACAAGAAAAAAATTTCATTATAAAGTTTTTATTTAAATTTTAAATTTTATATTTTTATAGTTTAACTAGCAGGATTTGCCCACTTCGCTGGTCACTATATTTAAAAGAAACTCGTTTCTATTTAGCTTTATGAAAATAAATTAATAAATAAATACTGAAATTGTTGTAAAGCTCGCTTCAGGTCCCTGCTTCCTTCGGCAGCAATTTGGTCATCCACTGAATTTCGTTTGCCTGTCCTTATTGCCTGCGACAGTAGTTTGCCAGTAGGTTATTTATACCTTATATAATAGCCTAATCTATACCTTATAATAGCCTATATATACCTTATAAATAGCCATAAAAATATTAGCTATAATTTAATTGTTGCCAAAAAAAAAAAAAAAATAAGAGTTCATTTTCTTTCGACATAAAAATACATTTAATTAAACGTGAGCGTTAAAAAATTGTAAAAAGTTTAATTATGCATCTCACAAAAATTGACATAATTATCAATTTAAAGATTTTATACTGTTGCATACTTGGGGATTTGTAAGTTGTCCGAGAATGAGAGGTGAAACTTGCAAAAATTCAGGAGTTTTATTTACAGAAAATTCCAGAAGAATACAGGTCTATAAACTGAGTATCAGCTTCAATTCCACCAATAAACACAGCTTAAACAACTGCCAATAGCAAATCCACAGTACAAACTGTATAGCAATAACACCTTAAGCAAGTCTCTTTCAAAGAGGCTCAAAGCAATGCAAGCATTTAGCGGAAGCTGGCTTAGAAGTGAGAACTGAACTGACCTAGCCTTGGCGAAGAAAACAGCCTTTATATACCCCTGTAGAAAAGTGTGGAAAGTTCCAGAAATTTCCGTATCTCATCAGCCAATGAGATTAGAGCTTCCATATTTGGTATATCCCTAATAAAGATTTTCTCGCCAAGATCACCAAAAAATTGCCAAGGATGGAAAAAGTCACCAAATTTGGCACCAAATCCATTACCTGCCTTATTGGAGGTTTTTAAGTCATTTTTAAGGGAAAATAAGGCTATTTTAACGCTAAAACGACTAGAAATGCACAAAATTAACACTTTATCAACTTACTAAGCCTCTTTGAAAGAATTTATACAAAAATAAATACAATTATTTACAATTTCGTAACAATACACATTGATAAAGTGCTAATGTAGTTAGTTTTAAAGCTGTGATTCAACAGAAAATTTAAAAACATGGTTTATAAAAAGTTTTTTATCTTTTTGTTTTTAACTCCAAAGTTCCATAAAAACCCAATAAAGTTCAGGTATATTTGTTGTACTACTGGCAGTGTTAATAAATGTTTCAACATAAAACAATGACTAACATTTTTAAAACATTCTTTCAGTTTTATTTTATTGATGATAGTTGATTATTTATGTTTGTATCATTATCAATTTGAACAAAATCATTTTGAGAAGTACTAGATAAAGCTTCAACAATAGGCCTGTGTTCCAATTCAACTTTCATTAATTTATTACATGGTTCATCAGGTTGATTTTCCTCTTCATTTAAAGGTCTTTTAGAATTAGTATCTGTATTTTTCGTAGAAAATAATACTGATAGAAGACTCGTTTGATTTTTTTTTCTCTAGGCCATTCATCCCCATGTTTAGAAGATGTATGAGAGGTTAACTTATCATGTCTACTGTGCCAACTACAATGTGTAGATTGAACTTCTTCTTTGCATTTAAATGTTTACATAGTTTTATTATAAAATAAATCGAATAATTAGAATCACTGACGGCAAATTATTCGTACCAACCATTCCTTTCAATTGCTGCGCGCAACGCATTCGAATGAATTCCCGTATTACTGCAAAACTGCATGGGGAAAAGTGTCACACTACAGGCAGGGGAGACAAAAAAGAGAGCGCCAATTGTTTCGTCAGTGCTGCCAACTCTCCCGTTTTTACGTTTTAATGTGTATTTCTCCCGTTTTTCTAATATTTTCGAAAAATCGAACTAAAAACGCTAATTTTTGACAGTTTGTAGGTGCCATCTTTTCAGATTTACGAAGGCCTTCCAATTCACAATCTTTCTTCATCCACAACATAAATGTTGATATTCATTAAAAACTTACTTTATGAGATTTTAGAATCTCTAAAGAAACAGAATCCTTCAATATTTCTCGTTGACGTAATTATTTTTAACTCCCCCTCCCCTCCATATTTTCTTATCTCGAACTAGTGATCTGTGATCAAATGCTCTTTGGAACTCTTTTGTTTCTCATTCTTTCTCCATCTACAAGCCACAACAAAAATGTCAATATTTATTTTAAATTTGCTTTATTAGATTCTAGAGCCTATAAAGAAGTAGAAATATTTAACAGTTTACACTCATGTAATTATCGTTTGACCTCCCCCCCCCCCCCCAAAAAAAAAAAAAAAAAAATAAATAAATAAAAATATAAAATAAAAATATAAAATAAAATAAAAAATAAAATAAAAATAAATAAATCAATAAAATAAAAATAAATAATAATAATAAAAAAAATCCCTTTCTCCAATCAATTTCTCCAATTAGCTTTCTCATTCTACAACAAAAGAATCAAACATTTTCCACCAGGTTTTAAAAAATGTAGGGTACTGCTAGTAAAAAAAAAAAAAAAAAAAAAAAAAAAGTTTTAGATTCATTCTTGAGGGCAGATTTGAATTTTTAAGGACACATTTGATATTTAAGATCCAAACACTTAATTTAAAAACTTAGTCATATACATATGCATACAAAAAGAAAAAAAGTCTGTTTTTAACCCGTTAGTAGTCGCTATAGGCAGCGCCACCTATTACAGATTGCGCACTTTTTATTTAACTGTCACCAATAATTTTAAAAAGTGATGTGATCGACGTTTCTTCGCGTTTTATGTATGTCCAGGGATGCAGAAAATGTTCAAACCTCGGAAATTTCCCCCAAACACCGTATAAATTTCCCTCAATAATGCAAAAATCTACTTTGCTATACAAAGTCATTTGTTCTATGTAATAAATCTTTAAGAGAATAAATATACAGTCTATCATAAAAATATCGCTGTTAGTGTATAAGCACTTCAAAGTAGCAAATTGTTATTTTTGATTTACATTTTTATTTTCTCTTAAAAAAAATATTCAAAATTTCCCCCGAACCTCGTTCGGGCGTTCGGGCATATTCTGCACCCCTGTGTATGTCAAATGCCACTTCTAAAAATTTTTGGTGGCTATCGAATAAAAAAATCTGGCAACACTTAAGAATGGGCGGCAAATCGACCAACTAGCGACTACTAACAGGTTAAACTTTTCTTTACTTTTACTTGTTGTTAATGTGCTGGTTGTCACACGCAATAGTTTTATTTATATTTACAGCGTTTATCTTCAGTTTGTAGGTTATTTTCTACAAAGGCAGTAATGAGGGGAAAAAAATAGATTGGGGCAAGGTTTTTTTTTTTCCTTCTTTCTTTTCCAAACAAAGATCAGGCGAGGTGCAGCACCCTCCTTAAATTATCTGGGGAAAACTCTGGATCAATGTTCATATAAACTTGTTTTATTAGATTTTAGAACCAACAGAAGCGATATAGGGGTTCAAAATTCTTTACATATGTAGTTATTTTTAGACTTTGTTAATGAACTTGTTAACTATTTGTTTTTCCCCAATAAGTTTAAAATATAAATCATCAAACAAAAGTTATATTAGGTCTTTTTAGTTAAAAAAAAGTATCATGTATTGAATAAAATAATTTTGTTTTGTTTTTCTCCACAAAACCGTAAATCTCGCTTTTTCTCCCTTGAAATTATGTAAAATCTCCTGTTTTTTTTTCCACCAAGGTTGGCAGCTCTGCGTTTCCAATAAGCCAGCAAAAAAATACACATTGCGTACGCGCTACAAAAGAAGAAAAAGTGTTGAATATGCACACCGGCTCCAAGTTTACTAAATAGCCAGTGGTGAGGCGCCCAGTCATCAATAGATTCGTCAATGACTGTAAAAAAAATGAAATAACATAAGTCAATTTAAATCTATATAATCATATTTTAAAATATCTTTTTTTTTTTTTTTGTGTGAGTTTTTCTAATCCCCTGCATATGATATAGTTATCTGGTGCTGCCATCTATCAGTTCTACAAAGAATCATCCAAAAACATTTCGAGTCCCCGTTTCTTGGAGTGAATCTGTTTTCTGCACACGCAAATCATTTTTTGTCTGCAACATATCAAATAGCTTAAAAATCAGGTGCTAGTCATCTATATTTTTAGTGATTCTAGTGTCAGTAAAATGAGCAGTGTTGCAAACTGTAGGGATTTATCCCTACGTATAACGACTTACGGAAGTTTCCTTCAGTATGTAGGGACAGATTTTTACTTTGTAGGGGCTTTTTGGGTTCTTATGTAAGTCTTTTATCAGGGATTTTCCGTAATTTTATTTTACTTTATGTGTGACTTTTCATTTAAGTAAGGACTTTTATCCTTAATATAAAGATATTTTGTGCTCTGTGTATGGACAATAGGGAATATTAAATTTCAAAATAATTTTATGAAATTTCATTTAATAATTTAGGATATTTCAGTAGGTTAAATTATGGCTTTAATAAAGAATTTTAAATTTGAGAATGTGTCTTTTTTTTTTTTTTTTTTTTTTTCTTTGTGAAGTCGAACACAAAAAAGTTATTTTGTACCAGAGTTAATGGAAATCCTTTTACTTATTGTTAGAATAACTTTATTTCTTTTCTTTTCCATAAAATATAAACAAAATAATAACAATTGTAATCGTTGTTATTATTATTTATTTTTTTTTTGTTCAATTAAATGTTTGAAATGGAAAAGCATTCATAAAATTATTGTATTTAATGCACCTTAAGTCCAAACTGAGCCAGCAGTAAATCTTTAAAATATTGAATTATTAAAATATTACTTTGTGATCTTCATGTACTTCGTTAGAAAAAAAAATCCAACAGGAAAATATTTTTTATTCAATATTAGAAGACAATGTGAAAGATATCTTCTTAATTTTTGAATATATTTTTTTTAAATGTTCTAACGAACATGTGTGTATAATTTAATCATGCATTTTTAACCCTTAACAACGAAATCAATTTTTCTTTAGTTATATTATGAAAAAATGCTTCTTTACTTTTTCCTCTCTGTTGCTCCAGGAATGAAAACAAATTCTCTCTTACTGCAAGATTTATTTTTATTTATTAATTTTCATAACAAAGTAGTAAAGATCATGTTATCCCCCCCTTCCCTCCCAAGTACTTTCATGCTGAAAACATGATATTTTTCCAAATTTACATGCATTCATATTATTTAATTATGTCATTAATTTTCTGTGATTTTAAACAGTTTGACAGTTAGTTAGACAGTTATGGACAATGATTATTTAATTCATATCTGCAGATAAATCGTCGTCATAAAAAGTATGCGTCACTGATAAATGAAGAACACATTTTTCCATATTATCAGATTCAGTTGTAATCGCAACTGGTAAAAATTAAAAATATTCAAAAACATCATTCATAAACTATTACTTTTACCCATATTACAAGATAGTGCTATAATAAAAGTAATAATAAGTCAGGGAATGGTTAAATTAATATAATAATAATAATAATAATAAAACAAAGTAAAATTATATATTGCTCATGAATTTTGAAAGTATACCATAATTAATTGAATTGACCATTATTTATCAATTAATTATTACACACATTAATTTAAGTTATAGCATGTTACTGGATATAGCAAAAGTGAGAGTGAGTCAGAGAATGATTGCATAAATGCTATTTGAAAAACAATAATGTTAAATCATGCAGCTCTTGTAAACTATGAAATACTTTCCCATATTACGAGATATAGTTATAGCAAAAGCGAGACAAAGAATAACCGAGTGTATGTAATTGATTGAATATAATCAATTAATAAAAATAATGTTTTTAAGATTTAAGTTAAAAAAAAAAAATAAAAAAACTAAATAAATATTGCTAAATTAATGTTTTTTTTTTTTTTTTTTTTTTTCATTTGCAATTTCTTACAAAATGTGTCATATAATAAAGATGTAGGAATGATTTAGATGTTGTGCGTATTCGGGCGGGGGGGGGAATGAGAAATAGCAATGACGTCGACGAAATCTCACGCCTCGCCGCTGTAAATAGCGATCACGTGTCACACAAACAGAAAGTGAAAGGCTAATGAAGATGGGTAGAAATGTTGAAAACATCACTTTAAAAATGAGAAAAAGAAAGCAAGAAATATATTACTATAGTTCATATTATTCTGAGATCCTGAGATCGATTTTGTGAAAGTCGCCATGTAATTCGGTGCATTAACACTTTTCCTGGTCACTTATTTTCTTAAAATGTATTCTGATATCTGATATGTTGTGTAATGATAAAAAGTATCGATTCGCAGTGCGATGCAAGTCGCAGTATCGACTCATTCCGTTAGCAGTACATCAGCAACAACAATGTAAGCTTTATATCAAAGCTGTTCCACTGTATTTTTGATATGTTTTGTAATGATAAAATGTATCGATCCGTGATGCGATTTGCAGTATCGATTCATGCCATAAACAATACATCGGCAATAGCAATGTGTGTTGTTCTGGAAATTTTTCTATCTCCAGGAATTTGTTTTAATTCATTATTAAAATCAAAATCCATTGTATATTTTTATGCAAAATTTCCCCAGATCCTAGATTGTCGGATCGGACATATTCTGCATCCCTGATATACTCTAGATATATTCAACTGATTTGTAGGCATGTTTAGATTCTAATGCTGTGTGATTGAGTTTTCTCTTATTTTACTTTAAAAAAAGACAGAGAAAGCCAAGGAAATTCCCCCCCCCCCTCCCAGATTTGTGTAGCAACCTTAATTTATGACTTGTTTAAATGCTTTTCAAGATGGAGAAGAAATTGTTGATTATGAGCCATGTTTGGGCTAATTAAGAACAAGCAGTAACCTGTACCATTCATAAACACAATTTTTACTCTCTGCTTCTCTTCCCTGTACCTGCAGAAATATTGTATGGGTTCCGATCACCATTTTTACCCAATTTGTAGCAAAACTTAATGTTATATGTTGTTTAATTTAATTATGAATGGAGATTTAAAATACCTTTCTCTCGAATGGCCACAGTAAGAAAGTGTGCTTTAAAGTTGTGTTTTCGTTGACGTGTCTCTGTTTGCATATATCTGACTACACTCTTTTAAAAACAGTGTTGTTATTAATATGTATTTTTTTCACACCATTCACTGAACTTTTAGACACATTTTATATATATGAAGTAGTATGTGTGTATTGATTTTTAAAAATGTGGAATAATTTGATATGCATCAAAAATTGTCAGAATGATTTGTTTTGTTTTTGTTAATTTTGTTTTATTGGATGTCCAGTCCTTTGCCTTAAGAGATTTCTCTATTATAGAAATGGCTTCCATGGCATCTGTTGGGGTTAGTAAGATTCTTCTTCATCATTTTATCTTAAATGTCTGTATCAGAGATTTTTAAGATTTTCCATTATTTGATCAATTTGCTAAAATTTCTTAGAAGCAATTGCAGTGATTTTACATACAAGTTTATTTTTAACAATTTGCATGTGTGATTTTACAAAAAGGAGGGAAAAAAACAAAAATCCTGTAATTTTAAGAAGTTTCTAGATGCATGTTATTATTAAACTCTCTTTACTATCAGATCAGGCAAATTATTCAAACTATACAGGGCATTATTTCTATCTGATCTTCCTAATTTTAACTACAAACCTTCATGTAAATTGTAGAATCCGTCTGTCTAGAGAGAGAGGGAAGTAAACATATTACTCCCCTCTTTTTTAAATTAAAAAATCAAATTTTAAGTTTTTTGCAAATGGGGAGAGGGGAGGAGGATGAAAAGGACAGGTAGTAAGTACCATCAATATTGGTGCTGAGATTGCTTTTGTACTATATCTAGGTAATTAAATATAATAAAAAAACAGTCAAATAAATCTACTGAAAGTAGATAAAACAAACTAAGTGTATATATAAATATTTAAATCATGCAATTAAATTAAAATTTATTATTACTACTGAAGTATTGTTCTTATTAAAAATATATAATTTCATATAATTTAAAACTTTTTAGCATCTTAGATTGTGTTTTATTAAACATTATTTTTGAACAAATTTTTATACAGCGAAGCATCGATAATCCAGCATTAGCAGAAAATAGACATTGCAGGATTACAGATTTTTCCAGATTATACATGTTCAGAAAATGTATCGAAATCATCAATCCAAAGAAATATTTCATAAAAAATAGTTTTACAAAATATCTGCATGCAAACTACTATCAAAAAGTTAAATAATTAAAATAACATATGAAATAAGTTATGAATTAACAATTATAAAACAGCAATACAGATCATTAATTTTTGGTCAAATAATAATAATAAAAAATTCAAAATAAATCTGTTTTTAAACAAATAAGATCAGGAATTTACATATACACGCTCATCAGTTAATTAGGGTTGGGTTTTTGACGTCAAAAAGTGGTTTTTGACATGACAGTGGTTAAAACCTGGTTTAAACTGTCAAAAACCTGTATTGTCAAAATTCAAAATCTATAAATGAGCTAGAATCAGGTTAGAAATAGGATTTAGTAATATTTGCCATATACAAGTGAATATCTAAATATTATGCTGTTTATAAATTAACAAATCTTAAAACAATTCGTAGATAATTTATAAAAATTTAGGTAAATTAACTGGTTTATAACCTAAGAAATATATAAAAAGTATACATAGACATATTTTGTATGTTTATATTAATATTTATGAAATGCTAAAATTCCAATGTTACTTATGAATTTTCACATAAGCCATGAAAACACGGGAATACAGGATTTTTTTTTTTTTTTTTTTTTTTTTTTTTTTTTTTAAAGTAAAACATAATATATGCGGGCAGTAAATTAATATGAATTTGAAAATAATTATATTTATAATCTGTATTTATTACACTTTATCATTTATTAATAAATTTTTATCTATTTATTATTATTATTGATTGTATAAATATTTGTACCTGTTTATAGCTTGGGCTATTGGTGTTTTGGGAGTAAGGCTGATTGACTACTCTAGGGTCTTAGGCCTAAGAGGAAGTGCCCTCCTTAAGGGTCTTTCTAAAGAGTCCTAGTCCGTATTTATGCAAATTTCAGAGAAAACCATGAAAAACTCTGAACGTCTAGGCCGATGAGCGTGCCCTGGGATTGAACCTGGCACCTCACGTCTACCAGCTTTGAGCGTAGAACTGCTTGGCTGCTGGTGGGCCCTACAGCTTAGACTAATAATTTTTTTAAGAATCTGTACAAATAAATATTAAATTTATTACAATTTATACATGTCCAGAAAGCATTCATATTTTTCTTGTCTCACGGTAATTATAAGATTTTCAGACGCAATTCAAGCTTGCTTAATATTCAGAATTATTGCTTTTTCTTATGAACGTGCAATATCAGCAGTCATTAAAAAAAAAAAAAAAAGTTATATTTTTCTATAAAATATTTAAATACAAAATATTAGGCTATGCATTTTTATTTTAAGGATTAATTACATAATACTAAAAGCACAATACTAAAATAATTAAAATATACAATGTTGTATTGCAAATAAAATGATTTATCAAGCAAAATGATCTGTCAATGTTTTATAAATCATGAATTTTTAGAAGCCTAAACTTTTGTTTTTATATTAATCAAAATGTTATCATGTTTCTCCAAAAACATTAATATGTTTGCCTTTTAAAACATACTTATTAATAATATCTTATTAAAAACTATATTTTTAAAGTATCACATAACTAATAATAACAGGAGACCTGGCGCTGGAACTTAAAACCCGAATAAACTACTACGTCAGAAACGCCAAAGAAAAATATTGGAAATGCATACAGCTGTTTCGGTAGCCTTTAGCGTACCCTCTTCAGTGCAAAAATGATCATCCTTTTTGCACTGAAGACAGTACGCTAAAGGCTACCGAAACAGCTGTATGCATTTCCAATATTTTTCTTTGGCGTTTCTGACGTAGTAGTTTATTCAGGTTTTAATATCACATAACTAAGTTTAACATATACTATATTAAGCATAATTATAAATAAATTTCATAATATATAAAAGTATCACAGCATATTTTGAATGAACATAGAAATAATTCATAATAAAATTTTAAAAGTCTAAAGTTTTGTTTTTTGTATTAATCAAAATGTTGTAACAATGTGTTTTTCAAAGAACATCAATCTATTTACTTTTCAAAAAATCTTTATAAACTATATTTTGTTAAACTAAGTTTTTTTTATGACAATTAAATTATAAATATAGGTTTTTGACAGTTTTTGACATTTTTGACAAGGTGGTTTTTGACATAATGGTTTTAACCATGGTTTAAACCGTCAAAAACTGTCACGTGTTAAAAACCTGCCAACCCTGTAGCTGATGAAATCATATTTTTCAAGTCCTTCTAAAAACTGTTTGATTCTTCATCATCACTTTCATTTCTTTTTTATACCGATAAAAGATTCTTCATCTATTGTCGTGCAGGTCAGCTGTTACAAGGCGGACCATATTTCTGGTGTTCATGTTTATTTTGTCTTTTGACATTCGGAACAGGAACACTCTCCTTTTACTTTCTCTTACCCATAAGGTAGAGAAAGTATTGTTTTTGGGTCAAATTTTCAAAATTGAATTTTTGTTTTATTTACACGTTTTGAGCTCCCCTGAATCCAAAAATCATGTTTTTAGCGGTTGGTCTGTGTCTGTCTGTTATCAGCATATCTCAAAAACAAATTATGACAGAAAGTCCAAACTTGGTATTCTAAATGTGTAAGATACAGGGATGCTACACTAAACTTTTCGTTGAGATCAAGAAAATGGTTTGTGTGCAGAGAAACCCAAGAGAATTCAAACACATTATATACATTAATGTGTTACAATACATTATGTGCTATATACATTAATGTGTTACATTAATATAATACATTATGTCTATGGGGAAAATTGCAGGTAAGTAGAGTTTAATATCTATAGACTGCACTAAACCAAATGAAACAAATATATATATTTTATATACACAAAAACATGCTTTGTGTAGAATATGGTATAGAAATCATTCACTGTTCATTTACAGAGCTACACAAAAGAACTAGATTATAGTATGGCAATACTTGAAAATTGATGGAAGTGTACTTGTTGTTGTTGTTTCTCATCCCCACCGGCCTAGCGAAGCTAGACCAGGTACATGAGTAAATTTCCGAGAAGGTATGGCCCAGTTGTGCCGAGCTTTGCAAGGGAGTCAGCGACCTCATTCCCATGTATGCCCACATGGGACGGAATCCATTGCAAGTAAATGTCTCGCTTCCGAGAAAGTCTACAAAGATGCTACAAGATTGCTGTTTTAGCTCTGTCGCCTACTCTGGGCCATGCACTCAAATACTGGATAGAGCTCCTGCTATCAGTTTGGATCCAAATGGGGCTAATCCTTGAAGACCCTGAGTTCTCATCAATTGCGTTCAGTCCTGCCTCAATAGCCAGAAGCTCTGACTGGGAAAAAGAACAAGAATCTGGGTTTCTCAGCTTAATATTGATGACATTATCAGGGCTCTTGAGAAAAACTCCACTTCCAGCACAATCCCGATCATCCCTGCTACCATCCGTACTTTTGAGTACTTCAGGTTGTGCCGTGTGTTATTAATATAGGATTATATTTATGTCCTTCACATGATGCATACATAAATTTTAGAAGATATACAGGGCTGCCGATATTTAAGCCATAACATTCTTTTTTATTTTTAATGGAAGTGCTTTACTGCAATATTTTACCATGTCCAGGAAAGCTGCTCAGGAATTGAAATTAATTCCTCATAGCCATATGGTAAATAATGTATTTTTTTAAGCTAAATATTCACCGCTTGGGTTTTTGTATATTTAGACGTTTTGAGGCTTCCTGAATACCGAAGTCAAGTCTTTAACGTTTGACCTTTGTCTGTTAGAATAAATTAAAAACTAATAATTTCAGGCGATTCAAATGTTGTATTTTGAAGTTAATGTGTTTGTTTCTAGAAAAGTTTGATCAAGATTGATAAATTTTAAGGAATGTTGGTGTGAAAGTTGTCTGAATAATTTTAAATGAACCTTTGAATTTAATAACAGATTCAAACTCTATATAAATATAGGTACAGTAATGAAATGGGGGGTTGAGGGGGCTCTAGCCCCCCTCACACAGAATTACCTGTCAGATAGAGTCTCCGAAGCTAATTTGAATTGTTTTAACATAGGTTTGCATAATAGTACTCGTTATCTTACCCCGAGTACTAAGTACCGAGTACCGAGTACTCACCAATCTGTATTTATTAAATTTCAGGGTAAGAGAAATTGTGTGAGTGACACACCAGATTATTTATTTTCTCTTACCCATAAGGTAGAGAAAAAATTGTTTTGTGTCCAATTTCAAAAGTGAGTTTTTGTTATCTTTACACGCTTTAAGGTCCCCTGAATCAGAAAATCATGTTTTTAGCGGTTGGTCTGTGTGTGTGTCTGTCTGTCATCAGCATATGTCAAGAACAAACAGCAGCAGAAAGTCCAAACTTGGTATTCTAAATGTGTATCATATAGGGATGCTACACTAAGCTTTTCGTTGCGATGAAGCAAATGGCTCGTATACAGGGACACTCAAGAGTATTCAAATACATTACGTCGATGGGGAAAATTGCAGGTAAGTAGTTTAACATCTATAGACTCGGGAAATCATTGACTGTTAATTTACAGGGCTACACAAAAGAACTAGATAATAGTGCGACAATAGCTGAAAATTGATGGAAGCGCTTTTCAGGTTATGCCGTATATTATTACTATAGGATTATATTTAGGTGCACAATGTATTTTGTATATATTCTTCAAAAAATATACAGGGCTGCAAATATTTAAGTAATAACATTCTTTTTTATTGTTAGTGGAAGTGCTTTACTGTATTTTACCATGTCCAGAAAAGCTGCTTAGGAATGTAAATGTATTCCTTGTAGACATATGATAAATAATGCATGTTTTAAAGCTAAATATTCATTGCTTGTTTTTTGTTTATTTACACGTTTTGAGGCTTCCTGATTACCGAAGTCAAGTTTTTAAAAGTTTGATCTTCATCTGTGTCTCTTATAGTAACTAAAAAATGAAATAGTTTCAGAAGATCCAAAAGTTGTATTTCAAATTAATATAAATTGACATAATTAATATAATTGTTGCTGGAAAAGTTTGATCAAGACTGATAAGTTTCAAGGAATGTTGCACATGAAAGTTGTCTGAATAATTTTAAGCAAACTTTTAATTTTAATAACAAATTTAAATTCTGTATAAATATAAGTGTAGTAATAAAATGGGGGGTTGAGGGAGGTGGTAGCCCCTCTCATACAGAACTAATTATCACATAATCCGAAGCCTAATTTGAATTGTTTTAACATAGGTTTATATAACAGTACTCATTATGTTACCACTTAATCTCCAACCTGTATTTATAGTATTAAATTTCAGAGTAAGAGAAAGTCGTGTGAGTGACACACCAGATTATTTTAATAACTTTTAGATTTGCAATATTGAAATTAAAAAAATTGTTGTTCTTTTTTTGAATTTTTGCCAACATCTTATTAATTCATATGAATTTCACGCCAATTCATAAATCAATAAAATTAAATGAAACTCCATAAACTTTATTAACGATCCATAAAAGTTGGCTGGTATGCTGCTCTCAAGTTATCTGCGAGTAATCCGTTGAGTACTATGATTTATGGGCAGAGACATTGGCGTAACTAGAATATTTTTCTAGGGGGGGCCATGGCCCCTTTATCTCACGATTTTTCAAATTTGTAATTAATATTTACGTTATAGTTTTCAAAACTCAGTATCAACCCTTTTCCATAACTGATGATGTTAAAAGTGCATAACGGAGTTTTGTACCGAAAGACTTGTGTGCGTTTCTTACTTATTTATTATTACTTATTTATTTATTTAAGCCCCAGTTTTCCAAAACAAACCGGTGAATATTATAGGTGAACTTACCAGTTGAATATAAGTAAAAGGTGTTTTACAGCTTGATAATGCATGAAGAAATATACATGGAATCTAAAAGGAAAAGGTTACAATTCTCGTAATAATATGAAATGAATTGCTCTTTTTCTGCTCTTAATATAACAGTGACTGTTATTCGTATTTCCATTACAACAGAATATCATATGATTAAAGAAGGAGGGATGGTGGGAGTATAAATGATTTAACTAATTTGATTAAAAATGGCAAGGATTATTCCTAGGCAAGTATTACCAGAAAGCGATTTAAGGTGAGAAAAATTAAGTAAAAGTGGTTAATGTTATAATTAAAAAGCATTTTTTTTAGAATATTATATCAAAATAAAACTGAATATACTAATATTAAAAATGAGTAATTTATTTAAAATATAATTTAACTGAGAGAAACCTAACTAGAATTTTTTAATTGCCTGCTTATTATATTACCCCCCTTTTTTAAAAATAAGTTTGTTATTATTAAAGACAACACTTGAAGTAGTTACTGTATGATAATGTAGTTAATGCACTCAGTAACACTATGTGATAAATAAATATGCAAAAGGTTTTATTTATTTATTTATTTTAATTTTCTGATCTCAGCAAAAGCTATACACAACGATACTTATTACTTTCGGCATATATAAAAAATAATTCAATAAATATTAAAAAAAAAAAAATTGTCAAGAAAAACTTAACAAAAAAAAAAAAAAATGTCGAATTTCCTTTAAAATTTTTACTGGAGGTACATATACAGGTAACAACTAACGACTCATATTTCTGAGGAAATATTAAAAACCATCCAGGAATTACATAAACCTAATATGCTGTGGCCATCATAAAACTTTCTTCTATACGAACTCATTCTCTGCAAATAACTTAAAAAATTATTTTTTATTAAAATTTATCTCCCATGAAGAATGAAGACGATTATCATCCCAGAAATTTATAATGCTAAACAAACAAAGAAGGTCAATTTTTTGTTCTACAAAATAACATTTTAAAAAATCAATTTTCCATAAGGTTTTTTTTCACTTTAAAGATGAAAAAAAAGATCGATAACTTGATTTTAAATTGTCCCAGATCAGTAGTTCAGCATTCTTTTAAAAGGTATTGACGAGTTCTTTTGAAAGATACCCATACTAAAAACTTACACCTCTTCCCCAACATGGAAGGACTTCTCTACGAAATTTTGTACAATACTTTACGTTAAAAAATTAGGGAAGGGGAGGAATTGTAGCGCCATTTGTTTGCTGAATTTTACTAAAAATTGGTATGCACTAATTTATGTCATGATGTAACTACATATCGATTTGTATGAAATTTTGTTCAGTTATTCTTAAGATACAATAATCTGCACAAAATTTTGTCACATACATACACAGGCTGACGGACAGACATATGGTCAAATATGTTCTGGATCTCTCAAAGCGTATAAATCCATTGAAAACCATAAATATAAATTTTTTACGAAATCAATACTTTCTTTCATTGAATATAGAAGAAAGAATTTATTATTCATTTATTCATTTTTATTTTACTTTATTTAGATTTAGTTTTATGCTTCTCTGACATGAAAATCACGTCTGTATTATCATGAAAAACATTTTTAATGAATAATAATTTTAGTAAATGTTTCGCACTGCGGGAGTTCATATGGTAAAATATAGAACAACGTTTTGTAATCGTCATAACATGCTAGATTTTTTTCTCCAGCTGTGTAGTAAGTTTTTTGTTTTTAACACTTTTCAACAATGTTTTAAAAAAGCAGAAATGGCTTCGGTACATCTATCTGTCATGAGCAGGGCTTCTGCTTATCTTTAATAAAGAAGCATCAATAAACTGGCGTTGTAAAAATATTACTTACAAACTTTGAATAAACACCATAAAATGCAATAAACTCGCAACAATTGTTTCGGGTCGAAAAAACACACGACCCTTCATCAGGCGAATAAAGTAAGCACGAGTGCTGCAGTCAAAGCGGCAATGCACAAAATCGTTTAAAATGAAAAGAAAAACTTTATAAAGTAGAAAATGAATATAGCTACTGGTGTGAGTAGAATTGTAGAAGAAAACAAGAAAATAAATAAATGAGTGAGTTTAAACATATGAAAATCTAAGGATAACAAAAATTAAACGAAAATCTAAGTTATGTGAGTAATTTCCAAGCATCAGAGAAGAAAGGAGTGGAAGAAATATCATTAACAAGATTTTTCGAATTTTTAAATATGTAAAATGCTTCATGAATATCCAAATGGGAGGAACAGACAGGAGATGAAATTATGTTAGTTTTGGAAAAATCAAAACGATGACCTTGAGACCAGCAGTGGGGAGCAACAGAAGATTTGGTAATCTCTTCATTACGAACATTCTGACGGTGCTCATTTATTCTGTATTTCAAACGCCTCCTAGTTTGACCAATATAACCTAAGTTGCAGGAAGAACACGGAATTAAATAAATTCCTGAACGGTTTTCGGTGGGAATGGGATCCGTAAGAGAAGATAATTTAATTTTATTGACGGGTTTGTAAATAGCTTTGAAACCAAACGGTGAAAGAATTTTAGAGATTTTAAAAGAGAGTGAAGAATAAAAAGGTAAAACAACTGGGATGAGACTGTGATCGTTTAGTTTGGGAGCAGAACGTTTAGGATTCTTAAATTTATATAGAGCTTTATCGATGATAGATGGGTTATAGCCACGAGAGAGAGCAAGAGATTTTAAATAATTAATTTCTTTCGAAAGATTAGACGGATCAGAACAAATGTGTAAGGCACGATAAACATAAGTGTAAAAAGCAGACATTTTTTGTTGAGGGGCGTGGTTAGAGAGAGCATGCGGTGGCAATGAGACCGAGAATGGTTTTCTAAAAACAGTAGTTGAGAAACAATCATTTTCTTTATTCACAAGAACGTCAAGGAAAGGCAAAGAGCAATCCTGTTCAACCTCAGAAGTGAATTGAATGCATGGGTCAATCGAATTGACCAAAGAAAGTAAATTGGACAAATCGACATCAGGGGAGTCGACATTGCAAGTTTATTGCATTTTATGGTGTTTATTCAAAGTTTGTAAGTAATACTTCTGCTTATCTGTTTGATATAGATCCCACTAACGGCTGAGCGGTTCTGCGCGCAAAGCTGAGAGATAGGAAATGCTGGGTTCGACCTGAGGTCGCGCTCATCGAGTTAGCCGTGTGGAATTTTCTGTAATTTTCTCCGAAACTCGCGTAAGTATAGGTTAGGACCCCAAAGAAAGACCCCCATGTAGAGCATCAAACCGATAGTACTGATCTGTGTGTAGTCAATCAGACTTAAACCCTACAACCAATCAACCAAGCATCTGTTTGAGATCTCATATTACTAAAAAACATTTATTTCTTTGAAATTGATGGGTATATATGTGTATTTTTTTTATCATACATCAGCAGGTTCATTATGGCTTGTTTTCAGTTGAAAATAGCATAAACAGCATTAGTGATTTAACTACGGAAATTAATGGACTAATTCAAATGCATTACGATCTAAGAGAGACATTTCTTAAAACTTTGAAAATGACATGTAACAAAATTATCGTTTAATTTTCAGATGCAATAAAGTATGCTTCCTATGAAAACGGCATGATTTTCTTAATGATTCATTTACAGGATCAGATGGTGGATTTATATTGCTGCCGCTTAGGGGCTACCGGCAAATTGCCATTCGTTTTTGCATGAAATAGCAACATGATTCTTAAAGCAATATTTAAAAGAAATATTCGGAAAAACAGACGATTTTTAAATAATTATTTTTCAGTTTCATCTGCAGACGATTTTAACTTTCTTATTTTAAATCAATATCTAAAAATTATTTTCCTCGTGAGATTAAAATAAAGCAGACGCTATTCAAATTTTACATGCAACTGCTTTTTTGCTTCGTTTATGAAAAATAAATTCTTTAAAAATTGTAATTAAGAATAAAAGAAGAAATAGGGTCTGATTAACGCATGGACCGGCTGGGCCTTGGAAAGTAAGAAAGTCTTTCTACAAGAAATCATTAAATACATATACAGGGTGCGGCAGCTATTTGAGAACAAAGTATCGTCCGTAGAAAAAGGGAGCAAACACTATAGATATATCATTTAATGAACATGGAACGGTGTGTACACAAGAAGTAGGACCTAATGCACGACACCATTCAATAAATCCAACATCAACTGCAATAACAACCTCAACACGCTGTTGAAACCGTCCGCAGGCAGAAATGAGGTGGACACTGAGAATATTTGTCATGGCATCCACAATAGCTGTCTGGAGACACCAACGGTGTTATGTGGGTACTTATTAGAGACCCTTTCAACAATGCCCCAAGCGTAATAGTCCAAAGAGTTAACATCAGGTAAGCTAGGGGGCCACATGCGTGGAGTGATGTGATCATGAAAATTGTTTACCATCCACTCTTGTGTTGAATGGGTCATATCGGCTGGTGCAAAGTCCTGCTGAAAAACATATGGCCTGCCACGGGCTAGAGCAATAATACAGCGCTTCACTACCGTGTTCAACACATCGGTATAAGTAACTGCGTTGATTATGGCACGTTGTAAAAAGAAATGTGGAGGCATGACGTCACCTTCATTCCTCACGATCCCTAAGACCATAACAGACTCAGGAAATTTAGTGTGCATGACAGTGGGAATTTCCTCTTGTCTTTAACACAGCCAAAGATTATTTATCTGGTTGATTTTCTGGTCCTGGACGAAGTTTTTCTTGTCCGAAAAAAACCAGTGTGTTTCTGTCTGTTCCTGATGTTTCAGCTTCTTTAAGAGGCTCTTTGCTCTGATTACTCGATTCTCTCTGGTTTTCTCGGACATGAACTGTCCTCTCCGCATTACATACGACTTGTAACAGAGGTCTTCATTAACTACACGTGGAATTGTGACCTCGCTGACCCGCAGATTTCAGCTGAGTATCCCTATGGACTTTCCACGGTCCTCTTCGATGGCAGCTTGAACAGTATTGATGAATTCAGGTGTCCTGGGAATGTCTGAGACCTGGCATTGATGTTTCCTGTGCAAAACAGTTGTCATATTAGCATTGGCAACCCTCAGTTCTCTCTGAACTCTGAAAACGAATGATCGGGCGACTTTCAGAAATGCAGCTATTTCAGAAACGGAGTATCCTGCAGCCAAGGAGACGTTAACAGCGTGCTTTTTCCTTTCCTGAGTTAGAATAGGTTCTGCCATGTTTATCTGTAACAAAAATGGTTGTTTAAAGATGATATACAGGCCATTGTATCACTTATAACATGTGTTCTCAAATAGCTGCCGCACCCTGTAAATAAAAATTTATTTAAAAATAATAATAATAATAATAATTAATAATGTAGTATCTTTGTTAAAAATAACTTACCAAAACTATTCTGGATGCTTGAAAATGATAAACACGCACTTCACTGGTTCTAAATCTGCAATAAGTTGTGGTCCAACAACAACATACAACGAATGTGCCTTTACTTTAAAACTTTGACATTTAACATTCGTGGAATTGACCTCTCCAAAATACAGATGACTATTTTGCCCCTGTTTGCTTCTGAGAATCAAGAGTATACTTGATTCACAATTAACCAGAATTTCTATTACTAGAGAGAGGACACAGGACAGTTTTTTTTCTCTCTCTCTCTCTCTCTCTCTCTCTGCCTACTACCTATTATATGCATATCACCCTTTCTTCTCCAACTCAGTATCAAGGTTTCATTAAGGCACGTAGGGTGCAAGGTTATGGTTTTTTTTCAGGATTCCCTTACATACTATTATAAATACGCTTAAAATTGAGCATCTTTTTGCCCCTCTCATAAAGAGCCTCTTGTTCACTATAACTGAAACCTTCACCATTACTTATGTAAAATTTAAGCTTTTCCTAGAATTTAAGTTTAATCTCACTTTTTTAAATATCAAAATTTAAAATTACAGTTCATAATGGATTCACATTTACTGAATCCACATGAAAAAATTATACATTTCTCTAAGTGTTTTTCGCATATTTAAAACATCACTCGATTCCTTAACACCTAAATAGTACCTTCAGTGAATTTTGTGCATTTTTATCTATAAATGACTCTGGAAGTTTTAGAAAATTTCTCTTTACCAGGAAGAGGGTAGTTGTGGTTGTTAGTTTAAGGCCGATTTACTACACTAGGATCCTAGGCCTATGGATGGAATTTCCATCGTGGGGGGTCTTTCTAAGAGATCTTGGCCCGTATTTACGCAAATTTCAGAGAAAACCACGAAAAACTCCAAACAGCTGAGTCGACAAGCAGCACAGAAACGCTCGGCCACTGGTAGGGCATCGGGAAGAGGGAAAATATTTTTTGAGAACATACTTAATTGAAGTACATACATTTACAATAGATTGTAGCAATTATGGGCCCATTTTATCATATGGGAAAATTTCTTTCCGCAGTGACTCATTACCTCATGTATATTTTAAATTTCTGTTTTCACATTCAGAAAAGTTACAATCGTTAAATAAGTGCTCATTTTTGAAAAATAAGTTTTTTAAAATTTTTTACTCTTTCATTTTTAGTTAAAAAAAGCGAATTTTCACGAAGTTTATTTTTCTAATTTTTTAGCCACAATATGAAATAGTAAAAATTTAAAAATCAGTTTTTGGAAAATAAGTTCCAATTTAATGATTATGAGTTTTCTGAATGTGAAAACGGATTTTTTAAAAACACATTAGGTAATCAGTAATTATAGAAAAATATTTTCTCAGAGGATAACATGGGGGTCACAGCTGTCAGCGATTTTGGGTATTGTTTGCTATAAAATGGAACATATGTTAAGTAAAGATACTGTAATATTAAATAATTTTCTATAAATGTTCGTTTATTTACATATTTATGAAATTACTTATATATTAATAAAAAATACAGAATCAAATTGAAACTTTGTTGTCTCGAGGCCATCTTGTTCAATGCATCATAAAAATTGCATGTTAATTATGATGTTTTGAGAATATTGCTAAGCAAAAATAGTCTTTCATGCACAGTTCTGTTTATAGTAAACGTCTTTAAAAGATGTCATTGTGCTCGCAGTAGATACACGTAAACTGTCAATTTCATTCAGTTGCTACAGAAATACAATAGGCGCAACTGCATATCAGAAAAAAGAAAAAAAAAAAAAAGCAATTTAAATTGAAATAAGCTTATTTTTTTTACACTGTCTGCGTTTTTTTTTTTTTTTTTTTTTTTTGTCTGTTTATACACCACAAAAAATATCATTAGGGCTATTTGATAAACCTTTAAATTTTGAAAAAGTAACCAAAAAGTTGCTCATGTACGAAAAAAATCTATGAGAAATCATAAGTTTTCCCGATAGATTTTACATATGTTTCTAATAATTGCTGCCCTCCCCTCCTCCATGGAAAACTAATTCTATCAAATGATACGATTAAAGAACTGATTAAAAAACATATTTTCTTTTCAAAATTATGTTGGTTATAAAACAATTTAGAACACCAGAAGGGCATATTTATTAAAGAAACTTTTATTAAATTTTATTTCGGGATGGGTCCGGACCCCATGGACCCCCTCCCTGGGTACGTCCTTGTCTGTTGTGTCTGTAAGTTGCAATAATTGCAATTTCTTTATAATTTTTCTTTTCCTTTTTTATGTGCGTGCATAGGTATGTACTATTTTCACAGCACATTTTATGTCTTTTAACTTAAAAAAAGGAAGAAATGGTAATTTGGATTTTTGAAAAATTCTGGGGGTGGGGGGGTCCAACTGGAACTCTGGGGGGGTCCAGGCCTCCTTGGACCCTATCTAGTTACGCCAATGGGCAGAGAAGAAAAAGAAGGAAGGGAAAAAAAAAAAAAATGTATATATCATCAGTGCTAGTTTTGCTGCTGGATTATTGGTTTGCAGATTATAGATGCTTCACTGTAATAAATGTAATTTTAAATAAAAATTATCAAACATTGATGAAAACACTTCCATCATTGGCATTATGCTATGCATTTCTTGAAATTTAGGAAATTGAAATCAGTATATTTTAACACCTGTTTCTTTTGTTATATTTTTGCTATAAAGTTGATGTGTTTTCTTTTTTTGTGTCATATGTTAAACATGATGATGGTGTAAATAAAATGCAAGCATGCATTATTATTATTATTATTTGTAAATATTGTAGGAAGTGTAAGTTTATTTTTCAATTAGACTACTAATCCATATGTTATTGTACAGTTTCACTTTTAAATCTGCTAAAATTAAAATATATATTAATAGTTTTTTAATTATTAAAAATTCTCAATTTTTTGTATATCTGCAATAATAAAATGATGATTTATTTCTCAAAAGGTTACTATTTTGTGCAATGGCTGTGCTATACCTGATAATCATTGTCTGAAAAGGATATGGTTATCATATGGTAAAGAAACAGTAAGTTTGTAAATTTTTTGTATTTTTAAAAATTAATTTAAATCTGAATTGGTTATTTTATATAAAACATTATATTATATGACTGCATTTATGGAGACATAATACTTATTTATTCCAGCAACCTCATGTTGTTATAAGAATTATTTATTACCTAAGATGTCTTTTTAAGTACTGTTTTCACATTCAGAAAATTCACAAACACAAATTTATTCTTGTTTTACAAAAATTATCTTTTTAATTTGTAATATTTCATTTTGAAGCTGTAAAATGCAAAAAATGAACTAAGTGCATTTGAGGTATTAGGTAATGACAAATTCTGTTAGCAAAATTTTTCTGTAAAATAATATGGGGTTTGGCTGCTGGAAATGATTGGTACTGGATTCCCTTAAAAGTGGTTTTATATGCAGTTATATATTTTCTTTACATTATATAGGGGAGCATGGGCGTCGGCAGAATGGGGCCCCTCCCCCTGGAAAATTCTACTAAGCATTTTTTCTTTAAATTTAAAACTATGCTATCAGAATTTTATTTAAAAAAAATATTTTTTCAGGTTGTGCCCCCCCCCCCCTTTCCTGAAATTTTTTCTGGCAACGCCACTGTAGGGGAGTCAATTTAAAAGAGTATCCATTTGTTTTTTGTATTATCCACATCACTAGTGTATATAGCAAGAATTTAAGCACCATAACTTATTTAATATGCCTGTATTTAATGTACAGGTATCATTTCTTTCACTTTCTAAATAAGAAAACTTGTTTTCTTAACGTAAAATTGGGTAGACACCATTATTAATTTTTAATCCAATTCTGCTCATATGACTTAAGTAAATTGTTTGCTTTTTTCAATGTTTTTTAATTATTAAATTCTTAAAAATTTTTGACTTCTTGTTTCCATTGGATTTACATGTTTTGAGATGTCCAAATGATAGAAAATGTCTCTTTGGTATGTGTGTCAAATATTTCATGTGTTCTCTTTGCATGTGTGTAAAACATTTTATACCAATTTTTATCTGAAACTAATGCACAGAATTCAACAGAAATTTATATATTGTTGTATTGGAGAATGATATTAAAAAAAAAAAAAATTAAATAGAGTGAGGACTAGAAAAACAGTGTTACATAGTTTTTGGAGGTGAAGAATCATTTGCACATATACACGAAGCAATATAGTTATTATATGGAAGTTGAAGGGGAGTCATATATTAAAAATTTAAAAATAAAGCTTGGAGTTATAAAACCATATTATTGAGTTTTGATGGATAAAGAATCAAATGTGCATACTTTCGAAGCTGTAAAATTTACAGAACTTTGTTATGGTTAGAATTTTCAAGGGTCATTTTCATAGTGAGCAAACAGGTTGTTGCAAATGTCTTAAATGGGAGTAGTTCATAGCATCATGAAGTGGGAATTTCTAAAGTGGATTTTTCAAGGATCATAAATACAATTTGAATTTTTAAGAATCATTTGTCTGGTAACTGAACAAGTTGTTGTAGGTGTGTAAAAAAAAAGAAAAAAAAAAAAGAAAGACAAGGATCCTGTAGGTACCACCAAGCAGGTATTTACTGCTGTCATAGTTTCCTAGGATCATTTGCACAGTGAGTAAACAAGCTGTTGTAGGTGTCTGAAATGGTAAAATGGTGCCGTTGAGTGAAAATTTGCTACAGTTAGTTCTCAAGGTTTGTGTACTAGCTAGTTGCCAAAGATGGTTAGTTTGGAACGTAAATAAAAATGTAAGTTTTAATGACTATTAGCCTTGTTATTTATGAAGAATCACTGCATATTTTAAGATTTTTATGCTAATTAAACCTATAACAAATGTGTGTTTTTATGTCTTGTGCAGGGTGCAGCATCTATACTCTTTTAAAATATGGGCAATTATTTACAAATTTATATCTTTTGTAATATTTCTCATAATTTTATGTTGAACTAGCCGCCTTCGGCGACCAGCTGGTTCGCGATCCCTGAAAAATCCGACTTTACGAAACTTCCGCTCGGTGGCGCCTGCGGCGCCTTTTTCCCGTTTCAGGTCTAATAACAGCTTATTGATATATCGTGAAAATCTGAAAATAGCTTATTGAAATCGCAGTAAATTCCCGTGCGGTAGCGCCTTCGGCGCCCTCTTACCTTTTCAATATCTGAAACAGCCTGTTCGCTAACCATGTTATGATCTTTCAAATTTCTGACTTCAGCTAAGTCCCGCTCGGTGGCGCCTGCGGCGCCTTATCCCCGTTTTAGAATTTACAACACCTTCCTCGCTCATTAGAATTTGAAACATTGAAATTTTAAAATATAGCAGCGCCATCTGGCGGTAGAAATTTCTGTAATATATTGTTCAATTCCAAATCAACAAAGCTTTCAAATGATGTATTACTTATGAAAATATTTTAATTAGTAGCTGAGATACAAAAGAAAACCTAAACAGGAAACCTTAAAACGTGTAAATCGGGTAAAATCTCGAATAATACTTTCGATAATATAAAAGAACTTTAAAATATCTTTCGAATGATGTATTAAAAATAATATAATCATAATTAGAATTTGAAATATTGAAATTTTAAAATATTTCAGCGCCATCTGGCGGTAGAAATTTCTGTAATCTACTGTTCAATTCCAAATCAACAAAGCTTTCAAATGATGTATTACTTATGAAATTATTTTAATTAGAAGCTGAGATATAAAAGAAAACCAAATACCTTGCCTTAAAATCTTAATATGCCAACCAATTTCAAATGCTGTAACTCTTTTTTTTTTTTTTTTTAATTTTTGCCTTTTTTCCCTCTCCCTCAAGCCCTCCCTAATAATCGTACTCTTTCAAAAATATTCACAATCGAATTATCGGGCAAATACTGCAAAATATAAAAGAAGACAATCTTTTTCCAATAAATATGTCATTTTTTTAATTATTCATATATTTTCATGAAAATTGAACAGTAGCTTTATAATATGCTGTCTAGGCCGAATATTAATTCAAATGTAACGTGAATGAAAATTTGAAAAAAATTTAAAATTGCAATTTTTCCCCCCAGTATAAAACACATGATATCTTAATTGATTACAGCCATTTCCGTTTTTATCACACAGTTGTCTCCGATCGAGACCGCTTAGAAAATCGTCTGCCTGAAAATATCTATTTTTATGCAATCGCCGTGAATTCTGAGTCATTGAGATCGCTTTTTGATTAAGACATAGGTCTACATTTTAATTAATATCTCCGCAACTAATTAAAATTTTTAAATTCTGTTTTGACTATCCCCTCGGGCAGGCTTCTGAGCACCCGTATGTCAAATTTTGTAGTTCTGCGTTCAGTAGGGGCTGAACGTATAGATGCTCAGACAGAGAGACAGACAGACAGACAGACATCTTCTTTTATTATTATAGATTAATTTGAATTGTCATTTGTAAATTACTTTTAAAATCTATTTAATAGAATTAAAAAAAAAATATTCCATTACTAGAATAAATTGACTGAGTTAAGTATGTCAATGTTTTCTTTACAAATTATTATTCTGTTTCTCTTGTGATGTTTCAATTTCAGAAAATTTGACTGTATCTGGTTTTCTAGGAAATTAAATGTATAATCTTTTAATTTAATTTTGACATTTATTTAATCAGTGTTAATTATTAGTCTTTTTCTTATTGAAAGTTTGCAAAATAACACCTGAGCTCATTTTTACTATTTTTACTGTGATATATATATGTGTGTAAGTGAACACGATAACTCATAAACACTTTGTTCAAATGAGCTGAAAATTGGTACATATGTTATAGGTCATCATAGTACAAACCCTATTGATTTTGGTGAATCTAGGACTTAGTTTTTTTACAGGGATACAAAGAAATTTTTTTTTATCATTATGGCTCAAATTTTTTAAAGTGTGATAGCATCTAAATGCCTTATTTGTCTGAGCTGAAAATTTGTGCACCTCTTATAAGTCATCATTGCATGAACTGCATTGATTTTGGTGAATCTAGCACTTAGTTTTTTTTTAACAGGGACACAAAGGAATATTCTTTAACATTATGGCCTACTTGCCCAAATCTTATAAAGTGCGATAACATCTAAATGCTTTATTCGATTAAGCTGAAAATTTATACACATGTTATAGGTCACTGTTGGCACAAATTGTGTAGATTTTGGTGATTCTTATAGATTTTTACAGGGACACAATAAAAAATTCTTTATCATTATGATCTATGGGCTCAAATTATTTCAAGTGCATAAATTAAGTGATGGAGAAAAATACTCAAACACCCTATTGTAATTTTTACTTTTGTTTATTTAATGACTTGTCTTACTTTATTTATACAACTGTTAATTACTTAATGCTCGGAAAGTCAAGTGAAGTCACTTCAGATTTTTAAAGTAATTTCAGAATTTTATTTTGATACATTTCATCATTGTGTGTTTAAAAGTGAAAATTCTTTTTCTATGTATATTTTTATTTTCTTTTAGAGCCCTCCTTTAAAACTTCAGTTTTTTGTCAAGACAAATTAAAGTCATCATTGGTGCCTTTAAAGCAATTTCTGTGAAAAGAAAATACCAAGAGAGAAATAAGGAGCACTTCTAGAAAAAAATATTTTTTCAAAGGGAAATATTGAAAAATTTTTGTTAGTCACATAGAGATGTATAGAATTGTTTCTCCATTTCACTTTCTATAATTTCATTTGTTTACAACTAGTCTTTGTGGAGGCTGTATACATAGCTGTGCAAATGGGGCAGCAAGACATGTATATGTTGTAAATAATCCTGTAATATCAAGGCAAAAGTATTATAAAAGCACTGGCATATTGAAGTTGATGATATGTTTAATTCTGCTTTTTTTTTTTTTTTTTTTTTTTTTTTTTTTAATTCTGTGTTTCTGTTATTATATATTTATTATTTCTTTTTAAGGAAAGTTTTTTTTTTTTTTTTAATTGTTAAAATGCAAAAAGGTCAAAATAGGAATGCAGTTTTTGGAAGCATAAATTCTAAATTTTGTTGTTTATAAAATTATACATATGTTTAAAAGATTTTATAAATTTCTTAATGTTGAACTCTTTGTATTTAAGATAGTTGATATAGATTAGGAGAAAGTAAAACCCTGAACAATATAAAAGTAAAATGTTCATTGTTAATTTTCTGCAATCTCTGCATTTAGAATTCCTCGAAAATAATTTTTTTTTCCTTAAACAGTTTTTGTTCTATGAAATAACTATGTTGTTTAAAATATCATACTTAAATGATTTTATATTAAATTATCATTAATGTGCCACCTGATGAGATGTTTAGAGGAAATAAAAGTTAGTGTAATTTTGTTGACTTTCTGTGTGAAATTGAGATAAATCATTTAAAGTTGTTGATATTTGTCAGGTGTGCATGCTTATTTTTAACTTGCATTGACTTATTGGTTAACCTTATTATTGTGTAATATGGGGTGTGTAATATGTATATATATTATTTGATTTGGAGAATTCTTAAGTATGTTTAAGAGAAAAAAAAAAAAGTGTATGCAGTAGCACTTGCATTTAACGAGGAGTTTGAGACATAGAAAAATGCTTGTTAAATCGGATCATTCGTTAAATTAGAATTCAAGCTTGTACAAAAAAATTTATATATAATAAAAACATTGATATACAAAAGTGAAAAGTATTTATTAAAAGTTGATTTGTTTGACTTTGCAAAACTTTTATTCATTTTTATTGTAAAACAGTTAAATGCATTAAATATAATCTATATTTTGCATAACTTTAATAAACTGTTCACAATTTTGTAATGACCCTGCAACATAAACACATATCGATGATTTAAGTATAATTTCTTGTTCTGAATCATTACAGTCACTTACTTTTAACTGTCCCTGTGCTTTTACTACGTGTGTTGAGATCCTTATTGTTGAGTATGTCTGATGTGAAGACGTCATTATCAGTATTATTGTATACATTGATTGTACTCAATATTGTAGCCAACTTTAAAGAATGTTTATTTTTTCTTTGTAAGAGTTAATGAGGGAAATTCTTGGAAAATTGTATATTTTTCATAACCCTCAGTTCCACACTGGGTCATGCTAACCTGAGCAAATTGCTTGCAGTACAGTATTCTCGAATAATGAGAGAGGGTCGATTTGGAGTGTAGGGCAGACAAAACTTTCCTCCTTCCTCTATGAAACTATGAATAACTTTGCCTCAATTCGTGTAAAATATACAGATTACTTGTGTTAGAATTTCACATATAATCCAGTGTGGTAAAAATTGTTACAAAAAAATGGAAACCGGAAATTTGTATAGTATGTAAAAAGTTTGATTTCCATGTAAAAATAGTCTACAAAATTTCTGTGTTGTATAATAATTTAAGTATAGTAATTGACATAATAATTACCTAATTATATTGTGAGAATTTGTCAAGCATGTTTAAAAAATTATATAAAGTTCGGCAAATAAAGGTGTTTTCATTTTAATTATGTATTTTAATGTTTCATCATCCATCCCTGTCCATTTGCAACATTCCATGAACTAAAAAAATATTTATAACAGTTAAGAATTTTTTTTAAAGTAGTTACAGTGATACTAATAAACTGTCTAACATTAGAGATCTGTCCAGACTTTTCACAAAGACAGGACCCTGTGTGAAAAGTCTGGACAGATCCCTGAAATAAATAAATAAATAAAATCAGATAATTAGAATGAAAGATATAGTGTAACAACGTTTCCTATGATTAGCAGTGAGGACGAGTCCAAAGAATTGGAGGAATGCCAAATTGACCGACATATTAGGATTTGGTAAACATCGTCATTCGGCGTTCCCTTATCGCTTATTTTCTCTCAGTCATCACTATTTTAACACTGGACTCGTTCAGTCCGCATGTGCGCAGATCAAGAAATGTAGTTACAGAATATAAGTGATACAAGTTTCTCATGTTGTACTCACCCAGTGTGGTAACTGCATGTTTTTTTTTTATGTGTGGTAACTGAGGGTTTATATATATATTTCATTGTTTCTCGAATTATTTAATTTTTCAGTATTTATTTTCCCTGTTAAATCTGAGCAGAGTGAAAAAAATTTACTTGCTGAAAGAGTATATCTAATGCATTTATAACATTATACAAAACAAAATACTTCATTTTCCTCTTAAAATCCAGAACTTTGTTAAATTCAGGCTCATTATAATATCTTGCTTATTTACTCTGATTTTTAATTATTGCAGAAGCATGTATTATTTCACATAAATTTTGAAATTGAATTAATTTATGTAGGGGAATGTATGCTTCCAAAATCTATTATTTATAAATACTTTCCTTATAAGATATATGCTACTTATTTATTAAACCTTTGTAAATTTGTACATTCTTTTGAAAACTGTGTTATAGCTTTGCTGAATTTTTTAGACATGTACCTAAATGTTGCAAGTTTGCACATTTACGCAATATTTCGAAATTTTATTATGTTGCTATGTTGAGAGACTTATAAATGGTATATTTTGGTTTTATAATTTATTTTATCTGTTTTGTATTCTTAAAAGATGTGATATTAAAAATTGCACAGCTTGTTTATTCACAGATTTTTGCTTTGTTGAATGTTTACCAAAGCCAGCTTTGGTGTTTAAAACTATTTAATTTAATTTGATTGCTAATTAACAGTTTATATTTTGTTGATTATCATTAAAAAATCTAAATTATGCATATATCTGTGCAATTATTCTCCTTATTCCTCACTATAAAAAATAAAAAAGAATTGCCATGTGTGATACAGAGTATCCAGCAAAGAACACACCAATTTCAAAAGAACATGTCAATTTCAAATTAAAAAACTTAAAAACAAATATCAATAGAAGTAAAACTTTTACACAAAAGTTTTGAAATTAGTAGCAAAAGTTGCCAACAGATGGTGCTGAATTCTGTACAGAGTTCTAGAAATGATTAAATGTTCATTGGAATACATGATTTCAAGGTTTTCCTTGGCTGTACAAAAGTAACTCAGAAATTTTTTAAACAGAGGCAGGTAATAGGTGCTAAATATATAAATTTGAACTCCTTTATGACTGCAGACCATAATTTATGACAACAGCAGCAATAATAGCTGGCTTTGAATAAATTTTGAAAGAAAGGAAAATGAAGATAACATGAGAGCATTATGGTGCTATAATTTTCTGTGATTTTTAAATGGGGATTATATCAAGAAGAATGGCTTCAAAGTCTACAATTACCATATGGAAATGAAACTCCATGTTATGCCACTATATTCAGATGATTTACAGAATTTCACAGAAGTCAAAGTTCTCTTCTGCATGAAGAATACATTGGAAGACCTTAGTCAGCTATTGTCCCAGAAAATGTGTCAGCCATACGAAAAATGTTAGTTGATTATAATCTCTGGATAACAAAAGGAACTTAACATTGGATTTGGAGCTATACATAAAATTATTCATGAAGAACTTCATATGAAAAAAATTGTTTGCAGTTGGGTCCCCTATAATTTAACAGAACACCAAAAATCAGACTATGTCAGAATCTGTAAAATCTGAAAATTACTTAATGATAGGGAACACCACTTTATTTTAAAAATCATTATGAATGATGTAACATATATACCGTTTTTTGATGTTCCAATATATCCAGAAAGTAAGGCCTTTGAAGCTGACCAACACTAGTTAAAAGACAATGATAAATGAAAAAACTAATGTACAATGTTTTTTTTTTTTTTTTTCCAAAAGTACAGGACTGATTAATCCTCCAAGTGCTGATTGTTTCACTCTTGAGTGCTAAGCATTTTTAAGGCACCGTGCAGATATATAAAATCAATTGCTATCTCGATTTTACGAGTTATTATACAGATTTTAGAAATTGTCTCGCTGCGAGACGATAGCACTCTAGCAGGGATCTGAATCGTCTCGCAGTGAGACGATAGCACTTCGAGGGTTAAGGTGATCAAGCTGGTGGAACATAAGACAGTTATAGCTAATTGGTACAACACTGAGTGTCTTCTAGAAATTCTTAAAGAGGTGAATATAAGAAGACATGTTTCACCACGATACATCTTCTCTTTCTTAGGCCAGATTGACAATCAAATTTCTTGAGCAGAAACACATCAAATTGATAGAACATCAATTTGATGTGTTTTCCCTTGATTTTACTATGTGTGACTTTTGGCTGTTTTTTAATCTGAAGGGGAAAAAAAAAAAAAACATGTGGTTGTCATTTTCATTCCGAATATGAGATTGATGAGGTTATACAGGCATATTTTTCGTAGATTCCAAGAAATGGATTGCTTGAAGCATTTAATCTTTGAAAAATTAATTTACAAAAGGGCATTGATGTTGAAGAAGATTACTTTGAACACTCCTAAGATTTGTTAAGTTTAACAAGTACTGTTTAACTATATCTCAAAAATTTCAGAGTGACCCTTATACTAACCTTTCATACTTCAATACTTAAACTGATTGCTCTGAACATTGGTATACAACTTATAGGCATTATGTATTGCAATTACAGCATACAGTGACAACTGTTGTCAACTTTTTTTTTTTACTAATTTCAAAACTCCTGTATTAAACTTTTACAGCTTTCACAATACGCATATACTTTGTATGAATATTGTAAAGTCCTTTCCTCTATTGATCTTTTTTTTTTTAACCCGGGGGAACGTGCGCATATTTTCTTACATAGGGACGTGCGGTGGGTCTCTCAGACCTGGCTAGCTTTTCGTTAAATAATACTACTGAGAATAGCTTTTATCTCATCAAATGCATTTTCTAAGAAAGAACAGACTCTAAGCATACAGAAAAAATGAATAATTAAAAATATACTTAACAATTTATTCACATTATTTACATATGTAAGTAGTGTGTTCACTACAGACATTTTTATCACACTTGGCGCAACAAATTGCAGATTTTCTGTTTTTTTTACTCGGACAAATATGGCATGTTTTCCTCTGGCCACATGTCCTACATCGCTTCATTTTTTTTCTAAAAATGTCGCCACCTCACTAAAAAAATTGGGTTAAGATCGGGAAAAACGAACAGGCGCGTCGGGCCTGAAAGACCCGAAAATCCAATATATCTACAAAACGGAAATTCAGGAATGTGGAAATTCCAACCCTCAGAAAGTGAATGTCCTTGAATACAGATAGCGGGGATCTGGACCAATTCCGAGAAAAAGGGGTGTCTCTAGGAGGGTTTTTTGGAACAAACAGGCCTGTAAGACCCAGCGCGCCTGCTCCCGGGTTAATGTCTAATTTTGAAATCAAAATATCCTTTGCTGGATACTCTGTACATTGATTGTTATCAGCCTGCTTTTTCTATATATTTTGTTCTATTGCTAATAAATTACTCACTTTAAAGTTTTCACAACTATGCTAAGTATTCTTTAGATATATTGGTATTTAGATATATTGGCTTTCTTGTTATTTAATGAGTGATTAGCCCTGTTACATTTTCTTAATTTTATAAAAAGTTTTGCATTTCCAGAAAAAATAAATAATAATAATAAAATCTACTTAATGCTATGTGCCAGTTTGATATAAGTATATTTAAAAAAAAAAATTGATATTTATGTTCTCTAAGGGAATATCCCTCTTTATATTTGATGGGGTATTTTTACTGTGTTTTTCTTCCAGAAAAGTGTGTTATTTACTGTAACTATAATATTTATGGATACAAGCAGATACAAAGTGGTATTTCATTTATCAAATCAGTAAATCTAAATTCTGATATTGTGATCTCAAAATCTACTTATAAGCAGAAGGAACAAGTTTTAAATTGTACTGAATTGTAGCTTATTTTTGTGTCAAGCGTATTATGATTATGACAAAAAAATGTTTTAATGTTAAGTATGCAATTATAAAATATTGTTACTAGATTACGCCTTCTAATAATAATTAAAAATTAAGATTTTCCAATTTTTTAAAGTTATTCTTTGGATTTGTCCTTGCAGGGTAGATAACAAGCAGGATAAGGTAAGGAATCAAATTAGGCTAGTTATGGTAATTTGTAATAACTGATTCATGTCTTATAATTAAAAACATAAAAATCAATATTAAATTTTATTACTATTTTTAGTAAGAAATATATAATCTGTGAAAAAAATTCATGTTACAAGTTATTCATTTGATGTTGTCACATAAATAATAATTAAAAAAAAAATGCATGTGCTGAAAACCAAGCTAATCGGATGATAGGAAGTGGATTAAAATCCATATTCAAATTTTTAATTAGAGTTGGAGCTACTGGCTCCCCCCCCTTTCCTAAGTCTATTACTGCTTAAGCATGTATTGTCATCAGAGTCAGTGGCGTATGCAAGGGGGGGGGGTTGGGGGTTTAAACCGCCCCTTGACAAAATGTATGATAAGAAAAATTAGGCTGTTCCTTACATTTTTTTTCACATTTCAGGCGGAAAAAATGCATGGCAAGCGTAGAATATTTTTTTCTACGAAGTGGTTTAAAATTGTGACTAACTTTTTTTTTTCATTACTCTGCGATAAACACTCCTGAAAATAACTAAACCACTTCATTTGCACAGTGCGAAACCCGTTTCCCCTGAAAACAATTCTCTGAAAGGATTTCACCTTTACGAGTTCATACTCAAGGACAAGAGGGGTCGACCATAGAAGGGGTGACCATTGAAGTAGTGACCTTGAAGGAGTGTCCCAAACAATACCCCAACAATAGAAGGCATTTTAAATGAACTAGCGAAAACTTCTCATCGATTAGACTTTGCTCTGTAAATAAGAAAATTCAATGAAATATTTTGCGTAACTATGTATTGAATTTTATGTTTTGTGTAGCAGTTTGTACAGGCTCTACGTTATTCGTTGCTAATTAAAGATTTTTTAGTTTGATCTTCTAATTGGTGAGTTTGTTTTACTATTTTTCATTTTCTTACTCTTATTTTTGGCAAGTAATTATGATATTTTAAAAGATTGTTAAACTTAATTAAAAAATAAACTTAATTAAACTTAAATAAACTTAATTAAAAATTCAGAAGGACCCCCCCCCCCCCCCCCCCCCCCCCCCGCCTGGAAAAATCCTAGATACGCCACTGATCAGAGTTGTAGATGTATTTAAAATTTCAGCTCAATTAAATGATAGGAAGTGTGTTAAAATTTGAAATTTAATTATCAACTTGAGTTGGGGTCTCCTTTCTCCTAAGTCCATTACTGATTGAGCATTTATTATCATCTGAGTCATACATGCATGCACAGTATCAGCTCAGTTGTATGATAGGAAGCGAGTTGAAATTCACTTGCAGGATTTAATCTTGACAGACAACAAACAAAATTAAATAGAAGCATGTAAAAATAATATTTATTTAATAAGAATTTATGTATTTGTTCAGTTACTATTCTTTAAAAATAGCAAAATACTTCGTATTCATTAAAAAATGAATAAAAAGTATTAGTTCAACTAAAATATACCTAATTATAATTTATTTTTTTCTTAATATTATACCTAAATAATTAACTAAATTAAGCATTTGGATCCATTGAAAGTACAAAATGCTTAAAAAACGATGAAAAAAAGTAGAATTGTTTTGTTATTGTAATTTAAAAACTTAAAATTTTGTGCAATACATCTTTTTAACTCATCGGGGAAGAAAAAAAAAATCATGTGACTTACATTTGTTATTTTGTAAAGTTGATTAAATATTTACCATTAGAAAGGGATCTTTGTATCAGCAATTATGTATTTGTAACTTTTGCTGTGCAATTTTTTTATAAGTGTAGCAATTTACATTTTCCTTTTATTGTTTGTCAGTAAAACATCATTCACTTTTAAAAATTTAAATTGTATTGCTTGCTTGAAATTCTATAAGTTGTTCACAAATGTTGCAAGACAAGATTAAGCTCTTTATAGTAGGGTTTTTGGTATCATGGATAGTTGAAATTTGCACTTATCTTTTTTTTTTTTTTTTTTTTTTTTTTTTTAAATAGAGCTTTTTACCTTAAATTATTCTTAGTTATTTTACAGCAATACCACTTCAACACAACCCTATATTTTACTAAATGTCATGGTAATTTCATGTTTTTGTATGCATTTCATATTTATCACACATGTATGTCCCATGCAGATACTGTTGATTGTTATAGTCTTCCGATCAGTACAATATTTTTTTGAAAAATTTTAGTATATAATACTATTTTTTCAAATCTATAATTTTGATGCATTTGTATAATATCAATTTGCAACATTGTATATTTTAATAATTCATTGAAAATAATCTTTAGCGAACTATATAAATTGAACAGGAAGTGTTTAGGCACCTTCTATGCAAAAACTACTGGCTGATGTGTATTTGATACATCAGCTAACCAAATGAAATGTACCAATCCATGTTAATAATTAAATATAAAGCATAATATATATATATATATATATATTAATAGATTGAAGATTAATATATATATTCTTTTATAATTTTTTGATCAAAATTTTAGTATTTCATTTCAGCATCTTAACTTTGTGGTTTCAGACTGAACTTATGAGCCTTCTGGAATGCAGTGAGATGAAGAAATTGTATCTGCATTTGTTAAGCAACAACAAAAGCACCTAGTGGTATTAATGCCACTGTTTCTGCTATGTTTGCATTTTTGCCAAAACAGTTTATTACATATTACCATTTGCAAATAAGTTTTTTATATATAATAAAATTGCAAGTCAAGGCAAAACTTTAAAAAAAGAATTGGGCTATCACACAGTCTGTGGACTGAATTTCAATTGTTTAAATGTGCCTTCCCCCCCCCCCCCCCCCCAAAGAAAAAGAAAAATGTCATTGAACAGTGTAAACAATCTATTAATGATAAAGCTTGGATGCTCGAAAAAAATCTGCCTCTTTCAAGAGGTATTTGTAAAATTGGCTGTTTAACCCTTTCTGACCTGAAACATTTTTACCTTAAAGCATTATATTCTATTTTTGCCAGCTGAAAAAAAAAAACATGAAATACAACCACCATTTGTTAATTGAAAATAGTACTTTACACTTTCTGGTAATTAGTATGATCATTCTTTTCCTGTTTTTATTACATATGACTACTGCAGATGCAAAAATGTATGTGGATGTCTTAACCTGCATGATCGTACGGCCTGGGTTGGAAAGGGTTATGTGAAAAAGAAAATTTGAGATAACTGGAAAACTTCGATGATGATATACGAATTCCATTTACATTAACGTACACAAACATCAAATCATCTCAATTATATATATTAAAAACAAAAACTATTTTATTTACGAGACAGAACTTAAGTTAAAATACATTTAAAAACAAAATATACATATAAAAATATAGTTTTTGTTTTTTCATTTACATTATTTTATTTAATCTTCTAAGTTATGTTATTATATTTTAGGTAATATCCTCTGTAATATTAATATAAAGCATATCTAATATTCAAATTACTTTAATATTGTAGTTTGTATGATGTGTTCCAATAAACAGAATACATTGTCCTTGTATCAGTGGTAATTTCAATTACCACTGATTCTTTTTCAAATTAAAAACTTTTTCTTAGTTGCTGTGTAATCGTGACAATTCTTTAAAGATGTCATCATTAAATTTTAACTTACCATTGAAACATGTACAAGGTCTGTCCCTAAAGTAATGTGCCCATTTTTATTTTAAGAAATTTATTGAACCAATTCATGCAATTACTCAATATTCTTCGAAATACATCCCTCCTGCTTCAATACACTTTTTCCAACATGATTTCCATGCTTCATATGTATCCTTAAAGTCCGTCACTGGGATGTCCTTTAGTAACCTTGTCGTATCCACCTTGATGTTCTCCAGGGTCTCCAAATGCTGTCTTTTGAGGGATTTTTTAATCTTCGGGAACAAAAAGATGTTGGGCGGGGACAAATCAGGACTGTAAGGTGGCTGGGGGAGCGTTGAGAGGCTGGGAGTATTGTCATGGTGCAGCTTCCAGGAATTCTTGATCTTGCGCCTGATCTTGCGCCCGTTGCTTTAGTCTTTTGAGTACTTTGATGTAGAATTTGGCGTTGACTGGAATGCTAGGTGGAACAAATTCAAAATGGACCACTCCCTTTGAATCGAAAAAAAAAAAAAAACAATGTGCATCGCTTTGACCTGCGATTTGCTCATTCTTGCCTTTTTTGGGCATGGGGACGATGTGTGCCACTCTGTGCTCTGTCTTTTTGTTTCTGGGTTGTACAAGAAGATCTAAGATTCGTCACCACTTGCCACATTGTCCAAAAAAGTCGGATCATCCTCACAACACTGCAACAATTTGTATGCCCCCACTTTTTTTTTTATTAATTGTGGGACTCTGAGCGATTTCCTGTGCCCCTTGGGGCGCCCTGCTAATCTCTATATTCCTTTTCGCTGTCCAGACTGTCTTCGTCAACGCACACAGCAGTTTTCTGCTGCACTTAGTTTTTATCAAGATTTTTATTTTTAGTTCCCCATCATACTATAGGTATGGAGAACTTAGGTAATCGTGAAAATTTCCGACCTCGTTTTTTTTACTTTTTTACACGTTTTCAGGTGTGAGGAATCCGAAAATGACAAAATTGGTATGGTGTCTGTTTGTAGGGTGTCTGTTAGTGTGTTAGTCTGTTAGTGTGTTAGTCTGTTAGTTTGTTAGTCTGTGTACATGATATCTCATGAACAAATTGTCGCAGAGAGCTCAGATTAGTTTTAAAATATTACTTTCGACACTGGCAAGAACCCTATTCATTTGCAACATTCGAATTAAAAAACTTCGTAAGTTATGAGAAATTTACGATTTTCTTAACATGGGAGAATAGGACAAAAATTCACTTAAATGTGCATTAAATGGAAACTTTTTACTGTAAAAATGTCAGACCAGTTTTAAAATATCAGTTTTGATGCCGGAATGAACATCGGTAACTATAAATATGCTACTTTGAAAATTTCGCAAGTTATTGGAAATTTACGAATTTCTTAACATGGCAGTATAAGGCAAAATTTCACATAAACGTCAATTTTTAGAGATATTTTCATCGTAAAGATGTCAGACTACTTTTGAAATATTATTTAGGACACTGGCATGAATATTAATGACTATGAATTTTCCAATATAAAAATTTCGTAAGTTATTGGAAATTTACGAATTTCTTAACATGGCCGAACAGAGCAAAATTTCACATAAACATCAATCTTGAGGGATGTTTTCATCGTAAAGATGTCAAACCACTTTCGAAATATTATTTAGGATACTGGCATGAATATCATAGACTATGATTTTTCCAATTAAATAAAATTCATAAGTTATTTGGAATTTACGATTTACTTAACGTATCAGAATAAGGCAAAATTGAGCATAAACTTCCAATTTGAGGATCATAAATGCATTAGACAACTTCAAAATTACATTTATGATATTTGTTTGAACATGATTGAATACAAATACTCTAATAGGAAATTTTCATAAATTATTCGTAATTTACAATTTTATCAACATAGCGAAATTGTAAATTTTTCATATAAATATGAATTTTGAGGATTATTGCATTGGAAATAGTAACATGAAAACTAAACAACGGAATTGACCCTGATAAAATAAATTAATAGATTAGAATAAGATAAATATATCGAAGTGAACGGTGGATAGCCTAATAGGCGGGGATTTCATTCTGCCACTGTATCAAGCTTTGGTCAAATTCATTTCTTTTAACATGATTATAATATGTCTCGCACTAGAAATTTATGAGAATATAAATATGATGGGGAACTGAGCAGAGTCCACCTATGCCAACTAGTTTTCTCCTGCAGCTTCACTCAGATAAATTTCTCTGCTAACCTGGGGCAATCTCTGTCTAAATTTATTTTATAATTAAAAAGCATTCGGCTTTTTAATATTTTCTTTTCTGTAAAATCATTTTTATGTTTTTGGCACTTTCGATGGAGGTAAGCAACGGTTGCGACCGATTGCAGGTACTCCGAAGCAACTACGTTGACTGCAACAATTCTGCTCAAGAGTTTTTTCCATCTTGATTTTGACTGAGCACTCACACGAGGGTTCCCTGAAACAGGCACTATGACCCTGCAGGAGCTGGGAGCCGACTGGCGCTGTGTTCCCAAGACTCCACCCACTCTTCCATGCAAGTGGTAACCCTGTGCGACGGATAGTCGTGGCAGAAGAAAATGGGGTGCATTACTTTTGGGACAGACCTTGTAGAGGTATCTAGAATAGTATGTCAACTTCTGTTTGCAAGTTTATAGCATTTTGCTAAAGTTTATTTTCTCATTTTAGCTTTTGTACTTAAGAAATTTTGAATTCAACTTAATTTCTGATTAATGAACATGCACTATCCTGGGATTTGGATATTCTTATTTCAACATTGTGAAGAATCTTGTGTAATGCTTTAAAATTTTAAGCAATCATATCCAGCATAAAATGCCAAATGTTTAGTTTTATGCAAATTCCTAGCAATACAACTCCATTTTCTTCCATTTTGGCCAAAATATGAACCTATTCATTCTTTTTTTATTTATTTCAGAAATCAAACCCAGTTACTCAGGAGGTTGTATCCAAAATAGGGTTGTTATCCAGCCAGTAGTTTTTGCGTTGAGGGTGCCTAAATGCTATTGTTTAAATTTGATTTCCTAGAAAATGATTTGTTGTTTTGAGATTTTCATTTCTTTTTCCTTTATTATTATTTAATTTAAATTTAGTGATCTAATTTGCCAAATTTAATGAATTAATCGAAAAGACAAAATGGATTTAATATAAATTACTTTTTCAAAAAGTCGTCAAACTTTGACAAAAGTAATTTGTTGAGAGCTTGTATGTACAGGGTATGACCAAATTATTGAGTATAGATTTTTTCATCATGAAAATTTTCTATCTGTTCTGTTTCGTAATTTTTTGATTTATTTTTAAACTGAAACCAACTTCCAAAATGAATTGCTTGATCATTTTTTTTTTTCAGCTTATTTATATTATCAGTTATATAGATTTAAAAGCTTACATTATCCTGTGATTATGTTTGTATTAATGTGAATGTTTTTTTTTTTTTTTTTTTTTTTTTAAATGCAGGCCAAAATAATTCATTGGTTAGTTTTTAAAAAGCAATTATCAATTTTCTCATGCATGTGAGGAGAAATAGTATTCATATATATATATATATATGTATGTGCATTACATAGCTTATATTTTGTTATATACATAACTGTGCACATCAGGTTTTTGTATTTGATTTATAATTGTACAATAGGTATTTATATTTGCTAAATTAAGTAAGATTATTATGAAATTACAAAATCAGATCTTCCGAACTAAAAATGTCTTTTTTTTTTTTTTTTTTTTTTTTTTTAATTTGGTAAAACAAGGATCATTTAAATTGATTCTAGTGCTGTTAAAGTCTGAATCGTTTAATTTTATTCTATTTATAGATGTTTGATTTTTATTAACCCCTTAAGTACCTCACTGAACTTAGTGTAAATGTGCTCGCTCAGTACTAGTTATATTTTGTTAAAAGTAGTTCATGTATGCAACATATAGAATATTCAATTACTTCTTATCTACTATTTAATTTTGAGCTATATATTTCAAGCAGTGTCTTGGACATCTCAAATTGAGTGGATATTACTTTGTCGCTTTTACCTCTATTTCTTCTATTGTTGAATAGCCACAGAAATGTCTGTTCACCATGAAGATGTCCAGGATATTAGATAAAATATATAGGTGAAAACTAAACAATAGAGAAAAGGTAATTGAATATTCTCTATATTATATAAACATTACTGTTTGAAATAAATTGACTATTTTATATAATGTTAACTACATATAAATTATTTAATTACATGTGATGTATAAATGATATAAAGATTTATACGAAGGAAAAAGCACATATATTAGGTTTGAAATAAACAAATAGTACCAATATTAAATTCAGTTTTATGAATTTTTTCACACTGTTATCCCTCTATATATAAATGGCTAAGAGAGTTTTCTTCCTGTCTGTCCGTTGTTAGACGCAAGTTGATTGGCTAAGAGAGATTTTCTTCTGTTTGTCTGTGTGTTGTTTCCACCAGCTTTTCATATTTTATTTAATTAAAAAAAATCTAATTGTCCGATCGAAAAGTTAATTAAACCGACCGATTCAGAAAAAATGTCCCTTTCATTTGGTACCTTATTTGTAACGAAATTTTGATTAGATTTTTTAAAAATTAATTAAAATGTGAAAATAATAACCTGCTAAAAGCTTTAAAAATGGACATTTAAATTTTTAATTGTTGCAAAAAAAAAAAAAAAAAAAAAAAAAAAAAAAAACTTTTTTTTTCCAACATAAAATGAAATATGCCTTTACATAAAAAAAAAAAAAATTTTTTTTTTTTGCTCCTGCACAGGAAAAAATGAAAAAATGAAAATGGAGTTAAAAAAAAAAAAAAAAAAAAAAAAAATATATATATATATATATATACCTCAATTTTAGATATAAATAAAAATATAAATAAATTATAAAATATTGAAAAACAGAAAAGGAAAGGAAAACGAAAAGAAAAATAATAATAATAATAATAATAACATAAATTATGTATTTTTGTCTAAAGTGACGATAAAAATTTAAAATTCGCCATGGGGAGCTACATTAAGGCTCTACCATGATCAGGTTTACATATTTCATTATTTATTTTTCTATATATCAACTACTATTAACTAACTCAACTACTAATATAGCCCCAAAAATTAATTGTCTCATGCAATAGACATAGCCGATCATAGCCCATTGTAATATTATATTTGGTGTGAAATTGTTGTCATTTTATGGTTGATCAAATAAATATGGAAAATAACATGAAAGAAAATATTATCACGTATAGTGTTGTTCATATGTAATTGGGATTCAAATATAAAATGGCTACTTCTATTTTTTCAATACTGTCCGTTTCGAAACTGTCATCTGATAAGCACCCAAATGGAAGGCCACTGGTAAGTTGTCACAGGCAATACGGACAGACATCAGAGTGTCTGCGAACTAGTGGGTCGCTGCCGAAGGCAACGGGGAACCAAAGCAGGCTTTAAAGCAATTTCATGATTTCTTTAAATTTTATTTTTGTTTGTAAAGTGATATAGAAAAGAGTTTCCTTTAAATATAGTTACCAGCGAAGCGAGAAAAGCCTTCGTTGATTCACTACCTTCATTGATTTCATGAATTAAAAAATGGTTTCATTAACAAACTTTGATCTATTTGCACGCAGGCAGCATCAGGCTGAGTTTTGTACATTTCGAGTTTGATTTTGAAATTTTTTCCGCATTCGGTATTCGTTTCATTTCCGAACCGAGGTTTTGCTAGTATTGAAATAAAGCACATAAATGCAAGGGAAATATTCTATCTATACTCTAATGCAAAAACAACTATCTTTATACGATCTGTTGAAATCGAGTCACAATAGCAGTTAATGATGCAAAATTAAAGATTATCAGAAGATTTTATTCTGAACTTAAGTAGGGGCTACACATACATCCTGGTATTTCAGTTGATAGAGTTAATCCTTAAACGTCCACTAACTTCACATTGAAAGCAAATATTTAACCTTTTTTTGTCCAACAATTTTTCAATATTTTTTCCTTGTTTTAATCAATTGTTAAACTTTTGTCCCTTTTTTGTTTGGTACTCAGCACAAGGTTTCACGCTACCTTGAAAACCTGGAATAGTCAGGGAGTTTGAAAATTGACCGCAAAAGTCACGAAATTTGTATATTTTAGCCAGAATCTGGAAAAGTAAGGGAATTTCATACAATAATTGCCAAAAAGGGAAAAAAAAAAAAAAAATTCCGTTAATGTAGGCTTATTTTTCCTGTTTTTTCTTAACTTCCACAATGTTTTTAAGCAGGACTTCTTAGAATGACCCATATGGAGGGCAATCTGTCTTTAGGTTAAAGTAATATGTAACTTTTGTGTTTTTAAATGGTACCATAAGTGTGTAGCCCTCAACACAGCCAATGCTCAATATATGGTTAGACTGGAATTTTCTTAGAACACACGTGGAAAACCTTGATAAGTTAGGAAATTTCATTCTCCTATTCATTCGAGTGGCAACCTTGATAGCAGCACTACTCCAAAATTTAATGTTTCTAAGAGCCACATGCAAAAATCAGTTTGTTTCTTAGTAGATGCAAATACATCTTGCTCATACCTAGAAATTTTATTTGTTGAAGAGCTGTGTTATTAGTTTGGTATAAAACAACTGTTGCATACTTTTGTAACTTACAATATTTACTTAAATAAATCATTATTTGAATTTAATCAGGTTAAGATATGGATACCAGTAATGCCACTAGTCTTTCAAAATCATGGGTCCCTGGACCCATGAGTTTAAAAAATCTGGGTCCTTTTTTCAAAAAATGGGTCCCCACATAAATGAATTTATACATAACAGATATAAATTAAAATTTTATCTTATTGTAGATGAAAAACAGTTTTTTTTTTTTAGGAATTTTTAACCATCTCTTTTTGAGATTGTCTTAAAACTAATATTATGTAGGAGGTGGTTGCTGTTAAGAAACAACTGAAAACATTTAGCTCAATGTGCTCTGGAACCAGAAAAAAAAAAAAAAAAAAAAAAAAAAAAAAAGAGAGAGAGAGAGAGAAAATATAGTATAATAGCTAATTATTATTTTTTTAAATTTTAAACTAGAAACATTTTTAAAAATTCCTCAAAATTATTATCATTAAGAGAACAAAATGAGAAAAAGTTTTTTTTTTTTTTTTTTTTTTTTTGGTAAGTGAGGAGTTATCAGATAAACAGATTGATTACAAAATTTAGTTACACATTCCACTTCAAATTCCAAGTCCCTCACCCTCCTTTAACCCCAAAGTAACTGGCCAATAAACTGTACTGATAACTTAAATAATGTATTAGAGATAAAAATAAAAGAAGTGCACTTACTTATCTGTAAACAAAATTATTATTATAATAATAATAATAACATTCTGACATTAGCAAAAATATTTTATTTTTTGCTTAACACAGCAAACATATTACTTTTTTTTAATACTTAGGTTTTCATAATAATAAAGTTTCTTGAATCTTAATACAGACATAATGTCATGCTCCTGTAATCACATTCGTTCATCCGGTTCATTTGTTTTGTTTTCTTCCAACGAACTTAGAACGCAGCAGGGTGGTGCGATTCAGTTTATCGACACATTTTAACTGGTAACTTTTTTGTATCAGGAATTCGTTTTTGCATTTCAGAACATTGTGTTAGTTTTGACACTGGCCACTTGTGTGTGTTTATTGTATATCGTATTGGAATTGGATAGAAATGCTTTTGGATTTCTTGAAAGAATAGTTTTGTGACCATTTTTCGAATTTTATATTTTGGCTAAGCATTGATAGAGAGCACCCATTGGTGATTCGAATATACAGTGATGCAATTATACTTTTTACTAATAATCTTTTTGCATAGAAACTTCGTTTTCTCGTCTTGGAGTCGGAACTTTGTTTTTGATTTCGTCCCGGCTGCTTGTTTGTGTTTATCGTATTGGATAGGTTCTTTTTCCTTTATGGTAAAATGGAGTTTTAAAGGTTTTTTTCTTCTTCAGAGCAGAATGCTTTAAAATACAAGGAAAATGTTAGTTTTAAACAAGAAATATATTTTAAAATTTGCTTATTTTTCTTTCTTTTAGTTTGAATTTTTTTTTTTTTTTTTTTTTTTTTTTAAGAACGAAAATTACGTGTCACCTGGGGCCCGCCACAATAAATTTTTTGCATCCTGCCTTCGATTTCTCGCGTAATTTATGTGCTATTGTGTGTAAACAGCATCGTTGGATACAGTTGAACCTTGTCAACGTGAATTTCAAGGGGATAAATTTTTTTTTCATGTTATGAGTAGTTCATGCTATCAGTAACTCAGAAACTAATCTTACTTTTGCTGGGGGATTGTGGAAAATAGGTTAGGGATAGTTCATGTTAAAAGTAATTCTCATTAAGTGTGTTCACTTTAACGAGGTTTGACTATGTATCAAGGCAAAAATTTCTTGAAAATTAAAAATATATTTTTCTGTTTACATATTTATGATCAGCTATGCGTCTAATAGTCATTTTTGAAATTACTTTAGCAAATTTCAAAAGTAAATATAAAATGGATGTTAAAGGGTTAATGATGCATGCAAATATTGATTGTGGTACTCAAGGGGCTAATATTGGATTCAGTAAAGTTCATTTAGAGATACAAAATCAACATTGATTCAAAAGAAAGATAAATCACATAATCATTCTACCCTTTTCAAAGATTTTTGTTGTTTTGAAAAGGAATGATACCACATGATTGGTAATACATTTTTATTCCTCTTATTTGCAATTATATTTGTCTCATTTAATGAAATTATTTACATCTTTGGATATATATGTATATACTAATTACAGGCAGGTTTTTGTATTCTTGTTCTATGTTTTATAATTTAATGGATTTTTTAAAAATTAATTTAAATGCAGTTTTTTTATTTAATAATTTTAAAGTTGTTTATGCATGAGAAGGTTGAGTTGTTTTAATAAAAAAATGATAACTCAGTTAATTTCTTTAATATGAATTCAATATATGGATTTTTATTTACAAGTTATGTATTTATTAATGACTGATATTCAATAACTACTATTATGTGCTTTTGTTAGTTCCTCATGTGATTGTTTTTCATTGTACAATTTATTGCAATTTTTTAAATTAATTTATTTTAGATATTTACAGTTCTTTATGGTAACTCCAAGCTTTACCTCATATTTATTAGTGTTTCATGCTGTGATGATACAAGCTAAAATGATATAAATTTATATCTCAGATTTGATGTAATAATAATAAAAGAAATATTTGTAACTTTTATATCAACTTTAGTTAATTTTTTTTTTCTTTCTTTTTCTAAAACTTTTATTGTGTGTCTATTTGCATGCAATGTCAATCGATTAAGATAAGCTAAAAGTTTTACTATTCTATTATTTTAATTTCATTATTAATATTTTAATTTTATTATAAATAATTTATTATTATTCTTTGATTTTATCAGTTTTGATATTTGTTTTAAAACTATGTGATATAATTTTAACTTAATAAAAATATTTTTTGTTCTTTATAAATTTAAATTAATACCATTACAGCTGTTTGTAAAGCATTTTCAATCCGTTGTCATGGTCATCTTCAATACAATTGGGCTCTTGTTTACATTCTTCCCAGTTTTTATCTTCATTGACTTCATTACTTCATTTCAAAAAGCGTAAGTGTGGATGTTATAATTAGCAATTTTATGGGTAGTTATGGAATTAATATCAATTAGATTACAAAGGTACTTATGCTCTCAAACATGAACCTGTTGAAATACTAACGTTCTCGATAGCTATTAACGAGCATGAGCATAGTATAATTTCTCAAAACTGCAACTAATTATCAGTGAACTGAAGCGAAGTAATGAAGTCAAAGAAGATAAAAAACCGGGATGAACATAAACAAGTGGGCAATTATGCTGAAGATGACTGGGACAACCGATCGAAAGTGCTTTACAAAAAGTCATAATGGTATTAATTTAAATTTGGAATTAAATTAGGCTTTTTTGAAATATTAGTCTTTTAATCTTTTTTTTTTTTTTTTTCTTTAATTTAAGGTACTTTCAATTTTGTGATTTAGTTTATGAAAGACTCAACCAAAAAAAATTTTTTTTTAAATTTGACATTAGAGTATGTTTTTGTTATACTTTGATATTTTTTAGAAATTTTAAAAATAACAATCTTTTTTGTTCTCTTCTTTCTCTTTCTCTCTTTTTTACAACATTTTTTAAAGCTAAAATCAAACATGTACTTTTAATTTTACCATTTCATTTATTCTTTGATTAAGGCTTCCTTCCTTTCTTTTTCTTCTTAGAAATTGTTACTAATTGACTGTGTTATAGTTTTATTTATTTTAATTGAATACTTTAATGTTTTATTGATGCTTCTATAATAGATTCATTATTTCTGTGTAATTTTTTTTCCCTTCCCCCTAATTTAGTTCCTTGATAGTTTTATTTATTTATTTATTTTTTTCCCTTAAAAGCATTATTATGCTGTTTTTTTATGTTGAAAAAATTTTACTACCAATTGTTACATTTATAACTGATGGAAGTTATAAATAGTGTTGTCATCTTGTAATATGTCATCTGTGTTGTTTTATATGTCTTTCAAAAGGTTTTATGTCCATTAATTTTTTAGATGAAAAGTTTTTGCTTTTATGGAAATTTATGTATAAAGCAAGTTTTGGATATTGCATCTGTACTTAACATTAAACTTTTTATCAACATTTCATATTTCTTTGATTGTGTTTATTTTTATAACATTCAAAGATTTTTATCATTTAAAACTCAAGTTTTTTGGGGGTTGGGAAGGGTTACTGAAACACATTTTATTTTGTTACTCATGGTTATTCTCTTCGGAGGAGGGGATTTAGAGCGTATTTTTCATAGGTGTTTTATAGTGTATCTCACAAAATTGTAGCATTTCTTAATGAATATTATGAATAAATTAGCCATTAATGAATGAAAAACAGTAAATTTTGTTCCTTTTATTATTTCTGTAAAACTGAATATTTAATATTAAATTTAAAACTTGAATACAATTTGATGCAAACATCTTTGATGAAATTCAAGCACAAGCTACGTATATGAAAACCTTTTAAACATGTATCCCATGATATTAAAAGGGGACTTGGTGCTTAATAAACAAACATAGAAAAAGTCTTCAACATGCAAAATCCCAAAGGGAATAATGAACGAAAAATGCAAACAGCTGTTTTGATAGCATTGATCGTATTGTCATTATTGCATAAACAAAAGGAATGTGTTATATATATGAGAAGGTAATCAGATTCTACAGAATGTTTATGAATCAGTACAATTGAACAGGATATGGGGGGATTAGCCCCAATTAGAAGAAATTGAGTTATGAAAATGCATAAAATATTTAAGAAAGTGGTTACTTCCCTTCTGTTATAGATAACGCTATTCTAAAATTACACCTTTCTAATCTTTATCTCCCAGATCGCTTACGATTATCTGTATTGTTTTACGCTATTTTCCTAAATTAAGTTATGCCATCTCTAGAGTTCTCAAACAGTATGATTTTAAAATAATTTTCTCACTGTTTAATACTCACCCTTTCTCAGTTAAAAATATTCTATAGATATGCATAAATAACTCTTGGGCAATGTGGATCCTCTAGCAATGTGGTTTATTCTATGCTAACAGGTCTACCTGCTACTGCTTGGGTTGAAGTAGTGCTTATAAAATTTTTAAATTAAAAAAAAAAAAAAACATGACATAAAATAAAATAAATAAAAATCTTCCAGCTTTGATACTGTGACTGAAAGTTTTGAATAAATAGATTCTAAAGTCAACCCAGAAGGTGGATAAAAGATGTTGTTAGATCTATACAACTTTTGTGTACGCAATAATTTTAGTTTTTCTTACAGAAGCATAAAGATAGAGATTGTTAGAAATTCATATTTGGCAGCATCTAGTATGAAACTGACCATGAGAAAAATATATCAGCATAGAGTTTATCATCAGTGGCATTTCTCTTCTGTTCTTTTCGCCTTCTACGCTCTGAGACCATTGAGCATATGCACAATATTTGGTTTAACTCTATTCGTCAGTCTCTCCTTTTCATGCAGCTCCCCTTACAGCATGTTCCTGATGCCTGGCTTCTGCCTATTCTTCATTTTATTCTTGTCTTCTAGCCAATGCTGTAGCTAGAAAAAATTTTGGAGGAGGTTCAAGCTTTAGTATATAATGTTGAGTGTTAAAAATGATATATGACTGAAAAGTTTTTGACAAATTTGCAACATTTTGGAAAGGGTTTGAACCCCCAAAATCCAAGCCTGGATCTGGGGGTGGACAAGAGGGCACACTTACTCCGAGCAGTGTAGACTAGGGGTTACAGTCTCCAGGCCTATCTAGTCTTGCTGTTTGTAAGAGGAAAGACTCAATTTCTAGACAGTTTTTGTCATACATTTCATAGTGTGTAACAAACTCAGTACAATCTAATATTCTCCTGTCCTAACACATGATGTAAGACTAAAACTGGCTGGAAATTCTGTAGTATAATTTATAAGCACATGATGTGTGCGAGTAAACACTGAAATCTGAATGACGACAGTGTGCTGCTGAACACTGAAATCTGAATGAGACAGTGCATATGGCAGTAACGGTTGACTTAGCTTGACTTAGCTTGCTTAACTTGCAAATGTGATGCAATGCTGAAATATATGGTAAAAATGTGTGTAATAACAGAAAGACTCTCTGTAATTATTTCTGTCTATTCATGTGAAATTCTGAACTATCTGTTGCTCCAGTGTGGCTAGCAACCTGGAAAAACTAGAAATAGGGGAACAGTCAGGGAATTTTGCAACATTGGAAATTTCAGGAAATTTGATTGATTAGCAAAAAATCAGGGAATTTCGACTAATTTTTGAAAAAAATATCAAAACTTCATTTATTCCCAAAAAATTACAGACAAAAAATTTTAGTTTGTAAAATGCTGTACCAAAATATAAGTAAATGACCTGAAAAAGTCAGGGAAAATCAAAAAGGTCAAATGCTAGCCCTCCTGTACTTCTTTACTTGCTTGCTGATCAGAAAAGCAAGTAAAATTTAATACTTCACACACGTTGTGTGATAAAGTGGTAAACTCTCACCAACCCTTTAGAAACTTGCTGCAGTTAAAATGACAAAAAATTAGAAAAATCTATGCAAACTGAAAAAGTAGGTGGGGAATTATTTTTTGTATTATAATTGATGTCATTCTATATTTAGCCACTAATTGCTTTTCTTTCTGAGGCTCTATTGAAAATACTAGTTCATTATTAAAGATAATACCTTCACCAAATACAGAGGGTGTTCACACATTTTTGTAACAATTTTGACTTTCTCCTTAGATTTAAATTTACAATAAAAACATGACTGACATCCAGTTGTAATAGGATTTAACTGTCTTCTGCAGCATTAAAAACATTTTTTGCTTTAAAATGTTGCTGGAAAATAAGCAATGGATTGAAGGCTATATTTTTGAGTTTTCCGAAGAGAAATACTCTTATTCAGTTATAAAAGAAGGATGTGAAAAGCATGGTTTTAGTATTTCTACACGTAAAATAAAGGACTTGATTAATAAAAAAGTAAATAAATATCAAAGTTTGCTTTTGACTGGAAAAAAGGCAAAAAATTGATATCCAGCAAAGATACGTAACCTGCTATTAAATCTAAAGTCGCATCTCATATGCTTTAAAAGAAAATCAAACCCCCCAAAGAGCTATCGTAAAATCTTTATATATATCTGTAGAAACTGTGAATAATGTTATAAAATCTGATTTAAAGCTAATCTTAATAAAAAAAAAAAAAACATGATGTTCATTGCTTAATACCGAAATATGTTTCTCAGCGTAAGACTATGTGCAGATTGTTGTATGAAAACTATTTGATGAGTGAAAAATGGAAATATATTTAGTTAATATTGATGAGGCTTGACTATTATTATCTGCTTTCAATAGAAAAAGATCGATTTACTGATGAAAAGGAAAAGAAAAAGACTTAAAATGTTGATTAAGAGAAAACAGAAAAGTTTTTCTAAAGGTTTTATGGTTATTAGTGAATTCACTTATAACGGAACAATTAAAATAAGGAAACTAGAAAAAATGTCATAATTAACTCAAATTACTCTCATAAGTATGTTTTAACACCTATTTTCAAAAAATAAATTCCATCATCTAACCCAAACAATCTCAATGTGTTGAATTCTATCAGGATAAGGTTAAAAGTCATACCTCTTAAATTTACTGCTCTATTTTTTTTTTTAAATATGAAAAATGTAACTGGAATTGAAGCTATTTGTTTTATATGCATCCAACGAAAGTCCCCTGACGTGTGTCTTATGGATAATTGTACATTTGAAGTGGTCATTGTTGAATGTAACAAATATTAAAATGTTGGGAATCTAAAAAAAAACTGTCTTAAAAAGGGAGAGAGAAGTTTTTTAGAGGAACAGCGGCACAAATTTTCTCCGAATGCAACTGGAAGTCTGTTTTTGCATGTTTTACTATAAAAAAAATAATTATGAATATTGTTTTGCAATTTGAAATTTTGCACATATCCCTTTTTAACAATGATTTGAAATATTTTTGGGAAAATAGTAACTCAACACACCAATTTTTCGTCAAAAATTTTTTTTTAGTAAACTAGGGGGCTCTGCCCCCTGCTCGCTCTGCTCACCAACCCCTGAGGAAAGCTTCGCCTCCTCCCGACTCGCTTCGCTCATTAATCCCTACGGGATTCTATACGACTAATCGCAACTTTTCCTTTCATTGAATTGGAATATTAATAATACATGACACAAGAGAAAAGTTGAACAATATTATAGAAATCCACCATATTTGGTATCGCATTGAAATACACAATATTTAATTTTATATCGTTTATAATATGTAAAAAATCTGTTATAATGTTCGACAATTTAATAACAATTTGCCATTATTTTGACAGAAAACATGTGCTAGACAGCTAGACACACAAAATAAACAACCACAGCACTAATTTTTTAGAACAGAGAGAAATTCTTAACATCTAAACCATTTAGCGTTACAGCTTTAGTATATGATCGACTTGTTAAATTTTTGTCACTGTTTGACGATGCATTTTTGGGGTGTTATTGCTTGATTAAATATATTATGAACTTATTTTTTCTAATGCCTATATGTATATATTTTTTTTCCTATTGAATTCTTTTAGTTAATTTAGGACAATATGTAATACTCTGCATTTATTTCCAATGTACAGCAAAGTTTAAAATGGTGCTTCCAACAGTAAAGATGCAACTTTTTAATGTGCATTTTTTCTAGAATATGATTTAGTCAGGTTGAAAATAAATATTGTATGTGATTATTGCAATTATTTTAAACATTTCATTAGAGTAGTAGTACGACAGGACAATTTCTTTCAGATAGCGATTTTGCACTGTCGCCACTTATGAATTTGCCTGTCAATATCTGATTTTACTATTTAATGTCTTAAAATATATTAAATACTAAGCTTAAATCAGAAAAAAAAAATCACATTTTTTTAAACCTACTGATAAGTGAAAAATTCATTCTTGATTGTATTGTAAAAAAGAATTGCCGGTTTGAAGCATTCGAGATAGACCATCACCATTCATAAATTGGATGGCTTTTGAATACTTGTTGACGATATCTTCTGAATAAGTATTATTGTTGGCGATATCTACTGGATATATATTGATCATGACATCTTAATAGTTGTTGGCGTTATCTCTTGAACTTGTGTTGATGGTGGTTCTGAATATTTGTTGGCTACATCTTCTGATTACACCTTGATTTTTTTACATATATATTATGTAATGTTAAATTTAGAAAATAAAAAATGAGCGTGGAGAATGAAATATAATGATTACTGGATAATTTAATTTATAGAGACATCAATGGCACAGGAAAAACTACTTCAGCCATTTTCTTTCTAATAATGAACAAAATAAAAAACGGATAATATTTTACCTGGAGATATTTTGTACATTTAGACCAAATAAAAAATGTTCTTTTTTCCCCCTCTTGAGGTAAGTTAAAAAATATTTAAAATAAAATTGAAAAAAATCTGCTAAAGCAATGGTACAGTTTAACCTCTTGGCGAAACTTTAAATTTGGCACCGAAGTAGCTTAGGCGTTTCTTGCGAAAATCTTGACATGCATTATTGCGATAGATAATTTAAGTCATCGTCGAAATAAATGAAAAATTTTAAATCAGCCAGTGAGGTCCTGTATTAGCTGTAGCTAAAATATTTTAGCAATGCAGTTACTACATTCCTTTATATGGGGAAAAAAATGTTCTGTTGTATTAAATTCTGTTTTCTGCAATGTTTTATATCAGTGCTTAAAAACAAAAATACGGTTGCATATTTTATTATTATTATCATTATTATTGCACCATTTTATAATTTATCTCTATATTTAAGGCATGGCTAGAGTTAAAATGGCTGTTGTGGTTGCGTAAATGAATACCTTGGCGAAAAACGTACGAGCTTCTTCATTTCTAAATTTTAAAAATCGCTAAATTGGTCATAGTAAAGATCTATCCTTTTAAATATGTTTTGAGTTAAAAAACTAAATCTTTATATAAACTAATATAAATTTTTATCTCGTAAATTTCATTTTAAAAATTTCTGCGCTTAACCTCTAACTCTATACCAATAGCTGTTTAACATAATCATGTATTCATTACTAAATCTTTTTCGCCTAACGTTAAAATAAAAAATAATACTATAAACTAAACTAATTGTATGAACTTAACTAATAATATAAAATAATAATATAAAATAAAAACTAATTTTCGATTCATCTTTATTAAATTTTTACTTAATATTTTAAAAATATCAGTTATTTATAAATGTTTTGCTATTCTAAATAATTTTTTTTTCTCTCGAGCATCTCAAAGAGCCAATTATTCAATTTTTCTTATTTACATCATTGATCACATTTTAATTTTCCTGAGGAAAGTGACATCAGAGACATAGAAAAAAACGTCATAAGAGAAACTTTTTCTCTGGTGGCAAATAGAGTACCTGTATGAACCCGACGTTTTTAGCTAATAACTTTGTTAATAAAAATGGTAGAAATTTCTAAGCAGCTGAAATGCCTTCCTTGAAGCAGTCGGAATACACTGATATATCTCATGACGCGGAGAACCCTGCCCTCCACGAGAAGTTGCTGTCGCAGACAAAAAAAATTGACGCCAGGGACAGTTACTTTTTTTTAATATATAGAGAAATAGTAAAGTATTATAAAACAAAATTTTTTTATTGGCAAATAGGGTTCAAAACATGTAAAGTAAAAATTTTCAAAATGAAAAATGCTCATTCCAAGTCAGGATCTGTCTCGCTATTCTCATTCATATTTTGGATCCTTTGGTATTTGGGGCATTGTGCTGTTAGCCAACTTGATATTTCCGCATAAAAAGAGATTCCTGTGACGTATTTCGACAAAGCCGAAATATCTCTCAGCTTTTTATGATTGACTGGCACTTTCCCTGCTGGATATGCTCTTAGGGTGGGCAATATTGCTATTGCCCTACTGCCTCCAGTCAAGTTGAAACTGTGGCTAACCAATCCATTGACATTCTCCTTAACAACCACCTTCCCTTGGAGATCATGGTTGTATTGAAACTCCCAGTACATTGATATTTTGAAGGGTATTCTGTTTGGGCGAATCAATCCAGTTGATACCACTACTTCTTTGCTCATGCTTGATTTTTTATATTGTTTCGTCCACCACTCTTTGAAAGAAATAATGTTCTCTGTCTGCACATCCTTTACTCAAAAATGCCCCCTCTTACTAGAATCAATGATTTCCTTGATGTGTTCCTCAGGAATGTAAATTCGGTCTAGTCTTCGAATTCGCCTTTTTATGCAGCCAAAATCCCAGTCACAGGGGAGAAATGAATGACCTCTTATAGGGAAGTAATGCTTTTAAAGTTCCCACTATCTGTGAGGTTTAATAAAAATCTCACCACTGTGGGGTTTTTGTTCTGTCCTATACACTGATCGCTAAATAGAATAAGGTGCTTTACTGTAAGAGAAACATTGTTGAAGTAGTCTAGCAAAAAACTGCATACTTCATTGGGAGTCTTGTTGCCTCTTCTCTCATGATAGGTAAAATTTTGTGCCATTGGTTGTCAAATCATGTATATTAAAAACAAAGCACCACAGCTGCCTCAAATAAAAAATTTCCTGCACTGAAATGGCTGATAAGGGTAGATTCTGCATATATTCAAAACTGAGTACCGCGGTATTTTCATTTTGGTTTTCTTGTGCTGCTTTCATAGCAGTGTAGAACTTTTTAGCTCTTCGTTTATGAACCATTAACTCGGCTAGTACAGCCTTCTTGCTATTTTCACATAATAAAGGATCTTTAAGCTTTCACAAGATGAACAAACATCGACTTGTGGACGGCCAAAGAAATAACCGAAGTTGATGTTGTAGTAATTTAAATAATACTTATAGGAAATGTATTTCTGTAAGTTTGGATTGTCTTTTATAAAAAGTTTGTGCATTATTTTAACATTAGTTTAGCATCAAGATACTTTTTCTTAACGTTGCCATAATTTGTTTCTTTAAAATCAAATTTCTTGATAGGTTCAGAAATAGCAAATCTCATTTCTTCTGGCTTGACAATACTTGTTTTGTGCCTTTGCCCCTCATATCACGCGGCACTTGGTTAGTAGAAAGTAATGAGTAAACTCTTTCTACTCTCTTTTTGCCAATTCCCTGCAAAGAGATAAATGCTTATTTACAAACTTGTAAATGTTTGCCACTGAACTTAACAAAGTAATACAAAAAATTAACTTTTCTATTATTTACCAGCTGCAGCATCATCAGTATTATTATTGGGAACAGGTTTTTTATGTCGCCGTTTAACTTCCCTCTTCTCAATTAAACTTTGTAAAAATGTATTTTGAGTGTCTTTGCTTTCAAGAGACAGAAAATATGACAAAGCATTTGCTTGATCTTGCTCATTTATTTTAGAAAAACATTGAAATTTGCATTTGCAATCATTACCTGTTTTCACAGAAGGAACTTGTTTTCCTGAATACGATTCATAATCATACGATTCACTCCCTTAACTCTACTGCTTTTTATAATGTTCCTTTTGTAAGTATTTGGATTTAATACACCTTTTACATGTTTCTTTCGTGGCACGTTATCTTTTATTTCGCTATCACTATTCGACATAGGTTTTTTTTTTTTTTTTTTTTTTTTTTGGCGTTAACACAGCGAGAGACACGACACACGACTGACAAATACTGAAGAGCTGATTTGTTTCTAAAGCCTTATCACCTGACATGCGCATGATCAAGGTCATAGTCAAGGTTGAAAAGAAACATATGCCTCACATATCCCTTTTCAAAAGTGACTCAGATATTCTTAGTACCACCACGGCAGTAGAACTCACTGCCCATGTCTCATTTCAACACAGAATTATGCATTCAGTCTTGAAGATTATGAAAAATAAAAAAAAAAGTTTTGGCAGGTTTTGACACATGTCCCCTTTCAACAATGACCGTTTCATTTAGACTTTTAAAACAATCTCTTTAAAAGCGGCATCCCAAAACATTGGATGGACTATGAAAAGTTTTGGAAGAGGAGTGGAACAAAATCAACCTCAATGTTCTAATAAATACTCTGCCATCTATGAAATCAAGGTTTAATATGATAGTTTAACAAAAGGGCTATCAGACTGAACATATTACAAAATAAAATTCTTATATTTGGTTATATATATATCTTTGCAAAATCGTTACCAAAATATGTAATGGCAACATTTAAAACTCTTGTAGCCATTTTAAAAAACACCATACAGTACTGAAAGATAAATTACAGACACTAAACAAGAGACAAGTTTCATATCTATCTAAAATCCCGTAAAATGAAATTATTGATATGTCACAGAAAGTTCACCAAGAAATTGTTATGGAAAAAATCTGGTGTGAAACAATCACATGACTTCCATTACCCACTATTACACATTCATATTATATGATTTTTTCGAGATATATGCATTTTTTGGAATTTTCCAGTAAGAGAAACTTGATACACGTATAAAGACATATAAAACAGAGCAAGTTACATAGCAAGTTATGAGAAAGGGTATCTAAAATGGATTAATGAAACAATTTTCAAGAAAATTGTTAGAGCCGTTTTTAAGATACCAACTATTACCGAAACTTGGTATTCTCGATTATTGACTGGAAAACAATAATTACATACAAAAGAATATTTAAAAGAGAGTTAATATGGTGAGTTTGAAAAAAATCCGTGCAGCTGTTTTTTAAGGAACGCACTTGCGAGACCTGAAATTGAGCTATTTATACAGAATGCCTATCAATTTTCCTGAACTAACCAACTATATCATTCGGATGGGCGGGCATCTAATAGAGTGTTTATATAACAACTTTGAAGAAAATCGTTAGAGCCGTTTTTGAGATACGGACTTATGGTACCACTTCCGGTTTTCCAATTTTCACCAAAATTTGGAAAATTTATCTGTACATCAGACCTGTATTAGCTGTGAAGTTTCGTAGTTCTATCTTCATTAGTTTCGGAGAGATTATAGCCAGAAGATTCCACAGATACATACGTACATACATTTACAAACATGCACACATACATACACACACACTGACCAGTTACCAAAAACTACTTTTTTGGACTCAGGAGGCCTTAATATGTGTAAATCAGGTGAAAACTCGATATCGAATTTTCGGAGCAAATACTTCCATTGCCTACGGTAGTAGGGTAATAGAAATAATAAGGGCTGTAAAGTAAAGTATTATATGGTCATGTTCAATTGTATTCCTGATGCCTCCGACACTGAACAGAAAAGTGAAGTAATTAGATTAATAAAAATTAATGAAAAGGATAAGTGTAAAATTTGAGAGATTTATTGATTTTATTGAGGTTCATGAAAAATGTGGCAAATATAATTCTAAAAAGTTACTGGGTGATGAGCTATTTATTAGTCATTGTCATGGTCAGTCCTATGACAATGCCTCAAATATGTCAGGAGTGCAGCCAGCCATCCAGACCAGAATAATAGAAAAGAATAAATACACAGCTTTTTGAGTTTCATGTACTTTGCCCTGGAATATTATAAAATAACACACACAAAGAATAACGTCAAAGGTGGCAATCAGACAAGATGGTCAGCGAAAACAGAAGCAGTTAGCAGTTTGAAAATAAACCTAAATAACATTGTTGGTGCTTTGATAGAGTTAAAAAATGAGAATTTTGAAAGATGACAATGATCTAAGTGGAAGTTACAGTCGTGTAGTCTTAAAATTGGAACGTAGTATTGGTAAAAGATAATAATGTTCCAATAGAGCATTTCCTCGTGACGTCTGGTCTAGTGGTTGGCAAAAAAGCGCGCTCGACTTTCCCGCGCCCCGCCCACCATTGATTTTCCGTTGGTGATCCGCCATCGCTATTCTTTTCCCAAGCCTTTTTGCCAACCACTCATAAAAGTTGAGATGTTTGTTTACAAACAAGGAACTGCCCTATAACCAAATGGGATTAGGTCAAATTATAAATGTTTTCCCAGGTCCAGATGGTTGGCTGGTTGAGTAGGTTTTACGTCGCATTAGTGCTACGCTATGCGTAATCCAAGGTCCATAGAGTTGTAGAGGTTAAGACATCGAAAGGACTTAAAAAAAAATGAGCGATCAAACTAAATGTATATATATATGAAAAGTGTGGATGTGTGTTTCAATAATTTTAGTAGCAACTGTATACTCGTCAGCAAAATTAGAGCTTATTAATACAGCTTTAGTTGAGAACTGAATACTGTATCTAGGGACCCTATATCAAAACAGCAATGTAAATTTGGGTCATATATAGGGTGTTCCAAAAAGATTTAAACGGGATTAAAACCTATTAAAGGTAAGTAAGTATTGAGAATTGCAGAAGGGTTCAAAATAAGATACGAAATATGACTGTGTTAATAAAAAAAAATTCTTGCTTTTTTTCAAAATGTTATACTTCTTAAATTTTCGTGCGATTCCTCTAAACAAATGTTGTCAATTAGAAAGTTTTTAATTTCCATCCAACAAGACCATTATTTAAACTAGTTGGCATAGGTGGCCTCTGCTCAGTTCCCCATCATATTTATGTTCTCATAAATTTCTAGTGCGAGACATATTATAATCATGTTAAAAGAAATGAATTTGACCAAAGCTTGATATTATGACAGAATGAAATCCCCGCCTAATAGGCTATCCACCGTTCACTTCGATATATATATCTTATTCTAATCTATTAATTTATTTTATCAGGGTCAATTCCGTTGTTTAGTTTTCATGCTACTGTTTCCAATGCAATAATCCTCAAAATTCATATTTGTATGAAAAATTTACAATTTCGCTATGTTGATAAAATCGTAAATTACGAATGATTTACGAAATTTTCCTATATTAGAATATTTGTATTCAATCGTGTTCAAACAAATATCATAAATGTAATTTTGAAGTTGTCTAATGTATTTACGATCCTCAAAATGGAAATTTATGCTCAATTTTGCCTTATTCTGACATATTAAGTAAATCGTAAATTCCAAATAACTTACCAAATTTTTAAATTGGAAAAATCGTAGTCTATGATATTCATGCCAGTATCCTAAATAATATTTCGAAAGTGGTTTGACATCTTTACGATGAAAATATCCCTCAAGATTGACGTTTATGTGAAATTTTGCTCTATTCTTCCATGTTAAGAAATTCGTAATTTTCCAATAACTTACGAAATCTTTATATTGGAAAATTCAAAGTCATTAACAATCATGCCAGTGTTCTAAATAATATTTCGAAAGTAGTCTGACATCTTTACGATGAAAATATCTCTCAAAATTGACGTTTATGTGAAATTTTGCTCTATACTGCCATGTTAAAAAATTCGTAAATTTCCAATAACTTGCGAAATTTCCAAAGTAGCATATTTATAGTTACTGATGTTCATTCCGGTATCAAAACTGATATTTTAAAACTGGTCTGACATTTTTACAGTAAAATGTTTCCATTAAATGCACGTTTAAGTGAATTTTTGTCCTATTCTCCCATGTTAAGAAAATCGTAAATTTCTAATAACTTACGAAGTTTTTAAATTCGAATGTTGCAAATGAATAGGGTTCTTGCCAGTGTCGAAAGTAATATTTTAAAACTGATCTGACCTCTCTGCGATCATTTGTTCGTGAGATATCGTGTTAACAGACTAACAAACTAACGGACTAACACACTAACGGACTGACACACTGACACACTAACAGACACCCTACAGACAGACACCATAGAAATTTTGTCATTTTCGTATTCCTCACACCTGAAAACGTGTAGAAAAGTCAAAAAACCGAGGTCGAAAATTTTCACGATTACCTAAGTTCCCCATACCTATAGTATGATGGGGAACTAATAAACTGTTCTAATCACAAAATTGTGCAGTTTATAGGACTTTCTTTCATTTGCATATTTTTCTTTCGCACCCGTGCGAAAAATGTAGCTATTTATCTAACTATCATCCACAAAAATTTTAACTATATTTTTATCTTTACCAAAAAAAGTTAATCTCATTAGACTAACGTCGTCATTTTTTCTTATTATATCATTGAACTGAGTCCACGAGCTTAAATATTGTCCATTTACAAATCTTATTTTATTTCATTTTTGCATGCGCACTTTTTATTTCCTAATTCAAAATTATTAAAAAAACTTTTTCAATACTGTAAGTTTCGAAACTGATTATTATTAATTTTCTTTTTCTTAAAAAAAAAAAAAAAAAAAAATTGATGAAATTCTGGCAGAATTTAGTTTAGTACGGAGGACTATTAGTTTTTTTTTTTTTTTTTTTCAAATTATTCAATTACTAGTATATAACCCCGTCAAAAATGACGGAATGTGAAATCAATTAAGGTAGTGAATCAACGAATGCTTTGCCTGCTTCGCTGGACACTATATTTAAAGGGGACTAATGTGCAAGTTGCACCTGACGGGACTAATATGCAAGTTGTACCTGACAGGACTAATGTGCAAGTTGTACCTGACGGGACTAATGTGCAAGTTGCACCGAACGAACAAACTATTTCTTTTAACGAAAATACCTACTAACCTAAGACGATAGGTCTAATATAACGTATCATATTTTATATCGCATTTATCGTAATATAACTCTGTACTTATTTCGCTTCCTTCTTCGACTCGTTTTAATAAGTATTTTTTATATGCATGGGCAAATTTAATATTTTTTAATTTTTTGCGTGAAAACATTTCATCTTATGCCCCCCCCCTTTAAAATATATATATATAACAATAACTGGTAAATTTTTTTGGCAACAATCATAAATTTAAATGTCCAATTTTGAAATTATTTTCATATCTATATATTAATTTGAAACATGTTTTTGTCTGTCTCCACTATATTGAGAGAACTACTTGGTGTAAAAATTTGGTTGAGGTGTCTAAAAAAAGGTCTTGGTCTGTAGATGTGCTATGAGAAGAGAAAAATAAAAAAAAGTCGAACGGTTCCCCTCCCCCCCCCCGGGGGGGAAACGGGTGGGAAACCGTTTCCCACCCGTTTGGGTTAAAAACACGTTTACGAGCTTAACTAAGCTTCAAATTACTTCATGGTGAAGAAATTGTACATATGGGGACTGGAGTCGAATACTAAAAAATCAATATCTGCGAATTTGGAATTTTCGATTTTAAAGGGGGGACAAAGGGGGAAAGTAGATTTGGAGGGGAGGGGAAAGGGGGGAAATTAGTTTGAGAGGGAAATCCGTTCCAGACCCACACATGTAGCACCTCATTTTAAAGGTCTTGAAATTTCATGTCGATTGGGGATGTTTGTATACAGCATAGTGCGACATCTGGTGGTGAAAAATGGAACTAAGTGATTTTGCTGTAGACCATATCATGTTGCACCTTATTTTAAAGGTCTTGGTATTTCCTGACGGTTGGTGATCTTCGTACAGAACACACTGTGCCCCCTGGTGGTGGAAAGTGCAACTGAAGGATTTTGCAGTTGACACCACCATGTGACACTTTATTTGAAAGGTCTTGGAAATTCAAGGCGATTGTTGATAGAGGTCTTGAAATTTCATGTTGATTGGGGATGTTTGTATACAATATACTGCAACCCCTGGTGGTTAAAAATGGAACTAGGTGATTTTGCAGTAGACCCTATCATGTTGCAACTTAATTTAAAGGTCTTGATATTTCCTGACCGTCGGTGTTTATGTATAGAATACGCTGCGCCCCCTGGCGGTGGAAAGTGTAACTAAAGGATTTTGCAGTTGATACCACCATGTGACACCTTATTTGAAAGGTCTTGGGAATTCAAGGCGATTGGTGATGTTCGTTTACAACATACTGCGCTCCCTGGTGGAGGAAAGTGGATATTGCAGCGCGTGCGTAGCATGCCTGCTATACGGTGCCGCTGCCACAGGCAGCGGTAACACGAGTCAGAGGTTTGTTCGGTTCAAGGTTAATTTTTGAGAATTTTTCCATGTTATTAGCGGCCTGCATATACGTGCCGCAGGCACTGGGTCACGAACCCGAGTTCCGTTCTGTTTGAGGTAATTTTTTTTTTTGTTACAGATGATTATTTATTTTGTGATGTTTTCATTTAAAAATAGAAATTCAAAGAAAATCGAGTTAAAGATATAAAACCATAGAAATTTAAGGTTCATTTAAGGTTATTATCAAGGGCCGCGGGTTCGTTCGGTTCCAGGTTAATTTTTGGGAATTTTTTTTATGTTAGCGGCCCGCGTATGCACTGCCGCAGGCACCGGGGTCACAAGGCAGAGTTTCGTTCGGTTCGAGGTAATTATTTTTTGTTACAGCTGATTATTTTTTTTCGCAATGCTTTCATTTAAAAATAGAATTTCAAACAAATTCGAGTTAAAGATATAAAATCTAACAAATTTAAGGTTCATTTAAGGTTATTATCACGGGTCCAGGCATTGCCGGGCTGGTTCGTTTGGTTCCAGGTTAATTTTTGGGAATTTTTTTATGTTGTTAGTGCCGTGTATGCGCTGCTGCAAGCACCGAGGTCACAAGGCAGAGTTTCGTTCGGATCGAGGTAATTGTTTTGTTACAGATGATTATTTTTTTCGTGATGCTTTCATTTAAAAGCAGAAATTCAAACAAAATCGAGTTAAAGGTATAAAATAATACAAATTTAAGGTTCATTTAAGGTATCATGGGCCCGGGCAACGCCGGACGGGTCAGCTAACATATAGTCTTAGTATTAAACGAAATAGAAAATAAAATATAGCATCTGTTTATTTGAAGTCAGTATGACGTCACATTGAGAGTACTTTGTAGAAAGTGATGTCATACATAGTATTTCGATTTATAAGCATTTTTCCGACTTTCTTTTTTTAAGTGAAATGTCGTAAATTATATTAGATGTTTTAACATGAAATACATTTAAATAATGATGCGACGGTTTTTGAAACATTACGATCAATAAAGTGATCGTCGAATTCGACGGGTTCCAGCTAGTTTTAATTAATTCTAAAATATCTAATCAAAACTTCGTTACAAATAAGGTACCATATTTGTAACGAAGTAACCTTAGGTACCTTATTTGTAACCGTATTTGAGGAGCAAACATTCAAACCGTGTTTTCTCCTTCGAATACAATTTTTCAGAAAACACAAAAAACTGTTAAAATAAAAAATAATCCTTCTTAGACCCTAATTATCGTTTGTTTAGTTGTATTACTGGTTACTAGGAAGATCTGTAGGCATACTTTACCTAATAAACTTAGAGTTAATTAGAAAAATGCATTTGAAATTTGGATAAAGCATGCTTTGACCGAAACACAGAGGAGAAAACATGTTTTGAATGTTTCCAATGTGGACAAAACATTTTTTGAATGAAAAAGTATGTAACTCGCATATTGATTAATGAACATTCTTAAAGAAATAAAACTAATTAACAGAACATACTTTGTTTTATAATTATAAAATTAAATTAAATATTTACATGTGAAAAATCATCCTGCAAATTGTAGGTAAGAACTAAAATTTTTAAACCAATTTGAAATTTAAATTTTATCTTCACATAAGCAATTGTATGCTTCCTCTGTTTCTTCATATTCTACATGAAAGTTATTAGTAATGATATCTTCGTACCATTTAAAATCGGACTGATTTTTCCACTCTTCACCATACATCAATTTTAAAAGTTTATCTACGTCATTTTTCTTTTCAAGTGATATTCCATGACTAGGAAGACATTGTAAGACAACGTTTCGTATAAAAGCAGTATTAATCCATTTCCTAAAATGTTTTGCTCCAGAATTTTCTTTTATATCTTCAAATTTATAGTTTTTGAATCTTTTGACCATCACACTTCTCTATTTTTTCTAAAACTATTCTTTTCAGTCCTGATATATATGGTAAAATTTTAAATAAGCATAAGTGATTTCGTATTATAAAGTTTCCAATCAATCCCCAATATTTTTACATCAACAACTTTCTTATACAGTTCATAGTATTGTCCTTTGATGCTATTGTTACAGTTTTTCTGAGGATCTTCTCAACACGACAAAATATAAATATACGATCTGCTGGAAGGAAACTATGTCCTCTGGCAGGAAAGTACAATACTATATTTTCAATGCTTGACGTTGTAGTGTACAAAAAGTACAACAGCATTTGAGGAATTATGTTATTCTTATTTTGGGCAATACACCCATCACTAAAGAGCCGCAAAGATTTTTTACCTTCAAGGTCCATTTTGTTTAGGTGACAATATAAAGCCGATGATATTTCAGTGCTGCCTTTGCCTGCTAACTCCTCAGACCAAGTATAAAATGTTGTATTTAGACCATCCAAACTCATTATGCATAAGCTGTAAAAGTTGAATTGCCTTAAGTAATAGGTATAGGTATCTTGAATATTTGTTTTTGGCAGCTTTTGAATCTGTTGTAAATCAAAACACAAACTAACGACTAATTCATCTGTATTTTCTTTCATAATGGAATAAAATGCATTGGCTCTTAGCATATGAATTCTTTTGTCAGTCATATGATCAACTTTTTCTGCGGACCCTGAAGGACAGGACTTTATTTTTTGGTCAAGTAAAGAACACGTGCTGCAAACATAACTAGAAGGAGACTTAAAGCCTATATTAAAATCATTTATGAATAATCTTCTGAACATAGAGAAATTAACGTTGTCCAGGTCGTCGTTCCAGTTCTTGTTTTAAACCATGCAACTTCCTTATACCTAATGTACAGTGCAAGTACAATCGCTTCGATTGTTGTCTTCCATAATGACTTTCTGATGCGTTTAAGTTTGAGATGAATTCTCTTACCTTTTTTTTTTTTTTTTTTTTTTTTATTAATGCTTAAGTGGCTTTTTCTATCGTCTCCTCTCTTTTTCTCAATAGGCTCACCACCATGTACTTTAGCAACAATATTGGCTAGCATTGTACGACCTATTTTAGTTATAGCCGTGAAATTGATTTTACACACAGGAATTCTCCTACCACTGCTACTAGTAATAAAATAAAAAGCAGAAAATGCATGTTATGAGCCTGATGATTGCGATTTATTTTGGGTTGGGCTATTAGGCCTACGTCGAGTTGCATTTTTTGTAACAACCAATGAGGCTATAATAGAATCTTGTCGTTGTTTGTCCGCAATTTCGTAAAGTCTATCCCGAAACTTCTTAACGTCATTAGGTCTAACATCAGTGCACTAAAAAGTATTACTAGAATGTTTGCATGGAGCATAAACGTTATCTGATTTTGCTGAATATCGTTTCTTTTTCGCTTCTTTTCTTTTTCCACCAATTCTCTCTCTTTTTCTAGTTCCATAATTAGAAGTACTCACTAATACACCACCTATTCTTCCATTTGAAATTTAAAAAAACGGACTCCTCTAAAATGAAGAAAACAAGATAGAACTAACGAAATAAACAAACATAAAAAGCTGGTACATGTACGAGTCACGCGACCAGAAAGAACAGTTCTGACTGGTCGGCTGGAGAAATCACAGTTTGACTGAAAACGGGCTCTGGAGGAAACACTGTTTGATTGAAACCCCAACTTTCTAAGAGCATTTATAATGTGATAAAAATTTTTTTAGTTTACAATAATAGAATAATTTTGTTCTATTTAATGTTGAGTTCACAGAAAAATCACTAACTCATTTTTTTTTATTTTTGGAGAAAACACGGTTTGAATGTTTGCTCCTCATTTATCTTAACTAATTTGATAAATATGACGTCACAATCAACTGTTTGTTTATATCAGATATGTACATCTTATACTATTAAGTGAGCAATATTTGTATATTTCACTGATCTCGAAAACGGTAGCTCGGACAGTCACGAGATTTAACACAAAGGTGCCCCCCGAAGGGTCATTGTGCAAATCGAAGTCAGATTTTCGAATTTTTGATTAGTTTTTTCTTAATTAATTAAAATGTAAAATAATAACCTTCTAATTTCTGATAAAAAAGCCATTTAAATTTTAACATTTTATCCATAATTTAATTGTTGCCAATTTTTTTTCGACAAAATAATAATAATAATAATAATAAAAAAAAAAAAAAAAAAAAAACGTACATTTATTTAAAATGAGGAAAATAAATCAGAAAGATTAGAAAATAAATTAGAAATATCAGTCGCATCGTTACAAATAAGATAGAAAATGAAAGGGAAAATTTTTGTAAATCCGATGCATTAAACAGCTTATTAATCGGACAATTAGATTTTTTAAAATTAACTAAAGTATGAATTTTAGGTGGCAACAGCAGAAGATTGTATGGAAACCGTTAGGAGAAAAAAAATGAAAAATCTGCTTCACATTAAGTAACATGATTTTTAAGTGGGATTAAAAATTGCAGTTTTCAAATTCTTTTAAATTTTCTCTCACGAACACAAAAATATAATATACAGCCTGTACTCCACAAGACCAACTTGCATTTCAAATTTCATCAATTATTTTGGTTAATAAACAAAAGTTATTATTATTTTTTTTTTTTTCAAATTAAGTTTTATTCTATCTTCGAAAAGAATTATGTGATCATAGATATAATAATATATATAGATCTATCATCCCCATATTATCGTGCAAAGATTTTTGATGCCGAAAAACAAGCTTTGGAATCAGCCATTAAGTGGTATTGAAGGAAAAAAGGAAAAAAAGAAGAATGAATTTGAAACTGTATCTGGAGCTTTTCATTCACCTTTAGTAAATAAATTATTCATGAATTTTATTTGCTAAAACATTCGTGTGTATTCCCGTGTGTATTCACTCGGGGAAAGACTGCTATATTTTGGTAGAATCGCCGTCTTTTCCCGAGTGAAAAGGAATCACTTTTTTCTCCCCAATGATCAATCTATATATTATTACTATATCTATGTATGTGATACGATACATTAATAATTTGGGTTTTAAAAGTTTTTTTAAATAGATTATTTAAACTCTATGAACCATATTTTTATTTTATCAGTTTCATTAAGAGATCCTGCTGGGCGATTTTTTAAATTTTGGTGTTGAAGTACACCGAACGTTTTCGACAAGAAATTTAATATAGCAACAGCCATTTTAATCTAAGTAGCGCATCAAATATATAAAAACATATATTTGATAGTTATTTTTACACAAAATTTACAGAACAAATGCAGTTTTAAAGATAGGAAATTTATTTCAACAAGCACTATTTTAAACCTAAAAACCATTAAAAATATAAGCAGAATATCAAGGATTCTTATGTATAAACAAAAAAGAGTCTGGTAAAATTATTAGCAAAATAGTCTTCCCCTTTTCATACAAAAAAAAAAAAAAAAAAAAAAAAAAATCTGATGTGGGCACCACATGACTTCCTTATACACTTTTAGAAATATACATAATGTTAAAAAATATTGTCACTGGACCCGAAACAGTTGGCTAAAAATATTAAAAAAAAATGCATGCATACGCAAAAAAAATAAAAAAAATAAATAAATAAAATTGTGCCTTGAGGGGACTCATTTTAAAATCCTTGGGGGGGGGGGGGAACTCATGTCAAAGTTGTGCCTTGGGGGGACTCATGTCAAAGTTGGGCCTTGGGGGGCCTTATTTCAAAGTTGCACCTTGGGGGGACTCATGTCAAAGTTATGCCTTGGGGGGGACTCATGTCAAAGTTGTACCTTGGGGGGGACTCATGTCAAAGTTGTGCCTTGGGGGGACTCATGTCAAAGTTGTGCCTTGGGGGGGGGACTTCGGATCCGAAACAATTGGATAAAAGTGTTAAAAAATGCATTTTCACCGTGTTTCTGAACTATTCCGGAAGTTTCAAATCTCTAACTAGTCGGGAAGTTAGTTAAATAGATTTTCTGTTGAATCATATAAACGCTGCTAAAGGCAGCAGTGACACGAAGCAATTGGCTAAAAATATTTAAAAAATGCATTGTCACCGTGTTCTGAGATTTTCTGGAAGTTTTAAATGTCTAGCTAGTCGGGAAGTTAGTTAAAAATCGATTGCAAGATTTGTACTGGTAACGCTGCCGAAGGCAGCAGGTATCGGAAACAGTTGGCCAAAAATATTAAAAAAACGCATTGTAAACGTGTTCTGAGCTTTTCTGAAAGTTTCAAATGTCTAGCTAGTCGGGAAGTCAGTTAAATTGCAAGATTTGTCCAAACCGTTTTTGAGTTATTACCGTTTTTTGATACATTATGGCCAAAACCAATGTATTTTTGGTCATTATGAACCTAATTTTCCTAAATATCTCCAAAATGGAAAATCATACAAAGTCCAAAAAGGGAGGTGCAGAACTATATGTTATAACAAACCTATGTACCAATTCGCAACTTTCTACGTTCAACCGTTTTTGAGTTATTACCGTTTTTTGATACATTATGGCCAAAACCTATGTATTTTTGTCATTATGAACCTAATTTTCCTAAATATCTCCAAAACGGAAAATCATACAAAGTCCAAAACGGGAGGTGCACAACTAGATGTTATAACGAACCTATGTACCAATTCGCAACTTTCTACGTCCAACCGTTTTTGAGTTATGCGACATACACACACAGACACACACACACACACACACACACAACAGACGTCACGAAAAATCGTGTAAAATCGCTTATATCTCTAAAACGAGAGCTCGTGTTCAGACGACACTTGCAGGTGTACAACTATACATCATGACAGTCACACGTATAAATTGGCAACATTCAGCGATCATTCGTTTTCGAGCAATGTGAAATACAAAATCCATTTCGCAAATCGGGATGTATAAGGAAGTAAAAAACCATCGCTAATATGGCGACAAAAATTCAAAAGCCGCCAGTGGAGCAATATAATAAAGTTGTGCAACACGATAATGTTTACCTATTTATTTATTTTTTTATATAATAATCATTATGCTAATTTATCATACAAACAAATGAGCCTCTGTGTGTTACTGCACTTGCACGCTGTCGAACAGAAATATTTGAAAAATTCAAATTAATATTTAAATAAATAAATAAAAATATGTTTAATGGGAAATATATATAACCATAAAAAGATTAGTTGTCTAAAATATGGCAGAAATAGCGCTCATAGCATATTGTTACAAGGTATTAAGTCTTATTGTTACAATGGATTAAGTCTAAAATGGTGACAAAAATTCAAAAGCCGCCAAAGAGAACTATATTAAGGCTGTACTATCAGGTTTACAACCCATGAATTATATATAAACACAAAAAATTAATTGTCTCATGCGACAGACGTAGCCGGTCACAGCATATTGTAATATTTGGCGTGAAATTGCTGTCATTTAATGGTTGATTGGATAAACAAAATAAACATATGAAATAACGTAAAAGCAAATATTATGTTGTCTAAACCCAGTTACATTTGAGTCCAGTCCGAATTACATGTGAACAACACGTATAGTGTTGTTCACATGTAACTGGGATTCAAATATAAAAGGGAAACTCCAATTTTTTCGATACTACCTATTTCGAAACTGTTATATAATAAGCACCTAAATGGAAGCTCATTGGTAAACTATTGTCGCAGGTAATAGGGAGAAGCGCCCGAGTTGCAGTGGATGACCAAATCGCTGCCGAATGCAGCAGGGATCTGGAGCGAACTTTTGAACAATTTCAGTAATTTATTTTATTTTATTTTTATAAAGCTATATAGAAAAGAGTTTCCTTTAAATTTAGTGGCCAGCGAAGCGGGCAAAGCCTGCTAGTTATCATTATTGCAAGAAAATGATGTAATAACTAATTAGCCCACAATTTTTATGATTGAATTTTATATTACATTTTAATTTTATCCTCCATCGGTATTTTAGAATTGCAATGGTAGTTATAAACTTTCGTTGAAATCTTTTTACATATTGAGATTGAGGGAAACTTGCAAGCACAAAAAATGTTCAGTTTTGAAAGATCTTTCTAATGATGCAACCATTTATACAGATTAATAAATAAATAAATAAATAAAACTAAAAATACATAGCTTTTCTAAGGGGAAAAAAACGCTACCAAAAGTCTCTTTTGAAGCGGTCTAAACCGGAATCGTTCCTGACAGAAGAGGATCATTATGGATAAAATTCCTGTGACGTCACCGTAGGTAAAATCGCCGAACACGTGGCCGATATTTTGTAAACAAATTAGATTCAAGATGCCATTTTATTGTTACGCATAACATTTTCCTAAATATTTCTGCAGTGAAACTTAATAATAATGTTCAAACAAGAACAAAAGATAAATGTAAACAACTGAATCGAATGATAAAGTTAAGACTATTCCAAATCATAAAATTGCAGAACATTTTATGTATATACACATACACATACACACACACACATATATATATATAATGAATAAAGATTAATAAGAACATTTTATACACACACATATATATATAGACATCAAAGCTTAAATAATTAGAATTTCAATCACCTTAATAAAGGAATTTAATAAATAGAACATCCGTTTAAATTTGTTAACATCGCCACAGTTCACATGGCAACTTTTAATATTATATATGTTGATTAATATTAAAGTATATTACTAAAACTGGATTAAAAACAAAACAAAGGTATCACTATATCACTCTTACTTCAATTTCATATAATCTGTAACTCTTATAAATAACATTGCAAGATAAAAATTTGCAAGCCACAATGCTTCGGTATGGCAGAGTTGAGGATTGTTTCCCTAACCAGCTGATATTCTTGTAGCCTCGAACCCAAAGTGGGAATATGGTCC